>CAXKVI010000002.1:110073723-110530133 GCA_964058755.1 Campiglossa producta | reverse complement strand
TAAGGCATAATGATTTGGATATTAGGACATGTACCGGGAATGTCCGGGCCCTTTCAAGGGACGGTACCGTTGCCCGACTGGTTGATGTCCTCGTAGGCGTAAAGGCCGACATCACCGCCCTGCAGGAAATGCGATGGACGGGGCAAGGAAAGACGACCATCGGTCCTTGTGACGTATACTACAGTGGCCAGACACGCGGCAAAGCGCGTGGTGTAGGATTCGTGGTGGGAAAGAGACTTCGCTGCCAAGTATTGGCGTTCACTCCTGTGAACGAGCGTCTCGCTGCGATCCGCATCAAAGCGAGGTTTTTCAACATAACATTTATCTGCACCTATGCGCCGACTGAGGAGACGGACGACGCAGAGAAGGACTCCTTCTACGATAAACTTGAACAGACTTATGATCACTGCCCCCAGCATGATATCAAAATCGTGCTCGGCGACTTTAATGCCAAGGTGGGCAAGGAAGGAGTCTTTGGTCCCACAGTTGGAAAATTCAGTCTCCACGATATAACATCCCCCAACGGAACTAGGTTGATTGACTTCGCCGCTGCTCGCAATATGGTCATCAGTAGTACCAGGTTCCAGCATAAGCGAATACACCAAGCATAAGCGAATACACCACATGGCTGTCCCCTGATCAAAGAACTAGAAACCAGATTGATCATGTCTTGATTGACGGCAGACATAGCTCCACCGTTCTGGACGTGCGTACACTGAAAATTCTATGAAAAGATCCGGCGGATGACGGAAGGTTTTAAGACCGGGGCAAGCTCCTGTTAGGACAATAATGGCGACCTGGTAACCGACGTACAAAGTGTACTTAAATTAGGGAGGGAGCACTTCTCCTCACTGCTAAATTGCGAGGGAGACGTCGAACCCGATACCCCAATCCCTGACGATGGAAAAGTCGTCCCACCACCTGACTATGATGAAGTGAGGATAGCTATATCCCGGCTCAAAAACAACAAAGCGCCTGGAAAAGACGGACTACCCGCCGAGCTGTTCAAACACGGAGGCGAAGAGCTTGTAAAAAGCATGCATCAGCTCTTATGCAGAATATGATCAGACGAATGCATGCCTCCGGATTGGAATTTAAGTGTGCTTTGCCCAATCCACAAGAAAGGCGATCCCGCTAACCACACCAACTACCGCGGAATTAGTCTTCTTAATATCGCATATAAGGTTCTTTCTAGCGTGTTGTGTGAAAGGCTGAAGCCCATCGTAGACAAACTGATTGGACCTTATCAGTGTGGCTTTAGACCTGGTAAGTCTACCATGGACCAGATTTTCACGATACGCCAAATCCTGGAGAAGACCCATGATAAAAGGATCGATACACACCACCTCTTTGTCGATTTTAAAGCCGCTGAGCAATACCAACAGCTTCGTCAGAATCGGGAAGGACCTCTCTGAGCCATTTGAAACCAAACGAGGCTTCAGACAGGGCGACTCCCTTTCGTGCGATTTCTTCAACCTGATGCTGGAGAAGATAATTCGAGCAGCAGAGCTAAACCGCAATGGCACAATCTTCTACAAGAGCGTACAATTGCTGGCGTATGCCGATGATATTGATATCATTGGCCTTAACAACCGCGCCGTAAGTGCTGCCTTCTCTGGGCTGGATAAAGAAGCGAAAAAAGTGGGTCTTGCGGTGAACGAGGACAAGACGAAGTACCTACTGTCATCAAAGAAAGAATCGGCGCACCTGCGCCTTGGCAGCCAAGTCACCGTTGATGGCTACAAGTTTGAAACGGTGAGAGATTTCGTCTATTTGGGAACCAGCATTAACACCGAAAATAATATCAGTCTAGAAATCCAACGGAGAATCACTCTTGCCAACAAGTGCTACTTTGGACTGAGTAGGCAATTGAGAAGTAAAGTCCTCTCTCGAAGAACAAAGATCACGCTCTATAAGTCTCTCATCATACCTGTCCTGATGTACGGCTCGGAATCATGGACAGTATCCAGAGAAGATGAGATGGCCCTTGGAGTATTTGAGAGAAAAGTTCTCCGGAAGATTTATGGTCCTTCCCGTGATGCCAACGGCGAATATCGAAGGAAATTCAACGATGAGCTGTACGAGCTTTACGCAGACCTGACCATAGTTCAGCGGATTAAAGCCCAAAGGCTCCGCTGGCTGGGTCATGTTATGCGAATGGAAAAAGAAGCTCCAGCACAGAAAGTTTTACTATCGACACCCGAGTTCGGCAGCAGAGGAAGGGGGAGGCCTCGACTGAGATGGAAACAACAGGTGGAGGATGACTTGTACTCCCTTGGGGTTTCCAATTGGCGTCAGTTATCGCTAAAAAGGAATGACTGGCGTGCTTTGATTCGAAACGGCCAAAATCGCCTAGGCGGTTAAGCGTCATCATGACGCAAGCCAAGATTAGATTAGATAATGCTGATGCAGAGGCTGACTAGTATACAAATTGGTATGGTGCTGATGTAGAAGAGGACAATTGCTTTTCTTTTTCTCTTGTAACTGCTTCTTTTTTACCTTGTAATTCACAGATGCTTTTTCGTGTTTGGGTAAATACAAATAGTCGCTGCTTTCTAAAGAATAAACTGGTATATTGCTGATGTAGAGGCTGACTTTGATACTGGTGCACAGACCGACTAGTATACCAACTGGAATGAATGTCAAATTCGTGGACTAGTATGACAAGTGGTACGATCTGAAAAAATACAATAAACAACATAATTTAAAAAATATAGAAAAAAAAAACTTGTGTTGACTGTACCGAGAATCGAACTCAGAACCTTTAGCTCATTTTTGGCTGTGCATGAACTAGTATATCAACTGGTATAATGCTGATGCAGAGGCTGACTAGTATACCAATTGGTATGGTGCTGATGCAGAAGAGGACAATTGCTTTTCTTTTTCTCTTGTAACTCCTTCTTTTTTACCTTGTAATTCACAGATGCTTTTTCGTGTTTGGGTAAATACAAATAGTCGCTGCTTTCTAAAGAATAAACTGGAATATTGCTGATGTAGAGGCTGACTTTGATACTGGTGCACAGACCGACTAGTATACCAACTGGAATGAATATCAAATTCGTGGACTAGTATGACAAGTGGTACGATCTGAAAAAATACAATAAACAACATAATTTAAAAAATATAGAAAAAAAAACTTGTGTTGACTTTACCGAGAATCGAACTCAGAACCTTTAGCTCATTTTTGGCTGTGCATGAACTAGTATATCAACTGGTATAATGCTGATGCAGAGGCTGACTAGGATACCAATTGGTATGGTGCTGATGCAGAAGAGGACAATTGCTTTTCTTTTTCTCTTGTAACTCCTTCTTTTTTACCTTGTAATTAACAGATGTTTTTTCGTGTTTGGGTAAATACAAATAGTCGCTGCTTTCTAAAGAATAAACTGGTATATTTCTGGTGTAAAGGCTGACTATGATACTGGTGCATAGACCGACTAGTATACCAACTGGAATGAATGTCAAATTCGTGGACTAGTATGACAAGTGGTACGATCTGAATGGGCATAATGATTAGTATGTCCTGCCGCATTCACTGAGCAGTATGGCAACTGGTATGATTCTGATGTATATATGAACTAGTATGTCAACTGGTAAGATTCTGATATGATTATGACGCATAAATGAACTGGTATGTCAACTGGTATGAGATTCTGATGCATAAATGAACTACTATATCAACTGGTATGATTCTGACGCATATATGAACTAGTATGACAACTGGTATGATTCCGATGCATTTTTTAACTAGTCTGTCAATTGGTATGATTCTGATGCATATATGAACTAGTCTGTCAACTGGTATGATTCTGATGCATATAAGAAGTAGTCTGTCAACAGGAATGATTCGGATGCATATATGAACTAGTCTTTCAACTGGTATGATTCTGATGTATATATGAACTAGTCTACCAACTGGTATGATTCTGATGTATATGTGAACTATTCCTTCAACTGGTATCGTATATACCAACTAGTATCTTAAATGGTATGATACTGATGTGTATAATAACAAGTATATCAACTGGTATATTCCTGATGCAGAGGCTGACTAGACAGCAAATTGGTATGGTGCTGATGCAGAGAAGGACAATTAAAAGTAGTTAAGTTTACTGCAGGGTAGAAACAAATATAAATTAAATACAAAAACTTAAGTTCAAATACGAATCCAAATACCTTTTAATGGCTCCTCAAACACTGGTTTCGAACTAGTGAAAATGGTATCACTAACGTAGTAGTTCTTATTGGCCACTTTATATCTAGTTCTGAACCTGAAATTTGTTCACTAGTGCCTGAGTTCCCTGCAGGGTACTAGTGAAAATGTAATCACTAACGTACTAGTTCTTATTGGCCACTTTATATCTAGTTCTGAAATTTGTGTCACTAGTGCCTGAGTTCCCTGCAGTGCAAGTATGGTGGCATTTGTAAAATTGTTTTCCGATGTTTAGAACATTCTGATTTTTTTAGTTGAAATAATGAAAAAACCAACGTGTGAGGTTTGGTTGCTGTAACATTAGAATCTATTAGATTAGATGGACGCGGAAACCGTTTGAAAATTTATAATTGTTCGCAATATTTTAAATTATCATATTTTTTGTCGGTTTCATTTGCATAAAACGATATAATTTGAATAGCCAGAAAACCCAAAATGATCCAAATATGATCCCAAATTTTCCCTGAAATAATCCCAAAATTACCCCGAAATGATCCCAAAATAATCCTGAAATAGTCCGAAATGTTCCCAAAATGACCGCAAGATGATCGCTGATGATTATAATTCCAAAAGGATGGTCCCAAAATGGTCCCAAAGTAAGCAGTTCCGGACAGATCCCAAAAATGATCCCTTCTTTGTAGTTTGCCGCTGGCAGTGCAGCACGTTGTTACACACACAAAACTATTAATATATGTAAATTAGGCCGGGTCGATTTGTGGGGAGGCAAAAAATCGCCCATTGCTATATGAAAATCATATTCTAGGGATCAAAATAAGAAACTTTGCCGAAGGAACCATACCTCTAAAACGAATTCTGATGTCCCCCAATTTGGGTCGAACTTTTGGGTAGGGGCAAATTTTGAAAAATCCCACTTTGACCCATTTAGAGTGCTCCAATGGAGTCCAAATGTATGACCGACCTCCACTAACTTTGGAGGCCCGACCCACCGATGCCAGTGGCACACCGCCTGGAACCCCCTGGGGGTTCACCATACAAACATTTCAAAAAATCGCCGGTTTTGCACTTTACATGAAAAAATCAGCGAAATGCCTATGTTTTTTCTTTATTTTTATTTATTTATTTATAATAATATTTATTATTTATTTATAATAATATCTATTTTTTCTCTTAAGAAATTTATTTATTCTCTTAAGAAATTTATTTAGAAAAAATTGAATTTTCCACCGATTCGAAGTACTTATACGACATGGCCCATGCAATTTCTAGCGGCGTGATTCCGGTGGATCTGGCTAACATCAAACCAGGGAAAATTGTACATTCTCGGTGGCTCACCAAGGCCGCTAGATTATTGCGATTATATGTGATAACGGAAAATCCAGATGAAATTTAAGAATTCTGGTTGAATTTATAATTAAATGTTATGTGCCAATGTACTTCAATATCAAGTATTACAGCTCGTGTACGGCAGTGCATTATTTTTCAAGTTCATTGGTTGGTCACGATTTCTACAACCTCGTTTACGCAAAATTGTCAATCAAGTAATTAAAGATAATTCATATTATGCGCATTCGGAAAATATTTTTTTATCAATGTTGTTTGATGATAGGAAAGAAAAGCGCGACTGTGCCATCAAGAAAATTCTACGTTATCGAACCGATGTTGACGAGCCAATGGAACTTAGAGTTTATAAAAAGCCAGATATAAACTTTAATTGCACAAGTTATACGGAAATGATAAATTTGAATGATATAAATATTGTATTTCAACCAAAATTCACGCGAAGCATTCCGTACGATACATTGAAAGAATATTTAAATCAAGAATCTTGATTCAAGATGATCCACCGCTTAATGATCCAAAAATTCCATTACACATACAAGGAACGGAACGACATGTTCAATTGCTAGCTAGCGTTTCCAAACGGAAAATGCGACGACATTAGAGAGCCGTGCGAAATTGCCCAGACTTGAAAGTAAAAAAAGACTTCAAACAATAATTTTTTTTAGGTTCTTTTCTATAACTCACTTAAATAAATTTTTTTATTTACATATGATTAAATAAATTTCTTCAGAGAAAAAATAGATATTATTATAAATAAATAATAAATATTATTATAAATAAATAGGTTAGGTTCAAGTGGCTACCGTAGAGGCACACCTAGGCCAGTATTAAAAGGCCCGTTGTGATACCACCAACACTAGGAAAGTCAGTTCCGGGACCCTGCCATATGGAAAATCCCGGTATTAACGGAATTCTCCACATAGCAGAATCCCGGGACTGACGTTCCTATACCGACACCGTTACTCCTCCTCGAACCATTTAGATGACTTGATGAAGGCCATCAGGTCCTTTATGTCCAGCTCCGTGACCTGGCGTAGGCTAACCAGGAAGGGAACTCCCAAAAAGCGCATTCTCGCGCCACTTAAAGCCAGGCAGTTGCAGATGAGGTGCTCCACCGTTTCCTCCTCCTCATCATCCTTACAACTCCTACAGCATCGTCGGTAGGGCACACCAAGTCTTTCTGCGTGCCTACCAATGAGGAAGTGCCCAGTCAATACGCCTATTAATATGGAGATTTCTCTTCTCCTTAGGGCATAAATTTGTCTTGATCTTTTATGATCCCATTTCGGCCAGGTTTCTTTGGATATCCGGCATCCTGGAGATTGCAGCCATCTTTCGTTGGCTTGGCGGAGTGTGTACTCCTTCAGCATAAGCTTGCATGTGGCGAACGGCATACCTAAGCGCTCTTTATCCCGAATAACCTGCTTGGTCGTGCCCTGCCTCGCAAGTTCGTCTGCCCTACAATTTCCCTCAATGTCCCTATGCCCCGGGACCCATGTGAGGTTCACGCGATTCTGTTGGGCCATCTCTTGTAGAGATTGACGACAGCTGAGCGTCAGTTCAGAGTTGAACGAATAAGAGCCAAGGGATTTGATGGCCGCCTGGCTGTCGCTGAATATAAAAATGTCGTGTCCGATAGTGTGTTGGTCTATCCAAGCCGCGGCGTCCATGATTGCTGAAACTTCAGCCTGGAAGACACTGCAGTGATCAGGTAGTCTGAAGGAGAGCTCAAGGTTCAGATCCTTTGAATAAACCCCTCCTCCAACTCTGCCGTCTAACTTCGAGCCATCAGTATAAATGGAAGTGCCGCCATGAGTGGCGGGACTCCGATCCGTGCTCTCCCATTCTTCCCTGCTGGGAATGTTGATTTTAAAACAGCTATCTCCGACTGTTGTGGTCGCACAACGATCTGTGCTCAGCGGAAGAAAGCTATATGATCCCAAAATACAGGCGTGTTCAGTAGTGCTTGCGCCCCAGCCGGACGTTTCCCTTAGACGCAGAGCCGATGCTGCTGCTACCCGGTGCCCTTCCAGATCGAGTGGCAAAATGCCAAGAATGGCCGCTTATACAGATCATGCAAGATCTGTGTACTTTACCTAGCAGATTAAGGTTTGTTGCCTGGCTCAGCGCAGGCAGGGGCCAGGTCGTGAGACCACTGCCACAGACGTTAAAGACTTGGTTTCGGTACCGGCACTTACTAGGGCTCTAGCATCAGCCGTTGTTGGCTTCACCGTGTTTGTACCGGTACTTACTTTGGGGATTGCCCCCTTATTATCCAGAGCTGATCGACTCGTAGTTGCCATCGCTGTCGATCTCTCGGCTGATAAAGAAATGGAGTTTGTCCTCCGACGTTGCGTTCTCGCTTGCTCCAGCATTTTCCTCCTCTGCTGGGCAGTATACATGGTTGTATCATTAGTTTTAAGGTTTTTATTACTTTTTTTCATCTTGTTCGTACGACCCCTTGCCGGGCAAGGCCAGTTTAGGGTCAAAGGAAGAGTATGGGGAATGTGTCGTCCGCCGCGGCAGAGCCCCATGCCGCGGTAAGGCCATAGTTACTCTCCGAGGCGGCCCGGTATCAGAGAGGCTCCGTTCGATTACAGCCACGATTTGCCTCCCGGCTGCAAACGTCCAATGGGCACGTGGTCGCATAACACCCTGGATTGGGAGGGGGAAGATCTTAGTCGTCGCGCCAGAGACGCTTGGCTTCTCTCGTGATGTAGTACCGGCGGCGCTATGATCACAAGGGCAGCGCAGCCCTGTGGCTATCGACTTAAGCCCTCGTACCGCGGCAAGGTGTCAACCCTTCACGAGGGTATAAATAAATAAAAAAAATAAAGAAAAAAACATAGGCATTTAGCTGATTTTTTCACGTAAAGAGCAAAACCGGCGATTTTTTTGAAATGTTTGTATAGTGAACCCCCAGGGGTTTCCAGGGGGTGTGCCACTGGCATCGGGGGTCGGTCATACATTTGGACTCGATTGAAGCACCCTAAATGGGTCAAAGTGGGATTTTTTAAAATTAGCCCCTACCCAAAAGTTCGACCCAAATTTGGGGAAGTCAGAATTCCTTTTAGAGGTATGCTTCCTTCGGTAAAAGTTTCTTATTTTGATCCCTAGAATACGATTTTCACAGAGCAATGAGCGATTTTTAAATCGAACCGCCCTTATGTAAATACATATACATATACTTATATTGTAATGTTCATACAGTATTTTTTTCTCCTTACTTACATATAAACTAAATTTGATTTTCTTTGCTAAAATATTGCTCAAAGACTTTCTCAATACAATCCAATTGATCTTATGCTATGGATACACACACGGAGATTACCTCCAATAAATCTTCTTTAATCAGATCCAAATTTTACCCTGATACACACAAAATTGAAGATTAACAATCGGCGCACTAGATGGCTTTGGTTGTAGTACTTGCGGTTTAAAACTACATGTTTGGTTGTATTTCTTGTTAGATGTCGCTGCAAAATAAACAATTGCTAGCGACATCTAGCGGCAAATAGCGGTGAACTGCAAGAAATACTGCAAGAAATATTCTTGAAGGGTGGATACCTTGCCGCGGTACGAGGGCTTAAGTCGATAGCCACAGGGCTACGCTGCCCTTGTGATCATAGCTCCGGACGGCACTTCATTACGAGAGCAGCCTAGCCTCTCTAGCACGACGACAAGGATCTTCCCCCTCCCAATCCAGGATGTTATGCGAAACCGTGCCCATTGGACGTTTGCAGCTGGGAGGCAAATCGTGGCTCTCTGATACCGGATCGCCTCAGAGAGTAAGCATGGCCTTACCGCGGTACGGGGCTCTGCCGCGGCGGACGACACACTTTCCCCTACTCTTCCCTTGACCCTAAGCTGGCCTTGCCCGGCAAGGGGTCTTACGAACAAGATGAAAAAAAGTAATAAAAACCTTAAAACTAATGATACAACCATGTATACTGCCCAGCAGAGGAGGAAAATGCTGGAGCAAGCGAGAACGCAACGTCGGAGGACAAACTCCATGCGATGGGTCGTACGAACTCAAATAACGTAAGTAAAAACGAAAAACCTAAAAAACATACAACGCCAAATTTCACTCCTCAGCAGAGGAGAGCAATGGAGGAGCAAGCAAGAAAACAACAACAATGCCGGAGGACAACCTCCGCTCCACAATCAAGGGGGGATCGACAACGATGACAACTACGAGTCGGTCAACAAAACCTCTATCGAGTAAGATTGACTTGATGGGAACTAGCACCAGTGCGGTTGTCAACGCAGGTAAGCGGACAACGGCGGATGCTAAACTCCCATCAACCGCTGATATGAAAACCAGTCTCTTTACGTCTGTGGCAGCGGTCTCACGACCTGGCCTCGGAGTTTCGAAGGAGAAGGATGCTGCAACTGAGATTTCGGCAAAGGGAGCGACCGCGATGGCAACTACGGGTCTGCACTCCCGGGAGACATCTCCCCGCCGCTTCACATACCACGAGAAAAGAGTGGCTGCAAAGATCCTGAAGAGGTATGAAGGGGTACCGCAGGAATCGCTGTCGCCGAATTCCAGAAAATCTGTAGAGCTAGCGAAAGCTGTGATAACGGATTTCCAGAATACTCACATACCAAAGAGGCTAAAAGTTAACCCTTTCAAACGCCAGAGATCGGACCTGGAGTAAAATCCCCCTCCAAACTAAGCTTTGCTGAGGTAACCAAGGACAGGATCCTTATAGGCGTCCTTGACCGAGGCAATGACCGCCTGGCCATCCCCAACGACCGGTGGCGTTACGTGCGAAATGAACTCGGCAACATTCTTCTCAACGTTGCTCCGGAGTTTCCGGGTAGTTCGGCGCGAGTTACGGATGCGGGTTGGCACCAGGGTCAGATTAAATTACTCGCATGCGAGGATGCAAGAACTGTAGCACTATACAAGGCACCATCTGATAAACTGGGTGAAGTCTACAAAGGCGCAAAGATCGAGGTCGTCGACTGGGAGGACATTCCAGCTCGTCCAAGGGCAAGGGCATGGATTCCAGCCATCCCTGACGAACCCGAGAGAATTCTCGGGATGCTACGGCTAATGAATCCGTCTTCCAACGCATGACTGGAAAGTCAATCTGGTCGGGGATGAGGTAGGGCCCGACAGACAGGTGGTGTTCACCATGAATAAAGAGTCAATCGAGCCCCTTAAAAGGTGCAATGGCCTAGTACACTACAGCGTAGGCCATATCGTTATCCACGTATATCGTGGTGATGCTCAGCGCGCTGCCTTCTCGGCTGCTCCGGGGAGCCGGGAGACGAAATACCGGAAGAGGAAGCGGAGGATTCCGATGCGGAAAGCATTTTATCCGCCACGTTCCTCGGCGATAGTGCTGTGATCAACTCGGAGATGGAGGACAGTCTACAGGACGAGGAAGTCCTCGACGTCACGGTGGTAGCTGCCAACGCTGAGCGATTAACATCTAACGCAGGACTCCCGCAAAGCCATATCATTCGAGCCAGCGAGGAGAGCAAAGTCAAAACGTGTATTTTGGTAAAGTCTGAGTTAAAACTCCTTTCTCCTACCTAACTACACCAATGGAGATATTACCGCTATCAGTCTAACGGTCGACAGCACCCGCCTGAAGGTGGCGTCGGTCTATATGCCCTACGACGCCGAAGAACCTCCACCACAAACGGAGGTGAAAGGCCTGGTGTCAAATTTCTGCACGGGTAATCTTATTATTGGAGCGGACGCTAATGCTCACCATGTTCAATGGGAAAGCTCCGTTATCAATGCCAGGGGCGAGTCTCTGTTTGATTAACTATTAACAACCAACCTGGTAATTTTCAACGTGGGTAATGAGCCTACTTTTATCACTAAGACCCGAAGGGAAGTCATAGACCTCACTATCTGTAGTGAAGGCGCTTATGAGTGGGTCAGAAAATGACGGGTTCTTGAAGAACATTCATTCTCCGACCACCGTTACATAGAAATGGATTTAGACTTTATTGTAGAACAACCAATTATGAAGCGCAATCCAAGTAACACTAATTGGCAGTTACACAATGAAATATTAGACAGAGACCTACCAGTACTGCCCTCACAAGCATCTTCATCAGTAGAGGAGTAGGACGATCTTGTTACTACATTTACATCGGCGCTCACAAATGCTCTAGAACATGCTTGTCCAGTGCCAAAACCACGCGGTAAACACAGGCCACATTGGTGGTCCTACGGTTTGGACTCGCTCCGCAAATCATGCCGGAAACAATTTAACAAGGCCAAGAGCCTCGGCTCTGAGCCTCATTGGCACGAATATAGAGCTAAACTAAAGGCCTACAAAAAAGCTCTGAGACAAGCGAAGAGAACCTCTTGGAGTAATTTCTGCACTGGCGTCGAAAAGATCGACGACATTTCGAGACTTAGATGAGTCCTCTCGAAAAGTCAAACAGCCATCAGCTATTAGCGAAAACCTGACCGATCCTGGACCAGCACGGAAGAGGAAACCCTTGAGCTGCTGTTGAATACACATTTTCCGGGGAACATGCATGACGCACCACTAGCACCTGCAACAAACCTGGCAGTAAATATACCCATCACTGAGGAAAGGGTAAGGTGGGCAGTTAAGAGCTTTGAACCGTATAAGGCTACCGGGCCGGACGGGATTATCCCCGCGCAACTTATAAACACGTTGGAGACATCAGCTAAATGGCTGGTATTTCTCTTCACAGCCTGCCTGGCTCTCAACCACATTTCGGGCTCCTGGAGAAGCGCCACGGTAGTGTTTATCCCTAAGGCTGGGAAGGCATCCCACTACGAGCCAAAAGAAGAAAAACTTTTATCTTCCGATCGAGATAACTAAAAATTGAAAAATAACTCTTATTTTCCGCTCGAATAAAAAAATTAAAAAATAACTATTGTTCGATCGAATTAAAAAAAATTTAAAAACAACTCTTATTTTCCAATCAAAATAAAAAAAACCGCGTGTAGCCAGTACACGTGAAAGAAATTAACTTCTTAAGTTCAGAAACAACGAAATATGAATAAGATATATTGGAGAATGGTTTAGATTCACAATATCTTACTTCCGAGAAGTGGACCAAGGAAACGATCCATTCGAAAATATCTTATATATGGTGCGTTTTCCTTAAAACTTGGTACATGGGTAGAATTAAGCCTAAATTAACACGGGCAAAGAGCAAAAAGGAGGGAGATAGGAAAGAGAGTTGTACGAAGAAAGATAGGAAGACTAGGTGGCAAGCCTGCTTGAAATTTAAATATTTGGAACACGGTCGCAAATACCTTTCACTTGATACCCATATAGGCATATCTTGCTAAATATTAAAAAAAAAAATTGATAGGTGGCAACCCTTTGAACCATTCCAAGTGGCAACCGCCATGTATATAGTCTTAGAATGAATCATGCTATCTACTAATAATGCCAAATTTAATACAAAAAGGTAAAGCGGTTCCTGAGATATAAGGAAAAATAAATAAAATACGGTTTGGGAGCAACCCTGGCTGCACGGCTAAAAAAATGAACCTAAATTTTAAACCCGTATAAAGTTTAATCAATTTTTCAAACCTTTCCGTACAATATTTCAAACCGTCCAAATACCTTCAAAGATTTTCAATTTCTTTTGGTTTCGATTTAAAATCTAAATGAAAAAGCAGTCTAATTTTTTTATTTTTGGTTTGTTTGAATATAATTGAATTTTGCCCACAAGAACTTCATGTGCGTCATAGCTCAGCGGTAGAGCAGTCGGCTGTGACTCCTGAGCGTTTTCGTTTGAATCCTGCCAGATGCCACATTTTTTTAGTTTTTTTTTATTCTTAAAACTTTTCGGTCTAAAATTTAAACTTTTGTGTTTGAAAATTCAAATTTATTTTTGAAAGCTTATTCAAGATAGAATTTTGCCAACAATATTTATGTGTGCGATGTAGCTCAGTGGTAGAGCAGACGGGCATGATGCGGGGAGTCTTGGTTCGAATTCCCGCCAACGGACAAAAAATTTATTTTATCTTTAAAAAATTGTTAAAACATTTCTTGTTTATAATTGAAACCCGATTCATTTAGCCAATTTTCATGAAAACTGGTCTATATTGGATTTGAATCCAAATTTGGTTTGGTCATATATGTAGTCCAAAAAAGTTTAAAATTTAGGTTAAAATTTTTAGCTGTGTGGCAACCCTGCTAGAAATTTTCATATTTGAAATGCGACCGAAAATACCTTTCATTTGAGGACTGAACAAACAAAAAGGCTTATCTCCACTTTCGAAAATGTTTCAGAAATAAAAAAGCTACGGCCAACTGGGGTCATCATTTCTTTTAATTTTTTGTTTGTGTAGTTGTAGTTTTTTAACTTTGTAATTTGGAAATATGCCCTTTTGTTTGAAACAGGCAATCTAATACGGATCCCATGGGGTTTTTGCGTTAAGATAACTGGGCGAGGCTTATATCGAGCCATAGATGTTTATAGACCAAAAAAACAAAAAAAGTCAACAAAATAAACTTTGCTGGAAAATAAAATATTAAACTTTCAATTTTTGTTTCGGCCTATCAACATCTACCGCACGATATAAGCCTCGCTCAGTTGTTTTGGTGCAAAAATTTCCACGCACAAACAAATGAGAAGGAAATAGCGTTTCACGTATTGCCGTTTCTGCGAGAACGGTATTTGTACTTGTACATTACCCTTCGTACCGAAACGACCCGGGTTGTTTTTTTTTATAATGACTCGGCCAAGAGCAATACACTTCGAAGTGACCCTGTCTAACGCGTCACGATTCCCCCACCTATTGTCATCCCCGGAACAGCCCCTTGCAGCACGGCTGCTCCTCATTCTCTTGATCCGGGCTGGCATTGAGCCAAATCCTGGCCCAAGAGAATGGTTCTGCTGCGTTTGCCGGAAGAAAATATACACAAGACGATCACACTCAGTTCAGTGAGCATCATGCAAAGGTTGGTTGCATAAATCTAGTTGCTCCGGACTAGATCCTAAAACACACCGGCCCACTAGTTTCTACAAAAGTTTTGTGGCGCGCTGCTGCTCACGTCCTAGGACGTCCCGAGGCAAGCGACGCTCAAATGTTGCATTATTGCCTTCTACAAATCAAGTATCCACGACCAGCAATACATATATTGCTCTGCAGAACATGTGTGTTCCCGGCTGTAGCTCGCATCCTAGTGCACCAACATCTCAAGCATCGTAGCACATCTGTCGATGCTATTACCACTACCGAGTTTCAGCCCCCGTCTCTGAACCCTCTACTAACTTCTTCCGGCACTAGCACGAATGTAAGTCAAGTCCATCAACTTCTGGTCCCTAATTCTTCGTGCACTGTATGTCGGCATAGGATATAGGCGTCTGTGGCATCGGTCAAGTGCAACTCCTGCCTAGGCCGATGTCACCTACGCATATGTTCTGGGCTCGCAAACAGAAATCTCTGGACTGACGTTTTCGTCGCGCCTTGCTGTCGAGTTGTGCAGCCGTCAACGCCGACGGATGTACACTCATTTTATAATGAACGAAATCCGCCGGCTTCAGGACTGCGACGGAGGTCAAGATCGCGACCTAGCCTACCACCATCTAGGCTTACACATCAGTCTCTAACTCCCAGAGTGGCCATTGACTCTCCTTCGCAATTTAAATTGTTGCAACTGCAACGGCTTGACCGGCAAGATAGCGGAGATAACCACATTTATGGAGCTACATAAAATCAAAATTGCTGCAATCCAGGAGACAAAACTTGGCCCCCACTCGAATCTCCGAGCGAGTGGAGGCTACCACGTTCTCCGGCATGACCGCACGGACGGCGGGGGCGGTCTCGCGTTCCTTGTTCACCATACACTGAACCAAAAAAGTTCATGTATCCAATGAAAAAGTACATAGATTTTAAGAATTGTTCGTTAAAACCTCTCCAAAGAACTTTTTCGTAGAAATTGTTAATTGTAGTAGCTCCCCGGACCTAAGTATTGTTAGCCCGGGGTTAATTAACAGCATAAATTGGCAACCTATGGTGGCCTTGTCATCCGACCACCTGCCTATCATCCTGTCCGTCGATCGTGCCACGGACTTCATTACTTCGGAGAAAAGAACATACGTGAATTTCAAAAGGGCTAATTGGGTCGGCTTTTTGGAATTCACAGCTCCTTTGGTGATCTTCCCATTCCCACTGACGTACACGTTGGCGAGCGAAACATACGTGAGGTCATTAAAAAGGCTACAGACCGTTTTATACAAGGTGGTAGAATAAAAACTATTAGGCCAAACTTCCCAGCTGAGGCCGCAGCCTTGGCCAACGAACGTGACCTCATACACAGTAAAAAGAAAAGTCTAACTTTAATATCATTTTGGTGTTAATATATAACAACGCCGAAAAGTATTAAATTAATACCATATTCGGTCTAATTAAGAAAGAGAGGAATTCAGTCGAAGTTTCTCTCAGGCAAAAAAAAAAAACCAAAATTTACAGTTTTATTATATTGCCTTTACCGAGAGTCGAACTCACAATTTATTAAATGCTGAAAGGAGATGTCTACTATCAAGCCATCGAGTACCGGAAACGGTCAAAATTCTAAAATTAAAATTCTGAAGTCAAAATTCCGGAATCAAAATTCTGGGTCGACAAAATTATGGAAATCGGAATTCCGCACTTCCTTCGCCTTTTTTTGCTGTATTTCAAAATTCTGGTTTTTCATAATTCCGGAATTTACGTTTTCCAGAATTAATTCTGGAATTTTTTTCCCCAAAAATTGAGCAAAATCGAGTATTTTAATAAATTGTGCTTATATTTAAGAAATATACATTGACTTTGATTTTTTGGTCATAAGACAGAAAACCAGCGGAACAATTTGTATTTCTACTCAGCCGTGTATGGAAAATAGCTGCCTCATCATCGTTGGAACAACGTCAAATTTACCGTCCATAATCCAGCAGTCGCTCTCATTTAACAATTGCAGCGAAGATTTTGTTCCAAAAATAAGAATGCATTCGCCATAACTTTAATAACATTCTTACTTAAAATAAATAGTTGACCTTCCAAAACATAAAGTGATAATAAAGGAATGTCTATTTTTTCAACACAAGTTGGCTCTTTAAAACATTTTAAACTGTTCCGTTGTCTTCTAATTTTTAACTTAAGGGCACTTCTTGATGGCAGATAATGTCCAATGTGTTTTTCTGTCATAGATACCGAACGCTGAATTTTTTTTTAAAATGATTATTTGGATCTGCAACCGATTTTTTATGCGCACATGGATCATGAGAATGTTCATTTTTTTTTCGTATAACATTTCACAGCCGTGAAATTGTGTGTCAATACTCACGGTACATTTGTTTTTAATTCCTTCAGAACAAGCCCAGTTAAATGTTAAAGGCAAAATTTTGTAATTAATGATTAAAAATGCCACAGCATCCCAAAGTGCGCACTTTTTTTGTTATCAACACGCATTTTTAATCATTAATTACAGAATTTTGAATTTCAGAATTTTGCAATTTAGAATTTCGTTATCCAGAATTTTGGATTCCAGAATATTGACTTCCATAACTTTGATTTCCGGTGTTTCGACTTCCGGAATTATGAATGCAGAATTTCCAAAAAAGCAGAATTTTGACCCCAACCCATCGAGTACTTATGCTTGCCAGCGTCTAATTGCACTATTGTTCTTAATGTAGTATCGCAATAGCGAGGAACCGCGTGCTCTGAAGAACAAACCACCGGACTTAATTTAATGCTAAAAAGTAATTAATTTAATACTTTTCCGGCTTTGTTTTTAAACAAATAGTACCTAAAACATTATAATGAGAGAGAGCGCTAAAGAGAGAGCGCTTTAGTATTATGTTGGTATTATTTTAAAACTATTTGGAATTAAAAAAATTTCAGAGTCTTAAATTAATACTATTTAGTATTAAAACTCAAATTTAATTCCAAAAGGCTTAATTTCAATACCGAGTGGTATTAAAAGTAATATATCATTTTTTACTGTGTACGCAACATCGATCCCTCAGACCCACAGATCGGTGATCTCAACGTGGAAATCAGACGGCTGGTTAACGTACACAAACAAACCAAATGGGAGGAACACCTTAGGTCTTGTAACCTCTCTACCGGTGTTGGGAAATTATGGTCCACCGTCAAGTCCTTGTCGAATCCTTCGGGTCCACCAAAAAATGTCGACATCACCTTTGGTGACAAGACATTAAATGACCCCAGGAAATGTGCGCATGCTTTCTGTCGACAGTATCCTGCGCAAGACAGGACAAGACGTGGAATCTTCAGGCGCGCGCATACACACAAAAACTATGCCCCCGTTCCCATCACCGCTACAGAGGTTCACGAGGCCATCCGGAAGGCCAAAAATTCCAAAGCCATCGATCCTGATGGCATAGCCATGGTGCACCTCAAACATATCGGCCCAGTAGGAGTTAAATACCTAACTGCCGTCTTCAATCTGTCTTTGATCACAGCTGTCATACCCCACAAATGGAAGCATGCAACTGTGATCCCACTACTAAAGCCTGGCAAGCCAGCCAACGTTGGGGAGTCATAGACACTTGAGGCGGTCTTACTCCCGCTCTACACATCACACTTGATGTTAGCCGAGCACCAACATGGCTTCAGGAAAAGTAGGAGCACAACATCTGCTCTAAATGTCATAAACACTCAGATAATTGACGGTCTCAATCAAAACAGACCTAATGACAGGACGGTTCTAGTTGCACTCGATTTGAGTCAAGCTTTTGACACAGTAAATCATGGGCAGCTTGTATCCGATTTGGAAGACTCGTATATCTCATACACACAATGAGGTGGAAATGCTTCCTGTTAGGGAGCATAATGAAATGCTAAACAAGCAGAACCTACTGAATTGCTGTAAACCACAGCATCCCAGTAGACAACTGCTTGAACTCATTCCGCCTCCTAGGACCATAAGGTCGCATCTACGTAAACATTTTGATGAGATCCGGCATTATATAACTACGCCGTTTGATCTACAGGTGCATAAGCAGGCCTTGGGACATATCCATACAACGTCAGTTGGCCATTACTCTGCGCTCTGTCCGCTAAACAATGTCTTACATGCCGCAACACCAGGCATTTCCGAAGAGGAGCGTCATCTTCCTCGAGAGACAAGGGTCACTCTGGCTCAATTACGCTCTGGATATTGTAGCAGGTTAAACTCCTACATATCTAGACTGAACCCTGATGTGCCGAATGTATGTCCGGCGTGCGGCTCGTCCCCCCACAATACCAATCACTTATTTTCTTGCTCTTCTGAGCCCACTCTTCTAACACCCATCTCTCTTTGGTCCAACCCTATTTAAACTGCTAGTTTCCTTGGACTCCCGTTAGAAGATATTGATGACAATTTAGGTTAAGGAAAAATACGCATTGGGCGGGACTACACCTCGTTACAACAACAAGGAAATATTTCCGATTTGTACGAAATTTTGATTTTGACGGATCTTTTTTATAGGAAATATGACGTTTTAGTAGTTTCTATTGAGTACATCATGTGTAATATTGTCTGAACCACCAGATTGCATCAAAGCATTAAAAAAGCGAAAAATGGAAATACGGCGTTTTGTTTGATCAGTCCTCATTTGATACCCATATTGGTATATATTGCTCAATATTTAAAATAATATTGAGATAGGTGGCAACCCTGTGAACAGCCTCAAATGGAAACACCTACGCATATAATCTTAGAATGAATCATACTATCTATAATGCGAAACTTTATCCAAATCGGTCGAGCGGTTCCCGAGATATAGAGAAAAATAAATAAAATGCAGTTAGATGGCAACCCTTCTTGAGATTTACATATTTGGGATACGGTCGAAAATACCTTTCATTTGATACCCATATTGGCATATTCTGCACAGGTGGCAACCCTGTGAACCGCCGCCCACGCGCATAATCTTAGAATGAATCATACTATCTATAATGCGAAACTTTATCCAAATCGGTGGAGCGGTTCCCGAGATATAGAGAAAACTAAATAAAATGCGGTTAGGTGGCAACCCTGCTTGAGATTTCCATATTTGTTATACGGTCGAAAATACCTTTCATTTGATACCCATATTGGCATATTCTGCACAGGTGGCAACCCCCCCGCCGCCGCCCACGCATATAATCATAGAATGAATCATACTATCTATAATGCCAAACTTAATCCACATCGGTCAAGCGGTTCCCGAGATATCAACAAAAATAAATAAAATGCGGTTAGGTGGCAACCCTGCTTGAGATTTAAATATTTGGAATACGGTCGATAATACCTTTCATTTGATACCCATATTGGCATATCTTGCTCAATATTTAAAAAAAAATGGCAACACTCACGCATATAATCTTAGAATGAATCATACTATCTATAATGTCAAACTTTATCCAAATCGGTCGAGCGGTTCCCGAGATATAGAGAAAAATATGTAAAATGCGGTTAGGTGGCAATCCTAGGTGGCAACCCTGCTTGAGATTTACCATGATGGGCATATCTTGCTCAATATTTAAAAAAAAATTGAGATAAGTTGCAACCCTGTGAACTGCCCAAGTGGCAACACCCACGCATATAATCTTAGCATGAATCATACAATCTATAATGCCAGTTTTATCCACATTGGTCAAGCGGTTCCCGCGAAATTAATAAAAATAAATAAAATGCGGTTAGGTGGCAACCCTTCTTTAGATTTACATATTTGGGATACGGTCGAAAATACCTTTCATTTGATACCCATATTGGCATATTCTGCACAGGTGGCGACCCTGTGAACCGCCGCCCACGCATATAATCATAGAATGAATCATACTATCTATAATGGCAAACTTAATCCACATCGGTCAAGCGGTTCCCGAGATATCAATAAAAATAAATAAAATGCGGTTAGGTGGCAACCCTGCTTGAGATTTAAATATTTGGAATACGGTCGATAATATCTTTCATTTGATACCCATATTGGCATATCTTGCTCAATAATTTAAAAAAAATGGCAACACTCACGCACATAATCTTAGAATGAATCATACTATCTATAATGTCAAACTTTATCCAAATCGGTCGAGAGGTTCCCGAGATATAGAGAAAAATATGTAAAATGCGGTTAGGTGGCAATCCTAGGTGGCAACCCTGCTTGAGATTTACCAAGATGGGCATATCTTGCTAAATATTTAAAAAAAAATTGAGATAAGTTGCAACCCTGTGAAGTGCCCAAGTGGCAACACCCACGCCTATAATCTTAGAATGAATCATACTATCTATAATGCCAAATTTTATCCAAATCGGTTGAGCGGTTCCTGATATATAAGAAAAACGCCTACGCCTGAAAGTCGGCTACAATTTCTACTTCCGTGCCATAACTTCCGTTTCATCGTCATCCATTTTCTCAAATTTTACTCTCAATCAAAACTTCATATCGCCCCCTAAGAAGTTAACTTCAAAAAATAAATGTTATGACCAACTTATATAATAATAGTAGATAACTGTTATTTGCGGTCCCTGCGTAAATTTTCCATATTTTGCACTTATTACATATACAATATGGGGATTCGCTAAGTCTTGACGAAATTTGAAATTTGAGCATCCCATCGGTAACAAACTGCAAATAATTTTAATTGAAACTAAACAAAGTTTTTTTCTGAACAAAGTTGGCACTGACAATTACTTTATTTTTTTGTAATCGAAATGAGAGGATTGAGCGAATTAAGAGCCGCTTTTTTATTTCCTTCAATTATTTCACTATAATATACATAGATTTGAGCATTATATAAATGACACGGATTGCATATAATTTCTTACGTGGATTTTGTGTTTGCGACTTTACAATCCATGTAATCCGTACAATCCGAGCACCGTTTGCAAGACTTAGCGAATCCCCCTAATATGAACGATCGAATCAAGTAAGATGGGCCTATTTAACATTAGAGCTCCTTACAATCGATTGTTCCTATAAACAGGTTTCGAGCTATAACTCTTACCGTTCAAAGCCCAAGTAGCATTAGTCCAGTTTTCGCTTTTTTTTTGTGTACTGGCCATGACACTATATATGTAGTGAAAATGTGTTCTATATAACACGTCAAAGGGGTAAGTCCTAGCTCCCACAGCAACTGTACCTCATTTCGAGAAAAGGTGAACTTATTCCACTTGTGTTTTGAGGGGCTTATTTTGCAACATTTTTACTTATTACAATAAAAAAAAAAAAACTAATGGCTGCGATATACCCACAGGTTATCATAACCTCTAACGAGATTTTTTCCTAGCTTCTCTTGTGGTGTGTACTAGTACAGGGGTATTATAATTTTGTCCACATAACTGTACTATGTACCGGCGCAAAATAATCATGTATGAAAGTTCTTAGGTTGAAAAGAGGAGTCTATTCAGGCATGTCCGTTTGTTGCTGAACACATATATTTGCATGAAGAACTGCACACGAATCGGCAGCTGCACGAAAGTGGCAAGCATGAAAGCTACATGCTGCTCAGCGTAAGACATTGCTGGTCGCCAGGCGTCGTACGTGTAGAAAAGAGAAAGAAGAAGCATTTGTTTACATTTTTATACCCAGTGTACTAGTACTAGTACAAGGGTATATTAACTTTGTTCACATAACGGCTGTTTGTAACGGCACAAAATAATCGAGATGGATATAGAGTTCCATATATGAAAGTTCTTAGGATTAAAAGAGGAGTTGATTAAGGCATGAGATATTTGCATGAAATTTTGTACACAGGTTACTTTCTGGCCAAGGTAGGTTGCTATTGAAAATGGGCGAAATCGGATGATAACCACGCCCCCTTTTTCGATATCGAAAATTTCGAAAATCACACAAATTGACTTATCTCGGCAGCTGAAATGGCTAAAATGATATAATTTTATAGGTGAATCCCCCTGGTCATTCTCTTATGATTTTTCCATAAATTTTTTATAGTGGGGGTGGCACCGCCCACTTTTAAGGGAGGCGTTTTTGAAAATTTGACTGGTCGTAACTTTTAAACTGATTACGATAGAACGATGGAATTCGGCACAAAGCATACTAGTATCGTTGGGAGTACACCTGATGAAACTGGATAAAATCGCCCTTCAACCACGCCTACTTTCGATATCGAAAATTTCGAAAATCACACATGTTGACATATCTCGGCAGCTGAAATGGCTAAAATGATATAATTTTATAGGTGAATCCCCCTGGTCATTCTCTTATGATTTTTCCATAAATTTTTTGTAGTGGGCGTGGCACCGCCCACTTTTAAGGGAAGCGTTTTTGAAAATTTGACTGGTCGTAACTCTTAAACAGATTACGATAGAACGATGGAATTTGGCACAAAGCATACTAGTATCGTTGGGAGTATACCTGATGAAAGTGGATAAAATCGCCCTTCAACCACGCCAACTTTCGATATCGAAAATTTCGAAAATCACACAAATTGACTTATCTCGGCAGCTGAAATGGCTAAAATGATATAATTTTATAGGTGAATCCCCTTGGTCATTCTCTTATGATTTTTCCATAAATGTTTTATAGTGGGCGTGGCACCGCCCACTTTTAAGGGAGGCGTTTTTGAAAATTTGACTGGTCGTAACTCTTAAACAGATTACGATAGAACGATGGAATTTAGTAAAAAGCATGCTAGTATCGTTGGGAGTATACCTGATGAAAGTGGATAAAATCGCCCTTCAACCACGCCCACTTTCGATATCGAAAATTTCTAAAATCACATAAATTGATATATATCGGTAGCTGAAATGGCTAAAATTATATAATTTTATAGGTGAATCCCCCTGGTAATTCTCTTATGATTTTTCCATAAATTTTTTATAGGGGGCGTGACACCGCCCACTTTTAAGGAAGGCATTTTTTAAAATTTGACTGGTCGTAACTTTTAAACTGATTATGATAGAACGATGGAATTTGGCAAAAAGCATACTAGTATCGTTGGGAGTATACCTGTTGAAAATGGATAAAATCGCCCTCCAACCATGCCCACTTTCGATATCGAAAATTTCGAAAATCACATAAATTGACATAATTCGCTAACGGAAATGGGTAAAATTATATAATTTTATAGGTGAATCCCCATGGTCATTATATAATGATTTTTTGATAAATTTTCTAAAGTGGGCGTGGCCCCGCCCACTTTTAAGGGAGGCATTTTTATACCAAGCGTACTAGTACAGGGGTATTATAATTTTGTCCACATAACTGTACTATGTACCGATGCAAAATAATCATGTATGAAAGTTCTTAGGTTGAAAAGAGGAGTATATTCAGGCATGTCCGTCCGTCCGTCTTTGTAAACGATAACTTGAGTAAAAATTAAGATATTTGCATGAAATTTTATATACAGGTTACTTTTTGGACCAGGTAGGTTGCTAAATGGGCGAAATCGGATGATAACCACGCCCCCTTTTTCGAGATCGAAAATTTCGAAAATCATACAAATTAACATAACTTGAGTAAAAATTGAGGAATTTGCATGAAATTTGGTATACAGATTACTCGGATTATAACCACGTCCCTTTTGTCGGTATCGAAAATTTCGAAAATCACATAAACTGACATATATCGGTAGCTGAAATTGATAAAATGATATAATTTCATAGGTGAATCTCTCTTATCATTCTATTATGATTTTCTGTTAAATTTTAAAAAGTGGGCGTGGTACCGCCCACTTTCAAGGGAGGCATTTTTGAAAATTCGACTGGTCGTAACTTTTAAGCAAATTATGGTAGAACGATGAAATTTGGCACAAATCATACTAGTACTGTTGGGAGTATACGTGATGAAATTGGATAAAATCCCCGTCCAACCACGGCTACTCTCGATATCGAAAATTTAGAAAATCACCTAAAAGACTGGTCGTAAGTTTTAAACTGATTACGGTAGAATCGTGAAATTCGGCACAAGGTATACTGGAGTTATAGGAAGTATACCTGTTGAAATTAAACGAAATCGCTTCCCAATCACGTTCACTTTCAATATGGAAAATTTCGAAAATCACATAAATTGACATAATTCGGTAAGGTAAATAACTAAAATAGTATAATTATAGTATAATTTGGTAGTTAAATTTGTAAGGAATTGCCTACTATTAACGAGTCTTAAAAGATGAGTTAATTTTGTGAAGTGAGCCACCTATAATTTTTTCGACGGCCATGTATTTTATTGAAAGTGGGTAGTATGGCTCACAACGATTAAACAAAAATACGTATACAATTTTTCAAAATTCGAATTATTTTGAAAGTTATATCTATCAACAGTTTTCGAAATTCCTCACTTTTGGCTGATTTTCTCACGATTTGTCAAACCGATTTTGCTAATTTTTTAAATATGTATATATAAAAGATGGAATCTTCTACAAAAGGACATTTCCAATTTTTGCAAAAAAATTTTTTTTACTAACATTATTCGCAATTTTTAACTTCTCCATCGTGGCGAGATGGCGCTTTTGTATGATGTTGTTGGGCATTGCATTAGTAACTATTAGCAAAAAAAATTTTTTGGCACTTTAAGGGAGCGGAAGTTATTTACATCAAAAAGTAAGGAACTTCGAAAAGTGGTGATAGCTATAACATTGAAAATAATTTGAGTTTCGAAAAACTGGCCCAAACGTATTTTTTTCAATTTAAAACTTTGTCACAAATTGGGCGTAAGTATATTAGAAGTAAGAAATGTATTCAACTATAAGTAAGATTTTGAGGGCCACGAACAATGTACATATATGTTATACCGTAGCATAAATAAATATTAATTTTATAAACTAACTAATAAATTTATTGAGTTCGTTTTTCCCAAATTATAATATATATAGAAAATATATAACTTATAGGTACTACTATTGTTTCCATACACTGGGTATTTAATGTTCGGCTTACCCGAACTTAGACTTCCTTACTTGTTTTCTTTTTCTGTTTTTCTGAATTTATATTTGAAAAGAAAGCAAAATGACAATTTTCAATTTTGCCACAAATTTAAACATACCCTACAACCCTACAAGACAGATGGCAATCATTTGATGCAACATTTTATTGTCATTGCTGTCAGCTAAACGATCATCGCTTCAATCATTTCACACGAGGAATAAGAAAAAGTTGATGTCAACAACTGTGTCCGTGTGAGTTTTTGTCTCCCTCTAACACATTACTAATTTGAAATAAGCATATATCTTTCTCACACATCATGATGATTTCATAATGATATCACAACTGACAACTGTCATAACCTGTCAAAGCTGACTTGTATTAAAATACAGATACATTTTTTAAAATCAAATAAAATGGCTAAATATTTATTGAAAATTTGATATAAATACATAAAACACAATTAAAAAATTTTATATTAAAAAAAACATATAACAATATAAATTATATCCTAAAAACTATTTACATTACTCTTTGTCCTTCTGTTGGGTTGTGGGGTTTGGTCCCCGAAACGCGCTGATGGTCACATGGGTATGGCTACGCTCACACTGCAACCGACTTTTGCCGTCCGGCAGCAAATATATATCCGCACACATGTTTTTTAAATGAGCTCACAAGTTCAAATTCGAGCGCGTGCAATTTTAACGGGCGGGAAAAGTTTGTAAGCGTAGCCTATATCTACTTAGCAGCCACGCGTGCCCTATCTCTACGGCAGTTCTCCAATAGCTTTGATGATAGGGTCTCCGCCATTATTTCTCTTATTACATAGAACTTCGATCATGGAGGTTTTGGTGGGGTTCTTTTGCAAAAAATCACCTATATAAAAATGCAAACTTTAGTTTAATTAAATTAACTTAGACTTAGATACTTACCTTTGTTATACCGCTTCTTTTTATACCTTTCATGAACATGAAATGGTATTATAACTTTGGTCCGATGTTTGTAAATATGAGAAGAAGAAGAGATAGACCCATCAATAAGTATACCGAAATGATCAGGATGACGAGATGAGTTGATTTAGCCATGTCCGTCTGTCCGTCTGTCCGTCTGTCCGTCTGTCTGTCTGTCTGTCTGTCTGTTTGAACGCAAACTAGTCCCTCAGTTTTTGAGATATTTGGCTGAAATTTGGTATGCGGCCACCATTTTCCAATATAGGAATCATTTGTCGGAACCAGCAAGATCGGACCAATATAACATATAGCTCCCATACAACCGATTATTCCGATAAACGGATTTTGGGCTATAACTCCTGTAATTAAACACGAAGGAACGTGAAATTTTATAAGTGTTGCTATTTTTATATGTGAAATATCGATGCTGAAAATCATAGAGATGGGATAAATATTTCACATAGCTCCCATACAATCGATTATTCCGATAAACGGATTTTGGGCTATAACTCCTGTAATTAAACACGTAGGAACGTGAAATTTTGTAAGTACAGAGAAACCTCTCCTAACGGACACCTCTATTGGACGGACACCTCCTTTGGCCGGACAGTTTTTCATGCACCAAGTTTTAAGTACATTTTTTAGAACAAATTACCCTCCCTTAGGCGGACACTCTCTTGGCCGGACGCGGACAGTTATTTGCTTTAAAATTGGACAAAAAACCTCTACTGAGCGGACACGAACCTCTTATCAACGGACACTGAGATCAGTTTTCATAACAAATCAATCATAAACCTCTCTTGAGCGGACGCGAACCCCTCTTAAGCGGACAAAATACAAACAACATACAAACATATTTTTGTACGTATGTATTTACCAAATGAAAACTGGGGATTCCCCGAATAAAACCAAATGGACGTTAGACAAACACTCAAATTTAAAAAGCGTCACATTGGAGGTTTAATTACATAACGCAGTGTTCGTTAGCTAAATTTTCAGGGTTGAACGTTTACTAGTGACAGTGAGTTAATTGTTCAGTCATATCGATGAAGTTAACGAAATTTCCTCCAGCGAAACCACCTTGACTTGCGTTCGAATTATTGCAAAAATTGGAAAGCCATTTGCAAAATAGTTTTCTTTTAAAAAAACAAAGAAATCTTAAGCAGTCGACAATTCAGCAATTTTTTAAATAATGAGTCTGATAGTTATGGATTTATATTACTTATTATCTGAAATATAATTTATATTTATTTTTATTTATGTTATTTCTTTATCTGAAAGCATGTGAATGAGTTATGCATGCTTTGATATGAATTTTTCAAGCAATATATATATGTACATATTTTTTTCGCAATGTAAAAATTGAAAAATGTCTAAAATAGCCATCCACTCCCTTGAGCGGACACCTCTCTTGGGCGGACAAAAGTTGGCCGACGGTGAGTGTCCGCCCAAGGGAGGTTTCTCTGTATTGCTATTTTTATATGTGAAATATCGATGTTGAAACTCATAGAGATGGGATAAATATTTCACATAGCTCCCATACAATCGATTATTCCGATAAACGGATTTTGGGCTATAACTCCTGTAATTAAACACATAGGAACGTGAAATTTTGGACGTATCGCTATTTTTATATGTGAAGTATCGATGTTGAAAATCATCGATATTGGATAAATATTTTACATAGCCCCCATACAATCGATTATTCCGATAAACGGATTTTGGTAGATAACTCCTGTAGTTATATAGGTAGGAACGTGAAATTTCGTAAATGTTGCTATTTTAGAATGTGGAATGTCGATGTTAAAAATTAATGAGATTGGACCAATATAACACATCGTCCCCATATAATCGATAGCTCCGATAATTTCGGTATGAGCTAAAGTTAAATTCACACAGGCTGTACTGGGGATCAAACAGTGAAAATCGTGACGCTTATTCATGAAAGGTATTTAGCCTTCGGCACAGCCGAAGACAGCTTTCCTTACTTGTTTTTATTTGTATTTAAAAACTTCCCTGTTCAAATTTTAAATTTTCAGCTTCAAATTGAAAATATGCCAAGTTTGGAAAATACATCATTTGTTATAATCATTTTAGCCTCATAAGACATTCAGCTATGACAATTAATAACAATTCTCAGTGTTTTTGTCAAAACGTCATCAGCATTGATAATTTAGAGTGTGAGTGTGTTAGTAAAAATATCAGCCCGTCTTGTAGGGCGATATTTTTACTAACACACTCACACTCTAAATTGTCAATGCTGATAAAGTTATGTCAAAAACACTGACAATTGTCATTTATTGTCATAGATGACTGTCTTATGAGGATAAAATGATAATAATAAATGATGTATTTTCCAAACTTGACATATTTTGAATTCGAAGCTCAAAATAAAATTATAATTTAAAAAAAAAGCTGGAAAATCCATTTGGACGCAAAATAAAAAGATGAGTATTAATTATTGTTACAAAATTAATAAGAAATATTTTAAAAGTTTGCATTTTCTAGCTGCGAAGAGCTGCATACATTGAAATAAAATTAAAGGACTCAATTTAAAAGATACGCTGCTTTCTTTAGTTGGACCAGAATTTTGCAAAATAACAATAAAAATATCCCGAAGTTGTTCCGAATTTATCCAATGCCGAAATGATCGTGAAATAGTACCTAAAAAGTCCCGAAATAGTCCAGACAAAGTATGTACCAAAATGGTCCCAAAATCCATCCCAAAACGTTCGCAGAAAGGCGAACGAAAGAACCAAAGGAGTAAGCAGTGCATATTTCGATTTTAAGCTATATTTTGTTTATTTGTATGCTGTTTTTGTAATTGGGGCAATGTATTTGATTTAAAAAAATAAAAAATGTTAATTCCAAAAAAAAACAAGTAAGGAAAGCTGTCTTCGGCTGTGCCGAAGGCTATATACCTTTCATGAATAAGCGTCACGATTTTCACTGTTCGATCCCCAGTACAGCCTGTTTCAATTTAACTATATTTACTATACACATTACACATCTTTGTTATAATTTAAAAAAAACTTACAAAATAATAGGATCCGAGTTATCGGAACAATCGATTGTATGGAGGCTATATATTATACGTGTTCAATTGTACTGACTTACACTATACACATTACATATGTAGAAAGTACTAAAGGTGAAATATTTTACGTTCATAACTTTTTAAATGCGGAAGTATTGGCCAAAAAACCTTATATCGGAACAACCGGTTGTATGGGGCTAAATATATGTTATATTTACCCGATCTTCTTGATTTTCCTCTACACACTACATAAATTGAAAGTACTCAAGTTGCAAAATTTTACGTTCCTAACTTTTAATTGCAGAAGTTTTGGGAAAAAAACCTTATATCTGAACAATCGGTTGTAAGGGGGCTATATGTTAAATTTGGCCGATCTTGTTGATTTTCACTATATACACTACATAAATAGAAAGTACTCGAGTTGCAAAATTTTACGTTCCTAACTTTTTAATTGCAGAAGTTTTGGCCAAAAAACCTTATATCTGAACAATCGGTTGTATGGGGGCCATATGTTACATTTGCCCGATCTGGTTGATTTTCACTATATACACCACATAAATAGAAAGTACTCGAGTTGCAAAATTTTACGTTCCTAACTTTTTAATTGCAGAAGTTTTGGCCAAAAAACCTTATATCTGAACAATAGGTTGTATGGGGGCTATATGTTACATTTGCCCGATCTTGTTGATTTTCACTATATACACTACATAAATAGAAAGTACTCGAGTTGCAAAATTTTACGTTCCTAACTTTTTAATTGCAGAAGTTTTGGCCAAAAAACCTTATATCTGAACAATCGGTTGTATGGGGGCTATATGTTATACTGGTCCGATCTTGTCAGTTCCGACAAATGATTCCTATATTACAAAATGGTGGCCACATACAAAATTTCAGCCAGATATCTCAAAAATTGAGGGACTAGTTTGCGTTCAAACAGACAGACGGACAGACGGACAGACGGACATGGCTAAATCAACTCATCTCGTCATCCTGATCATTTCGGTATACTTATTGATGGGTCTATCTCTTCTTCTTCTCATATTTACAAACATCGGACCAAAGTTATAATACCATTTCATGTTCATGAAAGGTATAAAAATTTTAAATCATTTTAATATTACTTGCCCTACAAGACGGGCTGATATTTTTACTAACACACTCCCACTCTCAGTTAACAATGCTGATGACGTTTTGACAAAAAGACTGACAATTGTCATTAATTGTCATAGCTGACTGTCACATGACGCAAAAAATGTTAATAACAAATGGTGTATTTTCAAGTATTGTCAAAACTTGAAAAATTTTAGTCTATGCTCATTTTTCATTATGATTATTTGTGTAGTATTCAAAAAAGAAGCGGTGAACCAAATTTGGATGATAAAAACAGGTAAGTATCAATTTTAATTTAATAATAAAAAAGCGTTTTTAAAGTTTACATTTTTTAGTTTACATGCATGATTCTCTGATTTATTGACGAAGTTAACGGTTCCACCTTACGCTCATACAAAATCATTTACATTTAATTATGAGAAACGATAGTGTCTCGAAATCAAATAGCTCCGCTTGTTCTCGCTCCTTGACCGTAGCTGCCACCAACCATACGCATGGCATCCCCATATGACGCGCCGCTTCACAAATGCCACTTAAGAATGTATCCATAAACTTATGTATTATCGTGCCACAACACGGGTGTGAGAAAATACTCAAAGAGAATGTTGCGTTCAGGAATCTTCAGTATCCTCATCGAATAGCATAGGGGTGTAAGAGTAGGTCGCCTCCCCGTTGGTGCACCCTGGGTAACGCTAAATGACCTACAAGGCCTACACGGCTAGTTTCTTGTATTGCCGGTTCTACGAGAACGGTACCAGTACTTGTGCTGTGCCCATCGTGCTGAAACGAACCGGGCCGTTTTCTTAAATCGACCCGGCCAAGAGCAATACACTCGGGGTGAACCTGTCTGACATTTAGGCAGGGCTACACCTCGCAACAACAACAACAACAATAGCATGACGCTTCATCCATCGCTGTTTAATCTCGCAAAATTTTGTTTAATGCCAGTCCTAGTATTATATAATTAGTTTTTAAGCTGTTTTATTTATGTACATATGCATTTACATGCAATTTTATTTGATTTGGAAAAATAAATATTTTATAAAAAAATTATCTATAATATTAATAGGCTAACAAATTTTACATATAAATAATTGCCAAGCTTAAACCCATACTAAATATGCATAAATATTTATGAAATGCAAATGGATTTGTTGGCATACCTCTAAAGCAGTGCACAATTATCTAATATATAACCAATACTGCTTCATTTCTCTGTAATAAGCGAATGAAAATTTCTCATGCAACTTGAATTGGTTATCTGACAATCAATTTGTAAATAAAGCGATAGCCCAGTGGGAAGCGTCAGGGGGTAGTGGTCGAGCGGTTGATGGTTCAAGTACAGTTACAGCTATCGGCCAAAATTTTTTCTTTTTTGTCATTGAAAATTTTTTATATTTTTTATATATTTTTATATTTCTAATCTTGACTTCTTAAAATTTTTATAAACAATATTTTTATGTTGTGATTTCTATTTTCGAGAAAAAAAAATTTGGTGCGAATATTTTTAGTTTACGGAAAGCCATGTGAAATAATAATTTTAGATCATAAATATACATACATACCACCCATTATAGAAATGCTATAACCGCTTATACAATTTCTTTTTTTTTTTTTGGTAAATATTTCAAAAAATTACCATTAATATAAGTCTGACTGCTCTAATTTTTGAAGATGTAAGCTGCAATTTGCGAATTTTTTTCAAACATAGTGGTCTGTTTATTCAATTTCTGTAGATTATTTCGATAAATTTCACGATTTCTATCGATTGAGATAGAGTTGCTGATAAATTCCTTATTTAAAGTATAAAAATCGAAAACATATTTTATGGATACTTAAATTTTTAACTAAACCAAGTGATAAGCGGAAATCTTAAATTTTACTGAAGACAACAAATAATTTCTTTTCATATGTACCTATATATGTATTAACTTTTAAAAGGGCAGATTTGCAACCCGAGCCCCAAACAAGTCTAGAACAAATAGAATAGAATTTTTTTAAAAATCAATATACATGTTTTTTCTTTAAATCAAAGGAAAAATCCATATAAAGTGTCTTTTAAATATTGCTAAGTTATGGTTAAAGAAAAAAGCTAGAAAACCCTCAAACTTTTTTTGACCTAACCAGAATTTGTAATTTACCCCCACTAAAAAGTTTTAAAACCACGCCATGTATAATACATTTTTTTTAAATACAACCCATACTTCTCTAAAATGAATGTGTAACTATTTTCGTTCTCTCGCTCATTAATATTCTTTAATATTACACGAACTCATATTTCCAAATTTCCACCCCTTCAAAATAAACGTCAAACCAATTTCATACTCATATCTGAAGACATGCATGGATGAAGGGGGCATCTCGCATTTTGAGTGAAACGAGAAAATCGACATTAAAGTTTTGCTTAAACATTTGAGGTTTTTTCGAATCTTTATGGAAAACTGACAAAAAAATTATGCAAAGCCATAAAAGACATTGCATATGAAAAAATAGAAACATACCCCCTTCTTCCACAAATAATATTGAAAAGTTGTGTACATACCCCCTTCATCCATGAATTATCTTCTACAATTTTGACGATAGGCAGATTCTGATAAGACAGAAATATAGATCTGCATAAACACTATTCACCAATGCCAAAAACAGAAATTGAGTGAGAATGCGACATACCTCCTTCATCCATGCATGTCTTCATCTATTTGCATACACATATCCATACTTGCGTAAACACTCCAATTCTCTCATTGAGTTCAAACAGTAGATTCGGCGTTGAACTCATATATGTATATTGAAATGTTACACTCCAAATAGATGGCGTCGGCGCGAATAGCCAATTTGTTTCCGCATGAGAGTTGCCCCAATATGTGTTGTTATGTACCAAAGTATTAAAAAAAGTGACAATTTGTTTTTCTCATATCTCGCACGCTTTAGTAAGTTTAGTTTAAAAATAAAATTTTTAGGAAAGAAGCAATCAATGCTTTAACTTTCTGTATTGAAATTCATCAAGGAAAAAAAAAAAAATTAGATTGAAATAGATACACCCATTGCCGTCAATTTTATATAATATGAAATTTTGCTTTTTTAAAAAAATAAAAATCAAACATCTTTTTCGTAGAATTCTATAATAAAAATGAGTCGCCATATATTCCAAAGTATTAATAAACAAATGAAACACTAAAAATGTTATATTGTTGTGCCATAAAATCCTGAAAATCTTAAATTTTCAATTACATATATTTATAATAAAATGTAATTTAACTATACAATTTTTTGGGAAAACGCAATCAAAATTATATTTTTCCATAAAACTCTAATATGTATGTATATATCTAAATAGAGATTCAAAAGCCCAATAAAGCTTCACTTAATTGTAGAATTCCATATTAAAAAAATTTATTCAAGGAAAAATTCCGATGTAATAGATTTGTTTAAAATGAAATTCTACAAAGTTTTATGTTTTCATGACACCATTATTAAAATGTGAAATAGGGCAACCATGGTCAAACTTTTAATTTGAAAAAAATATGTCGCAATCAAAGTTGGCTTGTGTACCACCATACAAAAAAAATGTTTCAAAAAAATAAAATAATAATTCAATATGGCTCCTGTTGTTGGAGTACCAAGCTTATTTTGAGAAATTTGTATATGTGTGTAAAATACCAGCAATGGAAATATTTTGATTCTCTCGCTCTTTGAGAGTTAGAGTAATAGCGTCAAACTCATATTTCGAAGTTGGCTGAACTTCAAAGGAAACCACTCTTTATCTTCATTCTCTCCCTCATTAAACACGTCCTATTATGAGAGAGAAATTATGTTCATTCCCTCGCTCATTGAGTACTTTGGTCCATTATCTATTATATTAATAGGCTAACAAATTTTACATATAAACCATTGCCAAGCTTAAACCCATACTAAATATGCATAAATATTTATGAAATGCATATTTATTTGTTGGCATACCTCTAAGGCAGTGCACAATTATCTAATATATAACCAATACTGCTTCGTTTATCTGTAATAAGCGAATGAAAATTTTTCATGCAACTTAAATTGGTTATCTGACAATCAATTTGTAAATAAAGCGATAGCCCAGTGGGAAGCGTCAGGGGGTAGTGGTCGAGCGGTTGATGGTTCAAGTACAGTTACAGCTATCGGCCAAAATTTTTTTCTTTTTTGTCATTGAAATTTTTTTATATTTTTTATATATTTTTATATTTCTAATCTTGACTTCTTAAAATTTTTATAAACAATATTTTTATGTTGTGATTTCTATTTTCGAGAAAAAAAAATTTGGTGCGAATATTTGTAGTTTACGGAAAGCCATGTGAAATAATAATTTTAGATCATAAATATACATACATACCACCCATTATAGAAATGCTATAACCGCTTATACAATTTCTTTTTTTTTTTTGGTAAATATTTCAAAAAATTACCATTAATATAAGTCTGACTGCTCTAATTTTTGAAGATGTAAGCTGCAAGTTGCGAATTTTTTTCAAACATAGTGGTCTAAACATTTCTGTAGATTATTTCGATAAATTTCACGATTTCTATCGATTGAGATAGAGTTGCTGATAAATTCCTTAACTTAAATAAACAAATGAAAAACTAAAAATGTTATATTGTTGTGCCATAAAATCATGAAAAAATTAAATTTTCAATTACATATACTTATAATAAAATGTAATTTAACTATACAATTTTTTGGGAAAACGTTATCAAAATTATATTTATCCATAAAGCTCTAATATGTATGTATATATGTATATCTAAATAGAGATTCAAAAGCCCAATAAAGCTTCACTTAATTGTAGAATTCCATATTAAAAAAATTTATTCAAGGAATTGATTATGGACAAGACACCAAGGGCATAAGAAGTTGCAGGCTGAATTGGATATCTTGAAACCGCTAGAACTGCTCGGAAAAATTCCGATGTAATAGATTTGTTTAAAATGAAATTCTACAAAGTTTTATGTTCTCATAACACCATTATTAAAATGTGAAATAGGGCAACCATGGTCAAACTTTTAATTTGAAAAAAATATGTCGCAATCAAAGTTGGCTTGCGTACCACCAAACAAAAAAAATGTTTCAAAAAAATATAAAATAATAATTCAATATGGCTACTGTTGTTGGAGTACCACGCTTATTTTGAGAAATTTGTATATGTGTGTAAAATACCAGCAATGGAAATATTTTGATTCTCTCGCTCTTTGAGAGTTAGAGTAATAGCGTCAAACTCATATTTCGAAGTTGGCTGAACTTCAAAGGAAACCACTCTTTATCTTCATTCTCTCCCTCATTAAACACGTCCTATTATGAGAGAGAAATTATGTTCATTCCCTCGCTCATTGAGTACTTTGGTCCATTATCTATTATATTAATAGGCTAACAAATTTTACATATAAACCATTGCCAAGCTTAAACCCATACTAAATATGCATAAATATTTATGAAATGCATATTTATTTGTTGGCATACCTCTAAGGCAGTGCACAATTATCTAATATATAACCAATACTGCTTCGTTTATCTGTAATAAGCGAATGAAAATTTTTCATGCAACTTAAATTGGTTATCTGACAATCAATTTGTAAATAAAGCGATAGCCCAGTGGGAAGCGTCAGGGGGTAGTGGTCGAGCGGTTGATGGTTCAAGTACAGTTACAGCTATCGGCCAAAATTTTTTTCTTTTTTGTCATTGAAATTTTTTTATATTTTTTATATATTTTTATATTTCTAATCTTGACTTCTTAAAATTTTTATAAACAATATTTTTATGTTGTGATTTCTATTTTCGAGAAAAAAAAATTTGGTGCGAATATTTGTAGTTTACGGAAAGCCATGTGAAATAATAATTTTAGATCATAAATATACATACATACCACCCATTATAGAAATGCTATAACCGCTTATACAATTTCTTTTTGTTTTTTTTTTTTTTGGTAATTATTTAAAAAAATTACCATTAATATAAGTCCGACTGCTCAAATTTTTGAAGATGAAAGCTGCAATTTGCCAATTTTTTTTCAAATTCTATCGATTGAGATAGAGTTGCTGACAAATTCCTTATTTAAAGTATAAAAATCGACAAAATATTTTATGGATACTACATTATTTTGAACTAAACCAAGTGATAATTTTACTGAAGACAACAAATAATTTCTTTTCAAATGTATATATGTATTAACTTTTAAAAGGGCAGATTTGCAACCCGAGCCCCAAACAAGTCTGGACCAAATTGAATAGAATTTTTTTAAAAATCAATATAAATTTTTTTTTCTTTAAATCAAAAGAAAAATCTATATAAAGTGTCTTTTAAATATTGCTAAGTTATGGTTAAAGAAAAAAGCTAGAAAACCCTCACACTTTTTTTGACCTAACCAGAATTTGTAATTTACCCCCACTAAAAAGTTTTAAAACCACGCCATGTATAATACATTTTTTTTAAATACAACCCATACTTCTCTATTTTCGTTCTCTCGCTCATTAATACTCTTTAATATTACACGAACTCATATTTCCAAATTTCCACCCCTTCAAAATAAACGTCAAACCAATTTCATACTCATATCTATTTATATACACATATACATATATGCGTAAACACTCCAATTCTCTCGCTCATTGAGTTCAAACAGTAGATTCGGCGTTGAACTCATATGTACATATATTGAAATGTTACACTCCAAATAGATGGCGTCGGCGCGAATAGCCAATTTGTTTCCGCATGAGAGTTGCCCCAATATGTGTTGTTATGTACCAAAGTATTAAAAAAAAGTAACAATTTGTTTTTCTCATATCTCGCACGCTTTATTATAAACGAAAATAGTTTAAAAATAAAATTTTTAGGAAAGAAGCAATCAATGTTTTAACTTTCTGTATTGAAATTCATCAAGAAAAAAAAAAAAAAGAATGAGATTGAAATAGATACACCCATTGCCGTCAATTCTATATAATATGAAAATTTGCTTTTTTAAAAAAATAAAAATCAAACATCTTTTTCGTAGAATTCTATAATAAAAATGAGATAACTATCGTCGCCTTATATTCCAAAGTTTAAATAAACAAATGAAAAACTAAAAATGTTATATTGTTGTGCCATAAAATCATGAAAATTTAAATTTTCAATTACATATACTTATAATAAAATGTAATTTAACTATACAATTTTTTGGGAAAACGTTATCAAAATTATATTTATCCATAAAGCTCTAATATGTATGTATATATGTATATCTAAATAGAGATTCAAAAGCCCAATAAAGCTTCACTTAATTGTAGAATTCCATATTAAAAAAATTTATTCAAGGAATTGATTATGGACAAGACACCAAGGGCATGAGAAGTTGCAGGCTGAATTGGATATCTTGAAACCGCTAGAACTGCTCGGAAAAATTCCGATGTAATAGATTTGTTTAAAATGAAATTCTACAAAGTTTTATGTTCTCATAACACCATTATTAAAATGTGAAATAGGGCAACCATGGTCAAACTTTTAATTTGAAAAAAATATGTCGCAATCAAAGTTGGCTTGCGTACCACCAAACAAAAAAAATGTTTCAAAAAAATATAAATAATAATTCAATATGGCTACTGTTGTTGGAGTACCACGCTTATTTTGAGAAATTTGTATATGTGTGTAAAATACCAGCAATGGAAATATTTTGATTCTCTCGCTCTTTGAGAGTTAGAGTAATAGCGTCAAACTCATATTTCGAAGTTGGCTGAACTTCAAAGGAAACCACTCTTTATCTTCATTCTCTCCCTCATTAAACACGTCCTATTATGAGAGAGAAATTATTTTCATTCCCTCGCTCATTGAGTACTTTGGTCCATTATTTATATTAATAGTCTAACTTTGTTGTTGGTATATTGTTAATTCTTAAACTGCTTTGTGCATAAGGTAATGGCGCGGCGGTGAGCGTATAGAATACGGTGTGCACAGTTGCAAGACCCGGTTGCGGAATATTCCGTTTTTTTCTTAAATTATGTTTTTTTTTTATATTAAAAAACCTTTAATCTTAACTATTACAAGTTACTTAATTTTCAACCTAATATTTCTTTGTTCTTCACCTGCTCAAAACGATCGCATAAATTAGTGGCTATTTGTTAAGCACAATGTCATCATCCGATTATTCAAGTGCAACATAAAATCTCGAAAACCGAGTATTTGCATGGCATTTGCCATAAATAATTTTGGAAAGGGCTGCTGTAATTTAATATTTTTATTATATAATAACAGCCGCTATTTTTTAAATTCTTTGATGGCTTCATTTTGCCTATAGATGAGTTTTTAATGTATACATTTAAGTTGGTCGAGGTTCGGCCACGGGTCCTAAAGGCAGCTATTGACAAAAAGTTGATCAGATGTTTGAATAAGTTCAACTATTTTAAATTGGTCGAATTTCGACCACGGGATATACTAGTTTATATTAATAGTCTAACTTTGTTGTTGGTATATTGTTAATTCTTAAACTGCTTTGTGCATAAGGTAATGGCGCGGCGGTGAGCGTATAGAATACGGTGTGCACAGTTGCAAGACCCGGTTGCGGAATATTCCGTTTTTTTCTTAAATTATGTTTTTTTTTTATATTAAAAAACCTTTAATCTTAACTATTACAATTTACTTAATTTTCAACCTAATATTTTTTTGTTCTTCACCTGCTCAAAACGATCGCATAAATTAGTGGCTATTTGTTAAGCAGAATGTCATCATCCGATTATTCAAGTGCAACATAAAATCTCGAAAACCGAGTATTTGCATGGCATTTGCCATAAATAATTTTGGAAAGGGCTGCTGTAATTTAATATTTTTATTATATAATAACAGCCGCTATTTTTTAAATTCTTTGATGGCCTCATTTTGCCTATAGATGAGTTTTTAATGTATACATTTAAGTTGGTCGAGGTTCGGCCACGGGTCCTAAAGGCAGCTATTGACAAAAAGTTGATCAGATGTTTGAATAAGTTCAACTATTTTAAATTGGTCGAATTTCGACCACGGGATATACTAGTAAACATAATTTTTACATCAGCTATGACAGGTTATGTCAGTTGTCAGTTGTGATATCATTATGACATCATCATGATATCTTCATTGATCCAAAAATAGAGTGAGACAGATATATGCTTAATTCAAATGAGTACTGTGTTAGAGGGAGACAAAAACTCACACGGACACAGTTGTTGACATCAACTTGTTCTTTTTCCTTGTGTGAAATGATTGGAGCGATGATCGTTTAGCTGACAGCAATGGCAATCAAATGTTGCATCAAATGATTGTCATCTGTCTTGTAGGGTAGGAATAAGTCCGGCAGCATTGCCTCAAAGTGGTATCTTCGATTTGTAGGCAAAAGAAAAACAATAAATTTGAAACCTGGTAAATTGTCAAAATATTGCCAGCTGGCAATATTAGAATGTCTGGTAATTTGGGACTGTGAATACCCTAAATCATTTTTAAACTGAAAGCCCCAAGTTTTGGTGCCTGTCATAATCAAAAATTAACTTTATCGATGCACCCTAATGCCCATACCGTTATTCGTTCATTTTGTTATTGCAAATATCAATGCATTTTTATTTACATCCGCTTGTTTGTTCAAAACGGAAAATTAATTCCATCTTAGCTTGCTTCCGTTTATCTAGCTGAAATTATTTTCTTTTGCTGCTGCTGTTCATTCATATTTCTTTTGGTTTGTTTGCTTTTACTTTTTTTTCATTTTTCGGTAGTTGATTACTATTTTTTTGTTATGCTGGCAGTGTGTGTCCACTTAGTTTCATTATTATCTTGACCTCATTTATTTATTTATTAAAAGTGTATATAGACAGAAATGATGTCCGATAATTCTACTTAAATTGCGATGGATGATGGGAAGTCGCAAGACCAAAAATAGCGACATAGTTATCAACATACTTAAGGCAATCAGGGAACACTTCTCCACAATCCTAAATAGCGAGGTAGATGATGAACACGACAACCAAATCCCTGCCGATGGGCATCTTTATAGGCCTGTCAAAGTCGGCTAGAATTATGGTAGCCTTACAAATAATTTTTTTTCACATGACTTTAAACTAAATCTGGTCTATTGGTTATTGTTTTCAGTTTGGCTCTGTTGAATTTTTTTTATCAACGTTATTGAAGTTTGCTCAAGTTGTTGTTTGCCGTGTTTGTGTTCTTTATTTTTCCTTTGACGGTTTGCAATAGCCGTTCGTATTGTTTACGTATTTCCGTTTTGTTCGTGGCTGTTAGAAAATGCGTTGCCCGCGGGTTTTGCATCTTGGCCCGTGATCGACGATTAGCTTTACCGGGATGGTGTGCATCCTAGAAAATATGTAAATTAGAAAACGATTAAAAAATAAATCGTCCCTAAAAATTAAATATCCTTCTCTGGGGTAGAAGGTAAGTGGACGATTCGAGAAACTGTCGAAAATTATAGCATTCTCTACAAAAAGGTGACTCTCGATATGGAGAAAATGTTAGATTTCCAAGCGACTTCTAATGTACAGCGAACTAAAGAAAACTGGAACAGCTAGGAAATGGGCTTCGTCGTAACATATGTATTAGACTCTGAAAAAAAAATAAATTGAATGGGCTACAAAAAATGGTAAAACAACTTTTTTTTGTAAAGTTATTTAGTTTTATTACTTTTACTTTACTTTTTACTTGTATTGAGGAAATTTATGTCTTAAAGTTAAGAACAACATTAACTTAAATTGAGAAAGAAATTCTTTAAATTAAGGATATTTTTCTTATATTAAGTACTCGTAAATCTAGATAAGGAAATTGGTTCGTTGATTCAAAGAAATGCTTTTTTCAGTGTAGTTATTTATTACTTACTATATTGGGGAAATTAAATTATTTTAGTTATTGACTGAGTTTTCGGAACATGGCCCGAAACCAAGGAAAACCCATGTCGAAATTCCATAGATTTATACTACAATTTTGAATTTCCAATCACTTTACTGATAAACTTAAAAAAAACAAGTATGCTTCACAGATTACTGCAATTATAGAACTAAAACGCAATTATTTAACTTCAAAATAAAACCAACATGTATTCAATTTAATTACTGTACTCAGTTTACCTGAGTAAAATTTATGTAACTGGGTAAAGTAAAGGTATTCGGATTGGGGAACGCAGCACTGCCATGCGCTATTATAAATACTCACCAAGGTGTTCCACGCACAGGCAGGAAAATAATGCAAGTGTTTTTTGTGTCGAAAGATGATGGAATAGCCGTAGGAGTAATCGAGAGTAAAGTTCTCTGGAAGATTTGGGGTCCTTTCCGGTATCTCGAGTGCGACCAACGAAGCAAATCGAACAAAGAGCTGTACGATCTCTACTGCACGGCGCAAAGAGCTGACCTTGCAGTCTCGGCGCACGACAATTTGCTTCATTACCCACAACTGGTACCATTACGTTGTGCCAAGCCTTACATAGTAAGTATACGTATGTATTTTAGTATGTGTGTAGATATGTATAGTACATAAATACTTTAGAAATCATAGCACTGTACTATCATCTCTGAAGCCGACAGCTACTGCTTGTAATTACCAGCTAAGATAAATACCAAATAGCGTAAAAACGTACGATTAATCAACACAGCAAACGCGAAACCAGCGTGCTGCTTGGTTGCTTTCGACTATGTCCAATGTACGAACACCCATACAATACTGCAGGCTGGGGCGTATACATTAGACCGGAGTGAAATACGTAAATTTTTTCGAATCATATCGTAATAGCAGGGAAAAGTTGCTACATATCAATACAAATTCAGGAAAAAAAAAGAAATTTCAAATCGGTTAATATCTTCCGTTCGCGCATTGCATTTAATTTTGCATGTACACTGTACAGCTCTTGGACCGCCCTTTTTGGACGACTGAGATCTCACCGCGTGAAGGTAACTGTACTACACTGAACCAAAAACGTACATGTTTTTTACGAACAAAGTTTCATAGAAGTTCACGCTGGTTTTTCTTAAAATATAAGAAAAAATTCATAGAATCTAAGAAAATTTTCTTACAATTTATGAATGAATACTTGCTTTCTGTGGATTTGTTTACATATTTTACGAAAAAGTGCTTATATTCTACGAAATGTTCGTAAATTTCTACGAAAAAGTTCTTTGGAGAGGTTTTAACGAACAATTCTTAAAATCTATGTACTTTTTCATTGGATATATGAACTTTTTTGGTTCAGTGTACGAGTTCCACCCACTCCCTTCCCAACCAACCAAACAAAGATGAAAAATTATTTATTCGGGAGTGTCAAATTGCGGCATAACTGTACGAGAAGTGAGTGTTGCTCTTATAAACCCATCACGTCTCTCATTCCCATACACTTTTGAGGACGCTTGAATTACTAGTTTTACGCAACGCTGGTTAATTTTGGTTTTTCTTTATCAGAAATTAATTGCAAGATATCTTCAGAAGAAAGGCTGTCCAAAATTGGCGGGCAGGTAAGTTTCATTTCAGACCAATTAATTAATTCAAAATATTCATTTGCCTAAAAGTTTAGTTTAGGAACCAAAAAGCTTCTAATATTTTTGACTTTTGAAGGGATTTCTTTTATTTTCAAAACTCGCCTCAATCCAAGATCGCTCTCTGTCACCTACCACCATCGGGGGAAGAATGTTTTCTGGATGGGCAAAAAAGGAATTTGTTTGAATGACCTTATGAACTAGTGCCTGGACTTCTGAAGATAAGATTCTACATTTTTTAATACATTCTAAAATATGTTTAGGTCCGTCAACTATTGAAGAATTTGTTTTGATTTCGAACCATGTATTTTACAATTTGAATGAGATTTTTAGATGGCTCTTGCAAAGAAATGTATAATCGCAGGAACCTGTTTACAATTGTCAACCAACGAGAGTGTGATATTGGTCCCGGATCTCGACTTGCTAGATCTGGGAAGCAAAAACCAGCATCAATAGCATTGGCAATGTCATGTAAGTATTTCTGATCTTTACTTAAGCTTATTGCGTCAAGTGTTCGTGGAAGAGAGCATTCAATCCTCTGAAAAGCAACGATGGGCAAAGATTCACATTTAGCCAGCTGTTTGCCAAGAAGCTCACTGAAAGACTGAGGACGTGTTGTTTTACCATCAAGTATTTCAACTAGATGCCTCGGAGGTAATTCATTAAAATGGAGGAGACAGATAGCCCATTGTAATGGTCTTTTTAAACGCGTTTCAATGAATTTTATTGCACCATTCTTCCACCCAGTATTTGTTGACGTACCATCGCATCCAATCACTACAACATTAGATTGATTTATACCATTTTCTTCAAAATAATTTACAATGCTGTATGCTGTGTCCTTTCCACTTTTTGAAGTAGGTACTAAATGACAAAGGTACTTTGAACCTGGTTCTGTTATTACTGAAATGTGCTCTTCTTTTTTTTTTATAGATTGATAACGTTTGTTTCCTTTTTCAACTAAGACTAAAGTGTCATCCATCCTGCCATCAAAATACACACATCGTTTAATTGCTCTATTGCCTTCCCCGATTCGATAAGTTTTAGTCTACATTTTTCTTTTTCTCTTCTAATTTAGCTTCGATCAACAACAAAAGAAGTTATAAGACCAACATCTTTAAATGCACTAGACACAATAGCTGCTGCTGCTCTATCAGATACTCCAAAACGATCACTTGTTAAAGCCGTTGCTGGAAGTGATAAGCGCATCTGTGCATTTTTTGAACTTGCTGACTGAGAGTAAATAGAGCATCGGGTCTGAAAATCGGGATCATTCTTATCATTGTCAATTTCAGGAGTTATCTCTGTTTCAGAATCAATGCTACTACAAGAAGGTCCAAGTAAGTTGGTCTGACTTAAGTGAAGAGCTTTTCTCTACAACTTAAATGTAAGCTTTTCAGTTTCTTTGGTATCTACTGTCCCAATCTTACCTTGTCCGAGATATCTTTGAGCATATAGAAATTTGATTTCTAATGGTGGTATCTTTCTATCTTTAGAGCATGTGCAGTTGATAGTTACCGGCCTGGGACAAATACACTTGTCAAAGCTTCTTTGACAAAACCAATTGAGTGTCATCCGCATTTGCAGGACGAAATGTCAAATAATGTACTTGAAGATTCTTTATTAAAATCATTGTACTTCTTTTGTTTCTCAGGTGTGTCTTTGTCCCTTGAATAAGATTTACGAAGAGTGTAGTATCGATCATGTAGATGTTTGATCTTTTGTACAACTCTTGTGTGGGAAACTATTGGAATCGAAGCCTTGAAATAAAGGGACTCAGTCTGATGAGCTACAGTATCTGCTACAACTGTGAAGCTTAACTTCTGACCAGAACTGGCAGCAGAAGATTCTACTGTCATTTTGTACCTCACTTCTTGCCAACATTGTATAATGTCGGAATTAGTGGGAAGGACCGATGACAGCAGTGGTTTAGGTGCACCAAAAAATGGGCAGTGTATGTCCTTACGATAAGAGACATGATTAAAATAATTGAAGCGATTTAATGTTAAGTAATTGTGTAAACTATGTAATTCAAAAGAACATCGAATAGAAATTTTTTTGACCAAACAGCGCTGTTCGACAAGAGTGAAAGCAGAACTGGTAATGACCAGAGAGTACTAGCTCTTCTGTGCACTTCGTTTATCGGTATGCCAGAATCAAAAGCAAAATGAAAAGTAAGACGATGGAATACAAGTAACCAAGTGGAAGGACGATCTAAAGCACTGACGTGTTATAGTAGCCGCAAGCCGCTTTCACGCAAGCCTCATTTATCATAGGCTTCCTTAGTAGATTTGGTGTAAAATTGGTGAAAGTTGATCGCTCAGAACCACAAATTAAAAATCTACTACTCAATGCTGAAAGTGCTATGTATAAAAAGTGAGCTCGATCTTTAATCATTTACAACCTCTACAAGTTTTCGTAAATCAGCTAGATTTGGGATAAAATTTGTAAATTTTAAATGCAATGCGCGACCGGAAGATATTAAAAGATTTGAAATTTCTTTTTTTCCTGAATTTGTATTTATATGTAGCAACTTTTCCCTGTAGTTACGATATGATTTGAAAAAATGTACGTATTTCACTCCGGTCTAGTATAAATACGTAACATACACCCACTCAGGAAATGAACTAAATATAGTTCAAGAACAAGAATTAAAAAGAAAAGAAACAAACAACAAATATAAATAGTGGCAGGGTACGACGGCCAGGAAATACGTGTAGAACATGGATGTTGGATATGTCGATCAACACACACATCATCTGGTGGTAAGGACACGTGGCTAGCGTGAATGGGTTGGTCAGCACATGTTTTGTGGTTGTTTCTAATAAGTTTCTTTGTTTATGTTTTGATTTTCTCTTCGCATGAATTTCCTTAGTTTAGAAGTTAGTACAAATAAGAAGTTTTTCAAGCTGCTGAGGCTTTTTCGACTTGTTTACAAGCAAGTTCTGTACTAAGCCAACTTCATGTGTGTTTACCGAATGAGAACACACACACTCACACATACTTAGAGAAAAGTGCATAATATTGTTTATCTTGCCCTGGTTTTCTTCTAAATATCTAGTTTTTGCGTTTTGCCCTATCAGTTATCGTAGAGTTTAGTTTGGCTTATATCATATCGAAAGGATCCATTCGACAGCTGAATATACAATATAAATATGTACATGTATGTAAGTTTCTAACTATTAACTAGATATTGTAAATTTGTATAATTTTCTTGTAGAATGAAATTTCCACTACACTTGTTTGACAACATTTTTGTTTATATTTTTACGATTGAGTATGGGTTTTCGAAAATTGCGTTTATTATTCCTAACATGGAGTATACCTAAATACATACATACTTATGTGTAAACACGCGTTCAAACAAATCCATGCGTTCTTACCAGTGGCGGATCAACGATTTCACTATGGAGATATTCGGTAAGATTTTAAGGCCAGATTTTGACTGCCAAGTAGAAGACTACCCTACTGTAAAATATTTTTAAAAAACACCTTTTTTGAGAACAATTTTCAAAATCACGCTATATCAAAACAGTTTTCAATAACGCCTAATATTGAAAATGGCTCATCTAAGCTGGAAATGTATTCATATAAAGCGTTTTGGAGCATAAGTGGCATAAGTCCAGTTAAGGATAAGTCCTAGCCTATAGCAACCGAATAAATGACAGATTTCATATTAAAAATTTGAACTACAAAAAAATCGGTATAGAATTTTCATGTTGGATTTATCAAACATTGGATTTGTGTCGATTGATCTCGAACATTTGCAATAGCTTGTACAACACCAGCTGACCCGGCAGACGTTTCTGTGGTATATGCCTGCATGATTATCCCATCCCTATCCCCATCCCCATCGCTATCCCTATCCCTATCCCTATCCCTATCCCTATCCCTATCCCTATCCCTATCCCTATCCCTATCCCTATCCCTATCCCTATCCCTATCCCTATCCCTATCCCTATCCCTATCCCTATCCCTATCCCTATCCCTATCCCTATCCCTATCCCTATCCCTATCCCTATCCCTATCCCTATCCCTATCCCTATCCCTATCCCTATCCCTATCCCTATCCCTATCCCTATCCCTATCCCTATCCCTATCCCTATCCCTATCCCTATCCCTATCCCTATCCCTATCCCTATCCCTATCCCTATCCCTATCCCTATCCCTATCCCTATCCCTATCCCTATCCCTATCCCTATCCCTATCCCTATCCCTATCCCTATCCCTATCCCTATCCCTATCCCTATCCCTATCCCTATCCCTATCCCTATCCCTATCCCTATCCCTATCCCTATCCCTATCCCTATCCCTATCCCTATCCCTATCCCTCCCTATCCCTATCCCTCCCTATCCCTATCCCTATCCCTATCCCTATCCCTATCCCTATCCCTATCCCTATCCCTATCCCTATCCCTATCCATATCCCTATCCCTATCCCTATCCCTAACCCTATCCCTATCCATATCCCTATCCCTATCCCTATCCCTATCCCTACTCCTATAGATAGCAGACCTGGCAGACGTTAACCTGCCTCAAAAAAGACCTGCGCGAATTAAAAACTATGCTACCCAACCTTCCGAGGTTGTTATTTCTCGACACCCTAAATTGTATTTATTTTCAATATCGAACTTAACTTTATTGTGTGTTTACCAAATGAGAAAACAGATTTATAATTTTTCTGGGGTTTTTTCATACCCAAACATCCCCATGCTTTCACCAATAACCCTTGCATACATATGAACTTGTGTAGTACAATAAACATTAGGGTGATTCAAAAAAATGTCGACTTGGCCTTACCCCCTAAAAAGTTAGGTATTGATGAGAAAATAAGCCTTGCAAAAAATTATCGCTCTAACTCAACCCTTAGGGGTGGCTATTTTTTTTCGCCCTTTCCCATACATTTTGTATGGGGAAAAATGGCATTTTTTTCAAAATGAATTTTCTTTTAATTTTTGAAAATTTTTTCAAAATATTTTTACATACTCTTAAATTTCAAGCTTTGAAGCTTCCAAAATGGTAAGCCATGTGCGATTATCTTAACTATTAAAATAATTACCTACAGCCATTTGAAAATGACTGAGTTTTGTACTAATGCACACACATACACAGTAACACGTATAAAATCTAGTAAAGTTTAAATGGCTGTAACTATTTTATTAGTTAAGATAAGCGCACATGGCTTAGCATTTTGGAAGCTTCAAGTTCAAGAGTGTTTAAAAATTTTTTGAAAAAATTTCAAAAATTAAAAGAAAATTCACTTTAAAAAAAATGCCATTTTTTCCCATACAAAGGGTTCAGTTAGAGCGCTAATTTTTTGCAAGGCTTATTTTCTCATCAATACCTAAACTTTCAGGGGGTAAGACCGAAAAAATAACACATTTTTTTAAATTTGAATCACCCTAATATACATATTTGTGAGTATAAACAACTTTCTAGAGTGATCTGTTTACTCTCCCTGTATCGTATAGGAAAATCACGGTAATTAAAAAGTTTTTACCTTTTCCTCTTCCAGTTTGTTTTTAATTTTGTCTTGCTTTGTTTAATAACCACAAATATGTGGGCTCACGTAACAACTTTTACTCTAACAATGTTTCTTTTGGAATTCTTCTTAATAAATCTCTTAGAAGATTTCAGTTTTGTTTAAAAATGAAATATGTACAGTGAAAGTTTTATAACTTGAGGGGAAAGAAGAGGTCGTGTTTTTGGCAAAATTTCAACTTTGGAAAATTATACAATGCGTATGCTTTCAGTGAGTAATTAATTTGGGTAAGGCGTAATTGAGAATGACGGTTGGCAAGTCCTAGCTCTCATGGCAACCGAATAAAGAGCAGAACTAACTTCTTAAATCAAGGGTACCCCCTATTAGTTGACAACACAAAACCTTCAATATCTCAGGTCGAGAAAAGGTTGACTTATGCCACTGTTCTGTTTTGAGGGGCTCATATTTATACGAAGAGAGTTTTTTTACTGGATCAAAACCCAAAAAAGACAATAGATATTTGTTTTGGAACTTGGAAAATATTTTCTTGTTATTAACTGGTAGATTCTGGGTGTAAACCTTGCAAATTATCTAAGCAAATATTTTTTTTCTTGCTATCTCTTTCACTCCTCCTTGTACGCACTTATTTTGTTTTATAATTGCTTTTAAGAAAAATTTACAAGTGTAGATACGAATAGAAAACACAAAAGAGAATTGAATTCAAGAATTTCCATGTGTAAAAGGGGACTAAACAGATTGTTGTTATCACATTAGAAAATATTTTCCTATTATTTTTAAGTAAATAAATATAGTTTAAAAAAAACTAAAACACACGCTTTTAGATAGTATTGAACTAAAAGTTGAAAATAATTTTAAAAACCCTACACAGTAGTTTTGTGGAAAAAGCGTGGTCCGCTTTGTTCCATAATCTTCGTTTTTTAATTAAATTATTTTTACCTTTTTAGTGCAATATTCTTTAAAAGCGCGTGTTTTCGCTTTTTAAACTATATTTATTTTTTACTTTTTAGTTAAATTTGTTATGAAGTAATCGATAAATATATCGAAATATACCGCAGTGCAAACGAAACCTCTGGGCCTCCACTTTCGTTTGATACCCATATTGTAGGCAATTTTCAATATTATTGGACAACCTCATTTTGACCGATAACTCAGTTATCGATAAATATTCCAAAGTCCAATAGAAACCTGTAGAACTTCCCTTTCGTTTGATACCCAGATTGTGGGCATTATGACCGATAACTTAGTTATCGATAAATATATCGAAGTCCAAATGCAACCTCCTATCGTTTGACATATTGAAGGAACTTTTCAAGGTTTTTGTGACAGTCATATGCCACTATCGGGTAGACTGAAGTAGAGTTACATACAAACAAGCAAACATACATATGAATGTATGTACAAGTAAAGCTAATGAAAGCATAGTAAAGAAAAAGCGTCGAGCGCTCGATATACGAAAATTATGGCACAAAGCGGACCACGCAGGGTTTTTAAAATTATTTTCAACTTTTAGTTCAATACTATCTAAGGGCGTGAGTTTTAGTTTTTTTTAAACTAGATTTATTTTTTACTTTTTAGTCAAATGTCCTATGCAATTATAGATAAATATATCGAAAAATACAGCAGTTCAAACGCAACCTCTGGACTTAGGTTTTTGGGCAATCATATTTTGACCGATAACTCAGTTATCGCCAACTACTACTACTACTAATGGCGGCGATATACCTACAGGTTATCATCATAACCTCTAACGAGATTTTTAGCCGAGCTTCTCTTTCCAACTTGTGGTGTGTTGCTTTTTGAGTTTTTCCTACAAGTTGGCGGGACCTACAGTTTTTTGCCGACTCCGAACGGCACTTGCAAAGCAAATGAATTTTTTGCTGAGAAGCTTCTCATGGCAGAAATACACCCGGAGAGTTTGCCAAACTACTGCCGAGGGGCGACCCCGTTTTTAGAAAAATTCTTTTTCTAAATAATTTTTGATGTTACTTTTGCCGGGCATCGAACCGCCACGACTTGGTGTAGAAGGCCGAACACTTAACCGCTACACCACGGCGGTCGCCAAATCGCCAAATTTATCGAAATTTATCGAAGTCCAAATGAAACCTGGGGCCTTCCCCTTTCGTTTGATACCCATATTGTAGGGAAATTTTAAGGTTTTCGGGCAACCACAATTTGACCGATAACTCAGTTATCGATAAATTTATCGAAATATGTCAATGTCCAAGTGAAACCTGGGGCCTTCACCTTTCGTTTGATACCCATATTCCAGGGAATTTTTTAGGTTTTTGGGCAATCATATTTTGAACGATAACTCAGTTATCGCTAAATTCATCGAAATATGTCGATGTCCAAAAGAGACCTGGGACCTTCACCTTTCGTTTGATACCCACATTGTAGGGAAATTTTAAGGTTTTCCGGCAACCACATTTTGACCGATAACTCAGTTATCGATAAATTTATCGAAATATGTCGATGTCCAAAAGAGACTTGGGCCTTCACCTTTCGTTTGATACCCATATTGTAGGGAATTTTTTAGGTTTTTGGGAAATCATATTTTGACCGATAACTCAGTTATCGACAAATTTATCGAAATATATCGAAGTCCAAATGAAACCTCGGGCCTTCCCCTTTCGTTTGATACCCATATTGTAGGGAAATTTTAAGATTTTCGGGCAACCACATTTTGACCGATAACTCAGTTATCGATAAATTTATCGAAATATGTCAATGTCCAAGTGAAACCTGGGGCCTTTACCTTTCGTTTGATACCCATATTGTAGGGAATTTTTTAAGTTTTTGGACAATCATATTTTGACCGATAACTCAGTTATCGATAAATTTATCTAAATATGTCGATGTCCAAAAGAGACCTGAGGCCTTCACCTTTCGTTTGATACCCATATTGTAGGGGTTTTTTAGGTTTTTGGGCAATCATATTTTCACCGATAACTCAGTTATCGATAAATTTATCGAAATATGTCGATGTCCAAGGGAAACCTGGGCCCTTCCCCTTTCGTTTGATACCCATATTGTAGGGAAATTTTAAGGTTTTCGGGCAACCACATTTTGACCGATAACTCAGTTATCGATAAAGTTATCGAAATATGTCGATGTCCAAATGAAACCTGGGGCCTTCCCCTTTCGTTTCATACCCATATTGTAGGGAAATTTTAAGGTTTTCGGGCAACCATATTTTGACCGATAACTCAGTTATCGACAAATTTATCGAAATATATCGATGTCCAAATGAAACCTGGGGCCTTCCCCTTTCGTTTGATACCCATATTTTAGGGACATTTTACGGTTTTTGGGCCACTGGGACTTAGACCGAACGAGAGTAACATACATACAAGCAAGCAAACAAACAAACAAACAAACAAGCAAACATACAAGTGAACCTAATAAAAGCGTGGTAAAGATTAAATGCCGTCCTCAAATAACGTTGTAGGCGACAAAATATAAAATGTTGGGTAGAAGCAAAAAACAATTTGATGTCGCGATTTTGTCGCTAGTTAAAAATAGCTCTCTCTTTGGACTTGGAGCCCAAAATACTCAAAATAGCTCTGTGTTTTCACAACTATTGAAAACTGCCGTTAGAATAAGAATTTACAATAAACGCATTTTGAAAAAAATGTCGTTTACGACGATATTTGAGGCACGCATTCAATTATAGAACAGATTTTCTTATTTCAACCTTGATTAGCACTAAAAAAACTATCTTTTTCTTAAAACTAGAAAAGATATTGCGAAGTGGATTTTGTCAAGGGTGAGGTAAGTTGAGGCGTTTCAGAGTCGAGTAAAGGTTCCACAAACCCCTACACAGAGCGAAAACCACCTAATAAAATAGAACAAAAGTAAGAAGACATCTCTATAGTTTTTCTTTAAGAGGATGGGCTTCATATATTTGTAGAGAAAATCTTATTAATGTTTTCAAAGGGGTATCCCTTATTATTGTAGAGAAAGTCTTATTAATATTTTCAAAGAGAAATCACATAATATTGAAAATATTTTCTTTTTAATATTTCAAATTAAACAAAAAAGAACGCTCAACCCAGATGTCTAGTCTAGTCTAATCTACACTACCATGCCATCGTATACTTAACTTGCCAACGTCTAATTACACCTTTTTGCCTCACCATATGTGCACTTGCCATATTGCCTTCACCGCGAATCGAACTAAGAGTTATTAACTGCTTAACGGAGATCTCCATAATGATGCTCTCGTGTACTTGTGCTTGGTAGCGTCGAATTACACATTTGAAGAAGGTATACTTTTAAATAAAATTAAAAAGATTTACCTCCCAAAAATAAGAAGAAATCTCTATGGAAATGACTTCGAAAAATTGAGTAAGATGTTTTCTATTTATTGTAAGAAGATATACTTTTAAATAAAATTAAAAAGATTTACCCCCCAAAAATAAGAAGAAATCTCTATGGAAATATCTTCGTCTCTGACTTCTGTCCTCTTTTTGTGCCTCAAAGCTGTTCAAAGAGACAATCTTCTTATTTTCCCTCGTGAAGGGTGGACACCTTGCCGCGGTGCGAGGGCTTAAGTCGATAGCCACAGGGCTACGCTGCACTTGTGATCATAGCGCCGCCGGTACTACATCACGAGAGTAGCCAAGCCTCTCTGGCGCAACGACTAAGATCTTCCCCCTCCCAATCCAGGGTGTTATGCGACCACGTGCCCATTGGACGTTTGCAGCCGGGAGGCAAATCGTGGCTGTAATCGAACGGAGCCTCTCTGATACTGGGCCGCCTCGGAGAGTAACTATGGCCTTACCGCGGTATGGGGCTCTGCCGCGGCGGACGACACATTCCCTTTACTCTTCCCTTGACCCTAAACTGGCCTTGCCCGGCGAGGGGTCGTACGAACATGATGAAAAATAGTAACAGAAACCCTAAAACTATAGATACAACAATGTATACTGCACAGCAGAGGAGGAAAATGCTGGAGCAAGCGAGAACGCAACGTCGGAGGACAAACTCCATTTCTTTATCAGCCGAGAGATCGACAGCGATGGCAACTACGGGTCGATTAGCTCTGGATAATAAGGGGGCAATCCCCAAAGTAAGTACCGGTACAAACACAGTGAAGCCAACCACGGCTGATGCTAAAGCCCTAGTAAGTACCGGTACCGAAACCAAGTCTTTAACGTCTGTGGCAATGGTCTCACGACCTGGCCCCAGAGATCCAAATAAGAGAACGACCGCGATGGCAACTACGGGTCGAAATTTATCCCAAAAGACATCTCCCAGTCGCTCTGAGTACTTGGACAAAAGAGCGTCCGCAAGGATCCTGAAGAAATACGAGTGTATTTCACAAGAGGCGCTATCGCCGAATGCTAGAAAGACGGTGGAGATGGCTGAAGTTATCTTACCGAACTTCCAAAGCGATTACACGCCAAACGCCAGAGATCGGACGTGGATATAAAACCTCACCCGAAGCGGCAGCAACACGCCCCCGTAGTGGGTAAACTCAGCTTTGCTGAAGTGACTAAGGATAGGATCCTCATAGGCGTCATTGACCGAGGTAACGAAAGCTGGGCCATCCCTAGGGACCAGTGGCGGTACGTCCGGAACGCTATCGGTAATGCCCTTCTCGACATTATGGATGAGTCTCCGGGTGCCACGCCAATGGGTTCTGATGCGGGATGGCACCAGGGCCGAATCAAGGTATTCGCTTGTGAGGATGCAAAAACTGTTGCACTGTACAAGGCAGCAGCTGCAAGGCTGGGTGAGATCTACCAAGGGGCAAGAATCGAGGTTGTCGACTGGAAGGATATCCCGGCTCGGCCAAGGGCAAGAGCGTGGATTCCTGCTATCCCTGCTGAACCTGAGAGAATTCTCAGGATGCTGAGGATCATGAACCCGTCTCTCCCGACGCAAGACTGGGGTGTCAACCTGGTCGAGGATGCGGTAGGGCCTGATAGGCAAGTGGTCTTCACCTTGAATAAGGAGGCACTCGAGCCCCTTAAACGGTGCAATGGACGAGGGCACTACGGCATGGGTCAGATCGTGATCCACGTATACCGCGGCGATGCACAGCGCGCTGCTATTTCGGCTGCACCGGAGGACTCGGACATCGCAGTGCCGGAAGAGGAGTCGGAGATGTCCGACTCGGAAAGTATGGTATCTGCCACGTCAAATGGCGAACACTGAAATAAAAAGTTTGAAAGTGCACATTGAAAGTAAAATATCAAAACCACTTTCAAATCGATTATTATAATACTGTAAATATTACAGTATTTACTGTAAAATTGGCAGTAAAAACATGTGATTTTTGAAAAATATCAATTAATGATATGAGTCCACTTTCAAATTTACAGTAATTCATGTCAATATGATAGTGTCCACTTTCAAATTTACAGTAATTCATGCCAATATGATAGTATATTCGAAGAATGATAGGGGGTCACTTTCAAAATTGATATTACCCACTGTTGGACGAAAAATGACAGGGTTTACTGTTAATTTGACGGCCGTTTCTTGTAGATTTTTTTTTCAGTGAAGGAGCAGTGAACAGCTCGGAGATGGGAGACAGCCTCCTGGACGGGGAAGACCTCAACGTCACAGTGATAGCAGCTAGTCCTGAGCGCACCAATGTTGATACTGCCACAGTTAGTAGGATCTCTGCCACGCCAAATCGTCGTTGAAAGATAAGCCTCCAGACGAGATGCAACTCGACGATACGGCGGTGGCAGGGAAGTCTGAGCGCTCTCATGTTGGTGGTGATTCAGATAAACCTGCACAAATCTATAGCAGCCTCGGCTGCTTTAATCAGTCGTCTCTCTAAAGGCGACGTAGATGTGGTCCTCATCCAAGAACCCTGGGTGAACAGCTCAAGGATTTGCGGTTTGGGTTTTAAGCTTATCCGAGCCAGCGAGGGGGGCAGGGTTAGAGCCTGTATTTTGGTTAAGTCTGATCTGAATGTCTTTCTCTTGCCCAACTATACCAATGGTGACGTTACAGCTGCCAGTTTAACAGTCGACAGTACCAGTCTGACGATGGCGGCGGTCTATATGCCCTACGACGCCGAAGAATCTCCGCCGCAGAGGCAGGTAAAATACCTGGTGGCAAATTTTTCCATGGGTCATCTTATTATAGGAACTGACGCCAATGCTCATCACGTCCAGTGGGGAAGCTCCGATATCAATGCTAAAGGAGAGTCGTTGTTTGACTATTTGTTAACAACTAACCTGGTAGTTTGCAACGTGGGTAACGAACCTACGTTTAATACTAAAACCCGTAGGGAGGTCATATATCTCACTATTTGCAGCGAAGGCGCTTATGAGTGGGTCAGAAAATGGCGCGTTCTCGATCAACACTCATTCTCCGACCACCGGTACGTAGAATTAGTTCTAGACTTTTCTGTTGAGCAGCCAGTTATGAACCGCAACCCACGTAACACTAACTGGCAGCTACACAATGAAATACTATCTAGGGACTTACCAGCACTGCCCCCACAAGTCCCCTCATCAGTAGGGGAGTTGGAGGATCTGGTAAAGACCTTTACAACGGCGCTCTCGAATGCCCTAGAGCAGTCTTGCCCAGTGCCAAAACCACGCGGTAAACATAGGCCGCATTGGTGGTCCTACGACCTGGACTCGCTCCGAAAATCATGTAGGACACAATTTAATAAGGCCAAGAGCCTTGGCACGGAGACTCAATGGCTCGAATATAAAGTTAAACTCAGGGCCTACAAAAAGGCTCTGAGGCAGGCGAAGAGAGTATCGTGGAGAAATTGCTGCACTGGGGTCGAAAATGTCGACGATACAGCGAGACTTAGACGAGTGCTCTCAAAAACTCAAACAGCCACAAGCTATTTGCGCAAACCTGGACCAGCACGGATCCTGGACCAGCACGGAGAGGGAAATCCTAGAGCTGCTCTTGAATACGCACTTCCCAGGGAACTTGCATGAGGAACCCTTAGCACCTACAACAAACCTGGCTGTATACCTACCCATCACGGAGGAAAAGGTCAGGTGGGCGGTTAAAAGCTTCGAACCGTTCAAGGCTGCCGGGCCAGACGGGATTATTCCCGCACAACTCATAAACACGTTGGAGACATCAGCCAAATGGCTGGTATTTCTCTATACAGCCTGCCTGGCTCTTAGCTACATTCCGTGCTCCTGGAGAAGTGCCACGGTAGTGTTTATTCCTAAGACGGGGAAGGCGTCTCATTACGAGCCCAAGGACTATAGGCCGATCAGTCACTCATCCTTTGTGCTCAAAACCTTCGAGAGGATAATAAATGACTACCTCTCCTCTACTATTGATAGCAACCTGATCTGTAGCTATTAGCATGCATACACCAAAGGGAAATCTACAGAAACTGCGCTTCACAGCCTAGTTTCTGTTATTGAAAAATCGCTGTATGAAAAGGAGTACAGTCTAGTGGCCTTTTTAGATATTGAAGGAGCCTTCAACAACATAAGCCCTGATGCTATAAACACCGCTTTAACAAGTCTGGGCATAAGCAAGTCTTTTATTGGACTTATTGATCAACTACTAAGGGGTAGACGAATAGTTTCATCACTGGGCTCGGTTGACTTATCACGCTATGTCACAAGGGGAACGCCTCACGGTGGTGTTCTCTCCCCGCTTCTATGGCACCTCACTGTCAACTCGCTGCTGCGAGACACAAGCTGGAGGGGCGGGAAGGTAGTGGCATATGCAGACGACTTAGCTATAGTATATAGGGGCAAATTCCCACAAACCCTGTGCGACTTGATGCAAGTAGCACTGCGAGAGGTTTCCTCATGGTGCTCGCGCTGCAGACTGAGGATCAACCCGGGAAAAGTAGAACTGGTCCTTTTCACCAACCGCTATAAGATACCACCGCTAATACTACCAAAACTGAATGACGTGCACCTGAACTTGGCTGACAAAGCCAAGTTCTTGGGCACAGTTCTGGATAGGAAACTAACCTGGAAGGAGAATGTTCTTGAGCGTCAGAAGAAAGCGTGTATTGCACTCTACACGTGCAAAAGAGCCATTGGAAAGAAATGGGGGCTCAGCCCCAAAATATGCAAATGGATCTACACAGCAATCATTCGACCAATAATGCTCTATGGAGTTGTGGTATGGTGGCCTGCGCTGAGCAGGCAACAAACCTTAATCTGCTAGGTAAAGTACACAGATCTTGCATGATCTGTATAAGCGGTGCGTTAAGAACAACGCTCAATGAAGCACTCCAGGCCATTATTGGCATTTTGCCACTCGATCTGGAAGGGCACCGAGTAGCAGCAGCATCGGCTCTGCGTCTAAGGGAAACGTCCGGCTGGGGCGCAAGCACTACTGGACACGCCTGTATTTTGGGATCCTATAGCTTTCTTCCGCTGAGCACAGATCGCTGTGCGATCACAACAGTCGGAGATAGCGGTTTTAAAATCAACATTCCCAGCAGTGAAGAATGGGAGAGCACGGATCGGAGTCCCGCCACTCATGGCGGCACTTCCATTTATACTGATGGCTCGAAGTTAGACGGCAGAGTTGGAGGAGGGGTTTATTCAAAGGATCTGAACCTTGAGCTCTCCTTCAGACTACCTGATCACTGCAGTGTCTTTCAGGCTGAAGTTTCAGCAATCATGGACGCCGCGGCTTGGATAGGCCAACACACTATCAGACAGGTCGTTTTTATATTCAGCGACAGCCAGGCGGCCATCAAATCCCTTGGCTCTTACTCGTTCAACTCTGAACTGATGCTCAGCTGTCGTCGATCTGTACAAGAGATTGCCCAACAGAATCACATGGGTCCCGGGGCATAGGGACATTGAGGGAAATTGTAGGGCAGACGAACTTGCGAGGCAGGGCACGACCAAGCAGGTTCTTCAGGATAAAGAGCTCTTAGGTATGCCGTTTGCCACATGCAAGCTAATGCTGAAGGAGTACACCCTCCGCCAAGCCAACGAAAGATGGCTGCAATCTCCAGGATGCCGGATATCCAAAGAAACCTGACCGAAATGGGATCATAAAAGATCAAGACAAATGTATGCCCTAAGGAGAAGAGAAATCTCCATATTAATAGGCGTATTAACTGGGCACTGCCTCATTGGTAGGCACGCAGAAAGACTTGGTGTGCCCTACCGACGATGCTGTAGGAGTTGTAAGGATGATGAGGAGGAGGAAACGGTGGAGCACCTCATCTGCAACTGCCCGGCTTTAAGTGGCGCGGGAATGCGCTTTTTGGGAGTTCCCTTCCTGATTAGCCTACACCAGGTCACGGAGCTGGACATAAAGGACCTGATGGCCTTCATCAAGTCATCTAAATGGTTCGAGGAGGAGTAACGGCGTCGGTATAGGAACGTCAGTCCCGGGATTCTGCTATGTGGAGAATTCCGTTAATACCGGGATTTTCCATATGGCAGGGTCCCGGAACTGACTTTCCTAGTGTTGGTGGTATCACAACGGGCCTTTTAGTACTGGCCTAGGTGTGCCTCTGCGGCAGCCACTTGAACCTAACCTAACCAATTTTTGTGAGGATTTTTTGGCTCTGTGTACCAAATAATAACAAGATTTACTTTTTTTTACAAAAATCTACTTGTTTTCATATTATAGTATTTGTTTTTAATGGTAATGCATTTTAACGTACCTATAAGTAAGAATTTTATGAGCTTTAGACCAACCATAGCCACGTACTGACTCTTTTGACTCGCAGTTGCTCTACAACAACATGTGGCTCTTTTGGGGCTCACAAAAACATACCTGTTTCGCAAGAAAAGTACGAAAAATCATTGCAATCCTAAGGGGACTCATCAACTCTTATAAGTTTACGAAATGCGTAAGTTTATACAATTATCAGCTCAGTTAGATGAATTTATGTGTACTTGATGTCAAACAAAAACTTTTTATTTCGAAATTCTCATTAAAAAAGTAATTTTCGACCCATTTTCAGCATATTCTTCTCTTTTTGTCCAGTGTGCATTGAATGCATTAAAAAAATTACATGTCGAACGTCGCCATTGCATTGTATAAATTTACGCACTCTTTTACACACCAAAATCGACGCGCAAGTTTATCAAATTTGTGTAAACTGCGTTCCATACAAATTTTGACAGTTCATTTACACACTTGATAAATTTATACGTTTACACGCTTTATAAGGTGTTTATAAGCTTTGTTGAGTCCCCTATTATTTTTGAAATACCGTTAGCATCTCCACCACTGCACACACTCAATTCATTTCGAATGTGATTGCACGGTACGATTTCATATAATAGGTATATACGCATTTGCCTACATACGTACATCAATACATACATATGTAGGAATTATTAGTTTTATTAGTTTTTATACCCAGCTGTACTTGTACACAGGGTATTATAACTTTGTTAGGATAACGGTTGGTTGTACAGGTATAAAGGAATCGAGATAGATATAGACTTCCATATATCAATATGATCAGGATCGAAAAAAAATTTGATTGAGCCATGTCCGTCCGTCTGTCCGTCCGTCCGTCCGTCCGTCCGTCTGTCCGTTAACACGATAACTTGAGCAAATAATGAGATATCTTCACCAAATTTGGCATGCGTACTTATTTGGGTTCAGAATAGATTGCTATTGAAAATGGGTAAAATCGGACCATAACCACGCCCCTTTTTCGATATTGAAAATTTCGAAAAACGTATAAAATGGGTTAATTCAATATTAGAAGCAGCTACAATGATAAAATTTGCAATATGTATTGATTTAGATGTTCTAAGGCCGATTTTATAAAAATTTTTGAAAAGGGGGCGTGGTACCGCCCACGTATATTTGAAGAAATTTTAAAATTTTGACTCTTAATAACTTCAGAACAGTTTATGCTAGTATAACGAAATTTCGTAGAGGACATACTATTGTTGTGGTAAATTCAGCTATAGAAAATAAACGAAATCGCTTCGCGACTACGCCTACTTTTTCATAAAAGTTATATTGAAAGGAGGTGGAAATATTGAAAAGTCCATATCTTATTAACTGATTTCGCTATAATAATATAATTTGGTACATACATCAACTTTCATATTTTTTACATAATTTTTTCAAAATTTTTGAAAGTGGGCGTGGCACCGCCCACTTATGAGTCAAGCAATTTTTAAATTCGACTGCTAACAACTTCAGAACGGTGTGAGATAGATTTACGAAACTAGGTACCAGGCATGTTATGTTTATGTAGAGTACTACCACAGAAAATAAGAAAAATCGGTGAACGATCACGCCCACTTTATGTGCACAGCTGGGTATGTAATGTTCGGTTTCACCCGAACTTAGACTTCCTTACTTGTTATTTTTTAATTGCGTTTCATACCAGTTGCGGTAAGCTTTTATACATATATACATATCATGCCCATGACTTCCCCAGTTAACGTATGACGTCACGACTGCGCTGCTCAGTCGGCCATCTTGAATTCGTCCATGGTTGCCCCCACAACAAGGTGTTTTTTAAATCGCACCAATGCACAGAGTTTCGACTGTATGGAGTTGGGTGGAAAAAAATCTAAACCATTATAAATGTGGTCTTATCATACCGTAATCGCTAAATTTGGCTTATACTATGTAGAGCTTTGAGCTTCTGCAAATAAAAATTTTAACCCTAGAAAGATAATCTGCGTCAAATTGACGCATGTGCTTATGAAAAACTGTATTTTCTCTGTAAATAGCGAAAGTGTGTTGCTCTCCGTTTTAGTTATCTTAGTCGTGAAGTAGAACTTTCGAATGACACACGCGTTGCGGATGTAAAGGGTCAAATACATAAAGCTTTGTTAACCTCGCCTGACATTTGCTACCTCAAAACTTTGCGTGCAACTTCAGAGATATGCTACAATGAACGCCTTGATGCTTCTCTTTTATACATTTGTTTTCGTGATTTATTTCTTTGCATTCAGAGTGTTTTGGTTAATTTCTTAATTTAATAGAGAATAAATGAATTAATTATTATTTCCACCAAATTTTTTTTCTTTAATTAAAGCAAAGTCGTCAACATCTGATTGTCAAAGCGAGCAAAGCAAGCAAAATTTGAGAGTTTGCCAAATTTTAACCTTGCTTCAACTTTGAGGTCTCCAATTTTCCATGCTTCATTTAAATACGTATACTGAACTTTTCTGTCAAAGTCAAAGTTTGAGGTAAAGTCACAATAAAGCTTTATGTAACTGACCCTTAAGTGTTGCCAGTTTCGAAATATAACGGCTAGGTGGGTCAAAATGACGCATGATTATCTTTTATGTAACTTTTAAGATTTTTAGCTTTATGGATAATTGAAATAATGGAAATTGCGATGAAGACGAACAGCCAGCACCCAAAAAGCGGAAATACTGCTGCTACTGTCCCTCAAACATAAGACGAAAGGCAAGTGCTTTGTGCAATATATGCAAAAAAGTCATTTGCCGTGAGCATAATGTCGACATGTGTCTAAACTGTATCTGACGGATTTTTCTATTTTTTTATCTTCTTTATTTATTCTTTAAATTAATTTGGCCCATGCAAGGCAGAAAATTAGTTATTTTCCACTTAAGAAATGTGGTTCCTAAGTTTTGTAAAAAATTGAGGAAGTTGAATTGTTTTTGTTTTTTTCGCAAGAAATGAATTATAAAATATTTCAATTGTTGTTATTTGACTTTTATATGTATGTTAGAATATATTCCATAACATTTTGCTACAATTTAATGAGTAAGTATTATAATATACCCAATTCTAACTCGTGCGTCAATTTTACGCATGATTATCTTTTACGTATGTCAAAATATGATTATCTTTCTAGGGTTAAAGTGTGTGAGTATTAGGGTGGCACTTAAGTGTATGAACTCATTTTGAAAATGTTAGTATAAACGAAGAAACAACATCGATCCCTCAGACCCACAGATCGGTGATCTCAACGTGGAAATCAGACGGCTTGTCAACGAACACAAAAAAGCCAAATGGGAGGATCACCTTAGGTTTTGTAACCTCCTACCGGTGTTGGGAAATTATGGTCCATAGTCACTCGTTGTCTACGGGTCCGCCAAAGAATGTGGACATCACCTTTGGTGACAATATATTTAACGACCCTAAGAAATGTGAACAGGCTTTCTGTAGACAGTATGTCCTCCATCCTGCACAGGACAGGACAAGGCGTGGAATCTTCAGGCGTGCGCATAAACACAAAAACTATGCCCCCGTTCCCATCATAGCTACAGAGGTTCAAGAGGCCATCAGGAAGGCCAAGAACTCCAAAGCCATCGGTCCAGATGGCATGGCCATGGTGCACCTTAAACACATCGGCATAGTAGGAGTTAAGTACCTCGCTGCCGTCTTCAATCTGTCCGTGACCACAGCTGTCATATCCGATAAATGGAAGCAGGCAACTTTGATCCCACTACTAAAGCCTGGTAAGCCAGCCAACGTTGGGGAGTCATATCGTCCGATATCACTCCTCTCGCCAGTAGTAAATACACTTGAGGCGGTCCTACTCCCGCTTTACACATCAAACTTGATGTTAGCCGGGCACCAACGTGGCTTCAGGAAAGGTAGGAGCACAACATCTGCTCTAAATGTCATAAACACTCAGATAACTGACGGTCTAGGACGGTTCTAGTTGCATTCGATCTGAGTGAAGCTTTTGGCACAGTTAATCATGGGCAGCTGGTGTCCAATCTGGAAGCCTCGTCACTCCCCCCTGTCTTAAGAGCTGGACCGAAAATTATCTCAGTGGTCGTCGGTAGTCTATTGTGTTCAGGAACAGGTGCATACCTACATTTCAAAGACAAATTATGTCTATAAATTATATATTATTAATTTGATATACATATTATATTTTTTCATATTTCATGATACATAACTATAGATATGTAAATTAAACTTATTTCTTAAAACTGTACTTTTCCTTGGTTAAAGCTTTTTGCAAAATAGGCTTTTGTTGTGGTTGCTTTAAGAACTCTAAAAACTCGGAACAAGTCATATTATAATTTGTTCTTGTACAAAGCTCGGCTTCGACTAGATCTACTTTCATTTTGTTTCTATCGCCCCTCCAAACAGATTCCATTATTCAGAATATACGTTCCACGAAAGCGTTGCTAACGTGAGTGAGTACCTGTTACAAGGTCAGTGTGTTTATGTGTGAGTGTGTTTGAAAACCATAAAGAAAATGATTGTCGAATCACTAAATGAAATGAAGAAACGAAAAAATGTATGAACTCAATGGCTAACCACTGAAAATTTTCCAAACCCCAGGATTTTGGAGGTAGACCCCAGATCCCAGGACTGGATCGCAAACCCCTGAATCCTGGGGCAAAAACCCCTATCTGGCAACTCTACTTGGGGCATACCCATAAATCGTCTGTTTGCCACCAGGCCGCGCTCTGTCCGGTGAATGCTGTTTTGCATGCCTCAACACCAAGCATTTCTGTAGAGGAGCGTCATCTTCCCCGAGAGACAAGGGTCACTCTGGCTCAATTACGCTCTGGATATTGTAGCAGATTAAACTCCTACATATCCAAGCTGAATCCTGATGCGCCGAATGTATGTCCGGCATGCGGTTCGTCCCCCCCATAATACCAACCACCGATTCACTTGCTCTACTGAGCCCACTCTTCTAACACCCCTCTCCCTGTGGTCCAACCCTATTGAAACTGCTAGTTTTCTTGGCCTCCCGTTAGAAGATATTGATGACAATTTAGGCTAAGGAAAAATACGCGTTGGGCAGGACTACACCCCGTTACAACAACAACAACAACAGAAACGACATACACATTTTTGGCAGTGGCGTGCCTACGTGTATCAATCAAGGCAAGCCCCAGTCTTTATAACCCCAACTAAGGCACATACTGCTGGCAGAGAACATTTTGAGACAAAGAAGAGTTCAGGATATTTATCGACTTTTGCAGACGGGGAAACCCTTAAACTTTTAGGTTCCGCTAATAGAAGAAGCTGGCTTTAAAGTTTCATATAAAATTACTTCCAAATTCAAAAAAAAAAAAAAAAAAAAAAAAAGTAAGGAAGTCTAAGTTCGGGTAAGCCGAACATTAAATACCCAGTGTATGGAAACAATAGTAGTACCTATAAGTTATATATTTTCTATATATATTATAGTTTGGGAAAAACGAACTCAATAAATTTATTAGTTAGTTTATAAAATTAATATTTATTTATGCTACGGTATAACATATATGTACATTGTTCGTGGCCCTCAAAATCTTACTTATAGTTGAATACATTTCTTACTTCTAATATACTTACGCCCAATTTGTGACAAAGTTTTAAATTGAAAAAAATACGTTTGGGCCAGTTTTTCGAAATTCAAATTATTTTCAAAGTTATAGCTATCACCACTTTTCGAAATTCCTTACTTTTTGATGTAAATAACTTCCGCTCCCCGATATCTTCTTACATAGAGTCGGTACAGCAGTTACATAAATTTGATGCGCATCTGCAACATTATTTCTCTTGAATTACTCAAACGTTCTCATCAAAGTAACGGTATATTAAAATGAAATAGCAAAAATTCCCACTAAATTGTAGTTTTCTGAGAGGTGTTGATCAGTGCGAGCTAAAATTTGTGTTTATAATTGCAAAAAGTGAATAAAGTTATTGGAAGGGTGTTATTTTGAAGGTGAGTGAGTGTATTTTTGCATACATAAACATTTTTATTGAAAATTAGCTCAAAGTATGCTGTAAGATTAGTTTTTAAAACTGTTGCAGTAATGCAACAAAGTGCTTAGTACAGATGACAATTAGTGCATTGCGGGGAATAACATTTTCGTCATTTCTCTCTTAGAATGTCGACGAGACGATTGAATTCCGCTGCAATAAGCTATATTCTGGAAGATCTGGAAAGTTCGCAAGAGAGTTTAAGAGTCACGTGGTGTTTCAATTGAATATGTTACTTCATGTGACGGTGTTGATATTTCTACTACTTTTGCAGGAGAACTTCCAAAAGATACTGTTCAACGCTATGACAGAGCTAACAAACGTCATATTCAGGTAGACCTTTTGCAGTCGCTCAATACAACTCATACATGGGAGGGGTGGATTTGATTGACAGTATTATGGGCCGGTATAAAATAGCAGTTCGGAGCACTAGATGGCAAATTCGCTTATTTATCACTTGATTGATTTAGTCATTAGCAAATCGGTGCTTCTTTCCAAGCGAGTTCACACAGCATGTGCATCAACTGAGAAACAATTGACCTCTGCAGATTTTCGCCTTTATGTAGCAGAAGTCCTGTGTAAAATGGATACAATAACAAAGACAACAAAGCGGAGTTCTAGTTTAGAAAGTGAACTAAGAGCCAGATCAATCAAAGCTTCGGCGCAGCACATACCACCACAGCCAATACGTCAAGATCAGTTCGGTCATTGGCCTACTTGGACTAATAACCGTATGAGGTGCAAGTTTCCAAAGTGCACAGGATACACACAAACAATGTGCAAAAAATGTGGAGTATCGCTATGTTACAACAAAACCAATAATTGCTTCACAGATTTTCATCTTCAATAATTTTCATATAATCTTTTGTAACCCCTTTTTTATTCAATTCACCATTTGTTGTAAATGTGCAACATAACATTTGTTTTTTCAAAATAAACGGATTTCTTCAAAATATCAAAAAATGCCAAAACAAATGTTTTTAGTTATGTGGGTTGCTACTAAAAAAACCAACTTTTAGGAAAAAGTAAGTTGTTGCGCTTTGAAGGGTTAAAGCCAAAAAAATTTTTTTTTGCTAATAGTTACTAATGCAATGCCCAACAACATCATACAAAAGCGCCATCTCGCCACGATGGAGAAGTTAAAAATTGCGAATAATGTTTGCAAAAAAAATTTTTTTCCAAAAATTGGAAATGTCCTTTTGTAGAAGATACCATCTTTTATATATATTTAAAAAATTAGCAAAATCGGTTTGACCAATGGTGAGAAAATCATCAAAAAGTGAGGAATTTCGAAAGCTGTTGATAGATATAACCAAGGCAAATTAAACAAGGTAGAATTGACAACTGAAATATTTTGTTTTTGTAGGAGTTTTTCCTTCAAATAAATGTAAACAAGCGTATTAACCCTTTGCCACCCAAGCACAGTTTTTGTGTCCCATACAATTATTTTACTGAAAACTTAGATAGCATTTGCTTATGCCAACAATTTATCAATACCGCGAAATATGCTAGCCCAAACAGTAACGGAGTAACTTTGGCCACTTTGGAATCTACCTCTTTTCGGACCTTTGCGTTATAAAAATGGCGAGTATTGAATATTTGTCGATTTCCGACGATGGCACCACAAGAAGGTTGTCGCCAGAGTGTCGCAGAAACTGGTGGATTGGTTTCCATTGGAGTTTTTTTATACTGAAGTCAAAACCAGGGTACCGTCTTATCAAGGAAAATATGTGTCCACGAAATGAAGTAATCAATTTTAAAAAACAAATATAAACTTTTTTGGAACCGGTTCTGGACTTTGAAAGGGTTTCGTTTTTTTTTATTAAAATATCGATTACGATTTAGTTTTTGGTTTCGAGAAATTAATCGGCTTCGCTGTAGCTGTTGTAAGAGGGACGTGACGGACCAAACAGAGTTCTACGGTCTATGCGTCTATGCTCTCACAGCTGCCGATCCACCTTATGCTACTATTCCCATTGCCGATTTCATCAACCACGTGACCATGGTTGAAATGGATTTTAGTCGCCTCTTGCGGCAGGCATTCCACTACGGGCATTATCTAAACCCCTAACCCGCAGGGGTCATGATCGCTTACAGTTTTGTTTTCGGTCTAAAATCCAATTGAAAAAAATTAGACCATTCATCTTAGCTAAAATGTGCTAGAGTCTAGCTAATCTGAACTCTAAACTCTGTTTAAACGTGCATGGAACTGAGGCAAGCGGTATTGTATTTATATGATACAATTTGCTATTTCTTCACACTATTGAAAAAATTTAAAAATCTTAAGCAGAACGGGTTAATATTTTTTTCATTTGACGGGAAAACTCCTACAGAAAAGAGAGAACTGTCAAGTTCACTATTACTTTGTTTAATATACTTTGGGTAAAACCAAGGCAAATTAAACAAGGTAGAATTGACAACTGAAATATTTTGTTTTTGTAGGAGTTTTTCCTTCAAATAAATGTAAACAATCGTATTAATCCTTTGCCACCCAAGCACAGTTTTTGTGTCCCATACAATTGTTTTACTGAAAAATTCGATAGCATTTGCTCATGCCAAAAAATTGTCAATACCGCTAAATAGGCTAGCCCAAACAGTAACGGAGTAACTTTGGCCACTTTGGAATCTACCTCTTTTCGGACCTTTGCGTTATAAAAATGGCGAGTATTGAATATTTGTCGATTTCCGCCGATGGCACCATAAGAAGGTTGCCGCCAGAATGTCGCAGAAACTGGTGGATTGGTTTCCATTAGAGTTTTTTATACTGAAGTCAAAACCGTCTTATCAAGGAAAATATGTGTCCGCGAAATGAAGTAATCAATTTTAAAAAACATGTACAAACTTGTTTGGAACCGGTTCTGGACTTTGAAAGGGCTTCGTTTTTTTTTTATTAAAATATCGATTACGATTTTCGGTTTCGAGAAATTAATCGGCTTCGCTGTTGCTGTTGTAAGAGGGACGTGACGGACCAAACAGAGTTGTACGGTCCATGCGTCTATGCTCTCACAGCTGCCGAACCAATTTATGCTACTATTCCCCGATTTCATCAACCCCGTGACCGTGGTTGAAATGGATTTTAGTTGCTTCTTGCGACAGGCATTCCACTACGGGCATTATCTAAACCCCTAACCCGCAGGGATCATGATCGATTTTAATCGCTTACAGTTTCATTTTCGGCCCGGTTGAAAAAAGAGTAGACCATTCATCTTAGCTAAAATGTGCTAGAGTCTAGCTAATCTGAACTCTAAACTCTATTTAAACGTGCAAGGTACTGAGGCAAGCGGTATTGTATTTATATGAAACAATTTGCTATTTCTTCACACTATTGAAAAAATTTAAAAATCTTAAGCAGAACGGGTTAATATTTTTTTTCATTTGACGGGAAAACTCCTACAGGAAAGAGAGAACTGTCAAGTTCACTATTACTTTGTTTAGTATACTTTGGATATAACTTTCAAAATAATTCGAATTTTGAAAAATTGTATACGTATTTTTGTTTAATCGTTGTGAGCCATACTACCCACTTTCAATAAAATACATGGCCGTCGAAAAAATGATAGGTGGCTCACTTCACAAAATTAACTCATCTTTTAAGACTCGTTAATAGTAGGCAATTCCTTACAAATTTAACTACCAAATTATACTATAATTATACTATTTTAGTTATTTACCTTACCGAATTATGTCAATTTATGTGATTTTCGAAATTTTCCATATTGAAAGTGGACGTGATTGGGAAGCGATTTCGTTTAATTTCAACAGGTATACTTCCTATAACTCTAGTGAAGGTATCAATTAATTATTCGTAAAACTATTTTTTAAAATTGTTGCGAAATATTTATTCAGTTTTTAAAGAATTACAATGAATAAAGTTCAATAACTTGTCTTGTTAAATATTTTCTTCAGAATGAAAATTTCTGAAAACTCAGATATCAAAATTTGAAAATTAAAATATAGACTCTCATATTCCAATATACAAATTCAAAGTGTTACAAGAGTAGAGTTAATAAAATAACTTAAAGCTATGAACTTAATATAATATAAACACCCTACATTACTCCCCCTTCCAGAGATTTGTTGTTAAATAAATTGAAAGTGACCTTCTTTTTGGTATTTGTATTAGGGAAATGTGTAATGTCAACCATAGCTGGTTTCAAACGATCAATAGGAATAACTCTGATTTCATTATCAATTTCTATTTTAAAATTTTTAACATCCTTTTCAATCACTCTATAAGGTCCTTCATACGGATGTTGTAAAGAACGTTTGTTTATAACACGTACAAAAACAAATTTACAATATTGCAAATATTTTGGAACAAAAATACCATTAGAATTTTGATGATGTCCTAAATTCGAATTAACATTTTTAAAATTTTCCTTCAAACCGCTTAAAACATCTGTAGAAGTAATATTCTCAGTGGTTGGAATAACAAGCTCACCAGGTAATCTCAGATTTTGACCGAATACCATCTCAGCTGGTGTTGCCGAGATATCTTCCTTAAAAGTCGATCGCAAACCCAAAAGTATTAATGGCAACTCTTCATACCAATCTCTGGTCCCATTTCTAGCCATTATGGATGATTTTAACTGCCTATGAAAACGTTCCACCATTCCATTAGCTTGTGGGTGATAGGGGGACGTTCTTATTTGGTGACTTCCTAAGAATTTAGTTAATTCCGAAAACAAATTTGAAGTGAATTGGGCGACCTGATCTGTAGTTATTTCTAGTGGAACTCCAAAACGTGAAATATATTCATGAACAAATTTTTTAACAATAGTTGCCGCTGAAATGTCTCTTAAAGCATATGCTTCTGTCCAACGAGTAAACCTATCAATTATTGTAAAAATATACCGATATCCCCTAGAAACTGGTAAAGGTCCTACAATATCAAGATGAATGTGTTCAAATCTGCTCTTAGGAATTGGAATTTTGGCAATTGGTGATTTTGTATGACGGTAAACTTTCGACTTTTGGCAACTGATGCATTCTTGAGACCATAAATTAATCTGTTTATTCATATTCGGCCAATAGTATTTTTTAATTATTAGTCTCCGAAAAGCCTTCGTACCCGGATGTGCTAGGCCATGTAGCATATCGAAAACCGTTCTCCTTAAACTACTTGGAATAAATGGTCTGGGATTTTCACCCGAAATTTCGCAGCAAATATTAAAATTTAGTACGGGAATTTTAATTAATTTGAGATTATTAAAATTTTGTTTATTTATTAGTTCATTTAATTCACTATCTTTTTGTTGTTCATTATGCAAAACTTTGAAATTTATATCTGAATTTTTGATTGCATCTACCTCAAAAGCTCGTGACAATGTATCGGCTACTATATTATCCTTTCCTTTAATATATTTTATATCATTAGTAAATTGTGCTATGAATTCGAGATGCCTCGTTTGCCTAGGACTGCGCTCCGTTTTTGAACTTAATGCAAAAGTTAGTGGTTTATGGTCTGTGTAAACAGTAAATTGCCTGCCTTCTAAAAGGTATCGAAAATGCTTAATATTTAAATAAATAGCTAATAACTCTCTATCGAATGTGCTGTACTTGGTCTCTGAAGGAGAAAGCTTTTTGGAATAAAAACCTAATGGCTCTGACTTGCCATTAAAATGTTGCTGTATGACACCACCAATCGCTGTGTTAGATGCATCTACATTTAAGGAAAGTTTTGCATCTTTATTAAAATGATTTAATAATATCGTAGATGCAAACCTTTCTTTAATACATTCAAAAGCTTTAGCTACTGTGTCGTCCCAAATCAATATCTTGTCACGCTTCTTATTTGTTCTATTAATTAAATCGTATATACTATTTGTGTACTCTGCAAGATTCGAAATATATCTATGGTAATAGTTTACCATTCCTATAAACTTTTGAGCCTGCTTAACCGATTTTGGACGTTCAAAACTACGAATAGCTGACATTTTCTCATTTGATGGTCTAATTCCAGACCCAGAAATATTGTGTCCTAAAAAATCAATATTGCTAACACCGTAGATACATTTACTAGGTTTAATGTTTAAACCATACTCTGATAAACGTTCAAAAAGAATATGCAAATGCCTCAAATGCTCCTCTTCATGTTCACTTGCTATAAGCAGATCATCTACATATACAAAGACAAAGTCAAGCCCATTAACAACTTCGTTTATAAACCTCTGAAAGGTCTGTGCAGAATTCCTCAACCCAAAAGGCATTCGCAAAAACTCGAACATACCGAAAGGTGTTGTTATTGCCGTTTTGTAAATATCTTCTTGAGCCATTGGTATTTGATGGTAAGCTTTTACTAAATCAATTTTGGAAAATATATTTTTGTTCTTAGATTCATATTGAAATCATGGATATGCGGTAAAGGATAACGATCGGGTACAGTTACCACGTTTAATCTACGAAAATCACCGCAAGGACGCCAATCATCCACGTCCTTTTTGGCTACTAAATGAAGAGGAGAGGCCACGGATGAGTTTGATGGTCTACAAATACCAGTCTTTAATAAAAAATCAAATTCGGTTTTTGCTACTTTAAATTTTATCGGATCTAGGCGCCTGGGCTTAGAAAAAGGAAGATTTCCTTCAGTAGCAAGTCTATGGACAGTGGTATGCTTAACTGGTTTCGAGTAGTCAGGTTCAGCAATCAGAGATGGAAAACGTTTTAACAATTTTGTATATTGATTATCTACCGAGAAAATTTTTGGAAGAGGGATATTACAAAGACATGAGATTGTGTTGACTGAAAGGTTTATAAATGGATCAACTAGGCGTTTATTTTTAATATCAATAAGTAGACCATATTTGCATAAAAAATCTGCACCTATTATCGGTTTAGCTATATCAGCTATTAGAAAAGTAAACGGAAACTCGCGCCTCAATCCTAAATTTATATTTAAAAGTTTTTTACCGTAAGTTGAAATCGAAGTACCGTTAGCCGCTGTTAAAATTATATCAGATTTCTTTTTGCATATGAATTTAGAAACTGGTAATACAGAAATTTCTGCCCCGCTATCAATAAGAAAATATAATTTGTTATCCCTATCAAAAATAAATAAGCGACGAGTTGATACTTCTAAGTTTCTGTTGTTCGTCGCTGCAACAACAGAAGACTTTAGTTTGTTGAAGTATTGTTTTTTGTAAACGCGCATGGTTGCTCGCATCTCATAGCATTGTTACCGAATCTAAAATGATACCTACAGAGCCAGTTCGGATTGTCACGGGATTTTGACCTGTATCTAGAAGGACTTCTAAATCGATTCCTGCTTATCGACCTGGACCTCAAATAATTTTGGTTTATTCCTTTCCTCATTTCACAAACCTCTAAAGATAACTTCTCAAAATTTTTGCACATAATGTTTGTAGTTTGGATTAAATTAGAAATTATTGCATTTTCGCTTTTTGAATTTTGAAAACTACTCATTGAAGAAATTTCGTTCTTATTGATAACCTCCCATACATTATCAGCTAATTTAAGGAGTTCATTGATATCGGTCGAACTTGAACTAGTTAATATTACGTTTAAATTTTGAGGAAGCTTTCTCATCCAAAGCTTCTTGAGTACATCCTGACTGAAACTACTACCAGAAAGTAAGACAAGAGATCGATAAAATTCAGAGGGTTTGCGATCTCCTATCTCCGAATTAGATAACACTTTATCTAGCTTTGCATTCTCGCTTAAAGAATGCCTTTCAATTAAAATTTTCTTTAAAGAAGAGAATTTATTATTATCCGGACGATTTTGAACAAAATCTAAAATCGTCATAATGACTTCCTACGGAAGTGCAGTTATTATATACTCATATTTCGTTGTTTCTTGTGTGATGTTTTTCCTATTGAATTGCATTTCTGCATGGAGAAACCATGCTTCAGGACAATTCGTCCAAAATTGAGGAAGCTTAATTGAGGTTGAACAGATCTCATTATTATTTTGATTAGCATACGGATTTACAAGGTTGTCTTGATTAGTAGTACCTTGTAAATCGATAAGCGAATCATTTCTTTGTGATTCTGATGTAGATGTGTGTGTGTTGTGTGATGGTGAGTGAAACGTACTGATTGAAAAGGAATATCTCCGAAAAAGGGATTTACAATTAATGAAGTTATTGAATTATATTTAAATTTTATTGATTTATCATTAAAAGTTACTAATCGACGTATAACTTATATATAAATATCAAATAAAAGATTAAGCTCACCCTATAATTGTTGTTGCAACTGTCTGTTATAATGACCGATAATACCTCTTTAAATGTTTGGGCCTGTTGTTGTTTGCTTATAATATTGTTCTTATTGCTTCTTGTTTACAAAAATATGATTTGGGTCCTCGGTACTATTTGATCGATTGCCGCTAGTTAATATACGTTGTAACTGTTCTTCAATTAATCGTCTTGCTCTTGTATGATCACTTATAATGCCTTTTTTGTTGCTAAGTTGATTTTTTCACATATTCATATTTCATTTAAGCTTTTATATTGTACATTTCTGGTTTATTTTGTAATATTTATTCTTTTATTTCTTGATGTTTTATTTACTTTTGTTTTCTTGATACTTATATGGATTTTAATGTATTTTCTGTTTACATTATTTGTTTGACAACTGCATAATGTTTTGGTTTTTAAATTTTACACCGCTTGAATTTTTGTTTTATCAGTTTTATGTTGAAGACATTTCATTTCAAATTGATGTTTTTAACATAAGATGTTTGTCAATGTTCTAATTTAATTTTTTTTTTTTTTTTTGTGTATTTTCTATTTTGATATTTAATAATAGAATTTACATTTTTACGTTTTTATCTGCAATATTGTTGAATGAGTTGTCAATGTCATTGTGATTTCAAGTAGTCAATATCAATTGTTATGCCGCAAATTCTGTCACCCCACGTTATTTTGTTGTTTTTATTTTTAAAATTCTTTTCCTTTTTCAATAAAGGGCAGGATCGCCAATTGTAGGTATCAATTAATTATTCATAAAATTATATTTTAAAATTGTTGCGAAATATTTATTCAGTTTTTAAAGAATTACAATGAATAAAGTTCAATAACTTGTCTTGTTAAATATTTTCTTCAGAATGAAAATTTCTGAAAACTCAGATATCAAAATTTGAAAATTAAAATATAGACTCTCATATTCCAATATACAAATTCAAAGTGTTACAAGAGTAGAGTTAATAAAATAACTTAAAGCTATGAACTTAATATAATATAAACACCCTACATCTAGTATACCTTGTGCCGAATTTCACGATTCTACCGTAATCAGTTTAAAACTTACGACTAGTCTTTTAGGTGATTTTCTAAATTTTCGATATCGAGAGTAGCCGTGGTTGGACGAGGATTTTATCCAATTTCATCACGTATACTCCCAACAGTACTAGTATGATTTGTGCCAAATTTCATCGTTCTACCATAATTTGTTTAAAACTTTTTAAAAGAAAATCATAATAGAATGATAAGAGAGATTCACCTATGAAATTATATCATTTTATCAATTTCAGCTACCGATATATGTCAGTTTATGTGATTTTCGAAATTTTCGATACCGACAAAAGGGACGTGGTTATAATCCGAGTAATCTGTATACCAAATTGCATGCAAATTCCTCAATTTTTACTCAAGTTATGTTAATTTGTATGATTTTCGAAATTTTCGATCTCGAAAAAGGGGGCGTGGTTATCATCCGATTTTGCCCATTTTCAATAGCAACCTACCTTGGCCAAAAAGTAACCTGTATATAAAATTTCATGCAAATATCTTAATTTTTACTCAAGTTATCGTGTACAAAGACGGACGGACGGACGGACAGACGGACGGACATGCCTGAATAGACTCCTCTTTTCAACCTAAGAACTTTCATACATGGATCTTGATTATTTTGCGCCGGTACAGTTATGTGGACAAAATTATAATACCCCTGTACTAGTAGCCTGGGTATAAAAATGCCTCCCTTAAAAGTGGGCGGTGCCACGCCCACTATAAAAAATTTATGAAAAAATCATAAGAGAATGACCAGGGGGATTCACCTATAAAATTATATCATTTTAGCCATTTCAGCTGCCGAGATATGTCAATTTGTGTGATTTTCGAAATTTTCGATATCGAAAGTGGGCGTGGTTGAAGGGCGATTTTATCCACTTTCATCAGGTATACTCCCAACGATACTAGTATGCTTTGTGCCGAATTCCATCGTTCTATCGTAATCTGTTTAAGAGTTACGACCAGTCAAATTTTCAAAAACGCCTCCCTTAAAAGTGGGCGGTGCCACGCCCACTATAAAAAATGTATGAAAAAATCACAAGAGAATGACCAGGGGGATTCACCTATAAAATTATATGATTTTAGCCATTTCAGCTGCCGAGATAAGTCAATTTGTGTGATTTTCGAAATTTTCGATAGCAACCTGCCTTGGCCAGAAAGTAACCTGTGTACAAAATTTCATGCAAATATCTCAATTTTTACTCAAGTTATCGTGTACACGGACGGACAGATGGACGGACATGCCTTAATCAACTCCTCTTTTAATCCTAAGAACTTTCATATATATATGGAACTCTATATCTATCTCGATTATTTTGTGCCGTTACATACAACCGTTATGTGAACAAAATTAATATACCCTTGAACTAGTACTAGTACACTGGGTTTAAAAAAAAACAATTGCTTCAGCACACAGATTCGTACTGGTTTTGAAAGCCCGGTAAAAGCCAATAAGTAAAAGCGAGATGGCCATCATTGCCTAGGCGGTTTAAGGCTGTTTTAAGTAAGTAAGTAAGAGCTGGCCATCATGCACTGAAATAAATTTATGTAAATGAGCTATCAGCCGACAGGTGGCAGGAAAAGCTGTAGGTATGTTTCCATGCTATTAACACCTATTAGGTAGTAGGTGGCAGGCAGGGAAATAAAAACTGGATATCCTTTTAAGAACCCAAATGAACATATTGTAGCTCATAGGGGATTAGCTAGGCAAGCCGGGCTTTTCGGCTTATATGGAAGGCACGCCACTGATTTTTGGTCGCAATTGGAGACGGTTCAAGAGTGTATTAAATATGTATTTAACATTATGTGTACACTACGGTGGTCGTCAAACATTTTTTTTACAGAATCACTACTTGAATCGTGAGTATGACGACCAAATATATTCCATACAAATTTTGGTCAAGGTGTTAAAGTGGATTGACACAGTGATGAAGGTACAGATAATTATGTGAAAAATTGGATTTGCTTTACATTAGGGTGCTTAATTTTTAACATGGGCTTTGTAAAAAAGTTTCAATTTTTTCGATCTAAGGTATGGACCTGGAAATCGCTATAGAGCTATAGGATATCAAAACCGTAAGTAGGGATTATGTGAAAACGGGGCGTGGCACCTCCCATACAAACTAAATTTTTCAAGCAGAATATCTGTGAAACGGTTCAAGGTAGGGACCTGAAAATGGGTATAAACCTATACGACATGAAAATCATTCTCACACACAAAAATGGGGGTTCTCAGAAAAGGGGCCGTGGCACCTCCCATACAAACTAAATTTTTCAAGCAGAATATCTGTGAAAGGGTTCAAGGTAGAGGCCTGAAAATTGGTATAGACCTAAATGATATCAAAGGCATTCTCACACATAAAAAGGGGACTTATCAGAAAAGGGGGCGTGGTACCTCCCATAAAAACTAAATTTTTCAAGCAGAATATCTGTGAAAGGGTTCAAGGTAGGGACCTGAAAATTGGTATTGACCTATATGATATCAAAAGCATTCTCACACATAAAAAGGGGAGTTATCAGAAAAGGGGACGTAGCACCTCCCATACAAACTAAATTTTTCAAGCGAATATCTCTGAAAGGGTTCAAGGTAGGGACCTGAAAATTGATGTAGACCTATATCATATCAAAAGCTTTCTCACACATTAAAAAGGGGGTTATCAGAAAAGGAGGCGTGGCACCTCCCATACAAACTAAATTTTTCAAGCAGAATATCTGTGAAAGGGTTCAAAGTAGGGACCTGAAAATTGGTATAGCCCCATATGATGTCAAAAGCATTCTCACATTCTATAGGATATCAAAACCGTAAGTAGGGGTTATGTGAAAAGGGGGCGTGACACCTCCCATACAAACTAAATTTTTCAATCTAATCTTAGATTAGCAGTGAAACGGACAATGAACAATGTAATTAAAGCAACAATTTTGAAAGGCAAATTTAAAGGTGAAGATTTTTTGATTCCGCGTATTCCAATGATTCCAACAGATTTGCCTTTTGATTGTAAGCACATTCAATTTCCCATTCGAATTGCTTTTGCTATTACAATCAATAAGGCTCAAGGTCAAACACTTCAATTGTGTGGAATTGACCTAACTTATCCATGTTTGGACATGGACAACTGTATGTAGGATGTTCGCGAGTAGGGAAACCCTCGTTACTGAACATTTATACACCGCATGAAAATAAAACCAAAAATGTTGTCTATCAGAAGGATTTAAAATAAGTTATTAGTTTACAATAATTAGAGTAAGTCACTGAAATAAATAAAACATTGTTATTAGAATAAGTCACAAAATAATGGCCGAACATGAATTAAATGATGAAACAAAGAAAAAGAAAAAAAAACAAAGAACGACTTTCATTTCTCCTTGTCTTTCACCCAGGGAAGCGGGTGAGGGCCCGCTAGTATATGAATAAAAATCGTGCTCAAAAAGTTTGTATCCGTAAAATCGTCGGTGGAGTATTTTTTATAAAGCTTGCAATCAATCGTAAATCCTCGTGCTTATCTTGCGAGTCTTATCCCCACGATGGCGGAACCTAACGGTTAACACCTTGCTTCTAAAATTGTAAAGAGCGGCTTGCCATGTCATCGCCTGTGCTGATAACATAGCTCTAACGGCAACCTGTAAACATCTCTAAACTTTATGTGAGCTACTCCAGATCGCACTGAACCTCGAGGAAGAATGGTCAAGATAGAGCGGACTCAATGTTAATCCTTATAGGGCCAGGCGATACAAAATACTATTTTTTACGCCCCCAATCTTAAAAGGAGTGAGACTCAAACTCACAACCGAGGGAAAATACCGAAACTCTAGACAGCAACCTGGAACAGGTATGTCGAGGAGAGATACAGGAAAGCTATTACATATTGCTCTTTTTGCCTCTGAAGTGGGTAAAGGGTGGTAGCTTAAGCCACAAATAGTGTATTGGCTGTACACCTCGGTCGTGAGACCGATACTCTTCTAGGATAATATAATATATATAAAATATATGCACGAAGGGTATAATGTAGCTATCTGATGCTTTGCTTGTTACTGGGGCACTTCCCTCCACACCCAGCAAAGCTGAACCTTCTTCCGATATATATATATAACTATAGTTTGAACGTGTTCGTGGTGGCAGAGGTGGCCTTTGCGATAGGGTATTCGTCGGAACTATGATTCTGTTAACAGAGTTCGTGTGGACTATTGTGTTCCGGAGAGTAAGGTTTTGAATATCCAGGCAGGCGGTGTATGCCTCTGGCAACGTCTTTGGTTTTTGTACGATCAGCATGCGGGATAGTTCGGGACTCAATCCTCGGATGAAGACATCTAGCGCTCTGTTTCTATAGGTTTCTCTCAGAACAGAAACCGTCTCTTGCGTGTAGTCCTCGCATTTTATCGTTTTCACTATCAGCGACAGTTGATGGTTCACTGTCGCATAGAAATCATCCAGCTTGGAGCTTCCCTGTGTGAGCCGGTTCAGTTGGTGCTCCAAGGTCCGGATGTCCCTCTTATCGGCGTAGTGAAGGGACAATACTCGCTTAATATCCGTCCACTCGCTTTCGAAAACATTATGCGCCGCCAAGGCCGCATCAGCTACGCCCCGAATTTTCTGCCGTATGTGCTGAAGGATGGCACGATACAGAGGCTTCTCTTTTACTACCTCGTAATCGGCCAGGATACTCTCAAGCGTGTGGACCCAGGATATGTACTGAGAGGGGCTCCCTTCAAAGACCTGTAACTCCTTTACACAGTCGGGGAGCCTGCCGATGTCCTTCAGATCCTGTTCTGAAAGTGGTGGTCGCTCCACCGAGGACATCCCTTGGGTTGGCACCCTGACACCTGCCTATTATTATTATTATTTCCTTCGCTTTACTGCACTTAAACATATTAAAATGAAATTAAAATTGAAAGTATCTAATTTTTTTATAAAAACGACTAGCGCGACCTCTAAACCAGATTTAAAAAAAAAGCAGCCTCTTTTTTTGTCACAAGGAACCATATTTCGGGGTAGCTTTTTAGATTTTCCAAAAAAAAAAAATTAATTAATAGATATAGATATAGATATAGATATAGATATAGATATAGATATAGATATAGATATAGATATAGATATAGATATAGATATAGATATAGATATAGATATAGATATAGATATAGATATAGATATAGATATAGATATAGATATAGATATAGATATAGATATAGATATAGATATAGATATAGATATAGATATAGATATAGATATAGATATAGATATAGATATAGATATAGAGATACACAGAGCCAACAATGCCTAATAAAATAGAACAAAAGTCATAAGATATTTCTATAGATTTTCTTCAAGAAGATGTGCTTCTTATTATTGTAGAGACAGTCTTTTTAATGTTATTAAGAAGATTTTCTTTTTAATATTTTAAATGAAATATAAAATTATATTGCCCTCACCGAGAATCGAACTTACAATTTTCGGAATGATAAACCCAGCTGTTAACCATCAGGCCAGCGCTCACTTTTGATTGCCAGCTTCTAATTACCGATATGTGTAGAGTTGTTAATGTTTCAAAGGAAAATCTCATAAATACACTGAACCAAAAAAATACATATTTTCTACGAAAAAGTACATATATTTTACGAATTTCTTTCATTAAAAGCTCTCCAAAGAACCTTTCGTAGAATTTAAGAACGAAAATTCGTAAATATTCATGTCAAACAAAATTTCAATAATAATACTTAAAATCCAAGAACTCATTCTTAGAATCTACGAACTCATTCTTAGAATACGTCAATACATACTACGACCTCATTCTGAGAACGTATGAAAAGATTCTTAAATTGTACGAACTCATTCTTAGAATATGACAATCCATACATAAATTATACGAACTCGTTCTTAGAATGTATGAATCCATTTTTAAATTTTACGAACTCATTCTTAGAATATGACAATTCATACATAAATTATACGAACTCGTTCTTAGAATGTATGAATCCATTCTTAAATTTTACGAACTCATTCTTAGAACTCAAGAACCCGTTCTTGAAATGTATGAATCCTTTCTTAAATTTTACGAACTAATTCTTATATCATATCCATGAAAGTTTAATTATTATTGTTAAATATTATTTACAAAAAAATTGTATTTAAAAGTAGTAACAAAATTTGCCAAAGTACATAGTTTTTATATATCGTCGCTCTCAACGAAAACTAACACGGTTCGTTGTTATCGTAGAAGACTAGCCCACTTCGTTCTCTGCGTGGAAAACTAGCATAATACGCATAGAACTGAAGCGTGTTAGTCTTCGACGCAGAGAACGAAGTGTGCTAGTTTTCCACGCAAACAACGAACTGTGCTAGTCTTCCACGCTAACTGAACCATGCTAGTCTTCGTTGGGAGCGACGATATGTAGCTAATATAATGCTTAGTTGAACTAACGTAGAGAGTGGAATGGCGCTACCAGAATTCGGGCACGATCTACACGTCGGGTGGATAGATAGATAGTAGATAGTGTCCTATGCAGAATTCATCAAAGGCTGGAAAAAAATCTCGTTGCTACCATTTAGTGCCATAAGCGCTGCCATGCGCCACCAGGATTGCGATTGCCACGGTTCTTGTGTCTTGAAGTGTGTTGTTTGTGTCTTTGAAGTCTATGTCCATCTGTAAAATAATTGAAAAGTGTTTAGCACACACTTAAAGTTAATGGCAAATAGTAAACTTACCTTTTTACACTAAATTGAAGGCAAATTCATTTATATTAACTGTGTATTTATTTACATATAGCGAATTTGCATTGACTATATTCAGCATTTAATATGAATGAAAAATTTTTCACAGTGACAGCTGTCTGCTCAGGTAAGAAAATGTTGGTTCAATCTATGACACTTTCCTAAAATATAAGAAATAGTTCTTAAAATCTACGAAACAAGTTCTAAATAATAAGAAAAAGTTCTTATAATCATAGTGAAAAAATTGTACGTACGTAATTTCTTAAAATTTAAGAACAAATTCGTAACATTTAAGAACAAATTCAGCCAAAAAAATAATGAATTTTAGTTCTTATATTTTAAGAACGAAGTTCTGACGTTAATAAAATGTAACGTATTTTTTCATATATAATAAGAATTTTTTCTTAAATTATATGTAATTTTTCTTAGATTCTAAGAAAAAATCAGCGTGAACTTCTATGAAACTTTGTTCGTAAAAAACATGTACGTTTTTGGTTCAGTGTATATTTAAGAAGATTTATTTTTAACATTTCTAATTAATCGTATACTAATAATTGCCAGCGTCTAACTACACCTTTGTACTAAATGTATAGTTTTTTAATAAGAATTTCTTCTTAAAACCAAAAAGATTTCCCTACAGTTTTTTCTTCGTTTGCACCGTTGCGACTACCCCTTTGCCCAAAAGCTGATCATGAAGACAATCTTATTAATTTTATTAAGCATTTTTGGCTCTGTGTAATGCTTTTTAAGATGACGACTTGCATGCTTAACACCGACCAAGAAAATTTATGAAAATTTTCCGTATAAGTACCTGCAATGGACCAACTCGCAAAGGAGTGAATGAATGACGCCTTCTCTTAGTCCAAGCAGCATCAGCAGCAGCAGCGAAAATTTGCCAGAATTAAAATATTTTCATTTTTGCACAAAACTTAAGTATGCAAATTGTTTAGCCAAATTGCCAAAGGGAGTGCTGTACGAGTTGTTGTGAGCGAATCTGAGAGTCGAATCATGAAGAAAATTAATGCAGTGGCTGGTGAACTAACAAAAATCAAGGAATGCATTCGCGCTTTTGAAGGCAGACTGGAGAAGGTAGAACAAGAGAGCGCAATGGTTGGTGAGCTGCGCAACGAGGTGTATAAATTAAAAGAATGCCTCAACGAATGTGAGAATGCGAGGGTGGCTGGTGATGTTGTTATCAACGGCATACCATACAAGAAAGAGGAGAATTTGGTTGAAGTATTTGGTGATATTTGCCGGGTGGTACAGGTGAATCTACCTCCTATTAGTGCTGCATTTCGTGTCAAGCGAAAAAGTAATGATAAGCAAAAGAATAATGGTAATATCAATGCGCCTGTTATCATTAAGCTCTCTTCGCCAAATGATCGTTCTCTTCTACTCCGAGCCCTCCGTAAATTTCATAAAACGAAGAGTAGGGGAGTTGCTCTTAATGAAATTGGTTATGAATCCGATCAATGCATATATATTAATGAATGCCTTACTAAGAGCCGTCGGGAACTTCTTTTCTATGCTTTGCAGCTGAAGAGGCAAAAACAACTTGTGGCGGCGTTTTCAGTCAGGGGAGTATTATATGTTCGAGCTGAATTGCAGGGTGATGCAATAAGAGTAGAATGCAAAGATGATGTTGATCGCGCTGCAACCAAATTGTGACTAATTTTTACGTATAATATTCGTTTTCGTAATCTAATCTACTATAGTTACTACTCTTTTTTCAGTTACTACTCTTTTTTCTGTTCTTCTTTTCTTTATTCTTATACCTCTAATTCAACCATCACAAACTGGTGTTACAGCAGTACATCTATGAAATTCAATTACAATGAATTAATGTTGCGTAGTCTCTCTATTTTGGCTCGTCATGGTTGGTTTAAATCAAAATATTGAAAATGGCCTCGGCGTTAATAAAAATCATAAACTGCTTGTTGATATTCTGTGCAAGCAAAATAAGGGAATGAACGTTGTGCATTTTAATGCGCGCAGTTTGAGCGCAGATAAACTAGATTATGTAAGGAATATCTTTGTTGATTCAGCTGTTGATGTGATATGTGTTACTGAGACTTGGTTCTGTCCTGATGTTACTGATTTCTACTATGAAATACCCAATTATAATGTGATAAGGAATGACAGAAAAACGAAAAAAGGTGGAGGAGTTGCGATATACTACCGGTCTAACCTAAAAATAAAGCTGCTGGCTGGGTCGATTAACTCAGAAACGGAGTATCTAATAACTGAAGTATCTGATGGTGTAAGCAAGGTTTTAGTATCCTGTGTATATAACCCACATAGGTCGTGCATGTTGGATTTGTTTTTTGGTGAGTTATCTGTTTTTGTTATTGAATATGAGCGTTATATTGTGTGCGGTGATTTCAATGTTAATTTGCTTGTTAATGACTCCTGTACAGCGAAACTGCTAGACCATGTATCGGCAGGAGGACTTGTTGTAGTAAACAAGTCTGTGCCTACAAGATTTGGTAACAACTCAAAGCCTAGTCTTTTAGATGTGTTTATCACTTCTGACCGTGAACATGTGCTTAAATTTGACCAACTTTGTTTCATATCTGACCACGACTTAATTTTCTGCACACTAGATGTAGTTTTCAATCGTCCTGTTGATGTTACTTTTACGTATCGAGATTTCAAGTCATTAAATGTTAGTGAACTGTTTCGTGAGATGTCCCTTATTTGTTGGGAAGAATGCTGGTATTGTGAGACCGTTGACAAGAAGCTTGAGTTTTTAAACAGTAACTTGACTATGCTTTTTGATGCTCATGTTCCTATTCGCATAGTTCGTGCTAGGAATCAGTCATGTCCTTGGTACACAAAAAAAGTTTGTATGGCGATAAAAAAACGTAATAGGCTTCATGCCAAATGGAAAAAAAATTCGTGTGATAGTAGTTGGTCCCAGTATAAAGCTGCGCGAAACGAAGCTACGGCCACCATTAGACAAGCTAAAAGTTGGTATTGTAGAAACAAACTTGATGTGACACTTCCGTCTAGAGACTTGTGGCGTAATCTTAAAAAACTACATGTTCACGGCAGCGCTAAACAGGAGTGTGATTTGGACCCAGACATATTGAACGACTTTTTTATTAATGCAAGTGATAGCGTGAGTCCCCCTGCAACTGATTATAGCACGAGTTACTGTTATTTTGCTGATAATTTTCAATTTGCGGGTGTAAGTGAGATTGAGGTTGTGAAAGCTATAATGTCCATAAAGTCAAATGCTGTAGGAGAGGATGGAATTTCGCTGAAGTTCATGAAGATTGTATTGCCAGCAATCTTGAGCACTATTACACACGTTATAAATTTTTGTTTTACTAGCTCGTGCTTTCCGTCTCTATGGAAAAAGGCAATTATTCTTCCTGTGGCTAAAAAAACTAATGCTAATAGCCCTAGCGATTACAGACCAGTAAGTATATTGCCTGCTTTGTCGAAGGTGTGTGAATCATTAATGGCTGCACAAATTTCAACATATATCCGTGAAAGAGGCTTGATGTCACCGTTCCAATCAGGCTTCAGGCCGCAGCATAGTTGTTCTACCGCTATGGTAAAGATTCTGGACGACATAAGAATACAATTTGACAAGGGTGATTTAACAATTCTCTGCCTGCTTGACTTTTCAAAAGCATTTGACCTTGTTAATCATGGCCTTTTATGCAAGAAACTGAAATCTCGCTTTGGCTTTACAGACAGTGCTACTAGGCTAATGGCTAGTTACCTTGATAAAAGATCACAAAAAGTTGTCTCAGGGAATATATCATCTTCTTCGAAACCAACTACTACTGGTGTTCCACAGGGATCTGTTCTGGGGCCACTATTGTTTAGTCTTTTTGTTAATGATGTGTTTTCTGTGTGTCGCTATGTTAATGTACATGCGTATGCTGATGATATCCAGCTATACTTGTCTAGTCGTATTGGTCTCGTTGAAGATTTGTGTTTCAAAGTTAATAGTGATCTGTCGGCAATATCATCTTGGGCTCGAGATAATTGCTTGCGTTTAAATTCTTCAAAATCATTTGTTCTACCTATAAGCAATACCGTGGCTCATCTGGATGATATTCCTGAAATATTTATTGGATGTGATAGTCTCTCTTTTGTTAACAAAATAAAAAATCTGGGATTTACTATTAACTCTAACTTGAATTGTCGTGATCATGTAAATAAAGTTGTAGGTAATGTGTATGCAGTGTTACCAAACAACTCATAGTACCCATTATTACGTACTCTGAGATTGTCTACAGTAAGTTAGATTCTATCTCCTCCCACAAAATTAATGTTGCATTTAATAATGTTACGAGATATGTATATTCACTAAAAAAGTTCGATCATGTCTCTATGTGGAGAAATAAAATTTTGGGGTGCAGTATAGATAGCTACTTAGCTGCTAGGAACTGCATATCTTTGTATAGGTTGCTTACTACACAATCTCCGAATTATTTGTACGAGAAACTACAACTGGCTAGGTCAAGTCGACACAACAGCCTTATTACACCTAGATACACCTTTCTGACGTCTTCTAGAATGTTTTTTGTTAACGCTGTTAGGTTATGGAATGCTATACCTGAATCTGTTAAGTCTGAGCTTAAAAGAGGGAACTACAAATCAATTATATTCAATTATTTTAAAAGTCTATAAAACTGTACTACGGCGATGGATGCACTCATCATAACTTAACTCTTTTTTCTTTTCTTTCTCTTTCCTCTTAACATAAGTCATGTTATTTTTGTGTTTAAATTGTATTTATTTACCTAAGTTAGTTTTAGTTTGATAAATACTGTTTTGATGTAACTGTTGATGCACTATAAAAGACTTAGTCTTAAATGTGTAACACTCCTTTTATTCAAATAAATAAATAAATAAATAATAAATAACTTGTTCGCCCCTTTTAGCTGCACTCATTCCAACTCTCCATTCATTTGTATGTAACCTCTGCGCTCTTTCGTTTCAATTACGCAATTCTCTAGCAGAAATAGTTTGGTCAGCTAAGGACGACGTTGTGTTCGCATTTTTCTTTATAATTAAGTGCTAGGAAATAGTTAATGAAAATATTGTACTGCTTTTAACGTTTTACTATTTTCGAAATATTTTTCAACTATAACATAAAAAAATATTTACTATTATTGCTGTTACGATACTTTTTTCCGCACCGCGGACAAGCAATGAATTTTATTAATTTCTCAAAATTAAAAAACTTCTAATTTTACACAGTAGCGCTCTCTTGTCAATTATCACAGTATAAATTTACATGAATATTAGAGTGGAACCTAGTTCAATGTATCGAATTTGAAAAGTTTGTAGTTACTTGATTAGTTAACTTATTGTTCATTTGCTCAGCAACCGAAACCTTTTGCTTATATTCGCTGCACTTTCTAATCAATGTAGTAATATTTATTTTTGAAGTTAACTTCTTACACGGCGATACGAGGCTTTTATGGAGAGTGTAATTTAAAGAGGAAATAAAAACGTTGTGGCGGAAATGAAAACATTTGTCGTGCCTACCTTCCAGCTAGGGATTTGAGCGAAATCTCCGTATAATCGGGAATCATGCTCTACAATCTCCGGGAATCATGATCTAAATTCTTGACATACTGTAAATATATAGGTATTTTTCCTTTGTTTATTTATTTATAATACCTACTATTTTATAAAAATTAAGCTTATGTATATTTAACGAATTGCTTTCAAGATGAAATAAAATAAAAATAAATGAATATTAATTAAAATAATATATGTACCTAAGTACAGTAGACTGGGCCAAATAAAAAAACCACGTGTAGCCAGTACACGTGAAAGAAGTTAACTTCTTAAATTCAGAAGAGGTGTATTGGTTATGGTTTAGATTCACAATTTCTTACTTCAGGGAAGTGGTCCAGGGAACCGATCAATTCGAAAATATCTTATACATGGTGCGTTTTCCTTCAAATTCGGTACGTGGGTAGAATTATGCCTAAATTAACATGGGCCAATACGAATGGTGTATAGAGGAAGAGGGGCGCTGTAGAAGAAAAGAGGGGAATGAAGAGAAAAAGGGAGGGAGATAGTGTCAAGGCGTAGAAAGATAGGAAGGAGAGTTGTAAAAGGGGGACAGTGAGCTCACATTTAGACACGACGTTTGCCTCTACTACATATATAATATATAAGATTCAAATATTGTATTTGTTTATGTATATATAACTTAAGTTGCTTTCTAAACGAATTGATCGATCATAACCAACTTGTGAACAGAAACTGAAAAGCGTCGATGATTAAGAGGGATAGGGGAAAAGGTGCGGGCACTCCACATACAAATGGGATTTTTCATATTGAAAGTATTCATGCTAGGCCACTAAAATTCAACAGAGTGATATGAGTATTTTATGAAACCACTCGTATAAGGATTTGAAGAACGGGCCAGTTCTATCGACTTTATGGAACTTTCCTACATGCTAAGCGCTTGGCCTTGTAGGTTTTATTGCGAGTTCGAAACTCGCTGGCGGTCATCAGCTCATATTTTTCTTTTCTTTTGTGCAATACCTAATCTCATTCCCGCCATCATCTGACCAACAAGCACAAAAGAAGAAGAAGACAAAATTTGACAAAATCAAATTTTTGCGGTCGTTCGTTTTGGAAGGCAAAAACGATTTTGTGATGCAATTCTATCGAAGTAATTCACAGCACCATTGAAAATGTTTGAGAAATTGCCAAAAATCATCGAATTTTTAACATTTCATATCGAAATTAAATGATAAATTATATATAAACATTTCAAATTGAGCAAAATGCCGTTCGCTGCTTAATTTTTATGTTTGCCTGGTAGCCCAAAATATTGCTTCTTCAAAATTCGACGTGTAGGAAAATAAGCATTTTAAGGTCGACAACTCATGAGAATGAGACTTTTGTTGCTTGTTTTTATGGGCACCTAAGCATACAACTTAAAAAATCAGCTAAAATAATCTGCTACAATATTCTAGTACCTGGGTGAGCGAGCTTCCTCGGCATTCCTCGAAGTTGTCACCAAATCTTATCTACATAACATACCGCAGGTGGCAACACCCAGGTGGAAAAAATTAGAATAAAGCATACTAACACTGTGGTATGGTGGCCTGCGCTGAGCAAGGCAACAAACTTTAATCTGCTAGGTAAAGTACACACATCTTGCATGATCTGTATAAGCGGTGCGTTAAGAACAACGCCCAATGAAGCACTCCAGGCCATTCTTGGCATTTTGCCACTCGATCTGGAAGGGCACCGAGTAGCAGCAGCATCGGCTCTGCGTCTAAGGGAAACGTCCGTCTGGGGCGCAAGCACTACTGGACACGCCTGTATTTTGGGATCCTATAGCTTTCTTCCGCTGAGCACAGATCGCTGTGCGACCACAACAGTCGGAGATAGCGGTTTTAAAATCAACATTCCCAGCAGGGAAGAATGGGAGAGCACAGATCGGAGTCCCGTCACTCATGGCGGCACTTCCATTTATACTGATGGCTCGAAGTTAGACGGCAGAGTTGGGGAAGGGGTTTATTCAAAGGATCTGAACCTTGAGCTCTCCTTCAGACTACCTGATCACTGCAGTGTCTTCCAGGCTGAAGTATCAGCAATCATGGACGCCGCGGCTTGGATAGGCCAACACACTATCAGACAGGACATTTTTATATTCAGCGACAGTCAGGCGGCCATCAAATCCCTTGGCTCTTACTCGTTCAACTCTGAACTGACGCTCAGCTGTCGTCGATCTCTACAAGAGATGGCCCAACAGAATCGCGTTAACCTCACATGGGTCCCGGGGCATAGGGACATTGAGGGAAATTGTAGAGCAGACGAACTTGCGAGGCAGGGCACGACCAAGCAGGTTCTTCGCGATAAAGAGCGCTTAGGTATGCCGTTTGCCACATGCAAGCTTATGCTGAAGGAATACACACTCCGCCAAGCCAACGAAAGATGGCTGCAATCTCCAGGATGCCGGATATCCAAAGAAACCTGGCCGAAATGGGATCATAAAAGATCAAGACAAATTTATGCCCTAAGGAGAAGAGAAATCTCCATATTAATAGGCGTATTAACTGGGCACTGCCTCATTGGTAGGCACGCGGAAAGACTTGGTGTGCCCTACCGACGATGCTGTAGGAGTTGTAAGGATGATGAGGAGGAGGAAACGGTGGAGCACCTCATGTGCAACTGCCCGGCTTTAAGTGGCGCGAGAATGCGCTTTTTGGGAGTTCCCTTCCTGGTCAGCCTACGCCAGGTCACGGAGCTGGACATAAAGGACCTGATGGCCTTCATCAAGTCATCTAAATGGTTCGAGGAGGAGTAAAGGTGTCGGTATAGGAAAGTGAGTCCCGGGATTCTGCTATGTGGAGAATTCCGTTAATACCAGGATTTTCCATATGGCAGGGTCCCGGAACTGACTTTCCTAGTGTTGGTGGTATCACAACGGGCCTTTTAATACTGGCCTAGGTGTGCCTCTGCGGCAGCCACTTGAACCTAACCTATACTAACACTGTAATAAATTTCATCTAAATGGGTCAGTAGGCAACAGAAATAGTGGTCGAAATAACAAAGAATAAATAAAATCTAGTCAAATGGCAATCCTAGGTGGCTACCCTGCTTGAAATTGTCATATGATGAATTTCATATCAAAGGCTGAAGAAACGTACATTTTGAACCCGACGCCCTCAGAATTCGATGAAATTTACATAGAGGTACTTGCATCCTACCTACCCAAACACAACCTCATTTTTAGAATATGCATTTTCGAAAAATTGTGGGCGTGGCAAGGTACCGAAATATTCGAAAAATGACGATTATACGTACTTTTAAAGTGTCATTACTACGGAATGGCATTACCGATTTCAAAGATCTTCATACCATTAGAAAGGTATTGAAATTAGCTTTCAAAAAAAATACGTTGCAAAATGAAATTTGAAATTAAAAAAAAACTTTAAAGATCAAGCGATTTTGAAAAATAAGAATTTTTTTAAAAAGGTCTATTTAATATACATATGTAGCATATCTGAAAACTAAAATGGCGTTTTTTTTATATATTTAAGTAAATGCATCTCTTGGTTACTTTCTTATATTTTGATGTCACGCGTAAACTAATAAACCGATTTCAAAATTTTTCGAGAATACAATTTCTAAAAATGAGGTTGTGTTTGGTTAGGTAAGATGTACCTCTATGCAAAATTTCATCAAATTCTGAGGGGGTCTTGTTCAATGCCTATTCGGTTTGATAAGAAATTCATCATATCGTTGGCTAAGAGTGTAACCCTGCTAAATCCCGTTCTCAGCCAAATCGACTTTTTGATGCGGTTCGAAGGAGTAGCCGACAAGGGCGTAGCCAGGGGCTGCGTCCCCCTAAATTCTGGAAACTCTTTCCAAGAGTGAGAAAAAAATTTAAAAACAATTCAATTTGTTTGCAAATTTCTCTTGATAGAAATAAAAAATCAAATTTCCGTTTTCAGATCATTAAAATCAAGGTTAAAACTCGTATTTTTGGACGAGTTTTAGCAGTTGCGAGGTAATGTAAAGAATTATGTTGTTCTCGTAATATTGTATATTAATTAAAAAAACTAATTCTTAGGTCTGTGCTCATTAAGCGTACATCGAAAATATGTGAAAGATGATATGCACAAAATTGAAGAGAAAGTTTTGGATCGATTTGCAGAAGATACCCGCAGTTTTTCGTTAAAATAGTTATTCATCTCTACACTGAGAGAAATGCATTGAATGTTGTGACAATATCGCTATTGATAGCGACGAGTTTGATGCAATATTCATTCAGAATGAGCGAGTTATCAAATATTATTTGCTCCCAATTAAAAGTAAAATGACATGTCAACCATTTCGATATGTTGTACTATTTTTTATATTTATGGATAGAATACTAATATATTTGAACGGCATGTCAATATCTATGGTCGTGATATGAATTTCTATTGTCGGTGTATCCATATCCATATTTACTGCATAGTAATAATGGTAGAGACAGCGTATTAATATATATGGGCGAAATGTAAATTTTTCTGGGACGCATAATCATAATAGTTCAACAATTTTTACTATGGATTTTCTAACAATATTACAACTTGTTGGAGCGGTTTTTTTTAATTCAAAATTTTTTGAATTTCTTATGATTGAACATTTTTCTAAAAATTGTATAATATGCCGTAGCCGAATGGTAGAATACTGGGCTGCTAATCCAAAATATTGAGCTTTTGTCGCCCGGTTACTGTTTTATCCTAGAGTATTACTTTCTGGGCTTAAGTCAAGGTAATAGCCAGCGAATATGATTACAGTTTTGATATTTCAAGGCAATCATGGCCCTCGAACCATATCCTGAAAGTTCAAGTTAAATTTGGTTTTTTTTCCTCTACTGAAAAATTTTTTTTTGGTCGTTGGCAGGTTTACACTATTAGCCGACGACATGTATTTGGAATACGGTAGAAAATACCTTTCATTTGATACCCATATTGGCATATCTTGCTCAATATTTAAATAAAATTGGGATAGGTGGCAACCCTGTAAACCGCCCAACGTGGCAACACCCATGTATATAATCTAAAAATTACCTTTCATTTGATATCCATATTCGCATATCTAGCTCTATATTTAAATAAAATTGGGATAGGTGGCAACCCTGTAAACCGCCCAACGTGGCAACACCCATGTATATAATCTTGGAATGAATCAAATTCTTTATATGCCAAATTTCATCCAAATCGATCAAGCAGTTCCCGAGATATACAAAATCAAATAAGTGGCAACTCTGCGTGAAATTGTCATATTTGAAATACGACCGAAAATACCTTTCATTTCATACCCATAATGGCATATCTAGCTCTATATTTAAAAAAAATTGGGATAGGTGGCAACCCTGTAAACCGTACTTAATGGCAGAACCCATGTATATAGTCTTAGAATCAATCAAGTTGTCTACATGTAAAATTTTATCTAAATTGGTCAAGCAGTTCCTGAGATATACGAAAAAAGAAATAAATTATAAAATTGAAATTAAACTTACAAACATTTCTGTAAAGCTTTTCGAAATAAACATGACCTTACTAAACGCTGCTTTACGAAAGATTTTAAAGTAAACTTTATATAATAGAAACGACACCTTGGTTACAAGCTTATAAAAATAAAACAATCTGAAGAAAGCTTTTTACGAATGTATTTTGTTTTCTAAAACTTTTTTTAACGCATTTTCCTACCCTTTCATTCATTGTAGTAAAATAAACTAGTATATCCCGTGGTCGAAATTCGACCAATTTAAAATAGTTGAACTTATTCAAACATCTGATCAACTTTTTGTCAAAAGCTGCCTTTAGGCCCGTGGCCGAACCTCGACCAACTTAAATGTATACATTAAAAACTCATCTATAGGTAAAATGAGGCCATCAAAGAATTTAAAAAATAGTGGCTGTTATTATATAATAAAAATATTAAATTACAGCAGCCCTTTCCAAAATTATTTATGGCAAATGCCATGCAAATATTCGGATTTCGAGATTTTAATTTGCACTTGAATAATGATGAGATTGTGCTTAACAAATAGCCACTAATTTATGCGATCGTTTTGTCTCAAACGGTAGAAATCACTAAAATTTATAGAAGTAATCTACCGAAATCCGATAAATAGACTACTGTGTTTGAAAAAATTACGCAACTTCGATCTTATATCATCAAAAATTAGACGAAAAAACCCAAATTGAATAAGCGGTTATCGCATTTCTATAATGGGTGGTATGTATGCATATGCTTTCCGTCAACTAAAAATTTTCAGCAATTTTTTTCTCGAAAATAGATATCACAAACATAAAAATTTTAAAAAAGTCAAGATAAGAAATTTTTATATATTGAAAAAAAAAAACAATTTTCAATGACAAAAAATAAAAAAAAAAAAGCCGATAGCTGTACTTGAACCATTAACCGCTCGACCACTACCCCCGACGCTTCCCACTGGGCTATCGCTTTATGTACAAATGGATTGTCAGATAACCAATTCAAGTGGCATGAGAAATTTTCATTCGCTTATTACAGATGTAAATGAAGCAGGGTGTAAAAGTAGGGGTGTAAAAGTAGGTCGCCTCCCAGTTGGTGCACCCTGGGTAACGCTAAATGACCTACATAGCCTGCACGGCTAGTTTAGTTTCTTGTATTGCCGGATCTACGAGAACGGTACCAGTACTTGTGCTGTACCCATCGTGCCGAAACGACCCGGGCCGTTTTCTTATATCGGCCCGGCCAAGAGCCATACACTCGAGGTGACCCTGTCTGACATTTAGGCAGGGCTACACCTCGTTACAACAACAACAACAAGCAGGATTGGTTATATATTAGATAATTGTGCACTGCCTTAGAGGTATGCCAACAAATCCATATGCATTTCATAAATATTTATGTATATTTAGTATGGGTTTAAGCTTGGCAAATATTTATATGTAAAATTTGTTAGCCTATTAATATAATAGATAATGCACCGAAGTACTCAATGAGCGAAGGAGTGAAAATAATTTCTCTAATAATAGGAGGAGCTTATTGAGTGAAAGAATGAAATTCATTTTGTAGAAATATGAGTTCTATTTATAGAAATTTATTATTTAGTGTTGGTAAATTACAAATGCTGGTTAGGGCAAATCTAGGCTTTTGCAAAAACAGTTAAAAGTTTTTCTAGCTTTTTTCTTTATCCATAACTTAGCAATAATTAGAAGACATTTTAATTTGATTTTTGATTTGATTTTAAAAAAAATGTAGATATGTTGATTTAAAAAAAAAAAAACGTATTCAAAGTGGTAAAATCAGCCAAAATCTAGCCTTTTGCAAAAACTGTTAAAGGTTTTTCTATCTTTTTTCCTTAACCATAACTTAAAAATATTTAAAAATACATTTCTTATCGATCTTTGATTTGATTTGTGAAAAAAATAGTACGTATATTGATTTAAAAAAAAAAAATATTCAAAAGTGGTGAAACCGGGCAAAATGTAGCCTTTTGCAAAAATAGTTTGAAGATTTTCTAGCCGTTTTCCTTAGCCATAACTTAGAAATATTTAAAAAGACATTTCATATCGATTTTTGATTTGATTTTTGAAAAAAATGTGGGTATGTTGATTTAAAAAAAAAGTTATTCAAAATTGGTTAAACCGGGCAAATTCTAGCCTTATGCAAAAACAGTTTGAGGGTTTTTAAGCTTTTTTCCTCAACCCTAACTTGAAAATATTTGAAAAGACATTTTATATTGATTTTTGTTTTGATTTTTGAAAAAAAAAAAATGTAGGTATATTGAAACGGGGCAAAATGTCTTTAGTAATATTTTAGTTGACCTCTAACCACTTCTTTTTAGTACAAAATTTAAGGACCTGTGAAAAATTATGGATTTTTATATTTCAAAATTTATAGAAATAATCTACCGAAGTTCGATAAACAGAACAATATCCCCCTTATTCATAAAAAATATAAAAGGTTTATTAAGCTCTTATTATTCAAGATTTGTATGAAAATGTCATTTTAAAATGCTTTATAAACCAATTTTATTTTTTATGAGTATGAGGGTATTTTTAAAAAAATTTTAATTTTCGAAAAAACCCAAATTGTATAAGCGGTTATCTCATTTCTATAATGGGTGGTATGTATGTATATTTATGAAAATATTCGCAGTAAGTTTTTTCCGAAAAAAGTATCACAAATATAAAAATATGTCTTATGAAATTTTAAAGAGCTTATAAAAAATGAAGATTAGAAATAATCATATACCTAACGATGTTTTAAAAAAGAAAAAACAATTTTCCATGAAAAAAAAAAAATTGAAGCCCGGAGCTGTTCTCGAACCTACAACAGTTCGCTCGCTATCCGATGCGCTAACCACTGCTCTACTGCTTTATCTACGAATTTATTGTCAAATCAACAATTCAAGCTGTATGGGCAATGAGCGAGAGAATGAAAATAGTTTCTCTAATAAAATGAGGAGCTTGTTGAGTGAAAAATAGAAAGGTTCATTTTGCAGAAAATGAGTTCTTTTTATAGATATTTATTATACAGGCGTGTTTTTAAATCTTTTTAGAGGGGGTAAATTACAAATTCTGGTTAGGTCAAAAAAAGTTTGAGGATTTTCTAGCTTTTTTTTAACCATAACTTAGCAATATTTAAGACAATTTATGGATTTTTTATTTGATTTAAAGAAAAAATATATATTAATTTTTATATTCAATTTGGTCTCGTCTTTTTGGGACTCGGATTGCAAATCTGCCCTTTTAAAAGTTAATACATATGTACATATGAATAGAAATCAGTTGTTGCCTTCAGTAAAATTTAAGACGACCGCTAACCACTTGATTTAGTTCAAAATTTAAGTACATATTAAATATGTTGTCGATTTTTATATTTTAAATAGGGAGTCTATTAGCAACTTTGTCTCAAACGGTAGAAATCACTAAAATTTATAGAAGTAATCTACCGAAGTCCGATAAATAGACTACTGTGTTTGAAAAAATTTCGCAACTTCGATCTTATATCATCAAAAATTAGACCTAGAAAACCAAATTGAATAAGCGGTTGTCGCATTTCTATAATGGGTGGTATGTATGCATATGCTTTCCGTCAACTAAAAATATTCAGCAATTTTTTTTCTCGAAAATAGAGATCACAAACTTAAAAATTTTTAAAAAGTCAAGATAAGAAATATTTATTTATTGAAAAAATAAAACAATTTTCAATGACAAAAAATAAAAATAAAAAAAAAATGTTGCCGATAGCCGTACTTGAACCATTAACCGTTCGACCACTACCCCCGACACTTCCCACTGGGCTATCCCTTTATGTACAAATTGTCCAACAACAGGAGCCATATTGAATTATTATTTTATTTTTTTGAAACATTTTTTTTGTTTGGTGGTACGCAAGCCACCTTTGATTGCGACATATTTTTTTTCAAATTAAAAGTTTGACCATGGTTTCCCTATTTCACATTTTAATAATGGTGTTATGAAAACATAAAACTTTGTAGAATTTCATTTTAAACAAATCTATTACATCGGAATTTTTCCTTGAATAAATTTTTTTAATATGGAATTCTACAATTAAGTGAAGCTTTATTGGGCTTTTGAATCTCTATTTAGATATATACATATGTACATATTAGAGTTTTATGGAAAAATATAATTTTGATTACGTTTTCCCAAAAAATTGTATAGTTAAATTACATTTTATTATAAATATATGTAATTAAAAATTTAAGATTTTCAGGATTTTATGGCACAACAATATAATATTTTTAGTTTTTCATTTGTTTATTAATAGTTTGGAATATACGGCGACCATAGTTATCTCATTTTTATTATAGAATTCTACGAAAAAGATGTTTGATTTTTATTTTTTTAAAAAGCAAAATTTCATATTATATAAAATTGACGGCAATGGGAGTATCTATTTCAATCTCATTTTTTCCTTGATTTATTTCAATACAGAAAGTTAAAACATTGATTGCTTCTTTCCTAAAAATTTTATTTTTAAACTTAACTTACTAAAGCGTGCGAGATATGAGAAAAACAAATTGTCACTTTTTTTTTAATCCTTTGGTACATAACAACACATATTAGGGCAACTCTCATGCGGAAACAAATTGGCTATTCGCGCCGACGCGAATCTACTGTTTGAACTCAATGAGCGAGAGAATTGGAGTGTTTACGCATGCATGTATATGTGTATGCAAATAGATATGAGTATGAAATTGGTTTGACGTTTATTTTGAAGGGGTGGAAATTTGGAAATATGAGTTCGTGTAATATTAAAGAATATTAATGAGCGAGAGAACGAAAATAGTTAGTGGGGGTAAATTGGGGGGGTAAATTACAAATTCTGGTTAGGTCAAAAAAAGTTTGAGGGATTTCTAGCTTTTTTCTTTAACCATAACTTAGCAATATTTAAAAGACACTTTATATGGATTTTTCTTTTGATTTAAAGAAAAAAATGTATATTGATTTTTAAAAAAAGTCTATTCTATTTGGTCTAGACTTGTTTGGGGCTCGGGTTGCAAATCTGCCCTTTTAAAAGTTAATACATATATACATATGAAAAGAAATTATTTGTTGTCTTCAGTAAAATTTAAGATTTCCGCTTATCACTTGGTTTAGTTAAAAATTTAAGTATCCATAAAATATGTTTTCGATTTTTATACTTTAAATAAGGAATTTATCAGCAACTCTATCTCAATCGATAGAAATCGTGAAATTTATCGAAATAATCTACAGAAATGTTTAGACCACTATGTTTGAAAAAAATTCGCAACTTGCAGCTTACATCTTCAAAAATTAGAGCAGTCAGACTTATATTAATGGTAATTTTTTGAAATATTTACCAAAAAAAAAAAAGAAATTGTATAAGCGGTTATAGCATTTCTATAATGGGTGGTATGTATGTATATTTATGATCTAAAATTATTATTTCACATGGCTTTCCGTAAACTAAAAATATTCGCAACAAATTTTTTTTTCTCGAAAATAGATATCACAAACATAAAAATATTGTTTATAAAAATTTTAAAAAGTCAAGATTAGAAATAAAATAATAAATAAAAAATATAAACAATTTTCAATGACAAAAAAGAAAAAAATTTTGGCCGATAGCTGTAACTGTACTTGAACCATCACCGCTCGACCACTACCCCCTGACGCTTCCCACTGGGCTATCGCTTTATTTACAAATTTATTGTCAGATAACCAATTCAAGTTGCATGACAAATTTTCATTCGCTTATTCCAGATAAATGAAGCAGTATTGGTTATATATTAGATAATTGTGCACTGCTTTAGAGGTATGCCAACGAATCCATATGCATTTCATAAATATTTATGCATATTTAGTATGGGTTTAAGCTTGGCAATTATTTATATGTAAAATTTGTTAGCCTATTAATATAATAGATTCTTATTTCTTTAATCATACATTTGTATATTACAACACCCACAGAATGTATGGAATTTGCAAAAGTATAAAATTATTTCGCTCCACACTAGAGGTGGGCGTCGTGCGTGTTTTTGACCGTGACACGAAAGACCTTTAAAACGCCACATTGATTGTAAGGATATCTCTAATAGAAACATGTTTACAGCAATAATAGGGTAAGCCTGAAAATGACGTTTTTCAAACTTTGAAATTCGACCAGTCCGAAACCAGTGGTTATAAAAATTAAATGTGTGTAAATTTTATCATTTAGGACCCTAGAGAAGTGCCCTCAAAGTTTGAGCGAAATCCGAGACTAGCCAGCTGAATTAGACGTTTTTATATGGAATGTCTCGAAAGTTTTTTACGAATGTGTTTTTTTTTTCTAAAACATTTTTGAAACCATATTTCTACCCTTTCATTCATTGTTGGAAAATAAATTCTTATTTCTTTAATCATACATATCGTTACACTAATATAGAACGGCCCTAACTCATTTCGAACAAGCCATCGTTGCTATGGTTTACTTTAAACTCATTTTTTTCGTGTAAGTTTTCGAGCGAAGAAAATATGAGTTAGGAACTTTCTACATTAGGGTAACTATATGTACTTTAACCGCCCGATTCTGTGCCCTTTTATCATATTTTTTGAATTTGTCGTTAGAAACAAGAAACATTAGCTGTGATCCCTTACACAATTTTCACAGTCAGAAACAGTCACGGACTACAGGAAAGTGATACCGAACGCCACTTTTCTGACTGGTGAGAGCAGAAAAAGGCAATAAATTGAGCTCTCTCCAGTCAGAGAATTGCAAGTTTTAATCGGAAGATTTTTTGCTGACTCATCATCATCATTTATTGGCGCTTAACCGCCTAAGCGATTTTGGCCGTCGCCTATCAAAGCACGCCAGTCATTCCTTTTTAGCGATAACTGACGCCAATTGGAAACCCCAAGGGAGTTCAAGTCATCCTCCACCTGTTGTTTCCATCTCAGTCGAGGCCTCCCCCTTCCTCTGCTGCCGAATTCGGGTGACGATTGGAAAACCTTCTGGGCTGGAGCTTCTTTGTCCATTCGCATGACGTGACCCAGCCAGCGGAGCCTTTGGGCTTTAATTCGCTGGACTATGGTCAGATCTGCGTAAAGCTCGTACAGCTCATCGTTAAATCTCCTTCGATACTCGCCGTCGGCATCACGGGAAGGACCATAAATCTTCCGGAGAACTTTTCTCTCAAATACTCCAAGGGCCATCTCATCTTCTCTTGACATTGTCCATGATTCTAAGCCATACATCAGGACAGGTATGATGAGAGACTTATAGAGCGTGATCTTTGTTCTTCGAGAGAGGACTTTACTTCTCAATTGCCTACTCAGTCCAAAGTAGCACTTGTTCGCAAGAGTGATTCTCCGTTGGATTTCTAGACTGATATTATTTTCGGTGTTAATGCTGGTTCCCAAATAGACGAAGTCCCTCACAGTTTCAAATTTGTAACTATCAACAGTGACGTGGCTGCCAAGGCGCAGGTGCGCCGATTCTTTCTTTGATGACAGCAAATACTTCGTCTTGTCCTCGTTTGCTGACTACTTCTGGTGAAACTGTCAAACGATCAGCTGTTTGCAAATTTACTTCCCTTCAGGAACAGTGACACTCATTTCAGGCAACATTTGTATCAGAAGGCAATCCCGTACCCTTTAGTGTTGCTAGCACTGAGAGCGGATTTTTTAATTTTGACAGTTTTACTAGTTTTGATCAGAAAAGTAAAGGATCCCAGCTATTATTTGATTTTTGACGCAGAGTTCAAAACAGTTGTAAAAAATATTTTTTTTTTATATTTATTTATCAAGATTGACAAATTTATCAAGAACACAGAATCGGGCAGTAAGTGCTGCAACTTAACCATTGTGTATAACATAAAGTGTGAAATGTAGCTTTGACAGAAATGTCAAAACACACTTCAACGTCAAATCACAATTGTCAAAACACACATCCATGTCAAAAATCTGGGTTGCTGTTGTGGTTTCTGCAAACCAGGGTTTTGTGCAGGACCGCAAAACAATGAGACAGGGTTCTTGTTTGCAAAAAAGTGTTGTTGTGTTGCACAACTTTTTCATTCCAATTTGTAGGGAAATTTTTAAGCGAATCTTTAAACTTACACTTTTATTTGCAAAAAATACAAAACTTAAAACGATTAAATTTTATTTATTTTACAGGAAAAATTTTAATGTTCGAAATAAGAAACCAGAAAATGAGAACACAATTTTTTTAGATAGATTGTTTTCAATTTATAAACCAAGTACCTATTAAAATTAAGGCCGTGGAATTTCGCCAGCATAATGCAATTGGCCTGTCGTGACATGTTGTTACCAGTTTCAATTTTTTTGTTGCCTTTTGCAGTACGTTTTTAAATCTTTACAAATTCTAAGAAGTAGCAAATAATTTCTGAAAAGAGAGTGCTACAAGTTCAAAATGTAAAATAAACTTTATAAATTACAACGCTAAAGGCTGGTTTTCATTAGGTCAAAAGGTGTCAAATTTCATCTACTTTATCAAGATTCGGTTGCTTATTTGGTATTTGTCTACTTAAGCTGTCAACTGCTAATAAATTAGCTAAAATTATGGGAGGGGGCTCAAAAGGCGGACTTTGGCCTCAGGATCACGAATCCGGAAGCGCTTTTTTAATATTTTGCTTCTCTGAGGAGATATTTGCAATCCAAGTTTCAAGTTTTCATGTGGTTGTTGTATTTACATTATACTGCGCCTAAAAACGTCAAAAAAAGTGCGTACCGTGGCACGGTTCAGGCAACACCCCGGACTTGGTATGGCGTAGCCCAGGTTATAAGGGTATCTAACCCGGGTCAGTTTTCGGTTTTTTGACCATAACTTTTCACTGAAACCCCCTTCTAGCCCCTTCCATAATTTTAGCTAATATATTAGCAGTTGACAGCTAAAGTAGATAATTACCGCATTTTTCGATAAAGTCGATAGAAATTATCAAAATTTTACCTAATGAAAACCAGACTTAAGAAGTTTTCAACTATTATTTTTCACCTTATTTTATAAATTTAGAGAACTATTACCCCTTTATTTACTACTAATTTTTTTACGAAATCGAATGCAACTCGGCGCTAAATGATACTATTTTCCAAAAAAGCAACTCTGATCATCAGGTGTTAAACTCACTTTGAAAATTTGACGTTTATGCAGAAGATTCCACACTTGTACTGATACACAATGAACTTAACCAACTTTAAGCCAATTGTTTTTCGTCTCCATTATCAAGTGAAATATTTTTCAAATCAATTTGAAAATTTTAAGTTAAAAAAATTTAAAAATGGTTTTTTATTTATTTTATATACACATATATTTGCATTTCACTTTTAAAGTTAAATTATTCATAAATATTCGTTCTTGAAGTTTATAAAAAGTTTACTTTAAACTTAAAAAAATTGATACTGATAATTTGATACGCTCAAATATACATATAACATACATTCATATCGCTTTTTACAGAAAGTTAACTTCAAGTTATTCTTAAAAATATTTACAGAGGGTTTCTGGGACTTCTTAATGAAAAAAAAAATAAAAAATAAAACAACTCGCAACATATGTATGAATAAAAATGTTTTATGCATTGTGTACTTAACTAACGAAATCTCTACATATAATAAAATTGTAACAGGTCTGTACATGGCAGACAGCAACAAAAAATTTATTGGGGGAAGCATTATTAAGCGAGTAGAGTCCAAATCAACCATTCTAAAAATTTTTGTGTGTCTGTCTGGATCCTCGCGGCCGCTCTTTTGTCCAAGTACTCAGATCGACTGGGAGATGTCTTTTGGGGTAAATTTCGACCCGTAGTTGCCATCGCGGTCGTTCCCTTATTTGGATCTCTGGGGTCAGGTCGTGAGACCACTGCCACAGACGTTAAAGACTTGGTTTCGGTACCGGCACTTACTAGGACTTTAGCATCAGCCGTTGTTGGCTTCACTGTGTTTGTACCGGTACTTACTTTGGGGATTGCCCCCTTGTTATCCAGAGCTAATCGACCCGTAGTTGCCATCGATGTCGCTCTCGGCTGATAAGGAAATGGAGTTTGTCCTCCGACGTTGCGTTCTCGCTTGCTCCAGCATTTTCCTCCTCTGCTGTGCAGTATACATTGTTGTATCTTTAGTTTTAGGGTTTTTCTTATTATTTATCATCTTGTTCGTACGACGCCTCGCCGGGCAAGGCCAGTTTAGGTCAAGGGAAGAGTAAGGGGAATGTGTCGTCCGCCGCGGCAGAGCCCCATACCGCGGTAAGGCCATAGGCTCCGTTCGATTACAGCCACGATTTGCCTCCCGGCTGCAAACGTCCAATGGGCACGTGGTCGCATAACACCCTGGATTGGGAGGGGGAAGATCTTAGTCGTCGCGCCAGAGAGGCTTGGCTTCTCTCGTGATGTAGTACCGGTGGCGCTATGATCACAAGGGCAACGTAGCCCTGTGGCTATCGACTTAAGCCCTCGTACCGCGGCAAGGTGTCCACCCTTCACGAGTAATGATTAATACTATGAATATTTTTTTGAATATCTACAATACACAGACATCGACCTTTTACAATTCCATTAAAAGTAGAGATGTTGAAAGTTACAAAAAAAAAAAATCACCAAAAATACAGTTTTTCTTAGATCTTGGTAATAGTACGCTTAAAGTGTTTGCAATTATACACACTAATTTTCGAAAAAATAAAAAGTTCCTGATATTTACAACTTCGCATGAAAAACATTTTTAAAATCAAAATTTTTTCAAAAATCGTAAAATTTCGACTTTGCCCAGCTATTGCTCAGCGATGGTTTGACCCACCCCTACATTTTATACGTCATTGGAATCGTATTTTAACTTCCTTTCAAACGAGGTATCGCTTTCGTCCATCGCTTTTGCATCATTGCCGAAAGGAGTTTTTGAATGAAGTGATACCTGAAAAAAACACAAAATTACCGATATCTACCCATGCAAAAAATTTTAAAAATATGTTTTGTGCTCAGCATATCAGTGCCAATTCGCCCATATGCATAAGTGTCCTGGTATTTTTTGGCTGTAAACTAGTGTAATTTGTCCTTTTATATCTAAACGGCTAGTGCCGGACATTTCTCGTTTGATACCCTACGGGTACGGTCGGATAGTTCTATTTGAACACTTATAAGGCTAGGCTCACACTGCAACCGACTTCGGCCGTCCGGCAGCAATCACACATGTGCTTTAAATGAACTGCTCGATTTAATCCGATTTCACCCGAATGTAAACAAACTTTGGCCGCCCGATAAAATAGAACGCGTTCGAATTTCTCTGATGAGACCGGATGAAAAAGTCGGTTGCAGTGTAAGGGTAGCCTAAATATTAGGGTGATTCAAATAAAAAAAAATTGGTTCTCTTTTCGGTCTTACACCCTGAAACTCTAGGTATTGATGAGAAAATAAGCCTTGCAAAATATTAGCGCTCTAACTTAACCCTTAGGGGTGGCTATTTGTTTTCGCCACTTTTTTGAAAATATTTTTACATACTCTTAAAGATGAAGCTTTGAAGCTTTCAAAATGGTATGCCAAGTGCGGTTATCTCATCTATTAAAATAATTACAGCCATTTAAAATTTACTAGATTTTATACGTGTTACTGTGTATGTGTGTGCAATAGTACAAAACTCAGTCATTTTCAAATGGCTGTAATTATATTAATAGTTAAGATAGTCGCACATGGCATACCATTTTGGAAGCTTCAAAGCTTCATCTTTAAGAGTATGTAAAAATATTTTCAAAAAAGTTTCAAAAATTAAAAGAAAATTCACTTTAAAAAAATGCCATTTTTTTCCCCATACAAAATGTATGGGAAAGGACGAAAAAAAATATCCACCCCTAAGGGTTAAGTTAGAGCGCTAATTTTTTGCAAGGCTTATTTTCTCATCAATACCTAACTTTTTAGGGGGTAAGACCAAGTCGACATTTTTTTTGAATCACCCTACTAAATATGCTACACAAATTAAAACATAGGCATACCAACTATGTCCAAAAGAGACTTGTAATGGTCAATTGATCAAAAATTAAGCGGTTATTATCCATAGAGAGATGTCCGGGATTAATAAATTTCGTCCACAATGGGCGACGTAGTCATTTATGCGCATTTCACATTTGATTTACTATCGTACAGTATACAAGTTGTAAATTGCACCGTTACATTCCATATTTATCATATTGTGACGAATTCGATTATTCCTTGGTTATTTTCCCTGAGTTCGATCACTGTACGTTAAATAAAACACTCCGATTCTGCTTAATAAGTAGTACGCTTTATTCAGTACTAAAAACCGTAGTACAATATCGCGGGTTAATTCACTGTTCAGTACTTCACTGTACAACACTTCAAAACAAAGTGATTGAAGTGCGTTGTCTTGGCGCGGTTTATATACCCCAGCAGACAGCAGCTTCATTACCTAGAAACGTCTACACACCTCTGGGCTATTCGCGCAACAGTGTTCTCGAAACGTTTATCTATCGTCATCTCCTCTTTGTATCACATTCGCATTCTCTCGCTCTCGCGTCATGTACCTGAACAGTTGTAGTTGTCGTAGTGACGCTAGTGGTGGAAATAACGCTAGAGTTGGGAGTTGAGCGATTCTTGAGAACATTCGTCACACTGCCCTCCACCTAAGTCTGATCGTCCCGATCAGACACATTTCCCGATCCAAATGCTGCTAGCCTCTCCAGGTGAACCACCTTTATTTTGTTTCGTGGTCTTCCAACAGTTTGTATGCGGTAGACAACATCATTTATCCGCTTTATTACTTTATATGGGCCTTCCCAGTTACATTGCAGTTTTGGGGACAAACCTTTCTTTCGTTGTGGCCCTAACTCATTTCGAACAAGCCATCGTTGCTATGGTTTACTTTAAACTCATTTTTTTCGTGTAAGTTTTCGAGCGAAGAAAATATGAGTTAGGAACTTTCTACATTAGGGTAACTATATGTACTTTAACCGCCCGATTCTGTGCCCTTTTATCATATTTTTTGAATTTGTCGTTAGAAACAAGAAACATTAGCTGTGATCCCTTACACAATTTTCACAGTCAGAAACAGTCACGGACTACAGGAAAGTGATACCGAACGCCACTTTTCTGACTGGTGAGAGCAGAAAAAGGCAATAAATTGAGCTCTCTCCAGTCAGAGAATTGCAAGTTTTAATCGGAAGATTTTTTGCTGACTCATCATCATCATTTATTGGCGCTTAACCGCCTAAGCGATTTTGGCCGTCGCCTATCAAAGCACGCCAGTCATTCCTTTTTAGCGATAACTGACGCCAATTGGAAACCCCAAGGGAGTTCAAGTCATCCTCCACCTGTTGTTTCCATCTCAGTCGAGGCCTCCCCCTTCCTCTGCTGCCGAATTCGGGTGACGATTGGAAAACCTTCTGGGCTGGAGCTTCTTTGTCCATTCGCATGACGTGACCCAGCCAGCGGAGCCTTTGGGCTTTAATTCGCTGGACTATGGTCAGATCTGCGTAAAGCTCGTACAGCTCATCGTTAAATCTCCTTCGATACTCGCCGTCGGCATCACGGGAAGGACCATAAATCTTCCGGAGAACTTTTCTCTCAAATACTCCAAGGGCCATCTCATCTTCTCTTGACATTGTCCATGATTCTAAGCCATACATCAGGACAGGTATGATGAGAGACTTATAGAGCGTGATCTTTGTTCTTCGAGAGAGGACTTTACTTCTCAATTGCCTACTCAGTCCAAAGTAGCACTTGTTCGCAAGAGTGATTCTCCGTTGGATTTCTAGACTGATATTATTTTCGGTGTTAATGCTGGTTCCCAAATAGACGAAGTCCCTCACAGTTTCAAATTTGTAACTATCAACAGTGACGTGGCTGCCAAGGCGCAGGTGCGCCGATTCTTTCTTTGATGACAGCAAATACTTCGTCTTGTCCTCGTTTGCTGACTACTTCTGGTGAAACTGTCAAACGATCAGCTGTTTGCAAATTTACTTCCCTTCAGGAACAGTGACACTCATTTCAGGCAACATTTGTATCAGAAGGCAATCCCGTACCCTTTAGTGTTGCTAGCACTGAGAGCGGATTTTTTAATTTTGACAGTTTTACTAGTTTTGATCAGAAAAGTAAAGGATCCCAGCTATTATTTGATTTTTGACGCAGAGTTCAAAACAGTTGTAAAAAATATTTTTTTTTTATATTTATTTATCAAGATTGACAAATTTATCAAGAACACAGAATCGGGCAGTAAGTGCTGCAACTTAACCATTGTATATAACATAAAGTGTGAAATGTAGCTTTGACAGAAATGTCAAAACACACTTCAACGTCAAATCACAATTGTCAAAACACACATCCATGTCAAAAATCTGGGTTGCTGTTGTGGTTTCTGCAAACCAGGGTTTTGTGCAGGACCGCAAAACAATGAGACAGGGTTCTTGTTTGCAAAAAAGTGTTGTTGTGTTGCACAACTTTTTCATTCCAATTTGTAGGGAAATTTTTAAGCGAATCTTTAAACTTACACTTTTATTTGCAAAAAATACAAAACTTAAAACGATTAAATTTTATTTATTTTACAGGAAAAATTTTAATGTTCGAAATAAGAAACCAGAAAATGAGAACACAATTTTTTTAGATAGATTGTTTTCAATTTATAAACCAAGTACCTATTAAAATTAAGGCCGTGGAATTTCGCCAGCATAATGCAATTGGCCTGTCGTGACATGTTGTTACCAGTTTCAATTTTTTTGTTGCCTTTTGCAGTACGTTTTTAAATCTTTACAAATTCTAAGAAGTAGCAAATAATTTCTGAAAAGAGAGTGCTACAAGTTCAAAATGTAAAATAAACTTTATAAATTACAACGCTAAAGGCTGGTTTTCATTAGGTCAAAAGGTGTCAAATTTCATCTACTTTATCAAGATTCGGTTGCTTATTTGGTATTTGTCTACTTAAGCTGTCAACTGCTAATAAATTAGCTAAAATTATGGGAGGGGGCTCAAAAGGCGGACTTTGGCCTCAGGATCACGAATCCGGAAGCGCTTTTTTAATATTTTGCTTCTCTGAGGAGATATTTGCAATCCAAGTTTCAAGTTTTCATGTGGTTGTTGTATTTACATTATACTGCGCCTAAAAACGTCAAAAAAAGTGCGTACCGTGGCACGGTTCAGGCAACACCCCGGACTTGGTATGGCGTAGCCCAGGTTATAAGGGTATCTAACCCGGGTCAGTTTTCGGTTTTTTGACCATAACTTTTCACTGAAACCCCCTTCTAGCCCCTTCCATAATTTTAGCTAATATATTAGCAGTTGACAGCTAAAGTAGATAATTACCGCATTTTTCGATAAAGTCGATAGAAATTATCAAAATTTTACCTAATGAAAACCAGACTTAAGAAGTTTTCAACTATTATTTTTCACCTTATTTTATAAATTTAGAGAACTATTACCCCTTTATTTACTACTAATTTTTTTACGAAATCGAATGCAACTCGGCGCTAAATGATACTATTTTCCAAAAAAGCAACTCTGATCATCAGGTGTTAAACTCACTTTGAAAATTTGACGTTTATGCAGAAGATTCCACACTTGTACTGATACACAATGAACTTAACCAACTTTAAGCCAATTGTTTTTCGTCTCCATTATCAAGTGAAATATTTTTCAAATCAATTTGAAAATTTTAAGTTAAAAAAATTTAAAAATGGTTTTTTATTTATTTTATATACACATATATTTGCATTTCACTTTTAAAGTTAAATTATTCATAAATATTCGTTCTTGAAGTTTATAAAAAGTTTACTTTAAACTTAAAAAAATTGATACTGATAATTTGATACGCTCAAATATACATATAACATACATTCATATCGCTTTTTACAGAAAGTTAACTTCAAGTTATTCTTAAAAATATTTACAGAGGGTTTCTGGGACTTCTTAATGAAAAAAAAAATAAAAAATAAAACAACTCGCAACATATGTATGAATAAAAATGTTTTATGCATTGTGTACTTAACTAACGAAATCTCTACATATAATAAAATTGTAACAGGTCTGTACATGGCAGACAGCAACAAAAAATTTATTGGGGGAAGCATTATTAAGCGAGTAGAGTCCAAATCAACCATTCTAAAAATTTTTGTGTGTCTGTCTGGATCCTCGCGGCCGCTCTTTTGTCCAAGTACTCAGATCGACTGGGAGATGTCTTTTGGGGTAAATTTCGACCCGTAGTTGCCATCGCGGTCGTTCCCTTATTTGGATCTCTGGGGTCAGGTCGTGAGACCACTGCCACAGACGTTAAAGACTTGGTTTCGGTACCGGCACTTACTAGGACTTTAGCATCAGCCGTTGTTGGCTTCACTGTGTTTGTACCGGTACTTACTTTGGGGATTGCCCCCTTGTTATCCAGAGCTAATCGACCCGTAGTTGCCATCGATGTCGCTCTCGGCTGATAAGGAAATGGAGTTTGTCCTCCGACGTTGCGTTCTCGCTTGCTCCAGCATTTTCCTCCTCTGCTGTGCAGTATACATTGTTGTATCTTTAGTTTTAGGGTTTTTCTTATTATTTATCATCTTGTTCGTACGACGCCTCGCCGGGCAAGGCCAGTTTAGGTCAAGGGAAGAGTAAGGGGAATGTGTCGTCCGCCGCGGCAGAGCCCCATACCGCGGTAAGGCCATAGGCTCCGTTCGATTACAGCCACGATTTGCCTCCCGGCTGCAAACGTCCAATGGGCACGTGGTCGCATAACACCCTGGATTGGGAGGGGGAAGATCTTAGTCGTCGCGCCAGAGAGGCTTGGCTTCTCTCGTGATGTAGTACCGGTGGCGCTATGATCACAAGGGCAACGTAGCCCTGTGGCTATCGACTTAAGCCCTCGTACCGCGGCAAGGTGTCCACCCTTCACGAGTAATGATTAATACTATGAATATTTTTTTGAATATCTACAATACACAGACATCGACCTTTTACAATTCCATTAAAAGTAGAGATGTTGAAAGTTACAAAAAAAAAAAATCACCAAAAATACAGTTTTTCTTAGATCTTGGTAATAGTACGCTTAAAGTGTTTGCAATTATACACACTAATTTTCGAAAAAATAAAAAGTTCCTGATATTTACAACTTCGCATGAAAAACATTTTTAAAATCAAAATTTTTTCAAAAATCGTAAAATTTCGACTTTGCCCAGCTATTGCTCAGCGATGGTTTGACCCACCCCTACATTTTATACGTCATTGGAATCGTATTTTAACTTCCTTTCAAACGAGGTATCGCTTTCGTCCATCGCTTTTGCATCATTGCCGAAAGGAGTTTTTGAATGAAGTGATACCTGAAAAAAACACAAAATTACCGATATCTACCCATGCAAAAAATTTTAAAAATATGTTTTGTGCTCAGCATATCAGTGCCAATTCGCCCATATGCATAAGTGTCCTGGTATTTTTTGGCTGTAAACTAGTGTAATTTGTCCTTTTATATCTAAACGGCTAGTGCCGGACATTTCTCGTTTGATACCCTACGGGTACGGTCGGATAGTTCTATTTGAACACTTATAAGGCTAGGCTCACACTGCAACCGACTTCGGCCGTCCGGCAGCAATCACACATGTGCTTTAAATGAACTGCTCGATTTAATCCGATTTCACCCGAATGTAAACAAACTTTGGCCGCCCGATAAAATAGAACGCGTTCGAATTTCTCTGATGAGACCGGATGAAAAAGTCGGTTGCAGTGTAAGGGTAGCCTAAATATTAGGGTGATTCAAATAAAAAAAAATTGGTTCTCTTTTCGGTCTTACACCCTGAAACTCTAGGTATTGATGAGAAAATAAGCCTTGCAAAATATTAGCGCTCTAACTTAACCCTTAGGGGTGGCTATTTGTTTTCGCCACTTTTTTGAAAATATTTTTACATACTCTTAAAGATGAAGCTTTGAAGCTTTCAAAATGGTATGCCAAGTGCGGTTATCTCATCTATTAAAATAATTACAGCCATTTAAAATTTACTAGATTTTATACGTGTTACTGTGTATGTGTGTGCAATAGTACAAAACTCAGTCATTTTCAAATGGCTGTAATTATATTAATAGTTAAGATAGTCGCACATGGCATACCATTTTGGAAGCTTCAAAGCTTCATCTTTAAGAGTATGTAAAAATATTTTCAAAAAAGTTTCAAAAATTAAAAGAAAATTCACTTTAAAAAAATGCCATTTTTTTCCCCATACAAAATGTATGGGAAAGGACGAAAAAAAATATCCACCCCTAAGGGTTAAGTTAGAGCGCTAATTTTTTGCAAGGCTTATTTTCTCATCAATACCTAACTTTTTAGGGGGTAAGACCAAGTCGACATTTTTTTTGAATCACCCTACTAAATATGCTACACAAATTAAAACATAGGCATACCAACTATGTCCAAAAGAGACTTGTAATGGTCAATTGATCAAAAATTAAGCGGTTATTATCCATAGAGAGATGTCCGGGATTAATAAATTTCGTCCACAATGGGCGACGTAGTCATTTATGCGCATTTCACATTTGATTTACTATCGTACAGTATACAAGTTGTAAATTGCACCGTTACATTCCATATTTATCATATTGTGACGAATTCGATTATTCCTTGGTTATTTTCCCTGAGTTCGATCACTGTACGTTAAATAAAACACTCCGATTCTGCTTAATAAGTAGTACGCTTTATTCAGTACTAAAAACCGTAGTACAATATCGCGGGTTAATTCACTGTTCAGTACTTCACTGTACAACACTTCAAAACAAAGTGATTGAAGTGCGTTGTCTTGGCGCGGTTTATATACCCCAGCAGACAGCAGCTTCATTACCTAGAAACGTCTACACACCTCTGGGCTATTCGCGCAACAGTGTTCTCGAAACGTTTATCTATCGTCATCTCCTCTTTGTATCACATTCGCATTCTCTCGCTCTCGCGTCATGTACCTGAACAGTTGTAGTTGTCGTAGTGACGCTAGTGGTGGAAATAACGCTAGAGTTGGGAGTTGAGCGATTCTTGAGAACATTCGTCACACTGCCCTCCACCTAAGTCTGATCGTCCCGATCAGACACATTTCCCGATCCAAATGCTGCTAGCCTCTCCAGGTGAACCACCTTTATTTTGTTTCGTGGTCTTCCAACAGTTTGTATGCGGTAGACAACATCATTTATCCGCTTTATTACTTTATATGGGCCTTCCCAGTTACATTGCAGTTTTGGGGACAAACCTTTCTTTCGTTGTGGCCCTAACTCATTTCGAACAAGCCATCGTTGCTATGGTTTACTTTAAACTCATTTTTTTCGTGTAAGTTTTCGAGCGAAGAAAATATGAGTTAGGAACTTTCTACATTAGGGTAACTATATGTACTTTAACCGCCCGATTCTGTGCCCTTTTATCATATTTTTTGAATTTGTCGTTAGAAACAAGAAACATTAGCTGTGATCCCTTACACAATTTTCACAGTCAGAAACAGTCACGGACTACAGGAAAGTGATACCGAACGCCACTTTTCTGACTGGTGAGAGCAGAAAAAGGCAATAAATTGAGCTCTCTCCAGTCAGAGAATTGCAAGTTTTAATCGGAAGATTTTTTGCTGACTCATCATCATCATTTATTGGCGCTTAACCGCCTAAGCGATTTTGGCCGTCGCCTATCAAAGCACGCCAGTCATTCCTTTTTAGCGATAACTGACGCCAATTGGAAACCCCAAGGGAGTTCAAGTCATCCTCCACCTGTTGTTTCCATCTCAGTCGAGGCCTCCCCCTTCCTCTGCTGCCGAATTCGGGTGACGATTGGAAAACCTTCTGGGCTGGAGCTTCTTTGTCCATTCGCATGACGTGACCCAGCCAGCGGAGCCTTTGGGCTTTAATTCGCTGGACTATGGTCAGATCTGCGTAAAGCTCGTACAGCTCATCGTTAAATCTCCTTCGATACTCGCCGTCGGCATCACGGGAAGGACCATAAATCTTCCGGAGAACTTTTCTCTCAAATACTCCAAGGGCCATCTCATCTTCTCTTGACATTGTCCATGATTCTAAGCCATACATCAGGACAGGTATGATGAGAGACTTATAGAGCGTGATCTTTGTTCTTCGAGAGAGGACTTTACTTCTCAATTGCCTACTCAGTCCAAAGTAGCACTTGTTCGCAAGAGTGATTCTCCGTTGGATTTCTAGACTGATATTATTTTCGGTGTTAATGCTGGTTCCCAAATAGACGAAGTCCCTCACAGTTTCAAATTTGTAACTATCAACAGTGACGTGGCTGCCAAGGCGCAGGTGCGCCGATTCTTTCTTTGATGACAGCAAATACTTCGTCTTGTCCTCGTTTGCTGACTACTTCTGGTGAAACTGTCAAACGATCAGCTGTTTGCAAATTTACTTCCCTTCAGGAACAGTGACACTCATTTCAGGCAACATTTGTATCAGAAGGCAATCCCGTACCCTTTAGTGTTGCTAGCACTGAGAGCGGATTTTTTAATTTTGACAGTTTTACTAGTTTTGATCAGAAAAGTAAAGGATCCCAGCTATTATTTGATTTTTGACGCAGAGTTCAAAACAGTTGTAAAAAATATTTTTTTTTTATATTTATTTATCAAGATTGACAAATTTATCAAGAACACAGAATCGGGCAGTAAGTGCTGCAACTTAACCATTGTGTATAACATAAAGTGTGAAATGTAGCTTTGACAGAAATGTCAAAACACACTTCAACGTCAAATCACAATTGTCAAAACACACATCCATGTCAAAAATCTGGGTTGCTGTTGTGGTTTCTGCAAACCAGGGTTTTGTGCAGGACCGCAAAACAATGAGACAGGGTTCTTGTTTGCAAAAAAGTGTTGTTGTGTTGCACAACTTTTTCATTCCAATTTGTAGGGAAATTTTTAAGCGAATCTTTAAACTTACACTTTTATTTGCAAAAAATACAAAACTTAAAACGATTAAATTTTATTTATTTTACAGGAAAAATTTTAATGTTCGAAATAAGAAACCAGAAAATGAGAACACAATTTTTTTAGATAGATTGTTTTCAATTTATAAACCAAGTACCTATTAAAATTAAGGCCGTGGAATTTCGCCAGCATAATGCAATTGGCCTGTCGTGACATGTTGTTACCAGTTTCAATTTTTTTGTTGCCTTTTGCAGTACGTTTTTAAATCTTTACAAATTCTAAGAAGTAGCAAATAATTTCTGAAAAGAGAGTGCTACAAGTTCAAAATGTAAAATAAACTTTATAAATTACAACGCTAAAGGCTGGTTTTCATTAGGTCAAAAGGTGTCAAATTTCATCTACTTTATCAAGATTCGGTTGCTTATTTGGTATTTGTCTACTTAAGCTGTCAACTGCTAATAAATTAGCTAAAATTATGGGAGGGGGCTCAAAAGGCGGACTTTGGCCTCAGGATCACGAATCCGGAAGCGCTTTTTTAATATTTTGCTTCTCTGAGGAGATATTTGCAATCCAAGTTTCAAGTTTTCATGTGGTTGTTGTATTTACATTATACTGCGCCTAAAAACGTCAAAAAAAGTGCGTACCGTGGCACGGTTCAGGCAACACCCCGGACTTGGTATGGCGTAGCCCAGGTTATAAGGGTATCTAACCCGGGTCAGTTTTCGGTTTTTTGACCATAACTTTTCACTGAAACCCCCTTCTAGCCCCTTCCATAATTTTAGCTAATATATTAGCAGTTGACAGCTAAAGTAGATAATTACCGCATTTTTCGATAAAGTCGATAGAAATTATCAAAATTTTACCTAATGAAAACCAGACTTAAGAAGTTTTCAACTATTATTTTTCACCTTATTTTATAAATTTAGAGAACTATTACCCCTTTATTTACTACTAATTTTTTTACGAAATCGAATGCAACTCGGCGCTAAATGATACTATTTTCCAAAAAAGCAACTCTGATCATCAGGTGTTAAACTCACTTTGAAAATTTGACGTTTATGCAGAAGATTCCACACTTGTACTGATACACAATGAACTTAACCAACTTTAAGCCAATTGTTTTTCGTCTCCATTATCAAGTGAAATATTTTTCAAATCAATTTGAAAATTTTAAGTTAAAAAAATTTAAAAATGGTTTTTTATTTATTTTATATACACATATATTTGCATTTCACTTTTAAAGTTAAATTATTCATAAATATTCGTTCTTGAAGTTTATAAAAAGTTTACTTTAAACTTAAAAAAATTGATACTGATAATTTGATACGCTCAAATATACATATAACATACATTCATATCGCTTTTTACAGAAAGTTAACTTCAAGTTATTCTTAAAAATATTTACAGAGGGTTTCTGGGACTTCTTAATGAAAAAAAAAATAAAAAATAAAACAACTCGCAACATATGTATGAATAAAAATGTTTTATGCATTGTGTACTTAACTAACGAAATCTCTACATATAATAAAATTGTAACAGGTCTGTACATGGCAGACAGCAACAAAAAATTTATTGGGGGAAGCATTATTAAGCGAGTAGAGTCCAAATCAACCATTCTAAAAATTTTTGTGTGTCTGTCTGGATCCTCGCGGCCGCTCTTTTGTCCAAGTACTCAGATCGACTGGGAGATGTCTTTTGGGGTAAATTTCGACCCGTAGTTGCCATCGCGGTCGTTCCCTTATTTGGATCTCTGGGGTCAGGTCGTGAGACCACTGCCACAGACGTTAAAGACTTGGTTTCGGTACCGGCACTTACTAGGACTTTAGCATCAGCCGTTGTTGGCTTCACTGTGTTTGTACCGGTACTTACTTTGGGGATTGCCCCCTTGTTATCCAGAGCTAATCGACCCGTAGTTGCCATCGATGTCGCTCTCGGCTGATAAGGAAATGGAGTTTGTCCTCCGACGTTGCGTTCTCGCTTGCTCCAGCATTTTCCTCCTCTGCTGTGCAGTATACATTGTTGTATCTTTAGTTTTAGGGTTTTTCTTATTATTTATCATCTTGTTCGTACGACGCCTCGCCGGGCAAGGCCAGTTTAGGTCAAGGGAAGAGTAAGGGGAATGTGTCGTCCGCCGCGGCAGAGCCCCATACCGCGGTAAGGCCATAGGCTCCGTTCGATTACAGCCACGATTTGCCTCCCGGCTGCAAACGTCCAATGGGCACGTGGTCGCATAACACCCTGGATTGGGAGGGGGAAGATCTTAGTCGTCGCGCCAGAGAGGCTTGGCTTCTCTCGTGATGTAGTACCGGTGGCGCTATGATCACAAGGGCAACGTAGCCCTGTGGCTATCGACTTAAGCCCTCGTACCGCGGCAAGGTGTCCACCCTTCACGAGTAATGATTAATACTATGAATATTTTTTTGAATATCTACAATACACAGACATCGACCTTTTACAATTCCATTAAAAGTAGAGATGTTGAAAGTTACAAAAAAAAAAAATCACCAAAAATACAGTTTTTCTTAGATCTTGGTAATAGTACGCTTAAAGTGTTTGCAATTATACACACTAATTTTCGAAAAAATAAAAAGTTCCTGATATTTACAACTTCGCATGAAAAACATTTTTAAAATCAAAATTTTTTCAAAAATCGTAAAATTTCGACTTTGCCCAGCTATTGCTCAGCGATGGTTTGACCCACCCCTACATTTTATACGTCATTGGAATCGTATTTTAACTTCCTTTCAAACGAGGTATCGCTTTCGTCCATCGCTTTTGCATCATTGCCGAAAGGAGTTTTTGAATGAAGTGATACCTGAAAAAAACACAAAATTACCGATATCTACCCATGCAAAAAATTTTAAAAATATGTTTTGTGCTCAGCATATCAGTGCCAATTCGCCCATATGCATAAGTGTCCTGGTATTTTTTGGCTGTAAACTAGTGTAATTTGTCCTTTTATATCTAAACGGCTAGTGCCGGACATTTCTCGTTTGATACCCTACGGGTACGGTCGGATAGTTCTATTTGAACACTTATAAGGCTAGGCTCACACTGCAACCGACTTCGGCCGTCCGGCAGCAATCACACATGTGCTTTAAATGAACTGCTCGATTTAATCCGATTTCACCCGAATGTAAACAAACTTTGGCCGCCCGATAAAATAGAACGCGTTCGAATTTCTCTGATGAGACCGGATGAAAAAGTCGGTTGCAGTGTAAGGGTAGCCTAAATATTAGGGTGATTCAAATAAAAAAAAATTGGTTCTCTTTTCGGTCTTACACCCTGAAACTCTAGGTATTGATGAGAAAATAAGCCTTGCAAAATATTAGCGCTCTAACTTAACCCTTAGGGGTGGCTATTTGTTTTCGCCACTTTTTTGAAAATATTTTTACATACTCTTAAAGATGAAGCTTTGAAGCTTTCAAAATGGTATGCCAAGTGCGGTTATCTCATCTATTAAAATAATTACAGCCATTTAAAATTTACTAGATTTTATACGTGTTACTGTGTATGTGTGTGCAATAGTACAAAACTCAGTCATTTTCAAATGGCTGTAATTATATTAATAGTTAAGATAGTCGCACATGGCATACCATTTTGGAAGCTTCAAAGCTTCATCTTTAAGAGTATGTAAAAATATTTTCAAAAAAGTTTCAAAAATTAAAAGAAAATTCACTTTAAAAAAATGCCATTTTTTTCCCCATACAAAATGTATGGGAAAGGACGAAAAAAAATATCCACCCCTAAGGGTTAAGTTAGAGCGCTAATTTTTTGCAAGGCTTATTTTCTCATCAATACCTAACTTTTTAGGGGGTAAGACCAAGTCGACATTTTTTTTGAATCACCCTACTAAATATGCTACACAAATTAAAACATAGGCATACCAACTATGTCCAAAAGAGACTTGTAATGGTCAATTGATCAAAAATTAAGCGGTTATTATCCATAGAGAGATGTCCGGGATTAATAAATTTCGTCCACAATGGGCGACGTAGTCATTTATGCGCATTTCACATTTGATTTACTATCGTACAGTATACAAGTTGTAAATTGCACCGTTACATTCCATATTTATCATATTGTGACGAATTCGATTATTCCTTGGTTATTTTCCCTGAGTTCGATCACTGTACGTTAAATAAAACACTCCGATTCTGCTTAATAAGTAGTACGCTTTATTCAGTACTAAAAACCGTAGTACAATATCGCGGGTTAATTCACTGTTCAGTACTTCACTGTACAACACTTCAAAACAAAGTGATTGAAGTGCGTTGTCTTGGCGCGGTTTATATACCCCAGCAGACAGCAGCTTCATTACCTAGAAACGTCTACACACCTCTGGGCTATTCGCGCAACAGTGTTCTCGAAACGTTTATCTATCGTCATCTCCTCTTTGTATCACATTCGCATTCTCTCGCTCTCGCGTCATGTACCTGAACAGTTGTAGTTGTCGTAGTGACGCTAGTGGTGGAAATAACGCTAGAGTTGGGAGTTGAGCGATTCTTGAGAACATTCGTCACACTGCCCTCCACCTAAGTCTGATCGTCCCGATCAGACACATTTCCCGATCCAAATGCTGCTAGCCTCTCCAGGTGAACCACCTTTATTTTGTTTCGTGGTCTTCCAACAGTTTGTATGCGGTAGACAACATCATTTATCCGCTTTATTACTTTATATGGGCCTTCCCAGTTACATTGCAGTTTTGGGGACAAACCTTTCTTTCGTTGTGGGTTGTATAACAGCACTAAATCTCCTTCTTTAAAACCTTCCGAGTTGATTGCTTTGTCGTATCTGGCTTTCATCTTATCACTCATGATCTTCGTCCGTTGTCTTACAAGGTCGTGTATTTCTCTCATTTCTTCTTCCAAGATGCTAGTGGATTTCCTTGCATTTATTCCTTCATCAGCATTTATCCCAAACTTTAAGTCAGCTGGCAACCGAAGATCATTCCCAAAAATTACTTTTGCCGGAGTCTGACCCGTTGTTTCATGTATTGCCGAGCGATATGCCATCAGGAACAAGGAGATGTGCGTGTCCCAATCTTTCTGGAACTTATCCACTACTTTCCTAATGTGCTCTTCTAAGGTTCGATTGAAACGTTCCACCATGCCATCTGGCGGAGGATGCAGTGCAGTTGTTCGAGTTTTCCGAATACCCAATGTCTTGCACATTTCTTGGAATACGACTGATTCGAAATTCCTGCCTTGGTCAGAATGTAACTACATTGGTACACCAAACCTTGCTATCCAATTGTTAGTGAACACCTCTGCAATGGTTTCTGCCTCTTGATTTGGAATCCGGTAAACTTCTGGCCATTTGCTGAAATAGTCCATAACAACTAATACGTACTTATTCCCGAGTTTGCTAGTAGGAAATGGACCAGCTAAATCCATGGCGATCCTCTCCAACGGTGCACCTGTGTTGTACTGCTTCATCTGTCCATGGCTTCTCGACTTCGGACCCTTTGCTTTGATGCACACCTCACAGTTGGCAATCCACTCCGCGATCGACTGCCGGCAACCAACCCAATAGAATCTTTGCTTGACTTTCTCCAACGTTTTCGTGACTCCGAGATGACCTCCACTTGGACCATTATGTAGCTCATTCAAAACATCAGAGATTTTCTTCCTTGGTACAACTACCAGCTTCCGAGCGCATTGACCATATTCGCTTTCCCATACTCTATGTAAGCAACCGGATACCAATTTCAGACTGTTCCACTGTGCCCAATATGACTTGGCAACAGGACTCTCTGCTGACATCTCCTCTCTTGTTGGTCGTTCGTTTTGCTCGATTCCTTGCATCACACGTACCAGATCTCGGTCCTCTAGCTGATGCTTCCTTAGTTGATCCATGTTCCATTCGTCCGTAGATGTTATAGTCATCAGCCGCACATCTATAACATCTTCCTTGGCCTCAGCTTTCGAACAATGCTTGCATTCTAGGTTACATGGTCGCCGGGACATTGCATCAGCATTGCCGTGGTTGCTGCCTTTGCGTTGCTCTATGGAAAAGTCATAACTTTGTAGTCGCTCTATCCACCGTGCCAATTGACCTTCCGGATTACGGAACTGCAAAAGCCATTTCAACGCTGCATGGTCTGTCCTGACGTGGAATCGCTGTCCATAGAGATACTTGTGGAAATGTTTGTTGAACTCTACCAATGCCAGTAGTTCTCTTCGTGTTACACAATAGTTCCTTTCGGGCGGCTATAGTACGCCACTACCTTCTCCTGCCCATCGACAATCTGTGACAAAACTCCTCCAATCGCATAACCACTTGCATCTGTATCCAGAATAAACGTTGAACCTGGGATTGGATACGCTAACATTGGGGCAGTGCACAGCCGTTCCTTCAAGGTTTGGAAAGCCACTTCATGTTCCTTCTTCCAATCAAATGACATATTCTTTCTGGTCAACTCATGAAGGCTATTGGCCAATCCTTTACTGCTTCGATCTTCTCGTTAGCCGTGCAAATTCCCTCCGTAGTAACCTTGTGACCCAAGTAACTTACTTCCTTCTTGAACAATGCACACTTTTTGGGACTTAATTTCAGACCGGCGCCAGCTATCCTTTGGAAAACTTCCTCCAAGTTCTTAAGGTGTTCCTCAAAACTTTTTCCCAGCACGATGATGTCATCCAGGTACACCAAACATGTTTTCCAATGCAGTCCTTTCAATACTTGATCCATTAGTCTCTCAAAAGTAGCTGGAGCGTTACATAGTCCAAAGGTCATTACCGTAAATTGCCATAGCCCCTCTCCAACGCTGAAGGCTGTCTTTTTATAATTTGTAATTTGGGTAGAACTTCAAATATTGTGTACAAAGAAATTCTATAATTTATGTTCTTTATATTGCAAAAATAAATGGCTTTAGGGTCGTTTTTTTTATTAAACTTTAAGCTTTATCAGTCCGATGAAAACATTTTTTGTGACCTAAATTTGGGTTTATCGAGCAGACAAACTTTAAAGCTTACATGACAACACGACCCTTAAGTGCTGAACTCCAGTCTTTTTGTTGGATTTTATTCTTTGCTAACCCAGCTGCAAAAAGAGAAATTATACGCATAAAAAATGTAAATGATTTTATTCACTTCAGGTTTTCTTAGGGATGAAATGTGACATTTATATCGCATGCAAGTTACTTAATATACTTTAGTTTTGTTTTATATTTTAGTTTTATTTTATTTCTTTGCTTTAATTAAAACTAGAGTTTGCCCAGTGGTTGAAATTAAACCACAAAACCTTAAATTATTTTCCTACCTTTTAGCTATTTCTTAAAGTTTCCTTTCTTTTCCATATTTTTTATATTTTTCGTTTCTATACATTTTAATTCTTTTTGCCTTTTCCTCCCTCTTTACACCATTCAGTAATATAGTTTTAATGTTGATAATTATTTATTCTACTTAGGTCGTCTTCATACGTATTTCTTTTCTTTTCTTTCCTTTCCTTTCATTTGCTTTTATTTCCTTGCCCTTTCCTCTCCTTTCATCTCATATTATTTCTTTTGCTTTTCTTTCCTTCCCTTCCCTTCCCTTCCCTTTTCTTTCCTTTTCTTTTCTCTTCTTTCATTTCATTTTATTTCCCTTCTTTCTTTCTTTTCTTTTCTTTTCTTTTCTTTTCTTTTCATTTCTTTTCTTTTATTTTTTTCTTTTATTTTTTTCTTACCTTTATTTTTTTTCACTTTCTTTTTTCCTTAGATTTCTTTTCCTATCATTTCGTTTCCTTACCTTTCCTTCCCCTACCTTCCGTTTCCTTACTTTCTTTCTTTTCCTTTTCGTAACTCCTTTAGTTTTCTTTCTTTTCCATTCATTTCCTTTACTTATTTTTTTCGCTTTTCATTACCTTCCTTTCCTTTATTTTTCTTTCTTTTTATTTTCATTTTTTTTCCATACCTTCCTCCTCCCTACCTTTTCTATCCTTTCTTTTTCTTTTCTTCCCTTTCTTTGTCTTTCTATATTTGCTTCTCTTTTCCACTCCTTTACTTACATTACATTTCCTTTCTTTCCCTTCCTTTTTTCTTTTATATTACTTTCCTTTCCCTACCTTGCCATTGATTTTTTGCTCATATTTTTCGTTCCTTACCTTTATTTTCCTTTTATACATTCCTTTCCTTTCCCATTCTTTCCTTTATTTTATACTTCTTTTTATTTCATTTTGTTGTATTTTTATTTATTTTATATTATTTCCTTTCCTTTCATTTCCAAAAAATTTCTTTTTTTACTTTCAATCACTTTTCTATTTCTTATTTTACTTTTTTTAATTTATCAATTTTCCATTTTATTTTATTTCACTAAGTCTAGCCCCGAAGGGCCTTGTGCATGATCTAGCTTATTTGTGCTTTTTTTTTTTTCAAAACATCATGCAAGCATTTGCTTCTCTGAATACCCACTCACTCTCGTTCTCACACTCGGGCTCTCCCTAACTGCAATGAATGCAAGCACAACAATACAAGTGGTCATACCTACATACACACATAACAGCGGCTCTATAAGGTGAATGCGTGTTTAGCATTTCATATTATAATTAATTGTTTAATTTTTGGTTAGTTGTCGCACACCCTGCTCGAGGATACCTGTCGATACTGGTGACTCCTAGAGAAAAACTGGTTGGGCCAATTTTGTAGAGAATTTTCAGGTCTACAACTTTATCTCAGGTAGTTTTTAGAGAAAGGTAACGGTTTTCAAGAAGAATGCAAAAAAACACAAAATTTTACTAAAATTGGTATTTTAAATGAGTTTTTTAAAAAAGAGCTCGGGGAAAAATGTTGAAACTCAATTTGAGAATTCAAAAGAAAAAAAGTAGGGACATGTCCCTTTTAATAAAACATGCACCTTTTAATAAAACATGTTTAAAACCCACCATGACATGTAACTTTATTATGAGGAAACTATTGCTGGGCCCCCATTTTTTTTTTTGTTTCAGATATAAAAATATAATTAAATGCCACATAATTTAATGTTATTTAATTCTTTTTCAGAGACGCAGGACTTAGTTATATAATAATTTGTTTATAACAATTAATGTTATTTAACAAAAAAAATTTTATTTGTGTATAAAAAAATGCAAAATTTCGAGAAAAAAATATCCTGTTAATTTTCTTACCCTTTTATAAGGCTTTAATATGAAATTTTTTTTTGGGTTATTCGAACACTTGGTACATGCGAGCACACTTGAGATGGCCTCGCCCAATTGCATTTTTCACGTCAATATGGAATCTGGCACTAAAAGGCCTATTACACTATTATACAGAAAAGTCGAAGAGATGGCTTGAATTAAAGAAATCAGTACTTTTTCTTAAAAATCAGTACGCGAAAGTCAGTACAAATTCCGAAAAATCAGTACAAAGCGTACTGATTTTATTTGTATACCTTTCATGAACATGAAATGGTATTATAACTTTGGTCCGATGTTTGTAAGTATGAGAACAAGAATAGATAGACACTAATAATTATACCGTTATGATACACAATCGATTTTTTCGATAAAAGGTTTTTGGGCTAGCGTACTGATTTTATTTGTATACCTTTCATGAACATGAAATGGTATTATAACTTTGGTCCGATGTTTGCAAGTGTGAGAACAAGAAGAGATAGACACTAATAATTATACCGTTATGATAAACAATCGATTTTTTCGATAAAAGGTTTTTGGGCTATAACTCCTGTAATTAAACACGTAGGAACGTGAAATTTTGTAAGTATGGCTTTTTTATATGCGAAATGTCGATGTTGAAAATCATCGAGATGGGATAAATATTTCATATAGCTCCCATACAATCGATTGTTCCGATACACGGATTTTGGTAGATAACTCCTGTAATTATAAAGGTAGGAACGTGAAATTTCGTAACTATTCCTCTTTTAGAATGTGGAGTGTCGGTGTTAAAAATCAGTGAGATTGGACCAATATAACACATCGCCCCAATATAATCGATAGTTCCGATAATTTCGGTATGAGCTAAAGTTAAATTGACACAGGCTGTACTGGGGATCGAAGACAGCTTTCCTTACTTGTTCTTATTATTTTTTCACTTTCATTCCAATTTTTTTAAATATCTTTTATTTTTTCCCAGTAAAGTGATTCACGTGGAAATAAAAATACTTATGGACAGCGCCGTTCCAAAGTATACAGATGTAATTCGAAATTTTCATTTTTTTAGATAGTTGAATAAAGACTTATTTCGACTTGATTCAGTTTACATTGGGCAAAAGGCATATTCAGCAACCAAAATTTATAATACAAATGACCAGGGCAACCAAAAATATGCGGTAAAAAATGTGTTTTATGCGCATAAAAAATCCTATAAAACAGCATAATATGCACTTAAAATATGCGGTAAAAAAATTTTTTTTTAATTAATTTTCAAACACAAAAGATTTTCTTAAAATTCACATATATTTATCTTTCACATCTATTCACATATATACATATATCATGGACAGAACATAAACAAATAATAAGTTTTAAAAATAATGGTAGTCCAGGCGACGAAGACAGAGAATCTACTGAATACGGAAGTGGTTCGGACCATAGGTTTTTTTTGGGTTATCTTTCTGCCTTACTGAAAGGGTAAAAACATTTAAATTGCACTTTTCGTTTTTATTTATTTCGGAAATGCACAGCTAGATAAATTAAAAAAAAACTATGGCCCGCGCCACTTCCGCGCTTAGTCCCTGTCCCCTAGACTATAGTGGAAAAATAAACAATAAACATTTGCGCCAAGTTTTCGAATAAAAAACTGCGTCTATTAGCACGATAGGCAGCGTTATACATAGAAAAACTTCTCTCTACCTCAACTGAGGTAATTGTTGCATATTTAAAGACAGCAATTTCTGATATTGAGAATTTTTCAATAGTCTCCGTTTCATTTGATTTTTTGTCAGAAATTTGACTAGCAACTGTTTTTAAGATATTAAAACCTTGTTTTTTTTTTTAACATTTGCAAATTTTAATTTTACAGAGTCGCAGTCACATTTATCAATAGCTTATTTTACATCTTGAACTATTTAAATTTGATTAACTAGACATAAGTTACTTGTTTGAAGTTGCTTTATGGCTTCAGCTAAATCAGAAAAGTTAGATTTAATATAAATAAGTTGCAAATTAAATTGTTGTTTTTGAATAATTCTTGCATATCTTTCACAGATTGTTTTCTGCATAATAAACGGTGGCTTGTACCCAAGTTCCCCACCGCGTAATAACTGGTTGTGGCGGCAAGGGTAGCTCAGCTCCATCACGTTGGAACCCGCTTTGAAAAAATTCAAATTTTTTTTGCGCTTTCCTCAACTACAAACGAGACGAGCTTGATTGTAGTGAAACTAATTTTTTGTAGTTCTTATAGTTACTCCGAAAATATAATACATTGTGGGGAAACCAAGAAAACTAAGTAAATTTGATTTTTTTTTTGTTGAAATATGTTTTAAATCGTTTGTAGTTTTTTATCCGAAAAAAAAATTTTTTTTGCTCCAAAGGTTTCGGAGATATCGCATAATGCACATCACGCTGGAACCCGCTTTAAAAAAATTCAAATTTTTTTGCATTTTTGTGAACTACGAACGATGAGATTGATTGTAGTGAAATTCATTTTTTTTTGTAGCTTTTATAGCTTTTTATATATTGTGCAGAAACCAAGCAAATGAAGTAAATTTTGGTGTTTTTTGTTTAAATATGTTTTAAATCGTTTGTAGTTTTTTATCCGAAAAAACAAATTTTTTTGCTCCAAAGGTTTCGGAGTAATCGATAACGCATGTCAAACAAAGGCAGAATTCAGCACTTTGAAAGCACTAAAAGTACTTTTCCTACAACTACAAACGACAAAATTGATTGTAGTGAATTTTTTTTTTGCAGCTTTTATAGTTACTCCGAAAATACAATATATTGTGCAGAAACCAAGCAAATGGAGTAAATTTTGTTTTTTTTTTGTTGAAATATGTTTTAAATCGTTTAGTTTTTTATCCGAAAAAAAAATTTTTTTGCTCCAAAGGTTTCGGAGTAATCGATAACGCATGTCAAAAAAAGGCAGAATTCAGCAATTTGAAAGCACTAAAAGTACTTTTCCTACAACTACAAACAACAAAATTGATTGTAGTGATTTTTTTTTGTTAGCTTTTATAGTTACTACGAAAATACCATATATTGTGCAGAAACCAAGCAAATGCAGTAAATTTTGTTTTTTTTTGTTGAAATATGTTTTAAATCGTTTGTTGTTTTTTATCCGAAAAAAAAATTTTTTTTTGTTCCAAAGGTTTTGGAGTAATCGATAACGCATGTCAAAAAAAGGCAGAATTCAGCAATTTGAAAGCACTAAAAGTACTTTTCCTACAACTACAAACGACAAAATTGATTGTAGTGAAATTTTTTTTTGTAGCTTTTATAGTTACTCCGAAAATACAATATATTGTGCAGAAACCAAGCAAATGGAGTAAATTTTGGTTTTTTATACCTTTCATGAACATGAAATGGTATTATAACTTTGATCCGATGTTTGTAAGTATGAGAAGAAGAAGAGATAGACCCATCAATAAGTATACCGAAATGATCAGGATGACGGGATGAGTTGATTTAGCCATGTCCGTCTGTCCGTCTGTCTGTCTGTCTGTCTGTCTGTCTGTTTGAACGCAAACTAGTCCCTCAGTTTTTGAGATATTTGGCTGAAATTTTGTATGCAGCCACCATTTTCCAATATAGGAATCATTTGTCGGAACCAGCAAGATCGGACCGATATCGATTGTTCCGATAAACGGATTTTGGGCTATAACTCCTGTAATTAAACTCGTAGGAACGTGAAATTTTGTAAGTGTTGCTATTTTTATATGTGAAATATCGACGTTGAAAATCATCGAGGTGGGATAAATATTTCACATAGCTCCCATACAATCGATTATTCCGATAAATGGATTTTGGGCTATAACTCCTGTAATTAAACACGTAGGAACGTGAAATTTTGGACGTATTGCTATTTTTATATCTGAAATATCGATGTTGAAAATCATCGAGATGGGATAAATATTTCATATAGCCCCCATACAATCGATTGTTCCAATAAACGGATTTTGTAGGATAACTCCTGTAGTTATATAGGTAGGAACGTGAAACTTCGTAACTATTGCTAGTTCCGATAATTTCGGTATGAGCTTAAGTTAAATTCACACAGGTTGTACTGGGATCAAACAGTGAAAATCGTGAAAGGTATTTAGCCTTCGGCACAGCCGAAGACAGCTTTCCTTACTTGTTTTTTGTTGAAATAGGTTTCAAGTCGTTTTTTATCCGAAAACAATTTTTTTTTTGCTCCGAAGGTTTCGGAGTAATCCATAACGCTTGTCAAAAAAGGCAGAATTCAACAATTTGAAAGCACTAAAAGTACTTTTCCTACAACTACAAACGACAAAATTGATTGTAGTGAAATTTTTTTTTTGTAGCATTTATAGTTACTCCGAAAATACAATATATTGTGCAGAAACCAAGCAAATGAAGTAAATTTTTTTTTTTTTTTTTGTTGAAATATGTTTTAAATAGTTTGTAGTTTTTTATCCGAAAACAATTTTTTTTTTGCTCCGAAGGTTTCGGAGTATTCCATAACGCTTGTCAAAAAAAGGCAGAATTCAGCAATTTAAAAGCACTAAAAGTACTTTTCCTACAACTACAAACGACAAAATTGATTGTAGTGAAATTTTTTTTGTAGCTTTTATAGTTACTCCGAAAATACAATATATTGTGCAGTAACCAAGCAAATGAAGCATACTCATCAATCGCGCATTTCATTTGCTTAGCCATTTCAGCTCTGATCACTGCTTTGTTTCGTAGTCTTGTGTAAATAGTATGGCAAATATGGCGTATGTGAGCCATTTTTTCAGGGCCACAACAAATCCTTTGATATTTTGGCAGCTCGTTGTTTTTGTTTTGTATTTTTGCTGGTTATGTGGGTAGTGCTTGAGTATACACAAATTGATTATAACTACAAAGAATTTCGGTTGCTGGCGCTGACACAGGAGAAGAAACCCTCACTGTGCACGCCACCAACTCTGCTACCATTAAAAGGCGCGTTTAGTTGTACAAAATCCAGAACACATTCAAAAATGTTTTGTGTAGGCGACGGTGTCAGCAATTTGTGAAATCCTCTCACAATAAAAATCAACCCCAGATGAAGATTTTCGAATGAAAACATCACAAACGCAGCAAAAGCATATGCTGCAGCTGCTGGGCCAGAGACTGAGGATGTAGAAAATCGAATGGCAATCCCTTAATTACATTGACTACGGGCATAAGAGGAGCTACAAAGTACAAGAGCAACGAAAAGCTGTTACCACAGCTTTAAAATTCATTCTGCACATCTGCTGGCAGATTTGGCTGCGAAAACGGCACAACTCAGATCGATTATCTATTTCCATCTACCATAATGTGCATCCAAATGTGTGAGCGAAATGCGACTGGTATTTGCTGTATTTTTACATACTCCGGTTTATGGTTATTCTGTACTTAATATGAATTAAAAGTTTGTGCAGTCCGGCGAGCTTACTTACGAATGACTCTGTTGTATTTAAAAATTAAAAAAATATGTGCTCTTGAAGCGGCTTTTGAATCAAAATCGACTGTTTTTTATTTACACACATTTTTTATTTCTCAGTACCTAATTGGATTATACCCTCGTGAAGGGTGGACACCTTGCCGCGTTACGAGGGCTTAAGTCGATAGCCACAGAGCTACGCTGCCCTTGTGGTCACAGCGCCACTGGTACTACATCACGAGAGAAGCCAAGCCTCTCTGGCGCGACGACCAAGATGTTCCCCCTCCCAATCCAGGTTGTTATGCGACCACGTGCCCATTGGACGTTTGCAGCCGGGAGGCGAATCGTGGCTGTAATCGAACGGAGTCTCTCTGATACCGGGCCGCCTCGGAGAGTAACTATGGCCTTACCGCGGTATGGGGCTCTGCCGCGGCGGACGACACATTGCCCTTACTCTTCCCTTGACCCTAAACTGGCCTTGCCCGGCGAGGGGTCGTACGAACAAGATGATAAATAATAACAAAAACCCTAAAACTAAAGATACAATAATGTATACTGCACAGCAGAGGAGGAAAATGCTGGAGCAAGCGAGAACGCAACGTCGGAGGACAAACTCCATTTCTTTATCAGCCGAGAGATCGACAGCGATGGCAACTACGGGTCGATTAGCTCTGGATAACAAGGGGGCAATCCCCAAATTAAGTACCGGTACAAACACAGTGAAGCCAACAACGGCTGATGCTAAAGTCCTAGTAAGTGCCGGTACCGAAACCAAGTCTTTAACATCTGTGGCAGTGGTCTCACGACCTGGCCCCAGAGATCCAAATAAGGGAACGACCGCGATGGCAACTACGGGTCGAAATTTACACCAAAAGACTTCTCCCAGTCGCTCTGAGTACTTGGACAAAAGAGCGGCCGCGAGGATCCTGAAGAAATACGAGGGGTATTTCACAAGAGACGCTATCGCCGAATGCTAGAAAGACGGTGAAGATGGCTGAAGCTATCTTACCGAACTTCCAAAGCAATTACGCGCCAAGGAAGGTGAATGGAAATCCCTTCAAACGCCAGAGATCGGACGGGGATTTAAAACCTCACCCGAAGCGGCAGCATAACGCTTCCGTAATGGGTAAACTCAGCTTTGCTGAAGTAACTAAGGATAGGATCCTCATAGGCGTCAATGACCGAGGTAACGAAAGCTGGGCCATCCCTAGGGACCCGTGGCGGTACGTCCGGAACGCGATCGGTATTGCCCTTCTCGACATTATGGACGAGTCTCCGGGTGCCACGCCGATGGGTTCTGATACGGGATGGCACCAGGGCCGAATCAAGGTATTCGCTTGCGAGGATGCAAAAACTGTTGCACTGTACAAGGCAGCAGCTGCAAGACTGGGTAGAAAGACGCTGCTGAACCTGAGAGAATTATCAGGATGCTGAGGATCATGAACCCGTCTCTCCCGACGCAGGACTGGGGTGTCAATCTGGTAGAGGATGCGGTAGGGCCTGACAGGCAAGTGGTCTTCACCTTGACTAAGGAAGCACTCGAGCCCCTTAAACGGTGCAATTGACGAGTGCACTACGGCATGGGTCAGATCGTGATCCACGTATACCGCGGCGAAGCACAGCGCGCTGCTATTTCGGCTGCACCGGAGGGCTCGGACATCGCAGTGCCGGTAGAGGAGTCGAAGATGTCCGACTCGGAAAGTATGGTATCTGCCACGTCAAATGGCGAAGGAGCAGTGAACAGCTCGGAGAGGGGAAACAGCCTGCTGGACGGGGAAGACCTCAACGTCACAGTGATAGCAGCTAGTCCTGAGCGCACCAATGTCAATACTGCCACAGTTAGTAGGATCTCGGCTACGCCAAATCGTGGTCTGAACAAATCGTCGTTGAAAGATAAGCCTCCAGACGAGGTGGAACTCGACGATACGGCGGTGGCAGGGAAGTCTGAGCGCTCTCATGTTGGTGGTGATTTAGATTAACCTGCACAAATCTAAAGCAGCCTCGGCTGCTTTAATCAGTCGTCTCTCTAAAGGCGACATAGATGTGGCCCTCATCCAAGAACCCTGGGTCAACAGCTCAAGGATTTGCGGTTTGGGGACTAAGGGGTTTAAGCTAATCCAAGCCAGCGAGGGGGGCAGGGTAAGAGCCTGTATTTTGGTTAAGTCTGAGCTGAATGCCTTTCTCTTGCCCAACTATACCAATGGTGACGTTACAGCTGCCAGTTTAACAGTCGACAGTACCAGTCTGACGATGGCATCGGTCTATATGCCCTACGACGCCGAAGAACCTCCGCCACAGAGGGAGGTAAAAGACCTGGTGGCAAATTTTTCCATGGGTCATCTTATTATCGGAACTGACGCCAATGCCCATCACGTCCAGTGGGGAAGCTCCGATATCAATGCTAGAGGAGAGTCGTTGTTTGATTATTTGTTAACAACTAACCTGGTAGTTTGCAACGTGGGTAACGAACCTACGTTTATTACTAAAACCCGTAGGGAGGTTATAGATCTCAATATTTGCAGCGAAGGCGCTTATGAGTGGGTCAGAAAAAGGCGGGTTCTCGATGAACACTCATTCTCCGACCACCGGTACGTAGAATTAGTTCTAGACTTTTCTGTTGAGCAGCCGGTTATGAAACGCAACCCACGTAACACTAACTGGCAGCTACACAATGAAATACTATCTAGGGACTTGCCAGCACTGCCCCCACAAGTCCCCTCATCAGTAGGGGAATTGGAGGATCTGGTAAAGACCTTTACAACGGCGCTCTCGAATGCCGTAGAGCAGGCTTGCCCAGTGCCAAAACCACGCGGTAAACATAGGCCGCTTTGGTGGTCCTACGACCTGGACTCGCTCCGTAAATCATGTAGGACACAATTTAATAAGCCCAAGAGCCTTGGCACGGAGACTCAATGGCTCGAATATAAAGTTAAACTCAGGGCCTACAATAAAGCTCTGAGGCAGGCGAAGAGAGTATCGTGGAGAAATTTCTGCACTGGGGTCGAAAATGTCGACGATACAGCGAGACTTAGACGAGTGCTCTCAAAAACTCAAACAGCCACAAGCTATTTGCGCAAACCTGACGGATCCTGGACCAGCACGGAGAGCACCCTAGGGCTGCTCTTGAATACGCACTTCCAAGGGAACTTGCATGAGGAGCCCCTAGCACCTACAACAAACCTGGCTGTACACATACCCATCACGGAGGAAAAGGTTAGGTGGGCGGTTAAAAGCTTCGAACCGTTCAAGGCTGCCGGGCCAGACGAGATTATTCCCGCACAACTCATAAACACGCTGGAGACATCAGCCAAATGGCTGGTATTTCTCTATACAGCCTGCCTGGCTCTTAGCTACATTCCGTGCTCCTGGAGAAGTGCCACGGTAGTGTTTATTCCTGAGGCGGGGAAGGCGTCTCATTACGAGCCCAAGGACTACAGGCCGATCAGTCTCTCATCCTTTGTGCTCAAGACCTTCGAGAGCATAATAAATGACTACCTCTCCTCTACTATTGATAGCAACCTGATCTGTAGCTATCAGCATGCATACACCAAAGGGAAATCTACAGAAACTGCGCTTCACAGCCTAGTTTCTGTTATTGAAAAATCGCTGTATGAAAAGGAGTACTGTCTTGTGGCCTTTTTAGATATTGAAGGAGCCTTCAACAACATAAGCCCTGATGCTATAAACACCGCTTTAACTAGTCTGGGCATAAGCAGGTCTCTTATTGGATTTATTGATCAACTGCTAAGGGGTAGACGAATAGTTTCATCACTGGGCTCGGTTGACTTATCACGCTATGTCACAAGGGGAACGCCTCAGGGTGGTGTTCTCTCCCCGCTTCTATGGAACCTCACTGTCAACTCGATGCTGCGAGACACAAGCTGGGGGGCGGGAAGGTAGTGGCATATGCAGATGGCTTAGCTATAGTATACAGGGGCAAATTCCCACACCCTGTGCGACTTGATGCAGATAGCACTGAGAGAGGTTTCCTCATGGTGCTCGCGCTGCGGACTGAGCATCAACCCGGGAAAAGTAGAACTGGTCCTTTTCACCAATCGCTATAAGATACCCGCTAATACTACCAAAACTGAATAACGTGCACCTGAACTTGGCTGACAAAGGCTGGATAGGAAACTAACCTGGAAGGAGAATGTTCTTCAGCGCCAGAAGAAAGCGTGTATTGCACTCTACACGTGCAAAAGAGCCATTGGAAAGAAATGGGGGCTCAGCCCCAAAATATGCAAATGGATCTACACTGCAATCATTCGACCAATCATGCTCTATGGAGTTGTGGTATGGTGGCCTGCGCTGAGCAAGGCAACAAACCTTAATCTGCTAGGTAAAGTACACAGATCTTGCATGATGTGTATAATCGGTGCGTTAAGAACAACGCCCAATGAAGCACTCCAGGCCATTCTTGGCATTTTGCCACTCGATCTGGAAGGGCACCGAGTAGCAGCAGCATCGGCTCTGCGTCTAAGGGAAACGTCCGGCTGGGGCGCAAGCACTACTGGACACGCCTGTATTTTGGGATCCTATAGCTTTCTTCCGCTGAGCACAGATCGCTGTGCGATCACAACAGTCGGAGATAGCGGTTTTAAAATCAACATTCCCAGCAGGGAAGAATGGGAGAGCACGGATCGGAGTCCCGTCACTCATGGCGGCACTTCCATTTATACTGATGGCTCGAAGTTAGACGGCAGAGTTGGGGGAGGGGTTTATTCAAAGGATCTGAACCTTGAGATCTCCTTCAGACTACCTGATCACTGCAGTGTCTTCCAGGCTGAAGTATCAGCAATCATGGACGCCGCGGCTTGGATAGGCCAACACACTATCAGACAGGACATTTTTATATTCAGCGACAGTCAGGCGGCCATCAAATCCCTTGGCTCTTACTCGTTCAACTCAGAACTGACGCTCAGCTGTCGTCGATCTCTACAAGAGATGGCCCAACAGAATCGCGTTAACCTCACATGGGTCCCGGGGCATAGGGACATTGAGGGAAATTGTAGGGCAGACGAACTTGCGAGGCAGGGCACAACCAAGCAGGTTCTTCGCGATAAATAGCGCTTAGGTATGCCGTTTACCACATGCAAGCTTATGCTGAAGGAATACACACTCCGCCAAGCCAATGAAAGATGGCTGCAATCTCCAGGATGCCGGATATCCAAAGAAACCTGGCCAAAATGGGATCATAAAAGATCAAGACAAATTTATGCCCTAAGGAGAAGAGAAATCTCCATATTAATAGGCATATTAACTGGGCACTGCCTCATTGGTAGGAAGGCAGAAAGACTTGGTGTGCCCTACCGACGATGCTGTAGGAGTTGTAAGGATGATGAGGAGGAGGAAACGGTGGAGCACCTCATCTGCAACTGCCCGGCTTTAAGTGGCGCGAGAATGCGCTTTTTGGGAGTTCCCTTCCTGGTCAGCCTACGCCAGGTCACGGAGCTGGACATAAAGGACCTGATGGCCTTCATCAAGTCATCTAAATGGTTCGAGGAGGAGTAACGGTGTCGGTATAGGAGGGTCAGTCCCGGGATTCTGCTATGTGGAGAATTCCGTTAATACCGGGATTTTCCATATGGCAGGGTCCCGGAACTGACTTTCCTAGTGTTGGTGGTATCACAACGGGCCTTTTAATACTGGCCTAGGTGTGCCTCTGCGGCAGCCACTTGAACCTAACCTAATAGTGCACATTTCGTAAAAGGAGAAAACATAATTGTAAATTATAAAATAATAGAAGGGAATTTTTCCTTTTACGAAAGGTTAAAATCACTAATAGTGCAATTTGTAAAAGGAGAAACCATAATTTTGTAAATAATCATATAATAAAAATCCATCTCTTACAACACTGCGCTGCGCAGACATCCGCTGCCTAAAATAACAATAGTGCCAATTGACACTATTTCCATTTCCAAAAGCGCAGTAGTGTCAATTGACATTATTTCCAAGTTACCCTAGAAATAGTGTCAATTGACACCTTTACCAGTAAAACTATTACCTGTCACCATAAAATATTACTCACAACAATGTATAGGAATCAAGTTCTTCCTTTCAAAGTATGTCGTCCATAACATATACGCGTTAGCGGCCCAGCCCGCGTTGTGGCCAGGCGTTGCGTTCGCGCGTCGCGGGTTCGCGGAGAGCAGCAGAAAAAAAATATAATGGGCTTTTTTAAATTTTAGTGCTAAATTTCATATGGAATGACCCATATATTTAGTCGAAATCAACGAGTAAAATTACAAAAATCCATTAAGTCATTTTTTTTTTTTAATAAAATAATTTGCCCAAGTACTATGCATGGCCTAGCCGGGTGTACTACGCAGAACGACTTGTGAATGGCGTAGCTGGTGTTGGAGTGTACCTGTACAATGACACCAATTTTGTAGATTGAGTAGTTTGGAAAATATATGCGTTTCTAAATGGACGATTTTCCACCGTAAGATTTTTTATTCCAAATTTTCGCCTGTGGCGCTTTTAATTATTTTGGAAATAATATTCTAAAATAATAATAAAAAATTAAAAATTTGGAATTAAAAATCGCGCGAGATTTTAATCCAAATTTTCGGCTGCGGCGCTTTTTTAATTATTTTTGAAATAATATTCTAAAATAATAATCTATATATATAAAAATGTAGGGGGCTTTTTTGTGACGAATTTGCTCAAAAACTACTCAACAGATTTTTACCAAATTTTGACAGTTTATTCCTTGGATACGTCGTATGAACAATTTTTATATTTTTCCCGGTAGATGGTGCAGTTGTTATATCTACAAAATCGGTATTTATGGTCAGATTTAGTTCATATTTGTAAATAATTTTGTGAATAAATAATTTAAAGTAGCGCAGAATAGATATTAGAGATCTTTCATATAATCATGATATAATACGATAATTTGTAACTAAAGCTCTTAGCTTTGGATCACATCTCATTTTTACTTGGGATTATGACTCTGCAAGTGGGTGTCATAATCCCAATTTTCTTACTTGGGATTTTGTCTCATTTTTATTTATTATGACACCAGGCCTACAGTGTCATAATTTATTTCGGTTTCGGTTACGGTTTCGGTACCGGTTTCGTTCTTCAAAATTTTTTTCGGTTTCGGTTACGGTTTCGTTCCGGTTTCGGTTTCCAAATAAAAACACGAAAAAATCAATTTTACTACTAAAATACTCAAGTACCTATGTAGCTTCGAAATAAGTCTGAATTTTCATAATTTTTTTCCTGCGGCCATGATGGTATTTCTCCAATATAATAATAAATTTTCAAAATTGACTGAGTTTTGTACTATTGCACACACATACACAGTAACAGTAAATGGCTGTAATTATTTTAATAGTTAAGATAAACATACATGGCTTACCATTTTGGAAGCTTCAACTTTAAGAGTATGTAAAAATATTTTGAAAAAAGTTTCAAAAATTGAAAGAAAATTCACTTTGAAAAAAATGCCATTTTTCCCCATACAAAATGTATGGGAAAGGGCGAAAAAAAATAGCCACCCCTAAGGGTTAAGTTAGAGCGCTAATTTTTTGGAAGGCTTATTTTCTCATCAATACCTAAAGTTTCAGGGGGTAAGACCGAAAAAAACCCAAATTTGTTTATTTGAATCACCCTAATAAGTATGCATACATACATTGTAGATACATTCTTTGTTACTCTTAACTGGCCATTATGTATTAAAACAACTGTTATACAAAAAGTAGATAAAGGTAGAGTTAAGAGAAGAGAGTCTAGAGTTTCTTAAATGAAATCCACACCTCTGTAGACGAACCTCAACAAAATTATATCCTTAAAAGAACGGCAACTTTTGTTTGTTCCATGCAAACATTTTAATGATTTATTGTTGTGTTTATAAATTTTTTCAAAATTTTTGTTAAATCAAATTTATATTAAATATAGATTGTCACAAAGTTAACAAAAATGTCAAGTATTGCGTTTGAATTTAAAAGGGACAAAAGATGTTAAATAAAAATGCCGGCAGAGGGAGGTAATGCTCATCACGTCCAGTGGGGAAGCTACGATATCAATGTTAGGGGAGCGTCGTTGTTTGACTATTTATTAACAACTAACCTGGTAGTTTGCAACGTGGGCAACGAACCTACGTTTATCACTAAAACCCGCAATGAGGTCATAGATATCACTATTTTCAGCGAAGGCGCCTATGAGTGGGTCAGAAAATGGCGTGTTCTTGATGAACATTCATTCTCCGACCACCGACGATACAGCGAGACTTAGACGAGTGCTCTCAAAAACTCAAACATCCATAAGCTATCTGCGCAAACCTGATGGATCCTGGACCAGCACGGAGTGGGAAACCCTAGACTAGAAACTTGCATAAGGAACCCTTAGCACCTACAACAAACAACCTGGCTGTGAAAAGGTTAAGTGAGAGGTTAAAAACTTCGAACCGTTCAAGGCCGGGCCAGACGGGATTATTCCCGCACAACTCATAAACTCTATACAGCCTGCCTGGCTCGTAGCTACATTCCGTGCTCCTGGAGAAGTGCCACGGTAGTGTTTATTCCTAAGGCGGGGAAGGCGTCTCAGTACGAGCCCAAGGACTACAGGCCGATCAGTCTCTCGTCCTTTGTACTCAAAACCTTCGAGAGGATAATAAATGACTACCTCTCCACTACTATTGATAGCAACCTTATCTCTAGCTATCAGCATGCATACACCAAAGGGAAATCTACAGCAACTGCGCTTCACAGCCTAGTTTCTGTTATTGAAAAATCGCTGTATGAAAAGGAGTACTGTCTCGTGACCTTTTTAGATAATAAAGGAGCCTTCAACAACATAAGCCCTGATGCTATAAACACCGCTTTAACAAGTCTGGGCATAAGCAGGTCACTTATTGGACTTATTGATCAACTACTAAGGGGTAGACGAATAGTTTCATCACTGGGCTCGGTTGACTTATCACGCTATGTCACAAGAGGAACGCTTCGAGACACAAGCTGGGGGGCGGTAAGGTAGTGGCATATGCAGACGACTTAGCTATTGTATATAGGGGCGAAATCCCACAAACCCTGTGCGACTTGGCCCTCTCCAGGCCATTCTTGGCATTTTGCCACTCCATCTGGATCTAAGGGAAACGTCCGGCTGGGGCGCAAGCACTACTGGACACGCCAATATTTTGGGATCCCATATCTTTCTTCCGCTGAGCTCAGATCGTTGTGCGACCACAAGAGTCCGAGATAGCGCTTTTAAAATAAACATTCCCAGCAGGGAAGAATAGGAGTGGTTTATTCATTTCTTTTATTATCATGGACGCCGCGGCTTGGATAGGCCAACACACTATCGGACAAGATATTTTTATTCTCAGCTCAGCTGTCGTCGATCTATATAAGAGATGGCCCAACAGAACCGCTTGAAGCTCAGATGTGTCCCGGGGAATAGGGACATTGAGGGCAGACGAACTTGCGAGGCAGGTTCTTCGGGATAAAGAGCGCTTAGGTATGCCGTTTGCCACATGCAAGCTAATGCTGAAAGAGTACACACTCCGCCAAGCCAACAAAAGAAGTCTGCAATCTCCATATCCAAAGAAACCTAGCCGAAATGGGACGATAAAAGATCAAGACATATTTATGCCCTAAGGAGAAGAGAAATCTCCATATTAATAGGCGTATTAACTGGGCACTGCCATTTAATACTGGCCTAGGTGTGCCTCTGCGGCAGCCACTTGAACCTAACCTAATTATTTTGAAAAACTGCGCACTTTTACAAAATAATTACATGAACTCTTTAACATTGTTAACATTATATTTTAAAACAGAATTCTGAAATACAGAATTTTGCAATACAGAATTTTGTATTAGAGAATTTAAAAATACAGAATTTTAAAAAGCAGTATTTTGTTTTTAGCAGAGATAGAAAATAATTATTATTCTTCATTTTTTCAACTAAAAAATCAGAATATTCTAAACATCGCAAAACCCTTTTACAAATACCACCATACTTTTACAGGTAAAACCTTTAGCAATCTGCAATAATTTATATTTTTTGAGTTTTATCCATATTAATCAAAGATAATCATTATATCTTGAGTGAAATTTTTTTGATCAAAATTAATTATTAACATTGAGTTTTAATAATTTAGATCATAAATAATAATTATTTCCCGATTTAAATGTTTTTGATCACGGATAATTATTATGAATTGATTTTAATCATTTCACTGCTCTACACACATTCTGTCCTATGAACCAAATAGACTTTTTCGGAAAGTGGACAAAAAATAAAAATACACGTGTATCGGCGATTTTCATGTACACGTCAGAATATTTTTTATGTACGTTATGTATGTACTTTTTTGGAAAAATTTTCAGAAAATTTTTGAGTATGCAGTTTTGTAGCCCATACAATTTTACTCTAAGAATGTGCAAGTTCGAAATCCCCAACACCCTTGCCAAAAACAATTCTAAAAAATCAAGTAAAATTTTTAGCGAGGTCTAACTTGCACATTCTTAGAGTGAAATTTAATGGGCTACAAAACTGCACACTCAAAAATTTTCTGAAAATTCTGCCAAAAAAATTCAAAATTTATGTACACGTCAGAATTTTTTAATGTACATACACACAGAATTTTTTTATGTACATACACAGTGTGTGTGTATTACACACATAAAAAAAATTCTGACGTGTACATGAAAATCGCCGATACACGTGTATTTTTATTTTTTGTCCACTTTCCGAAAAAGTCTATTTGGTTCATAGGACAGAAAAAAAGTTCGTTTTTGTACCGCAGTGTTTTTACTCAAGCATAATGGCGGCCGCCGTGGTGTAGCGGTTAAGTGTTCGGCCTTCTACACCAAGTCGTGTCGGTTCGATGCCCGGCAAAAGTAACATCAAAAATTATTTAGGAAAAGAATTTTTCTAAACGGTGTCGCCCCTCGGCAGTAGTTTGGCAAACTTTCCGGGTGTATTTCTGCCATGAGAAGCTTCTCAGCAAAAAATTCATTTGCTTTGCAATTGCCGTTCGGAGTGGGCAAAAAACTGTAGGTCCCGCCAACTTGTAGGAAAAACTCAAAAGCAACACACCACAAGTTGGAAAGAGAAGCTCGGCTAAAAATCTCGTTAGAGGTTATGATGACCTGTTGGTATATCGCCGCCATTAGTTTTTTTTCTTTTTTTTTTTATAATTATTACTTCCTAATATTTATCATTTTCCTAAGCCATAATCATTATCCATAATTTTTATAAATTTTACTCAACCATAATTATTACACTGAAATAAAAAGGTTGAAAGTGCACATTGAAAGTAACATATCAAAATCACTTTCAAAGTGATTATGGTAATACTGTAAATATTACAGTATTTACTGTAAAATTGGCAGTAAAAACATGTGATTTTTGAAAAATATCAATTAATGATATGAGTCCACTTTCAAATTTACAGTAATTCATGTCAATATGATATTTTCCACTTTCAAATTTACAGTAATTCATGTTAATATGATAGTGAATTCGAAGAATGATAGGGGGTCACTTTCAAAATTGATATTACCCACTGTTGGACGAAAAATGACAGGGTTTACTGTTAATTTGATGGCCGTTTCTGGTAGATTTTTTTTTCAGTGTATTTTTGATTTTTAAAATTTTCCATCACGCCATAATCAATTACGCAATTCACAACCTCTTGAATTTTACAAATTTTACTCAACCATAATTATTATGAAGTTTTATTTGTGGATTGAGCCCAATGTATGTATATATTTATACGTTAATTTTGTAATTATAGGTATTAGAGAGAATTCAATTTTATACAGCGGAATGGAAATTCACTGACTAGTTTCCATGCGACCAAGCATTTAGACGTAGTGTTTTATCCGGTCTGGCTAGCATCGAACCTACCAGACTGCATTGGCATTGCGTAACGCTTTGAGCCATGTGCCCTGCATGCAATCTGGCATTTATATTCTTACTAATATTTGCCATGTGTTTTCCTTATTATTATGTTCGATTTTTTTGAATTTTGAATCATGCGTTATCATTTTCTTATGATTTTTATTTTTCGTTCAGGAAATAATAATTACAGCTTGATTTTTATTTTTTCGCTCAGGAAATAATAATTATGGCTTGATTTTTAATTTTTTGTTCGAAATAAAACTCAAAACGTCATATCTCCTGAACCATAAGGAGTTTCGATGTGAAAATTTACACGAATGTACCCCTTTCTCTGAAGTATCTGATCCCATACATAAGTAATTAAAAAATCGACTATAACAGTGGAGAAGTGGTATGAAAGTAAGACGATAAATGAAAGCCATATGTTATATGGGGCATCGTCATTTATCCAGGAGCCTCTGTTTTAGAGAAATCAGAAGAAATCGCTTGTGAAAAATGTATCGGTATCGGTTTCATATGAAACAATGCATCATATAATAAAGATAGTGAAACCCACCCAGCATTTTATGAAATTGTAGATCATATTGTTGATCATATTTTCTTCGTATCAATGAAACAATGCATCATATAATAAAGATAGTGAAATTAAAGTATCAAATCTTCATTTTAGTTATTGAATCGCTGAAGAAAAGTATTAGATTGGCACTTAAACAATGTCAAATTGAGAGTATTAGTATCAATATAGTAGCATAAATCATATAATTGATATTCAAAGATATTAAATTACAACTTATAAAATATCCAGGGACGTAACTGTTATAAGAAATATGATAAAAATGTCCCATTTGTAATATTCAGGCGGCCGCTGTGGTGTAGCGGTTAAGTGTTCGGCCTTCTACACGAAGTCGTGGCGGTTCGATGCCCGGCAAAAGTAACATCAAAAACTATTTGGAAAAAAGAATTTTTCTAAACGGGGTCGCCCCTCGGCAGTAGTTTGGCAAACTCTCCGGGTGTATTTCTGCCATGAGAAGCTTCTCAGCAAAAAATTAATTTGCTTTGCAAGTGCCGTTCGAAGTCGGCAAAAAACTGTAGGTCCCGCTAACTTGTAGGAAAACTCAAGAGCAGCACCCCACAAGTTGGAAAGAGAAGCTCGGCTAAAAACCTCGTTAGAGGTTATGATAACCTGTTGGTATATCGCCGCCATTAATTTTTGTTTTTGTACTATTTAGCATCGCCCCGATACCAGCTGTTTTTTGAGTGTGCATATGACAACATTTATCGCAGTATTTCGGAAGCTGAAAGAGTTATCAAAAAACGTAAAAAGCCATTTGAAACATCTTCATCAGCTTAGTATAACTGCATTATTAAGTCAAATTGCCAAAATTTCAACATTCGACATAAATTTATCCAATCGGCGATATACATTTTTGTATACTTTTTTTCCACCATTTATAGTCAATTTTTTAATTACTTATGTATGTGATCAGATACTTCAGAGAAATATGTACATTTGTGTAAATTTTCAAACCGAAACTCCTCATGGTTACGGAGATATGACGTTTTGAGTTTTATTTTGAGAAAAAAAAAATAAAAATCAAGCCATAATTATTATTTCCTGAGCGAAAAAATAAAAATCAAGCTGTAATTACTATTGCCTGAACGAAAAATAAAAATCATAAGAAAATAATTACGCATGATTCCAAATTCAAAAAATCGAAAATAATAATTATGGTTCAGTAAAATTTGTATAATTCGAAGATAATGATTATGGCGTGATGGAAAATTTTAAAAATCAAAAATAATAATTATGGCTGAGTAAAATTTATAAAAATTATAGATAACGATTATGGCTGAGGAAAATGATAAAAATTAAAAATTAATAATTATCCGTGATCAAAAACATTTAAATCGAAAAATAATTATTATTTATGATTAATATCATTAAAATCACGATTTAATTATTACTGCACAGAGCAAAAAGTTCACCTATAATCAAAGAAATCGACGTCTAAAAAAGCTTTTTGGCCGCGGAGAGCGAGTGGGGACAAATTTGAAGAAATTTGTGCTAGGAAATCTTCTAGATTTTAGCTTGAATTTCTTCTCAAATTTATTGAAAAGGAAATCGGCTAAAAACAAGGAGTTAGCTTCTTATTTATGAATTTTTAATGTACTTTTGTCAAAAGTTAGAAGAAATCTGCTTGTTTTTATGAGAAAACCTGTTTAAAGTAAATTAATGAGAACATCCTCTCATTTTCACTAGATTCATTTATTGAAAAGGAAAACTATATATTTTTAGAAGATCCCTTATAAATTCAAATTCAGGTATGCCTTCTTCGAATGTGTAATTCGACGCTACCAAGCACAAGCACACGATAGCATCATGGTAGAGATCTCCGTTCAGCAGTTAATAATTCTTAGTTCGATTCGCGGTGAAGGCAATAAGGCAAGTGGACATGAGGTGAGACAAAAAGAACAAAGGTGTAAATAGACGTCGGCAAGTTAAGTATACGATGGCATGGTAGTGTAGATTAGACTAGACTGACTAGACATCTGGGTTGAGCGTTCATTTTTTTTTTTAATTTGAAATATTAAAAAGAAAATCTTCTTAATATTATGTGATTATCTACTCAGTTTTATTAAAAAGAGACACCCAGTCATAATAAGACGGGCATCTTATTGAAAAAATATCATAGAGAAATCCTTCTGATTTAGAGGGCATTTTATGTGACTTTTTGCTTTTTGTGCCGATCGAAAAGATAAAACTAAAAAAATAATAATTAACCTTGATCCAAAAAATATAAATTGAACAACAATAATTAAATTCCGATTTTTATTATTTCACTCATAATGATCATCGTCTCTGGTTTTTAGAATTTTGTACATACAGAAGGGTGGATACCTTGCCGCGGTACGAGGGCTTAAGTCGATAGCCACAGGGCTACGCTGCCCTTGTGATCATAGCTCCGTACGGCACTTCATCACGAGAGCAGCCTAGCCTCTCTGGCGCGACGACAAAGATCTTCCCCCTCCCAATCCAGGGTGTTATGCGAAACCGTGCCCATTGGACGTTTGCAGCCGGGAGGCAAATCGTGGCTGTATTTGAACGGAGCCTCTCTGATACCGGGTCGCCTCAGAGAGTAAGCATGGCCTTACCGCGGTACGGGGCTCTGCCGCGGCGGACGACACATTTTCCCCTACTCTTCCCTTGACCCTAAGCTGGCCGTGTCCGGCGATGGGTCGTACGAACAAGATGAACTCAAATTATCCAAATAAAAACGATAAACCTAAAAAACAAACAACGCCAAATTTCACTCCTCAGCAAAGGAGAGCTATGGAGGAACAGGCGAGAAAGCAACAACAACGCCGGAGGACAACCTCCGTTCCACAATCAAGGGGGGGATCGACAGCGATGGCAACTACGAGTCGGTCAACCAACCCTCTATCGACTAAGATTGACTTGATGGGAGCTAGCACCAGTGCGGTTGGCAACGCAACTAAGCGGACAACGGCAGATGCTAAACTCCCATCAACCGCTGATATGAAAACCAGTATCTTTACGTCTGTGGCAGCGGTCTCAAGACCTGGCCCCGGAGTTTCGAAGGAGAAGGAAGCTGCAACTGAGATTTCGGCAAGGAGAGCGACCGCGATGGCAACTACGGGTCCGCACTCCCAGGAGACATCTCCCCGCCGCTTCACATACCACGAGAAAAGATTGGCTGCAAAGATCCTGAAGAGGTATGAAGGGGTACCGCAGGAATCGCTGTCGCCGAATTCCAGTAAATCGGTAGAGCTAGCGAAAGCTGTGATACCGGATTTCCAAAATTCTTACATGCCAAAGAGGTTAAAAGTTAACCCTTTCAAGCGCCAGAGATCGGACCTGGAGTTGAATCCCCCTCCCAAGCGGCATCAGAATACCCCTGGAGCGGGCAAACTAAGCTTTGCTGAGGTAACCAGGTCCAGGCGTCCTGGACCGAGGCAATGACCGCCTGGCCATCCCTAAGGACCGGTGGCGTTACGTGCGAAATGAACTCGGCAACATTCTTCTCAATGTTGCTCCAGAGTTTCCGGGTAGTTCGGCGCGAGTAACGGATGCGGGTTGGCACCAGGGTCAGATTAAATTACTCGCATGCGAGGATGCAAAAACCGTAGCACTGTACAAGGCAGCAGCTGCTAAGCTGGGTGAAGTCTACAAGGGCGCAAAGATAGAGGTCGTCGACTGGAAGGACATTCCAGCTCGTCCAAGGGCAAGGGCGTGGATTCCGGCCATCCCTGACGAACCCGAGAGAATTCTCGGGATGCTACGGCTAATGAATCCGTCCCTGCCAACGCATGACTGGAGTGTCAATCTGGTCGGGGATGCGGTAGGGCCCGACAGACAGGTGGTGTTCACCATGAATAAAGAGTCAATCGAGCCCCTCAAAAGGTGCAATGGCCTAGTACACTACAGCGTAGGCCAGATCGTTATCCACGTATATCGTGGTGATGCTCAGCGCGCTGCCTTCTCGGCTGCTCCGGGGGAACCGGAAAACGAATTACCAGAAGAGGAAGCGGAGGATTCCGATGCGGAAAGCATGTTATCCGCCACGTCCCTTGGCGATAGTGCTGTGAACAACTCGGAGATGGAGGACAGCCTACAGGACGAGGAAGCCCTCGACGTCACGGTGGTAGCAGCCAACGCTGAGCGATTAACATCTAACGCTGCAGACAGCAAGACTCCTGCAACGCCATATCGGGCAGTTAATCGGAACAACTCGTCGTTGATAGGCAACCTCCGGGATGGGGCAAACCTCGACGATATGGGGACGGCAGGGAAGTCTGTGCGCTCTCATGTTGGTGGTGCTTCAGATTAATCTGCACAAATCTAAAGTAGCTTCGGCTGCTTTAAGTAGTCGTCTTTCTAAAGGCGACGTGGATGTGGTCCTCATCCAAGAACCCTGGGTCAATAGCTCGAGAATCTGCGGATTGGGGACTAAGGGCTTCAAGCTCATTCGAGCCAGCGAGGAGAGCAAAGTCAGAACGTGTATTTTGGTCAAGTCTGAGTTGAACTCCTTTCTCCTACCTAACTACACCAATGGTGATATTACCGCTATCAGTCTAACGGTCGACAGCACCCGCCTGACGGTGGCGTCGGTCTATATGCCCTACGACGCCGAAGAACCCCCACCACAAATGGAGGTGAAAGACCTGGTGTCAAATTTCTGCACGGGTAATCTTATTATTGGAGCGGACGCTAATGCTCACCATGTCCAATGGGGGAGCTCCGACATCAATGCCAGGGGCGAGTCTCTGTTTGATTACCTCTTAACAACCAACCTAGTGATTTGCAACGTGGGTAATGAGCCTACTTTTATCACTAAGACCCGCAGGGAGGTCATAGACCTCACTCTCTGTAGTGAAGGCGCTTATGAGTGGGTCAGAAAATGGCGGGTTCTGGAAGAACATTCTTTCTCCGACCACCGTTACATAGAAATGGTTTTAGACTTTATTGTAGAACAACCAATCATGAAACGCAATCCACGTAACACTGATTGGCAGTTACACAATGAAATATTAGACAGAGACCTCCCAGTACTGCCCTCACAAGCCCCCTCATCAGTAGAGGAGCTGGAGGATCTTGTTACTACATTTACATCGGCGCTCTCAAATGCTCTAGGACAGGCTTGTCCAGTGCCAAAACCACGCGGTAAACACAGGCCACATTGGTGGTCCTACGATTTGGACTCGCTCCGAATATCATGCCGGAAACAATTTAACAAGGCCAAGAGCTTCGGCTCTGAGCCTCATTGGCACGAATATAAAGCTAAACTAAGGGCCTACAAAAAAGCTCTGAGACAGGCGAAGAGAACCTCGTGGAGAAATTTCTGCACTGGCGTCGAAAAGGTCGACGACACAGCGAGACTTAGACGAGTCCTCTCGAAAAGTCAAACAACCATCAGCTATTTGCGAAAGCCTGACGGATCCTGGACCAGCACGGAAGAGGAAACCCTTGAGCTGCTCTTGAATACACATTTTCCGGGGAATCTGCATGATGCACCACTAGCACCTGCAACAAACCTGGCAGTAAATATACCCATCACTGAGGAAAGAGTAAGGTGGGCAGTTAAGAGCTTTGAACCGTATAAGGCTGCCGGGCCGGACGGGATTATCCCCGCGCAGCTTATAAACACGTTGGAGACATCAGCTAAATGGCTGGTATTTCTCTTCACAGCCTGCCTGGCTCTCAACCACATTCCGGGCTCCTGGAGAAGCGCCACGGTAGTGTTTATCCCTAAGGCTGGGAAGGCATCCCACTACGAGCCAAAAGACTACAGACCGATCAGTCTCTCGTCCTTTGTACTAAAAACCTTTGAGAGGATATTAAGCGACTATCTCTTAACGACTATTGATAGCAACCTTATCTCTAGCTATCAGCATGCATACACCAAGGGTAAATCAACAGAAACCGCTCTGCACAGCCTAGTGTCTGTCATTGAGAAATCGCTGTGTGAAAAGGACTACTGTCTCGTGGCCCTCCTAGACATTGAGGGGGCTTTCAACAATATAAGCCCGGAGGCTATCAACTCCGCTCTAACTAATCTGGGAGTAGATAGACCTCTAACTGGTTTAATTGACCAACTTTTAATGGGAAGGAAAATAGCTTCTTCACTTGGTACGGTTGAGTTATCACGCTATGTCACAAGGGGAACACCCCAGGGTGGTGTTCTTTCCCCGCTTTTATGGAACCTCACAGTCAACTCGTTGCTACGTGACACAAGCTGGGGGGGCGGGAAGATAGTGGCATACGCAGACGATTTAGCTATTGCATTCAGAGGCAAGTTCCCACAAACTCTGTGTGACCTGATGCAAGTAGCACTGCGAGAAGTTTCGACGTGGTCCTCTCGCTGCGGACTTAGTATCAACCCAGGGAAGGTGGAACTTGTCCTCTTCACCAACCGGTACAAAATACCGCCACTAAGCCTACCAGAACTAGATGGCACGCGCCTGGGGTTGTCGGATAAGGCCAAGTTTCTAGGCATAGTTCTGGACAGGAAATTGAATTGGAAGGAGAATGTTCTTCAGAACATCCCTTGGCTCATACACGTTCAACTCTGAACTGACGCTCAGCTGTCGTCGATCTCTTCAGGAGATGGCCCAACAGAACCGCGTAAACCTCATATGGGCCCCGGGACATAGGGACATTGAGGGAAACTGTAAGGCAGACGAGCTTGCCAGGCAGGGCACGACCAAGCAGGTTCTTCAGGATAAAGAGCGCTTAGGTATGCCGTTTGCCACATGCAAACTAATGCTGAAGGAGCACACACTCCGTCAAGCCAACGAAAGATGGCTGCAATCCCCAGGGTGTCGCATATCGAAACAAACCTGGCCAAAATGGGATCTTAAAAGGTCTAGACGCATTTATGCCCTAACTAGGAGGGAAATCTGCATATTGATAGGGGTATTAACCGGTCACTGCCTCATTGGTAGGCATGCAGAAAGGCTAGGTGTGCCCTACCGACGATGCTGCAGGAGTTGCAAAGATGATGATGAGGAGGAAACAGTGGATCACCTCATCTGCAACTGTCCGGCTTTAAGCGGCGCGAGAACGCGCTTTTTGGGAGTTCCGTTCCTGGATAGCCTAAGCCAGATCGCGGAACTGGACATAAAGGACTTGATGGGCTTCATAAAGTCATCTAAGTGGTTCGAGGAGGAGTATCACAACGGGCCTTTCAAAACTGGCCTAAGTGTGCCTCTGCGGCAGCCACTTGAACCTAACCTAACCTAACATACAGAGCTTTGATGCCAACCCGTGTATAAGACGGCATATAAGTTTATTTAAAAAAATGTCGGGTTGTTATAAATTTTTTACACTAATGTCGGTGAACACAAACATATCAGTTTCCAAGGAATCACCCATATACACTGAAAAAAGGCACAAATCTTTAAATCGACCAAGTCGGTCAAAGAAATGAAAAAACAAATGTCACAAAACATTGAAACATAATAAGCATAAGATCTTCCAAAAAAAAAAATGTTAAAATATGACCCAGGATAGCCATAAACCATTTTTTTTGCTCTTCTGAACAAACACGTAAAATTCGAATATCTGATTTTGAAGGCGCAGTGACGATAGGTATGCATATCAAATTAATTCAAATCCGAAAATTAGTTATACAAATTTTCTTTTCTTTCTTCTCCGGTGGCGAGAGTTACACTCAACAGCATTCCCAATTTGTTATACCTAATAGGGCCTATACACGATGCGTCTGAGTCAAGGGTCAGTTTAGGTGTATTAGTGAAAACGTGAATGTAGAAGTTACACCGACATGACTCTGGCATGACTCAAGAAAATCAAAATGAGTTTGATATTTTGTAGAATGACGGCGAGTCAACACGTACACAGATGACTCGCGAGTCAGACGCACTGTGTATAGACCCTATAATAATTGTTATAGCTAAATAGACAAGAATTTTGTCACTTGAAATTGTTATGGTATGCTTAGTAGGGCGGGTCGATATAAAACTCGATCGTTGCTCTGTGAAAATCGTATTCATCATCATCATCATTTATTGGCGCTTAACCGCCTAAGCGATTTTGGCCGTTTCGTATCAAAGCACGCCAGTCATTCCTTTTTAGCGATAACGGACGCCAATTGGAAACCCCAAGGGAGTTCAAGTCATCCTCCACCTGTTGTTTCCATCTCAGTCGAGGCCTCCCCCTTCCTCTGCTGCCGAATTCAGGCGACGATAGGAAAACCTTCTGTGCTGGAGCTTCTTTGTCCATTCGCATAACATGGCCCAGCCAGCGGAGTCTTTGGGCTTTAATTCGCTGGACTATGGTCAGATCTGCGTAGAGCTCGTACAGCTCATCGTTAAATTTCCTTCTATACTCGCCGTTGGCATCACGGGAAGGACCATAAATCTTCCGGAGAACTTTTCTCTCAAATACTCCAAGGGCCATCTTATCTTCTCTTGACATTGTCCATGAATCTGAGCCATACATCAGGACAGGTATGATGAGAGACTTATAGAGCGTGATCTTTGTTCTTCGAGAGAGGACTTTACTTCTCAATTGCCTACTCAGTCCAAAGTAGCACTTGTTGGCAAGAGTGATTCTCCGCTGGATTTCTAGACTGATATTATTTTCGGTGTTGATACTGGTTCCCAAATAGACGAAGTCCCTCACAGTTTCAAATTTGTAACTATCAACAGTGACATGGCTGCCAAGGCGCAGGTGCGCCGATTCTTTCTTTGATGACAGCAAATACTTCGTCTTGTCCTCGTTCACGGCAAGACCCACTTTTTTCGCTTCCTTATCCAGTCCAGGGAAGGCAGCGCTTACGGCGCGGTTGTTAAGGCCAATGATATCAATATCATCGGCATACGCCAGCAATTGCACGCTCTTGTAAAAGATTGTACCATTGCGGTTTAGCTCTGCTGCTCGAATTATCTTCTCCAGCATCAGATTGAAGAAATCGCATGAAAGGGAGTCGCCCTGTCTGAAGCCTCGTTTGGTTTCAAATGGCTCAGAGAGGTCCTTCCCGATTCTGACGGAGCTGTTGGTATTGCTCAACGTCATTTGACAAAGCCGTATAAGCTTTGCAGGGAAGTCAAATTCAGACATGGCGGCATACAGGCAACTCCTTTTTACGCTGTCAAAAGCGGCTTTAAAATCGACAAAGAGATGGTGAGTGTCGATTCTCTTATCATGGGTCTTCTCCAGGATTTGGCGTATCGTGAAAATCTGGTCGATGGTAGACTTACCAGGTCTAAAGCCACACTGATAAGGTCCAATCAGTTTGTCTACAATGGGCTTCAGCCTTTCACACAACACGCTAGAAAGAACCTTATATGCGATATTAAGAAGACTAATTCCGCGGTAGTTGGTGCGGTTAGCGGGATCGCCTTTCTTGTGGATTGGGCAAAGCACACTTAAATTCCAAACCGGAGGCATGCATTCGTCTGACCATATTCTGCATAAGAGCTGATGCATGCTTTTTACCAGCTCTTCGCCTCAGCGTTTGAACAGCTCGGCGGGTAGTCCGTCTTTTCCAGGCGCTTTGTTGTTTTTGAGCCGGGATATAGCTATCCTCACTTCATCATAGTCAGGTGGTGGGACGACTTTTCCATCGTCAGGGATTGGGGTATCGGGTTCGACGTCTCCCTCGCAATTTAGCAGTGAGGAGAAGTGCTCCCTCCATAATTTAAGTACACTTTGTACGTCGGTTACCAGGTCGCCATTATTGTCCTTACAGGAGCTTGCCCCGGTCTTAAAACCTTCCGTCATCCGCCGGATCTTTTCATAGAATTTTCGGGCATCATTCCTGCCAGCCAGCATCTCAAGCTCCTCACACTCACGCCTTTCGGCCTCACTTTTCTTTTTTCTGAAAAGGCGTCTCTCTTCCTTCTTTGCCTCACGATATTGTTGCCATACACTGCGGGTTGCGCCCGTTCGCAACGTCTCCTTGTAGGCAGCGTCCTTTTTTTTCGAGGCAGTTTTGCATTCCTCATCGTACCAGTTGTTCTTGCGGGCTCGCTGGAACCCTCTAGTGGCCTCAGCGGCGGTACGCAATGAGTGAGAGACATGCTTCCATTGCTCGGTTACATCGTTAGGTCGAGGATTGCTCTCCGATAACAGGTGTGAGAGTCTAGTGGAGAAATTATCAGCTGTCTGTGTCACGCGCAACTTCTCGACGTCAAACTTTCCTTCCGTTACTGTGCGTACTTTCTTCGCTGCACAGAGGCGTGTGCGTATCTTGGTTGCAACAAGATAATGGTCCGAGTCGATATTGGGACCGCGTAGGGTACGCACGTCCAGAGGGGTGGAGCTGTGTCTTCCGTCGATCATGACATGATCAATCTGGTTTCTTGTTATTTGATCAGGGGACAGCCAGGTGGCTTGGTGTATTCGCTTATGCTGGAACCTGGTACTACTGATGACCATATTGCGAGCAGCGGCGAAGTCAATCAACCTAGTGCCGTTGGGGGATGTTATATCGTGGAGACTGAATTTTCCAACTGTGGGACCAAAGACTCCTTCCTTGCCCACCTTGGCATTAAAGTCGCCGAGCACGATTTTGATATCATGCTGTGGGCAGCGATCATAAGTCTGTTCAAGTTTATCGTAGAAGGAGTCCTTCTCTGCGTCGTCCGTCTCCTCAGTCGGCGCATAGGCGCAGATAAATGTTATGTTGAAAAACCTCGCCTTGATGCGGATCGCAGCGAGACGCTCGTTCACAGGAGTGAACGCTAATACTTGGCGGCGAAGTCTCTTTCCCACCACGAATCCTACACCACGCGCTTTGCCGCGTGTCTGGCCACTGTAGTATACGTCACAAGGACCGATAGTCGTCTTTCCTTGCCCCGTCCATCGCATTTCCTGCAGGGCGGTGATGTCAGCCTTTGCGCCTACGAGGACATCAACCAGTCGGGCAGCGGTACCGTCCCTTGAAAGGGTCCGGACATTCCCGGTACATGCCCTAATATCCAAATCGTTATGCCTTATTCGTTTTGCCGGGTCGTCAACATTAAAGGGGGTTCTCATCCGAGGCTTTGTATATTTTTTCATTGGAATTAAGTTTTTTACGTGGCGGGTCCCAAACCCAGCGCACAACCCGTTTCGGGGTTTTGGAAAATATTTACACATTTATATAGCGAGCCGCTTGCTTCAAGACAGACGCCCGCTTGCAGCCGCACCTCAATGTGAACAGACGCTACGCAAAAACCTCGGTGAGCCCTTAAACCAAGTATGTCAGAGTGGCTCCCTCTCTTTCTGCCGCGAGCCTAGGTAGCTCCCGTTGCCCAGAGTGCACGAACGAGGACGCAAGAGTCGGGATTGAGCAAGGTCACTTAGTAACCACACTCCATTACACTCCACATCGTATTCTAGGGATCAAAATAAAAACTTTGCCGAAGGAACCATACATCTTAAATGAATTCTCATGTCCCCCAATTTGGGTCGAACTTTTGGGTAGGGGCAAATTTTGAAAAATCTCACTTTGACCCATTTAGAGTGCTCCAATCGAGTCCAAATGTATGACCGACCCCCACTAACTTTGGAGGCCCGACCAAACGATGCCAGTGGCACACCGCCTGGAACCCCCCTGGGGGTTCACCATACAAACATTTCAAAAAATCGCACTTTACATGAAATAATCAGCGAAATGCCTATGTTTTTTCTTTATTTTTATTTATTTATTTATAATAATTTATTTATTTTATATATTATTTATTTATTTACAATAGCTGGTGTTGTTTGTTTGTGAGTTGTTGCTCAGTTTGTTCGTTAATAACAAAAATTGAATAATTTAAAAATAAATTATTCGATCGGTCAAATAGTCCATGAAAAATTTTCTACTGTACAATAACATTACCATAACATCAAGCTTTCATATTCTAGCCAAGGACCCGTGGCGCTGTAAAAACTCGTAACAGAGGATGCAGCTTAAAAGCCCTAGTCATGCATCGCAAGCTACAGATGTCGCTGCTGTGTGATCTAAAAGGCAAAGAGATATGTATTCATACATATACAACAAAAAAATAACATAAAAAAATACACGTATTAACGAACATAGTAGCAATTATCCCACGAAATCAAACAAGCAGTGTTGGTGTAACTACACAGCTAAAAATTTGAACCTAAATTTTAAACTATTTTAGACTACATATATGACCAAACTAAATTTGGATTCAAATTCAATATAGACCAGTTTTCATGAAAATTGGCTAAATGAATCGGGTTTCAATCAGAGCTGTTAATTTTGATTAGTAATTAGTAATTGATTGATTAGAAAATGTTTAAGCTATTGCATAGATTTTATCGCAGGCCTGGCACCAAATCAAAAAAATTCGTAACGGATATTTTTCAAAAAATTTTATAGATATCTCTATCATAAAGTTAAGGTCCGGGTCAAGGTCAAAGTCACATCTGGGTCCGGGTCGGGGTCCGGATCCGGGTCCGGGTCAAAATCAAAGTCACATCTGGGTCCGGGTCCGGATCCGGATCCGGGTCCTGGTCTGGGTCAGAGTCGAGGTCAAGATCGAGACTACGTCACATCATCAATATTCATATGAACTCAAATGTTCATGAGTCTACGTCACATCATCTATATTCATATGAACTCAAACGTTCACGAGTCTACGTAACATCATCAATATTCATATGAACTCAAATGTTCATGAGTCTACGTCACATCATCAAAATTCATATGAGCACAAATGTTCATGAGTCTACGTCACATCATCAATATTCATATGAACTCAAACGTTCACGAGTCTACGTCACATCATCAATATTCATATGAACTCAAATGTTCATGAGTCTACGTCACATCATCAATATTTATATGAACTCAATTATTATTTCTTATACAAGTATTATACTTTCATACAAATATTATTTTTCATACAAGTATTGTTTCCCATAGAAGTATTATTTCTTATACAAGTATTTAACTTTCATATAAATATTATTATTTCCCATACAAGTATTATACATTCATACAAATATTATTTCCCATACAAATTTTATTTTCCAAAAAATAATACTTCTATGGGAAATAATAAAAAAAAAAAAAAAAAAAAAAAAAAAAAAAAACTAATGGCGGCGATATACCTACAGGTTATCATCATAACCTCTAACGAGATTTTTAGCCGAGCTTCTCTTTCCAACTTGTGGTGTGTTGCTTTTTGAGTTTTTCCTACAAGTTGGCGGGACCTACAGTTTTTTGCCGACTCCGAACGGCAGTTGCAAAGCAAATGAATTTTTTTGCTGAGAAGCTTCTCATGGCAGAAATACACCCGGAGAGTTTGCCAAACTACTGCCGAGGGGCGACCCCGTTTTAGAAAAATTCTTTTTCTAAATAATTTTTGATGTTACTTTTGCCGGGCATCGAACCGCCACGACTTGGTGTAGAAGGCCGCGAACACTTAACCGCTACACCACGGCGGCCGCCAAAATAATACTTGTATGAAAAATAATATTTGTATGAAAGTTTAATACTTGTATAAGAAATAATACTTCAATGGGAAATAATACCTGTATGGAAAATAATATTTGTATGAAAGTTTAATACTTGTATAAGAAATAATACTTCAATGGGAAATAATACCTGTATGGAAAATAATATTTGTATGAAAGTATAATATTTGTATAAACATTTGAATTCTATATAAATATTGATGATGTGACGTAGCCTAATGAACATTTGAGTTCATATAAATATTGATGATGTGACGTAGCCTCATGAACATTTGAGTTCATATGAATATTGATGATGTGACGTAGACTCATGAACGTTTGAGTTCATATGAATATTGATGATGTGACGTAGACTCGTGAACGTTTGAGTTCATATGAATATTGATGATGTGACGTAGACTCATGAACATTTGAGTTCATATGAATATTGATGATGTGACAAAGTGTAACATCAATTAATATCAAAGACAAAACTTGAACTAATATCAAAGAAAAACAAAATGTTGCATAAATATTACAATCGCATAAGTTGATAATATGCAATAGCTTTACCGCGGCAGTCCACGAGTGCCACACGTCCTTTTTTTAATTACTAATGATTATTTTAATTGCTTTCAAGAAAAAGCAATTACTAATTGATTACGATTAGAAAAAATAAAAAAAAAATCAAAAAAAATCAAAAAAAAATTAAAAAATCAAGAAAAAAACAAAAAAATCCAAAATAATCAAAAGTAATCAAAAACGGCTTTTTTTTCTTGATTTTTTTTAATTTTTTTGATTTTTTTTGATTTTTTTTCGATTTTTTTTTTATTTTTTTGATTTTTTTTGATTTTTTTTGGATTATTTTAAAGTTTTGTTGTTAAAAGTATAAACATCTGTGTATCTTTGTATGCAAATATATACACCTACTTACACTTTGGGGCTCATGGATTTCTAGAATGAACCTTGATCACTAAGTATATGTACATATGAGAAAAAATGCCAGGTTTGATGGTTATATGCGTTGTAGTGGTGAAAATTTGTCCCTTTTATATCTAAACGGGTAGTGTCGTGCATTTCTCGATTAAAACCCTATGGGTACGGTCGGATGGTTCTATTGGAACACTTATAAGTATGCTACACAAAGTAAAACGTGGGCATACCAACTACATATGTATGCCCAAAGGAGACTAGTAATGATCAATTGATCAAAAATTAAGTGGTTATTATCCATAGAGAGAGGTCCGGGATTAATAACTTTCGGCCAAAATGGACGACGTAGTCATTTTGTTGGAGTAGAGAATAGTAGAAGTAGAATCGTTTTATTTTTATTCATTTTTGTTTAAGTAATGTTATTTAGTAATATTTGTGAATAATATGTAAGTAATAATGTAATGACAATTAAAGAACAATAACACAAATAGTCAACAATTACGGTATTCAGTTTAAAAATAATTCATGTAGGTGGACATGAGTGCGTATCGACACGCAAATTTTCGCCGTTCACTTATATAAAGTATTTGTGTTGAGCGTTCGGCAGATACAGCACGCCAATACTTAGGAATTAAAATTTGATTTTAACAATGTAAGTGCTTCAAAAGAAATGTCAGATAATGACCCACGCTTTAGAGCATTAATAATTTCAGCAAAAGAAAACAGCCTTTCAACCGGACCGGACGATATTAATGGTGTGTTGAAAAATAGTGCAGCCTCTTTTAGAACACCTCTTGTTTGCCATATGTCAGCTCCAGTTGCTGAATCACCCATATAACTATATAATTGTGTTTGCACAACATATTTCAACGCCTCCGTCGTTGTTGTTGGGATTACACCGTTACTTCTTGCTTGACCTATACATTTGTATGTTTGTGCAAGTGAATATTTATGTATGAACATATTTTTCTACAACAGTACTGGAAAAAATCAAAAAAAATCAAAAAATCAAAAGTAATCAAAAGTAATCATTACTTTTGATTATTTTTGATTACTTTTGAATTTTTGATTTTTTTTGGATTTTTTTTAATTTTTTTGATTTTTTTTTGATTTTTTTTGATTTTTTTTTTAATCAATTGAAAAAATAATCATTAAAAAGTGAAAGTAATTGGTAATCAATCATTAGGTGGCTTCTCAAAAAATAATCAATGAAATGCTAATCATTACCGATTACTAATCAATTATTAACAGGTCTGGTTTCAATTATAAACAAGAAATGTTTTAACAATTTTTTAAAGATAAAATAAATTTTTTGTCCGTTGGCGGGAATTCGAACCAAGACTCCCCGCATCATGCCCCTCTGCTCTACCACTGAGCTACATCGCACACATAAATGTTGTTGGCAAAATTCAATCTTGAATAAGCTTTCAAAAATAAATTTGAATGTTCAAACACAAAAGTTTACATTTTAGACCGAAAAGTTTTAAGAATAAAATAAAACTAAAAAAATGTGGCAGCTGGCAGGATTCAAACGAAAACGCTCAGGAGTCACAGCCGACTGCTCTACCGCTGAGCTATGACGCACATGAAAATCTTGTGGGCAAAATTCAATTATATTCAAACAAAACAAAAATAAAAAATTTAGACTGCTTTTTCATTTAGATTTTAAATCGAAACCAAAAGAAATTGAAAATCTTTGTAGGTATTTGGACGGTTTGAAATATTGTAGGTTCATTTTTTTAGCCGTGTCGTGACACGCTGCGGTTAGAAATTCCTAATTTCTCGTCGGTTCAATGACCACTATAAAGGGAAAAATGAAAAATTTCTAACAACAAATACAAAGCCGTACGTCTAGTTCCTTAGCAAGAACGAAATTGCAATCACGGTAGCTGGTATTGTTCGTTTGTGAGTTGTTGCTCATTTTGTTCGTTAATAACAAAAATAGAATAATTTAAAAATAAATTATTCGATCGGCCAAATAGTCCATGAAAAATTTTCTACTGTACAATAACATGACCATAACATCAAGCTTTCAATAATAAAAAACATTTAATTTTAAATTCAACCAGAATTCTTAAATTTGCATCTGGATTTTCCGTTGTCAGATATAATCGCAATAATCTAGCGGCCTTGTATAAGTACTTCGAAACGGTGGAAAATTTAATTTTTTCTGGAACAGGGGGCATATTTTGCAACTCAATTTTCTGGAAGCCGTCCACCACCTGAAAATATATAATAATAAATTAATTAAAAATGGTTGACAATCAAAAGTTCAGTAACCACAATTCTAAGGTATATAAAATTTGATATGTATCGATAGGTCTCCCCGAGCAGGGTGGGCGACAACAAACCAAAAATTAAAAAAAAAAAAATAATTATAATATGATTTGAAAGTCACACCACCACAAGCGCTAAACACGCTTTCACTTTATAGAGCCGCTGACAGTGGCGTGCCTTCCATATAAGCCGAAAAGCCCGGCTTGCCTAGCTAATCCTCTATGAGCTACAATATGTTTCAAAAATGTATTGTAACAATTTCTTTAACGTTTACATTTGGTTTCACTAACTGCCAATAGCATAAACATATAAATAAAGCTCTTCCTGCCATCTGTCGGCTGATAGCAAAACAATTAACATAATGCATATGATGGCATCGCTTACTTGCTTACTAAAAATAGCCTTTAACCGCCTAGGCGATGATTGCCATCTCGCTTTTACTTATTGGCTTTTACCTGGCTTTCAAATCCCTTACTAAAATGTCTTTTTGAAGCTACAGTTTTTTTTTGAATTTAGAAGAAATTTTGTATGCAACTACGAAGCCAGCTTCGTGCTGTTGTTACTATAAGCTTTAAAGCCAAACTGGATATGTATATACATATCTACAATGTTAATGTGCAAAGAGCTCTACTCAAAAATTATTGGCGCATATTTTAAAGTAGAAAAAAAGAATTCAATAGTGGTGATTGCTGTAATATTTTTTTTTTTTGCTAGGCATTATAAAATATAAAAAATATTTTTTAGGTTTCTTAGGTCCACTTGCACGACGCCGAGTTATCTTTTTAGCTCAGAGTTAATTTGACATTAACTCTGAGTTAAAAATATAAATTTTCGTTGTGCAAGTGAGCCTTGGCTTCCGCGATGTATGTAAATGGGAAATAGTGCATGTAAACCTTTTCCCTTGGATTGGAAAAGCTTAAAAAATCTGCAAAACAATAACTTGCCTATTGAAGAAACCTAAATGTTTAAGTTTTTCCCCGTGTGCAAAAGTCGATAAATATCTATCCTGAACTCTTCTTCTTCGTCTGAAATGTTCTTTGGCAGCAGTATGTGCTTTTGTTGGGGTTATAAGGACTGGGGCTTGCCTTGATTGAAACACGTAGGCACGCCACTGGCCGCTGTTATGTGTTTAGGTATGACCACTTACAATGTTGTGTTTGCATTCATAGCTGTTGGGGAGAGCCCGAGTGTGAGAACAAGAGTTTTTGCGTTGGCAGCAATAATAAACATGAGTCAGTCGTACACTTTATTGAACGTAGGTACAAAGAGTGTTTACAAAAACAAAATCTGTGAGTGGGTATTCAGAGAAGCAAATGCTTGCTCAGACTTGATGTTTTGAAAAAGAAAAAAAACACAATTAAGATAAATCATGCACAAGGCTCTTAGTGGATAGACTTCGCAAAATAAAGTAAAATGGAAAATTGATAAAATTATAAAAAAAGTAATATAAAAATAGAAAAGTGATTGAAAGTAAAGAAAGAAGTTTGTAGGAAAAGAAAGGAAAGAAAAAAAATGGAGCAAAATGAAATAAATAAAAGTATAAATTAAAGGAAATAATGGGAAAGGAAAGGAATGGATAAAAGGTAAGGTATGAAAAGGAAAAGAGAGAAAAATCAAAGGCAACTGGAGGAGGGGAATGGAAAAGAAAAAGGGAAGGGAAAGAAAGTAAATGTAATGTAAGTAATAGAGAAAGACAAAAAAGGGAAGAAAAGAAAAAGAAAGAGAGAAAAGGTAGGGAGGAGGAAGGTATGAAAAATAAATAAAGATAAAATGAAAGAAAAAAAGGAAAGGAAGGGGAGAAAATAAGTAAAAGATATGAATGATAAAGAAAGAAAACTAAAGGAGTTATGAAAAGGAAAAGAAAGAAAGTAAGAAAACGGAAGGAAAGGAAAGGAAATGAGAGGAAAAGAAATGTAAGAACAAAACGGAATGTAATGAAAAACAATGGTAAGAAAAAAAAGAAATAAAATTAAAAGAAAATTAATAAAATGAAAGGAAACTAAGGGAAGGGAAATGAAACTAAAGCAAAGGATATGAAAGGAAAGGAAAGGGGGGAAAAGAAAATTAAAGGAAAAAGAGGAATGTAATGGAAATGAAATGAAAGGCCAGGTAAGAAAATGAAAGAAAGAAAATGAAAAGAAAAGAACAGAAAAGAAAGAAAGGAAATAAAATTAAATGAAAGAGAGAAACTGAAAGGAAGAGAAAGAAAAGGAAAAGAAGGGAGATGGAAATGAAATGAAGGCCAGGTATAAAAATTAAGGATAGAAAATGAAAAGAAAAGAACAGAACAGAAAGAAAGATAGGAAATAAAATGAAATGAAAGGAGAGAAACTGAAAGGAAGAGAAAGAAAAGGAAAAGAAGGGAGATGGACGAAAAGAAAAGGGAAGGGAAAGGAAAGGGAAGGAAAGAAAAGCAAAAGGAAGGAAAAGAGATGAAAGGAGGGCAAAGAAAACAAAAGAAAGGAAAGAAAAGCAAATGAAAGAAAAGAAGGAAATAAGGGAAAAGGAAAGAAAAAAATGACTTTTAAAGACGACCTAGAATAAAAAATTATCAACATTGAAACTATATTACTGAATGATGTAAGTAGGGAAGAAAATGCAAAAAGAATAGGAATGCAAAGAAACGAAAAATATAAAAAATAAGGAAAAGAAAGGAAAATTTAAGAAATAGGAAAAAGGTAGGGAAATAATGAAAGGTTTTGTGGTTGAATTTCAACCACTGGGCAAACTCTAGTTATAATAAATGAGTGATAGCAATAACTTACCGTAAGAGTTTCACAAGTTTCGATTTGACGGCTCAGTTTTCCGGTTGCCGATCTTGGTCCAGTGCTGGTTGATTTATCCAAAGCTTCAAACAAATGCCGAAACGGAAGTTCGTTGAAGTGTAGAAGGCAAACGAACCAATGCAATGGTATTTTTAACAGCTATTCGAATCGTTGTATAATTCCACCGTGTGGGCCAGTGTTTGTTGGCTCACCGTCAGTTATCGTTGGAAAAACCATTTAATTTGGTTGTTTTGTATTCAGCGGTTTCATGTTCTAGTCTTACGTAACCAATCAATTCAGAATTGGGTTCTCTCAAAATAACAAGGTTCTTTTACCATCCTAGTATGATACTTCTCATTAATTTTATCTATCCTTAAAGTATCTGTTTTTCTGCCATCGAATGAAAACGCTAACAAATTGGTATCATCTAACCGTTTGCGAAGCACTTCTTGTCTGCATTTCTCTGCGAACTTTCGATTTATCCATGATGAGAGGTTTCCCATGCCTATCTTTAATTTTAAAATCTTGCAAAAGAGCGGTTCCCAATGCTGATGGCAAAGTTAAAACTATCGTATCTCTCTGTATATTGTGAACTTGTGCTTCTATCCATATCTTCTTGAACCGGTGGCGGTGCGTATGTTGAATCATCGGGATCTTGGAATGTTGGCATTGATGACATAGACGTTGCTCCTTGCTCTTCAGTTTCCATCATAAATGCATCCATTGTTAGTCTTCTCTGATTATGCTGATCGTGCATGAACTCTTTGAGGCGTTCGGGAACCCAGCCGCATGTACATGGAGCTCCCTTCAAATCGCATTTACATGTTCCAATGTAAAAAATTGTCTCTTGATTTGCTATTGATACTTGTCAAGCAATTTATTCAATTTTTTAAATACACTTTTTTTCAGCATTATTTCCATACCAAGTTTTTCCCAAATTCCAATCAACTTATCTTGTACTTGAATAGTGAATGATTTATGGGAAAATTTTTTTTGTTCTGTTTTAGCACGTTCGCTTAAGTAAAAATAATATCTCAAGATATCCAGATGGGTTGGTAAATTAAGATCAGTTAAATCAGTAGCACACCAAAAACAGTAACATCATGCTTGGGTTATGACTCATTTCGTTTTCAATAGTTGTTGATGTAGTTGCTTCATCTTGTGGTGTAGAGGATGGTGGATTCATTGTAAACTTTTTGATTTGGAATGGTCACTTCACTTATTATTTTTTTTAAATATTTTGTTACCGGAAATTAGCACTTCACACTTTGAGTTCTTCACAACGACTTAGTGCATTCACAAAAACTGTTGCGTTATATATGGTCTACGATACGAGGTAATAAGAATGAAATGGTAATTTCAATTCTACCTGCTGTGTGTGTGTTGGGGGACATCAGAATTCGTTTTAGAGGTATGGTTCCTTCGGCAAAGTTTCTTACTTTGATCCCAAGAATATCATTTTCACAGAGAAATGGGCGATTTTTTTGCCTCCCCACAAATCGACCCGGCCTAATGCTTAGCCATCAATGACAAGCCCAAAGCCTTTTCTGTTCACCCATATAGGTATGTATATAATACTTCAATATTGCTAGTACAATATACTGTGGCGAATGTTATCAAGAATCGCTCATCTTCCATCACCAGCGTCACTACCACAACTACAGCTGTTTAGATACATGACGTGAGAGCGACAGAGGGAGAGGCAGCTCGCGTGTTTGCGAATGTGGCACAAAGAGGAGATGACGATAGATAAACGCTTCGAGAACACTGTTGCACGAATAAACCAGAAAGGGGTAGACATTTCTAGGTTGTGAAGCTGCTGTCTGCTAGGGTATATAAACCGCGCAAAGACAACGCAAGTCAATCAGTTTATTTTGAAGTGTTGTACAGTGAAGTACTGAACAGTAAATTAACCCGCGATATTGTACTACGGTTTTTAGTCCTGAATAAAGCGTACTACTTATTAAACAGAATCGGAGTGTTTTATTTAACGTACAGTGATCGAACTCAGGGAAAATAATCAAGGAATCATCGAATTCGTCACAATTGGTGTCAGAAGCGGTATTGTTAAATAAATACAAGGACATTGTAAGGATAACAAGGACATGGCAAAGTTGAATGAGTTGAAGATCCAGCAACTCAAAAACGAGTTGGAACGACGTGGATTGTCAACAACGGGCAATAAAGCAGAGCTACAATCACGGTTGCGAGAAGCGATGGAAGCAGAACGAATCAACGTTGACGATCATGTTTTTCAGCTTTTGGAAGAGGGAGCGACGAAAGTGGAAGTACAAAAGGATACCCCGAATCCTGTGGAAAACGTGAACACAAACTCGTTATTGGCTGCATTGGCTCAGATGTCGACGAACATAACATCTCAAATGAAAGAACAGGAGACACGTATTACATCCGGAATTTCAACACAGTTGGAGGAACAGAAGACACACATGGCATCAAAGTTGGAACAACAAGAGACACGATTGGCATCTCAGTTAGAAGAACAGAAGGAATACATGGCGTCACAGATCAAGGAAGAGTTGATGGAACAGGAAACACGCATAACGTTAAAACTAGAGGCACAAGAGCAAAGAGTCTCATCGCAGCTAGAAGTTGTCAGTGGACGACAGGATAAGATCGAAGCCGAGGTGGATGCGTTAAAATCTCGTATCCAGGAGTTGCAGCTGAATCGTCCAAGTGTTTCCACAAGCACGCCCAAGGTAAAAACCCCATCCTTTGACGGTTCTGTTCCTTTCCAGGTATTTAAGCTACAATTTGAGAAGACAGCAGCTGTGAACAACTGGGGCGCTGAGGACAAAGACGCTGCTTTATTTGTGTCATTGAAAGGACCTGCAGCCGAAATCTTACAGACTATTCCGGACGCTGAAAGAAACAACTATGAAGCGTTGATGGGAGCCGTTGAAAGACGTTACGGCAGCGAGCATAGAAGGCAGATACATCAAATAGAGCTACAGAATCGCTTCCAGAAGGCTAACGAAACATTACAGGAGTTTGCATCGGACATCGAGAGGTTGGCTCATCTAGCAAACGCAGACGCACCAGTGGAATACATCGAGAGGGTGAAAATCCAAAGTTTCATAAATGGAATACGTGACGTGGAGACGAAGCGGGCCACCTATGCAAATCCAAAGAGATCATTTGCGGAGACGGTATCACATGCTCTAACTCAAGAAACAGCATCACTTTTGTCCAAACCAGCGTACAAAGCTCATCGTGTGGAAGTAGAACGACCAGAATGGGTGGACGCAATCCTAGAAGCATTGAACGGAAAGCAACGGAAAAATGAAGCAGCCATTAAATGCTTCAAGTGCGGAAAATCTGGCCATATGGTGCGTCATTGCAACATCGGCTCCAGAGACTTCGGCAATGCTTGTGGACGTAAGGGTAACGCTGGAGGAGATGACCAAGATGAATGCCCTATAGTTTCTGTGTCGCAGGTCGGAGGGAAAGCAAGTACTGTTACTGTTAGAGGTTTCTTGGACGGAAAAGAGCGGTTATTCACTGTGGATACTGGCGCATCTCATTCCATCATTAGAAGTGACTTGGTCCAAAAGAGAGTACGACCATTGCAGGATGCAAAGTTGCGGACAGTAACTGGTGAAAGTAAGCTGGTTCATGGAGAAGTGCGGTGCAAAGTTGCGATTGGGAATGCGACTACATACCACAACTTCTTAGTGGCAGATATTGTGGACGAAGTCATCATTGGCGTCGACTTCTTGGCTGTGAGAGACATTCACATGAACCTGAGAAATAGAGTTATGAGATACAATGGCCAAGAAGTACCTCTGATCTTTGGACACAACATTGGGTATTGCACCAAAGGAGTTTCATTAGAGATGAGGCACAGGGACACTCGAAAGGCAAAGGTACCTCCTCAACCAATGGCTTTGATAGACAAATGCCTGCTTGAGAATATTTGGAGAAGTCAACAGGAAGATTCAGATCTGGCATGTGTGATCCGAGGGCTTGAGCGAGACAAACGACCAGCAAGAAAAGAAATGTCAGCGGCGAGTCCAGTTGCCAAGTCATATTGGGCACAATGGAACAGTTTACGAATGGTATCCGGTTGTTTGCATCGAATATGGGAGAGTGAGGATGGTCAATGCGCTCGGAAGCTTATAGTTGTTCCAAGGAAGCGGGTGTCTGATGTTCTCAGGGAACTGCATAACGATCCAAGTGGAGGTCATCTAGGAGTCAAGAAGACCTTGGAGAGGATTAAGCAGACATTTTATTGGGTTGGTTACGGTCAGTCGGTAAAGGAGTGGATTGCCAAATGCGATGAGTGCATCAGAGCAAAGGTGCTGAGGTCCACGAGTCATGGTCGAAGGAGGCAGTGCAACTCAGATGCACCGGTTGAGAGGATTGCCTTGGATGAAGCTGGTCCATTCCCCAGAACTATAAGCAAAAACATGAAAACCAGGTACGACAAAGCAATGGAAACAGAAGGGTTTCTGGAAGGAGATTTAGTATTCCTTAACAGGCCACAACGGAGGAAAAGTGTGTCTCCCAAAGTTCAGTGCAACTGGGAAGGACCATACAGAGTTGTGAAACGGATCAACGACGTTGTTTACCGCATACAGGCTGTTGGAATGCTACGGAACAAAATGAAAGTGGTTCCCCTGGAGAGACTAGCAACGTTCGGATCGGGAAATGTGTCTGATCGGGACGATCAGACTTAGGTGGAGGGCAGTGTGGCGAATGGTATCAAGAATCGCTCATCTTCCATCACCAGCGTCACTACCACAACTACAGCTGTTTAGATACATGACGTGAGAGCGACAGAGGGAGAGGCAGCTCGCGTGTTTGCGAATGTGGCACAAAGAGGAGATGACGATAGATAAACGCTTCGAGAACACTGTTGCACGAATAAACCAGAAAGGGGTAGACATTTCTAGGTTGTGAAGCTGCTGTCTGCTAGGGTATATAAACCGCGCAAAGACAACGCAAGTCAATCAGTTTATTTTGAAGTGTTGTACAGTGAAGTACTGAACAGTAAATTAACCCGCGATATTGTACTACGGTTTTTAGTCCTGAATAAAGCGTACTACTTATTAAACAGAATCGGAGTGTTTTATTTAACGTACAGTGATCGAACTCAGGGAAAATAATCAAGGAATCATCGAATTCGTCACAATACACACAATGAGTTTTCAGCTCACCATCAAAGGGAGACAGAGCAAAATGTATTCAACAAAGTGTGCTTGACAGTTAAATATTTTCTCTTGTAAGGGGCTATAATGTCAAACGAATATAAACAAATGAAATAATCCTTTATGGTGCACCACATGTAAATTGTGTATCATTTTCTCTTCTTTAATATTAGCAATAATTTACTCTTATACCATCCGCGATTTTTGTAAAAAATGTTTGGTTACAGTTTTCTTACCTTAGCTTACAAAACAATAGAATTCCAACCGTTCTTCACTGGTACCGAAGTTTTTTTCACTACCAATAAAATACTTCTAAATTTGCTACCGAATATTCTTTCGTATTGCTTATTTGAATTAAAGGTAAAATATAAATATTGAAAATTTAAAACAAAAGTTAATTAAAAAAATTTTTCCTAAAAGTTTATAAACGGAAAAAAATTCTTCCAACTGGGTTAAAATATTTTTCTGTTTGACATTATACCCTGGTTCCGATTGAGAGCAACGTCAAATTCAAGCACACTTTGTTGAATACGTTTTGCGTTTTGGTGTGAATTAAAAAATATTTGCATAAAAATGTCACATTTTCACACGGGCGGTTCAAGGTTTTTGTTCAAATTTAGGAATCTGGTTTGGCTGATACGGAATTTCACAAGCACAAGACAGAATGCTTGAATAGCTTGGCTTGTTAAATCTGGTTCTGACGTCCGTTAAACACTTTTTCAAAATTTATTTAAATTGCAAAAACTCCAAAAACTTTAATCTTTGTACAATTTTGCAATTTATTCCAATCCATTGGGTTTTGTTTTATGTGGTGGGCCCAAAACCCTACGCACAACCCGTTTCACGGAAAGTTAGATTTTAATTACATATTTATATAGCGACCCGCTTGATCTAAGGCAGATACCATTGTGCACAAATACCAAGTGAATTCACTTGACGATAAACGTCAAAATTCCCAAATGAGTTTAACACCTGTTTGAGATTGTGGTTAATAACAAGTGTGATATCATAGGCATAGTCGTGAAAACTTCAAAGTGAGTTTAGTCACCTGTTTTTAATTTCCTTTTTTGTCTCACTTCTTTCCATCTTCTCATCTCTTTCTACCATTAGGTAAAAGATAGGAGACCGCCATGTTGATGTGTGCAGGATGTTAAACAACACGCCATTGCTTTTCTGTTATTCGGTGCTGGCGACATTTTAATATGTGCAGGATGTAAACAAACCGACATTTTAATGTGTGTTGTCAAAAGAAGAGTTCACACTTGTTATTGATGCACAATGGCAGATACCACCTTGCAGCCGCATTTCATAATGACAGACGCTACTGATGAAATCCCCTGACAAGCCCTTAAATCGGTTATGTCTGAGTGGCCTTGCCAGGTGGTCACCTTCTCACATTAGTTCACCACCGAACGGATGTTCAGTGGCTATCCATAGGATACACCGCACATTGAAGAATAGCTCTGGCCATTCCAAGTTGAATGGTGTTCATAAACTTTCCCCACTTGTGTGGAAACACACGGCCCAACCTCTGCGAATATGCGGTGTCTCCAATTGGCGCCAGTTAGCTCAAAGCTGTTAGATGGCTAGTTTAAGTGTAAACCTAGATATGAAAAATTTATTTGTTTTGACTTACTTCATTTTTTTTTTTCAAATGCAGCAACGCCTTAATAATAATAATCTTGGCTTGCGTCATAACGACGCTTAACCGCCTAGGCGATTTTGGCCGCTTCGTATCAAAGCACGCCAGTCATTCCTTTTTAGTGATAACTGACGCCAATTGGAAAGCCCAAGGGAGTTCAAGTCATCCTCCACCTGTTGTTTTCATCAGAGCTGATGCATGCTTTTTACCAGCTCTTCGCCTCCGTGTTTGAACAGCTCGGCAGGTAGTCCGTCTTTCCCAGGCGATTTGTTGTTTTTGAGCCGGGATGCTATCCTCACTTCATCATAGTCAGTGGGACGACTTTTCCATCGTCAGGGATTGGGGTATCGGGTGCTCATAATTTATGTGCATTCTGTACGTCGGTAATCAGGTTATTGTCCTAACAGGAACTTGCCCCGGTCATCTGCCGGATCTTTTCATAGAATTTTCGGGCATAATTCCTGTCAGCCAGCATCTCAAGCTCCTCACACTCACGCCTTGCGGCTTCACGTTTCTTTTTTCTGGAAAGGCGTCTCTCTTCCTTCCTCGCCTCACTATAGCGTTGCCATACACTGCGGGTTGCGCCCATTCGCAACGTCTCCCTGTATGCAGCGTCCTTTTTGTCCGAGGCAATGCTACATTCCTCATCGTACCAGTTGTTCTTGCGGGTTCGCTGAAACCCTATAGTGGCCTCAGCGGCGGTACGTAATGAGTTAGAGATATGCTTCCATTGCTCGGTAACATCGTTAGGTCCAGGATTGCTCTCCGATAGCAGGTGTGAGAGTAGGGTGGAGAAATTATCAGCTGTCTGTGTCGTGCGCAGCTTCTCGACGTCAAACTTTCCTTCCGTTACTCTGCGCACTTTCTTCGCTGCACAGAGGTGTGAGCGTATCTTGGCTGTAACAAGATAATGGTCCGAGTCGATATTGGGACCACGTAGGGTACGCACGACCAGAACGGTGGAGCTGTGTTTGCCGTCGATCATGACATTATCAATCTGGTTTCTCGTTCTTTGATCAGGGGACAGCCATGTGGCTTGGTGTATTCGCTTATGCTGTAACCTGGTACTAATGATGACCATATTGCGAGCAGCGGCGAAGTCAATCAACCTAGTACCGTTGGGGGATGTTATATCGTGGAGACTGAATTTTCCAACTGTAGGCCCACCTTGGAATTAAAGTCGCCGAGCACGATTTTGATATCAAGCTGGGCGCAGCGATCATAAGTCTGTTCAAGTTTATCGTAGAAGGAGTCCTTCTCTGCGTCGTCCGTCTCCTCAGTCGGCGCATAGGCGCAGATAAATGTTATGTTGAGAACCCTCGCCTTGATGCGGATCGCAGCGAGACGCTCGTCCACAGGAGTGAACGCTAGTACTTGGCGGCGAAGTCTCTTTCCCACCACGCGCTTTGCCGCGTGCCTGGCCACTATAGTATACGTCACAAGGACCGATGGTCGTCTTTCCTTGCGGCGTCCATCGAATTTCCTGCAGGGCGGTGATGTCGGCCTTTGCGCCTACGAGGACATCAACCAGTTGGGCAGCGATACCGTCCCTTGAAAGGGTCAGGACATTCCCGTTACATGCCCTAATATCAAAATCATTATGCCTTATTCGTTTTTCCAGGTCGTCAACATTAAAGGGGGCTCTCATCCGAGGCTTTGGTACATTAGTTTTCATTGGAATTAAGTTTTTTACGTAGCGGGTCCCAAACCCAGCGCACAATCCGCTTCGGGGTTTTTGGAAAATATTTACACATTTATAGGGCGAGCCGCTTTCTTCAAGACCGGCGCCCGCTTGCAGCCGCACCTCATGGCGAACAGACGCTGCGCAAAAGACCTCGGTGAGCCCTTAAACCAAGAGCCTAGATAGCTCACGTTGCCCAGAGTGTACGAAAGAGGACGCAAGAGTGAGGATTGGGCAAGGTCGCACAGCAACCACACCCCATTAAACTCCAACGCAGCAACGCCTTACCATTTTTTATTTGCCACAAATTTTAAGTTCTGTTTTTCTTGTGATATTTTCAATAAACACTTTTCAATCCGTCCTGTTTTTTGAAAACTCAAAAATTAGATTTTAACATTTTTTTCTGTGGGACTATGATAAAAAATTGTATATTTTGGGTACATAGCCTCAATATATCTGTACTGTGATGTTGGTGCGTGTACCCTTTGCTTACTAGCAATATAGAAGTAATATATATGGGTGAAAACTCAAAAGTAGTACAACTTGATGTCATCAGTCAATCAATCGGAAAGTTTTAAAGTGACTTGATATAATACAACAGCTTATGAAAATTTAGAACCCTATTTATATATCCCCTCAATTTCAATTACATATTCTAGCTTATAGAAAAAAATTATGGTATAAACCCTCATAACATCAGTCCCCTGGCGTGTCACAATTCCTTGAACGCTTAATAAAGTTGTCGTAAAACCAAATATCCTATATTTCTTCCAATATTTCTTGTTTCTATTCATTATTTAATATCTGTTTAAGACATATTTAATAGTTTTACTAATACTAGAGTTTGCCCAGTTGTTGAAATTCAACCACAAACCCTTATTTTATTTTCCTACCTTTTTGCTATTTCTTAAATTTTCCTTTCCTTTCGATATTTTTCATATTTTTCGTTTCTATACATTCCTATTCTTTTTGCCGTTTCCTCCCTCTTTACACTATTCAGTAATATAGTTTCAATGTTGGTAAACATTTATTCTACTTAGGTCGTCTTCATACGTATTTCTTTCCTTTCCTTTCATTTGTTTTTATTTCCTTTCCTTTTCTCTCATTTTATTTCTTTTGCTGTTCTTTCCTTCCCTTCACTTTTCTTTCCTTTCCTTTTCTTCCTTCTTCTTTCATTTCATTTTATTTCCCTTCTTTCTTTCTTTCTTTCTTTCTTTTCTGTTCTTTTCTTTTCTTTTCTTTTCCTTTCTCTTATTTTCTTACCTAACCTTTCTCTTCTTTTTTATTAAAATGTTTTTATTAGGTCGCTTTCGTCGTTCTTGTGCCCGGATTTTTGCATTCGATTTTGAACCAACTTCCTGTTGTGCTAGGGTCTTGAAATTTTCACTACAGTTCAGGTCGCGATGACAATGCAATATTATGGAGAAAAAAATTCCGATTAGTGGCGCGTGGGTCTCTATATTTTCAAAAATCGCATTTATGGTCCGATTTGGCTGAAATTCGGAACATGTATTACTACTATGAAAATAAATATTTTGCTAAAAAAAATTCCGTTAGGTGGAGCTGAGATCGGGGTAATAAAAACTGAAAATCCTAATTATGGACCGATTTACCTGATATTTAGCGTGTGTATTACTTAATCAATTTCCAAATATTCAAAAAAAAATTGCACCCGCTAGGTGGCGCGTGAGTCGCTCTATTTACGAAATGCGAAGGTCTGTTTTCGGTGTCGATTAATTTGTTTTTCAACGAACTTCCCGTTGGAGTGGAATCTTGAAATTTTCATCGTCGTTTAGTTTTCTGGCCCCACGCAGTATAACAAAAAAATAATTCCGATAGGTGGCGCTCGGGTAGAGATATTTGAAAAGTTTCATTTCCAGAGATTTTGCTTTAGATTTTGAACTAACTTCCCATTGAGCTGGGGTTTTGAAATTTTCACCATCGTTCAGGTTTCGCTGACAATGCATTATACAAAAAAAAAAATCCAAAATATTGCTTTAATTGCAAAAGTCCCATTTATCGGCCTATCTTCCTTATTGCTATCTGAATATTTCGTACACATGCTATAATGCGCATGCTATAATGCGTTTTCAGCGCCATAAACAGCATCGAAATTTCGAATATTTCATCTGCATACATTTAGGCGCAGTCACTGTTGCACAAAGGAAAGATAATGTGCTTTATAATGCTTAAAAAAGAATAATTTTATTCATGTAACCATAGACACACCGCGTAAAGCGTGTAAACGTAGAAAATTACCGAATGCGTAAATGAACTGTCAAAATTTTATGGAACGAAGCAAGGCGAATTCATACAGGTGTGCTCGAGCGAATTCAGATCTTCACGCACGCACACACTCCTTGTGGCTGTAAATGTCAGACAAAGCAACAACATACGCAATTTGACAGCTACGATTTGATTTTCAGGGAAGAAGAAGAAACTATATGGTGGGAGGATGCCACCTGTAATGAATTCGCCTTGGAGCGAAGTTTACACAAATTCGGTAAACTTCCGCTAGGAGTTTAGTGTGTAAACACCTCGAAAAATTACCCAATTCGATTACGCTGTTCGACATGCAGTTTTTCAAAGCAGTCAATGCACACTAGACAAAAATAGAAGAATGCTAAAAAATGGGTCAAAAATTAAATTAATAAGAATTTCAAAATAAAAAGTATTCACATAAATTTATCTATATCGTTCATCTACTGAGCTGTTAAATGTATATATTTACGCTTTTGTTAAGTTATATGGTTACATGAGTACCACTAATATGACACAGAATATCCAATTACAATCTTAGAAATTTTCACAGACTCACAACTAAAAAGTATAAAATAAAAAATAGAAAAAAAAATATTTTTAATTTAAAATGTTTTTAAAATGAACTAAAAACTGGAAAATAATTTCCCCTCTGCCTACATAGATTCTTCACCACGTAAAGCTTATCTGGAACATTTGTGAGTGGGAATTCTTATAGGTATTAAATAGTTTTTGGAGTTTGAAATGTATAAAAACATTTGGCGCTTGCTATATCGTGAAAAGATGTTTTTTTTTAGAAAAGCTCATATCGGTAATAAGATTGTTAGAAATTAATGCGAACCATCTTTAGCGTGCGCCAATGTTTTTATACAATTCAAAGTGCAAGTTGACGGGCTGGCTCTTGTTTATTATTGCTGCCAACAAAACATCTCTTGTTCTCACGCTCGGGTTCTCCCCAACTGCAATTAATGCAAACACAACAATGCAAGTGGTCATACCTACATACACACATAACAGCGGCTATATAAGCGCTAAGAAAGCGCGTTTAGCATTTCATATTATAATTATTTTTTTTTTTTAATTTTTGGTTTGTTGTCGCACACCCTGCATATACGATTTTTTTTGAGTTTGTAGTATTGTTGCTCCTTGAATTTTAGTACTTGAGGTACAAGTTTTAAGCCGATTAGAAAGTTCCCTGATTTTTGCGAATTAGTTTGCAAAAATGCAGAATACCACAAACTCCCAAACTAAAAAACAAAATATAGGGATAGATACATATAATTAAGGAAAGTATAACCGTTTTTTTTAGCGGGCGAAACAACAACAAAAAAAATTATTAAAGGTCAAACTTCATATGAAGCATTTTTTAAATTGCAATTAATCGAAAAGTACCATACCGATTTTCAATATTTTCATACCGTTCGATAGGTACTTTGATTTCCGCGAGTTCGTTGCTGTTATTCGCGAAACAATTTAAGAAAATCCAAAAACTCACGAAAGAGTTAAAAAGTGACCGGCCCTGCATAGGATAGTGTAATAAGAAGGTAAGAAGTGCATACCGCGCAGCGTATATGTAAAATGTGGTAAAAAATTATGTTTTCAAAATAAGCCCCAAAATTGGATCACTTTCGTATTTTCACCCATATATGTGTTCATCATACAAAACGTGAAAAGCTTCCAAGAAAAAAATGTCAAAATAAAATCAAAATTTGTTATATGTATGTAGGTACATATCATGGTTCATATATATAAAATGTGTACATATATAAATTTTTTCATTATTTAAATTTTGTTTTGCTGGTGTTACGAGTCCCCTAACCAGATCCAGAGAGTTAACGAAATCCCTGCGAGATAGATAACTTGGCACGACTACCATTTAGTGATTTCTGAGGAAATCAGAAAAAAGAAATTGGCACGGACCAAACTGGATGACGCGAGGCCGACCTTTTTGTTCAAAGTAGTCAAACCTTTACCACTAGAGACTCTGCTATCGCAATGATGTTCTGCCGACTGCTTATACATATGTATAAACATAAACCACCTGCTGTGGCTGCCAGGATTTCACTCCTTCCTCGAAGGCAGGGACTCAGTGGAAAGCGCGTCGGACTTCGGGGGGTAAGGTGGCCTCCTTCGCTCCCGGGACATCGAAAGCCGATTCATGTAGAGCAAGCTCATCGGTCATTTCACGATGTTACGATGCCCCTGCACCGATTCATTTTTGGTCCATCTTTCCTGATCTTCCTGGAAAGGAAGAGAATCTTGGGCTAACTAGCACCAAGCTTTGGGTAAGGATATGTCTAAGAGACCAATTGGGACCAGTCACTGGAAGCGGAAATGTCGACTTTCAAGATTTTGAGCGTTGTCACGGCCTCAATAGGTCGTAACAAAAGTAATGACTATAGTTATGAAAAGAGCTTTTAAATTTTTCTAAGCAATAGAAGAAATATTACTCATACGGGAGCAATAAGGGAGGTGTTCCCAAACGGTTGTCAATAGAAAAAAAATTAAATATACCCTCGTGAAGGGTCCCAATCCAGGGTGTTATGCGACCACGTGCCCATTGGACGTTTGCAGCCGGGAGGCAAATCGTGGCTGTAATCGAACGAAGCCTCTCTGATACCGGGCCGCCTCGGAGAATAACTATGGCCTTACCGCGTCGGACGACACACTTTCCCCTCACTCTCTCATTGACCCTAAGCTGGCCTTGTCCGGCCATGGGTCGTACGAACAAGATGAAAACACGAACCAAAATTTTAAACAACCAACAACTACGTTCACTCCTCTGCAGAGGAGAGTTATGCTGGATCAAACGAAAGCACAGCGTCGGAGGACAACCTCCACTTCAAAACTAACCGGGGGACTGACAGTTATGGCAACTACGGGTCGGTCAACCTATAAATCTTCAAGTAAGATGGACATGATGGGAGCCAGCACCAGTGCGGCTGCCTACGCAGCTAAGCGGACAACGGCGCATGCTGAACTTCCATCAACGGCTGGTACGAAAACCAGTCTCTCAACGTCTGTGGCAATGGTCTCAATACATGGCCACAGAGATCCAAAGGAAGGAGAAGCAGTGAATGGGCTGTCAGCAAATGGAGCGACCGCGGTCCGGACTCCCAAGAGACATCTCCCCGCCGCTCTGCGTACCTGGAAAAACGATTGGCTGCTAGGATACTGAAGAAATATGAGGGAGTTCCGCAGGAAACGCTGTCGCCGAGCTCGGCCAAGGGCAAGGGCATGGATTCCTGCCATCCCGACGCAGGATTGGTGAAAGCACGCTGCCCGACTCTTAGCAGCATGCACCTGTTTTAACGAACTCACTCACACTTTATTAAAATATCAACTTCTTCTTATCACTTTTAGTTACTATTTTTATAGTTTTTATTTCAGTTTAAAGTTGTGTTGTGTTTTACATTCTTATGTTTTATGTTTTACACTATTTTAAAGTTACTCTAAGTTACACTATAATTTCTTGTAAAATCATTCTTGTGCCCAATATAAATTGTTCTGATTGAACGAATGTTATTTTACTGGGTTGTACCTTCCCCTTTTTGAATTCGTTCATTCAGAGCAATTTTTGAAACTTATAAAATCTACAAAGATTTGCATTCTGCATGTAATTTGAGTTTGTTTGTTTGTAACTACTTAAATATAAAAGTATTGGATATTAGAATTAATATTTGTTTGTTACAATTGCATGCCAATTCAAAATGATTTGTATATGTACTTATAGATCGATTATAAGTTTAATAAAAATTTGGAATTTGAGATTTCATGCGTTACTAGATAATAATTACCGCTAGTTTTATAAATGTTTGTAAACTAGTTAATAGTTAATTTATAAAGTAATTTTAAGAAAATTTTTAGTTTACCTTATTGATTCTATTTTTGTGTACTGTTCTTTTCCTTTTGTTTATTTCATCAATGACGGTAACATTAACGCCGTCTGTACTTACTACAGTGTACGGGCCTTCGTAAATATTTTTGTGCTTATCTCTAGGTTCTTTTTGTATTAGAATTTTATCATTTAAACCTATATCAACCGGTCGCGACCCTTTATCATAAAAAATCTTATTTTTAATTTTACTTTTATTGACTAAATCTTTAGCTAATTTATGTGTTTTTTGCATTCGATATTTCGTCGCTCCCAACGAAGACTAACACGGTTGAGTTCTCTGCGTGGAAGACTAACACACTTCAGCTTTCTGCGTCGAAGACTAACACACTTCGTTCTCTGCGTGGAAGACTAACACACCTCAGTTTTCTGCGTCAAAAACTAACACACTCGGTTCTCTGCGTCGAAGACTAATACATTTCAGTTTTCTGCATGGAAGACTAACACACTTCAGCTTTCTGCGTCGAAAACTAACACACTTCGTTCTCTGCGTCGAAGACTAATACAATTCAGTTTTCTGCGTGGAAAACTAACACACTTCAGTTTTCTGCGTCGAAAACTAACACACTTCGTTCTCTGCGTCGAAGACTAATACAATTCAGTTTTCTGCGTGGAAAACTAACACACTTCAGTTTTCTGCGTGGAAAACTAACACACTTCAGTTTTCTGCGTCGAAAACTAATACACTTCGTTCTCTGCGTCGAAGACTAATACATTTTAGTTTTCTGCGTCGAAGACTAATACATTTCAGTTTCTGCGTCGAAAACTAACACACTTCGTTCTCTGCGAGGAAGACTAACGCTACAGACAGCAGGACTCCCGCAACGACATACCGGGCAGTTAATCGGAACAACTCATCGTGGATAGGCAACCTCCGGGATGTGGCAAACCTCTAAGCACAGATCGTTGTGCGACCACTACATTCGGGGATAGCTGTTTCAAAATAAACATTCCCAGAAGAGAAGACTGGGAGAGGACGGATTGGTGCCCTGAAACAAATGGTGGCACTTCCATATACACCGACGGCTCGAAGTTGGACGGCAGAGTTGGAGGAGGGGTTTATTCAAGGGATTTGGACCTTGATCTCTCCTTCAGACTACCTGATCATTGTAGCGTCTTCCAGGCGGAAGTCTCGGCAATCCTGGACGCCGCGGCCTGGATAAGCAAACGTGTCATCCTAGAAGATATCGTTATTTTCAGCGATAGCCAAGCGGCCATAACATCCCTCGGCTCATACACGTTAAACTCTGAACTGACGCTCAGCTGTCGTCGATCTCTTCAGGACATTGAGAGAAACTGTAAGGAAGACGAGCTTGCCCCGCAGGGCACGACCAAGCAGGTTCTTCAGGATAAAGAGCGCTTAGGTATGCCGTTTGCCACATGCAAACTAATGCTGAAGGAGCACACACTCCGTCAAGCCAACGAAATATGGCTGCAATCCCCAGGGTGCCGGATATCGAAACAAACCTGGCCAAAATGGGATCTTAGAAGGTCTAGACGCATTTATGCCCTAACTAGGAGGGAAATCTCCATATTGATAGGGGTATTATCCGGTCACTGCCTCATTGGTAGGCATGCAGAAAGGCTAGGTGTGCCCTACCGACGATGCTGAAGGAGTTGCAAAGATGATGAGGAGGAGGAAACAGTGAAGCACCTCATCTGTCCGACTTTAAGCGGCGCGAGAACGCGCTTTTTGGGAGTTCCCTTCCCGGATAGCCTAAGCCAGATCGCGGAACTGGACATAAAGGACTTGATGGCCTTCATAAAGTCATCTAAGTGGTCCGAGGAGGAGTAACGGCGTCGGTTTAGGATGCCAGTTCCGGGATTCTGCTATGTGGGAGTGACTTTCCTTGTGTTGGTGGTATCACAACGGACCTTTCAAAACTGCGGCAGCCACTTGAACCTAACCTAACCTAGTCTTCGACGCAGAAAACGAAGTGTGTTAGTTTTCGACGCAGAAAACTGAAGTGTGTTAGTCTTCCACGCAGAAAACTGAAATGTATTAGTCTTCGACGCAGAGAACCAAGTGTGTTAGTTTTCGACGCAGAAAACTGAATTGTGTTAGTCTTCCGCGCAGAAAACTGAAGTGTATTAGTCTTCGACGCAGAGAACGAAGTGTATTAGTTTTCCACGCCGAAAACTGAATTGTGTTAGTCTTCCGCGCATAAAACTGAAGTGTATTAGTCTTCGACGCAGAGAACGAAGTGTGTTAGTTTTCGACGCAGAAAACTGAAATGTGTTAGTCTTCCACGCAGAAAACTGAAGTGTATTAGTCTTCGACGCAGAGAACGAAGTGTGTTAGTCTTCGACGCAGAAAGTTGAAGTGTGTTAGTCTTCCACGCAGAGAACGAAGTGTGTTAGTCTTCGACGCAGAGAGCGAACTGTGTTAGTCTTCCACGGTAACTGAACTGTATTAGTCTTCGTTGGGAGCGACGATTTAACCTCTTTTGCATAACTTTCCACGTTATAAATTGGATCGATATCTTCTTTTTCCAATTCATTTGGTAAAATTATATTTTTACCGAATACCAATTCATACGGAGTGAATTTTTTATTGAAAACTGTACTTGTTGTTGTGTTATGCAAAAAGGAAAAATATTTTAGATAAACGTCCCATTGGTGATAGGCTGTTGAAAAATTATGTTCTACCTTTAGAAGTTTAGTTAGTTCAGAGAAAATTTCGTTTTTATATTCGGTCCCTAAATCAGATTTTATTGACCTCATTATACCATATATAAGAATGAAACCTTCAAAGATAGCTGCTGCAACTGTTTTTGCAGTTTTATCTGGAATGTGTATGATGACAAGGTACTTGCTTAATCATCATCTTTTTGCCATTCTACTTTATTAATATTACGTTTACCAGCTTCCACTTCCAGCTTCAAAAGTAATTCATCGAGATGAATTATTTTTTTAGTACGCGCAATATTAATTAACTCGAGTTTTTTGTGTTTTAGATGTGCATTTATATTTTAATTTGTAATTTTATTGTTTATGTCATGACTTATTTGGCTTTTTATCCTCGGGATTTTATTTGAATAATTGAATGAAAATTTATCATATACCTGTAATTTTATTTCTTCTTCTTCTTCTTCTTGTTCGTGGTGTTGTTTGTTTTGTTTCGTGGCCGACCTAGTTTGTACTGCTAAAATTTTATTTGTTGAAGTTTTAAGTTCTTTAATTGTGATTCTTGATAAAGCATCCGCCCTGACATTAGATTTTCCTTTAATATATTCTATTGTAAAATTGTATTCAGATAGTTCAAGTCTTATACGTGAAAGTTTTGAAGATGGGTCTTTCATGTTAAAAAAATAAACTAATGGACGATGATCTGATTTTACGGTGAAGTGCGTGCCATAAACATATGGTCGAAACTGCTTGATGGCAAAATATATAGCTAAAAGTTCTAGTTCGATAATTGCTTTTTTCTGTTCTGCATTGGTGAAGGATTTAGAAGCGAATTGGTAAATCGTTGCCATTATGATTTTGGCTCAAAATGGCACCGCAACCAATTTTTGACGCATCAACAGTAATAGTGAAATCTTTTGTGAAATCGTGATATTGAAGAATTTGAGGGGAAATTAAGGATTTGCGAAGTTTTTCAAAAGCAGTTTCACACGCGTCATCCCATTTAAATTCGACTTTCTTCCTGCTCAGTCTGTTCAAGGGTGCTGCTATTGATGCGAAATCTGGTATGAATCTTCTATAGTAGTTGGCAAATGCGACGAATCTTCGTACCGCATCTTTATCACACGGTTTAGGGTATTTTCTAATTGCAATTATTTTCGAATCATCGGGCAGCAACCCTTTGGACGAGCACTTGTGGCCTAAGAATGTAACTTCTGAGAGCATGAAATTGCATTTGGTTGGATTTAACCTTAAATTGAATTTTTTGCATGTTTGAAAAACTTTTTCTATATTTTTGAGGTGGTGAGACTCGCTACACCCAATGACTGTTACATCATCTACATATAGAAAAGCTTCACTTGGAGAAATGCCAGAAAAAGCTATGGACATCATTCTAGAAAAGGAATTTGGCGCGACGTTTAGTCCGAAGGGTAAAACCTTCCAGCGGAAAGCACCACGATCAGTGCTGAAAGAAGTGATGTCTCTAGAACCTTTGTGTAGGGGTATTTGATGAAACCCTGAATACAAATCCAGTCTTGAAAAATATTTTGCTCGGCCTAGGTTATCTAAAATGTCGTCTACTCTTGCTAAGGGAAATTTGTCAGCTATTAACTTTTTATTTACCGCTCTAAAATCAACACACATGCGATAAGTTTTCTCTCCATTTGGATCTTTTTTTGGTACTAAAATAAGCGGGCTTTTGTAGTTTGAGGAACTATGCTCTATCACATCATTTTGCAGTAAATTATCAACTTGCCTATTAATTTCTTTCCGCTGTGAATATGGTAATCTATAATTTTTAATATAAACTGGCGTTTTGTCTGAAAGCCTGAGCTTTTGATCGTAAAAATCATTTAAGGTCATTAAATCCGTTTTGAGGGCAAATACTTCGGGATATTTCAGGCATAAATCAAGAAGTTTATCTTTTGCATACGCGGGCACTTGGTTTATTAAAATTGACTTTAATTCTTCTAAGCGTTCCGGACTATCCAAGGCTTTATTAATTTCGTACACATGAGAGTTGTTAATATCTTCTAATCTATTGCTGGATGTGCTATGTAAAATTGCAACTTTTACCCTTTTTGCACCGTGATAAACTTCTATTGTGTCATTTGCGTAATTGATTATGCGTTTATTTAACTTTAAAAAATCTTTCCCAAGTATGCCGTCTGAGGGAATATTGAAGGTATCATCAACAACATGAAGATTGTGTGGAATTGAAATATTCTTTACTATCAAGTCTGTGTCTATTGTGCCTAGAGTGGTAATCTTATCGGAAGTTACACCTGTAATATTGATGATATTATTGTTATTTATTACTGTGTTTTCTGTTAAACTGGAAATTTTAATTAATGAAATATCTGCCTGTGAATCTACTAAAAATTTACATGTTTTGTGAGAATTAGAACAATTTACCACGATAAAATCGGAAAAGTTCAAATTTAGACAGTAAATGGATCGGGTTATAGAATTTTTTACTGCTGCTCCCTCATTGTTCGCTAATGAGGGGCATCGGCGTTTAAATTACGTACGTTAGAATTATTTCTATTGCTTGAACTAGTATTATTGTTGTTTCTATTATTTGTATTCGATCTATTGTAATTATTCGGCCTGTTACCAAAATTGTTACCCCTTCTATTGTAATTGTTACCTCCTCTACTGTAATTGTTATTTCCTCTATAATTTGAACTACTATTTTGCCTATTTGTGTTACTGTACCTGAAACTGTTATTATTGTATCTAAAATTGTTACCTCGAAAATTGCCTCTAAAATTGTTGGATCTAATTGGTCGTGAACGCATCGACAAAACTTGCCTCTCTGTTACCTCATTATCTTTTTCGATTACCATTTTTTGATTTGTCATACCTTCAATTATCAGTGAGCGCTCTAATGAATCCAACAATTCTTCTACTTGTTTAGTAAATTCTGCATAATTGTTGTTGGTGATTTTTCATCGTCATCATTTATTGGCGCTTAACCGCCTAAGCGATTTTGGCCGTCGCCTATCAAAGCACGCCAGTCATTCCTTTTTAGCGATAACTGACGCCAATTGGAAACCCCAAGGGAGTTCAAGTCATCCTCCACCTGTTGTTTCCATCTCAGTCGAGGCCTCCCCCTTCCTCTGCTGCCGAATTCGGGTGACGATTGGAAAACCTTCTGGGCTGGAGCTTCTTTGTCCATTCGCATGACGTGACCCAGCCAGCGGAGCCTTTGGGCTTTAATTCGCTGGACTATGGTCAGATCTGCGTAAAGCTCGTACAGCTCATCGTTAAATCTCCTTCGATACTCGCCGTCGGCATCACGGGAAGGACCATAAATCTTCCGGAGAACTTTTCTCTCAAATACTCCAAGGGCCATCTCATCTTCTCTTGACATTGTCCATGAATCTGAGCCATACATCAGGACAGGTATGATGAGAGACTTATAGAGCGCGATCTTTGTTCTTCGAGAGAGGACTTTACTTCTCAATTGCCTACTCAGTCCAAAGTAGCACTTGTTCGCAAGAGTGATTCTCCGTTGGATTTCTAGACTGATATTATTTTCGGTGTTAATGCTGGTTCCCAAATAGACGAAGTCCCTCACAGTTTCAAATTTGTAACTATCAACAGTGACGTGGCTGCCAAGGCGCAGGTGCGCCGATTCTTTCTTTGATGACAGCAAATACTTCGTCTTGTCCTCGTTGACTGGTGGTGATTTTTAAAGCTGCTATTTTTCCAGCGACAACTTTCGAGTTATCGGGTTTTATTTTACTTTTTAAAGCCTCTTTAATCTGATTAACCGTATTAACTTCCTCAGGTAATGACTCGCGCGCTTTGCCTTCTAGCTTCGATTTAAGAAAAGCAATAAGGGTTGGAATTAAGGGCCCATCCGTGAGATCTTCGATTAGATTAATTTTATCGATAAAAGACGCAAGCGATAGCGGATCTCCACTGTAATTCTCACTCATAATGGAAGCCCAGAGGCTAATAGCGGATTTCTTTTGTTATTGAGGTTATATGGAGTTTCAGATGTGGTTATACTTTCAAATCCTCTGAAATCATTGGACAGGGAAAGTTAATCGACCTGGTTTACTACTGAGCTGGTCGACGATGCAGTTGAGCTTCCAGAGTCTGAATCTGCCTTAACTGTTGAGCTTCCAGAGCTTGAATCTGAATCAACGGAATCAGAATCGGGAGTGGGGTCGGAATTTGAATTTATAGAATTAGTATTATCAGACTCGGCAATTGACTCTAAATCGACGGATTTGGAATTTGAATTTTGAGGATCTAACTTTTGCTCTGGATTTTTGTGTGCTAACCTGTTTCCTCTGAGGTTATAGGACATATGTAAAGAAATGTAGGGAAGATATAAAAAAAGATTTAGTTGAATTAGAGCAAGTTGTGTCAGATTTACTTACGAAAATTTTAATGGAATTATAAATTGGAACCGTCGTTTGGCCGATTTACTGCGAATTATATGAAATTTTGTTGAAAAAGAAGAGAAAAAATAATCTGATTGATTGAAGGACTTATCCGACCCATGAAAATGACAAGAGTTTGATTCGAATATGAAGTTTAGAATTTTGACTTGAAATTGAAAGAAGTCGTACCGGCGAGATAAAATTTGAATTAAGTTAGAAAAATTAAGGCTGAGCTCAAGAAGTTTTGGTAATATCGCGAAATTTATAGAAATATTATTGGAAAAGACGAACCCTCAAATTTATGTTGCGTTATGACGGACGCACCGCTTTATATAAAAATAGCAAATTGGTTTTTCACGGCACCACCGTTTTTGTTTAAAAATAACAAATTGGTTTTTCACGGGACCACCGTTTACGCAAAAATCTCAAATTAGTTGTTTACGGAACCACCGTTGTATGCAAAAAAAAATAGTATTTTAAATTGCGGGGCAGAGTTGGGCAGAAAAGAAAAAAAAATGTTCATACAATTTGGATTTATCTGAAACCACAGAAGTAGCCATATAAATTATTTATTAATTCACGAACTAATAGAATTGATTAAAGAACTTGAATATTAATTTACGGTTTGTAAAATCATACTGATCGACTTTAATATTATGTTGTTTAATAACCCTTTTTATACCTTTCATGAACATGAAATGGTATTATAACTTTGGTCCGATGTTTGTAAATATGAGAAGAAGAAGAGATAGACCCATCAATAAGTATACCGAAATGATCAGGATGACGAGATGAGTTGATTTAGCCATGTCCGTCTGTCTGTTTGAACGCAAACTAGTCCCTCAATTTTTGAGATATCTGGCTGAAATTTTGTATGTGGCCACCATTTTGTAATATAGGAATCAGTTGTCGGAACTGACAAGATCGGCCCAGTATAACATATAGCCCCCATACAACCGATTGTTCAGATATAAGGTTTTTTGGCCAAAACTTCTGCAATTAAAAAGTTAGAAACGTAAAATTTTGCAACTCGAGTACTTTCTATTTATGTGGTGTATATAGTGAAAATCAACCAGATCGGGCAAATGTAACATATAGCCCCCATACAACCGATTGTTCAGATATAAGGTTTTTTGGCCAAAACTTCTGCAATTAAAAAGTTAGGAACGTAAAATTTTGCAACTCGAGTACTTTCTATTTATGTGGTGTATATAGTGAAAATCAACCAGATCGGGCAAATGTAACATATAGCCCCCATACAACCGATTGTTCAGATATAAGGTTTTTTGGCCAAAACTTCTGCAATTAAAAAGTTAGGAACGTAAAATTTTGCAACTCGAGTACTTTCTATTTATGTAGTGTATATAGTGAAAATCAACAAGATCGGGCAAATGTAACATATAGCCCCCATACAACCGATTGTTCAGATATAAGGTTTTTTGGCCAAAACTTCTGCAATTAAAAAGTTAGGAACGTAAAATTTTGCAACTCGAGTACTTTCTATTTATGTGGTGTATATAGTGAAAATCAACCAGATCGGGCAAATGTAACATATAGCCCCCATACAACCGATTGTTCAGATATAAGGTTTTTTGGCCAAAACTTCTGCAATTAAAAAGTTAGGAAGGTAAAATTTTGCAACTCGAGTACTTTCTATTGATGTAGTGTATATAGTGAAAATCAACAAGATCGGGCAAATGTAACATATAGCCCCCATACAACCTATTGTTCAGATATAAGGTTTTTTGGCCAAAACTTCTGCAATTAAAAAGTTAGGAACGTAAAATTTTGCATCTCGAGTACTTTCTATTTATGTAGTGTATATAGTGAAAATCAACAAGATCGGGCGAATGTAACATATAGCCCCCATACAACCGATTGTTCAGATATAAGGTTTTTTTGGCCAAAACTTCTGCAATTAAAAAGTTAGGAACATAAAATTTTGCAACTTGAGTACTTTCAATTTATGTAGTGTGTAGAGGAAAATCAAGAAGATCGGGTAAATATAACATATATTTAGCCCCATACAACCGGTTGTTCCGATATAAGGTTTTTTGGCCAATACTTCCGCATTTAAAAAGTTAGGAACGTAAAATATTTCACCTTTAGTACTTTCTACATATGTAATGTGTATAGTGTAAGTCAGTACAATTGAACACGTATAATATATAGCCTCCATACAATCGATTGTTCCGATAACTCGGATCCTATTATTTTGTAAGTTTTTTTTAAATTATAACAAAGATGTGTAATGTGTATAGTAATATAGTTAAATTGAAACAGGCTGTACTGGGGATCGAACAGTGAAAATCGTGACGCTTATTCATGAAAGGTATATAGCCTTCGGCACAGCCGAAGACAGCTTTCCTTACTTGTTTTTATTTTATTTTTTTTTTTTGCCCAACTCTGGATCGTTGTTATGGCTCATAGCAAGTAATAAAATTGCATTTACACTGTTGATATTTTAATTAACACTTTTCAAAAAAAATTTATATTTTGTGTCATTGTACAATATTTATGTAATTTAATTCGAACTAGATGGACATAAATTTTTAAATACAAGGGGTCATGTGACCAAAAACAAGCAAAATCATGTACTGAGTTATTTTTAATTTTGTAGTCGACTCAAGAATTTAAGAAAGAGCTAATATTACTTGTTTGCTTGGTTTTTTTCACCTGGCCCAATGTATGCCAAAATAAATTACATAAGTGTGGATCAACGTTTATATAGACTGCAATTAATTTTTTTCAAAAGCAAAATTTTAGTGTATACATGTTGGTATCGAAAGGAGAAAAATAGCTGTATTGAAAATCAAATAAATCTAAACTACAAAACTACTACTACATTTCGCAATACCCATTGCCGCTACCAGTGTTATACCCATTTTACTGTTGTTGTTCGCGTTGCTGCTGCTGCTTTTGTCTGCCGTTATTGTACGACATATATGACTGAAAAAATTGTTCCTCATATTTCGAGCCGTTATGGTTGTTGTACCAAGAACAGTTGCTAATTTTTAGCTTTAGCACTGCGAAACTGTACTCGTAAGCACTTTGTCTTTAGAGATACGTCAACGGGACTTTTCCACTCTACTGCACGAATTATACTCATGGTTTTACTAACGGCGATTGGGTTTTCCTTTTTTTTTGTTGGCTTTTTTTTTCAAATAGTAGTTTTGCCCAAATTTAAAGTTTTTTTTTTTGTATATAAGAAAATTATATTTTTCTCAGCTTTCATGCGATTTTTATTTTTGCACCTATTACTATTTTTACGGTTGATTTGTTTCCTTTTTTTCAGTTTCTAGTTTTATATATTTTTTTGGGATATTTGATTATTTTAAAAATTTTTTTTTGGGTTTTTAATTTTTGAACTTTTTTTGTTGCATTTTTGTGATCGTATCGTTTTAATCGAATGAATCCATTTGTGTTGCTGCGAAAAGCATGTGCTTACTAGCAAACTTAACTTAGAAAAAAAATTTTTTTGATGTGCTTTTTAAATTTTACAATTTTTTTTTTTTTTTTTTTTTTGTATATAAGTATTTTTCCTGCAAACCACTGCTAACCGCATTGCAAACACACACACTTAGAAGTCTGATCGCTCTCATGTTGGTTGTGCTTCAGATGAACCTGCACAAATCTAAAGTAGCCTCGGCTGCTTTAAGTGGTCGTCTTTCTAAAGGCGACGTGGATGTAGTTCTCATCCAAGAACCCTGGGTCAACAGCTCGAAGATCTGCGGACTGGCTCATCCGAGCCAGTGAGGAGGGCAAAGTCAGAACCTGTATTTTGGTTAAGTCAGACCGCAACACCTTTGTTCTACCTAACTATACCAATGGTGACATTACCGCTGCCAGTTTAACAGTCGGCAGCACCAGTCTGAAGATGGCGTCGGTCTATATGCCCTACGACGCCGAAGAACCTCCACCACAAAGGGAGGTGAGAGATCTGGTGTCAAATTTTTGTACAGGTCATCTTATTATAAGAGTGGACGCTAATGCTCATCACGTCCAATGGGGAAGCTCCGATATCAATGCCAGGGGCGAGTCTCTGTTTGACTACCTATTAACAACCAACCTGGTAGTTTGCAACGTGGGTAGCGAGCCTAGTTTCATCACTAAAACCCGTAGGGAGGTCATAGATCTCACTATTTGCAGTGAAGGCGCTTATGAGTGGGTCAGAAAATGTTCTTGAAGAACACTCATTCTCCGACCACCGATATATAGAAATAGTGATGGACTTTCGTGTAGAGCAACCTATTATGAAACGCAATCCACGTAATATCAACTGGCAGCTACACAATGAAATCTTAGCCAGAGACCTGTCAGTACTACCCCATAAGCCCCCTCATCGGTTGAGGAGCTGGATGACCTGGTAACGACATACACGACGGCGCTCTCAAATGCCCTAGAACAAGGTTTTCCAGTGCCAAGCCCACGCGGTAAACATAGGCCACATTGGACTCGCTCCGCAAAACCTGCAGGAAGCAATTTAATAAGGCTAAACACCTCGGCACGGAGCCTCAATAGCTCGAATACAAAGTTAAACAAAGGGCTTACAAAAAAGACCTGAGACAGGCCAAGATAACTTCGTGGAGGAATTTCTGCACTAGGGTCGAAAAGGTCGACGACACAGAGACTTAGACGAGTTCTCTCGAAAACTCAAACAGCCATTAGCTATTTGCAGAAGCCTGACGGATCCTGGACCAGCACGCAAGGGGAAACCCTTGAGCTGCTCTTGAACACACATTTTCTGGGTAAGTTGCATAATGCACCGTCAGCACCTGCAACAAGCCTGGCAGTAAATATACCCATCACGGAGGAAAGGGTAAAGCGGGCAGTTAAGAGCTTTGAACCGTTTAAGTCTGCCAAATGGCTAGTATTTCTCTATACAGCAAGCCCCGGCAGTTAGTGGTACAATTGTCCGAAAATTTGAAAATCAAATTCTTACAGATTATTACCTGGCCACTCAAATAATGAAATTGTTGCTGCATTTGTAAGAATGTTGTGATCACCTTGGCCAATCAATGCGTGTCATTTGTTTGTTTTGCTCAGTCGCTCACTTGGAAGCAACGAGGCAACAAAATACGCTCTTTCACTAACATAACCTCCGTAACAATTTTGCCGGGGCCTGCTATACAGCCTGCCTGGCTCTCAACTACATTCCGTGCTCCTGGAGACACAGTAGTGTTTATTCCTAAGGCTGGGAAGGCCTCCCACTACGAGCCAAAGGACTACAGACCCATCAGCCTCGCGTCCCTTGCATTCAAAACTTTCGAGAGGATAATCAGCGACTACCTCTCCACTGCTATTGATAGCAACCTTAGATAGTGGCATATGCAGACGATTTAGGCATTGCGTACAGGGGCAAATTCCCGCAAACTCTGTGTGACTTGATGCAAGTAGCACTGCGTGAAGTCTCGGCATGGTCTCCTCGTTGCGGACTTAGTATCAACCCGAGAAAAGTGGAACTCGTTCTCTACACCAACCGGTACAAAATACCTCCGCTGGACCTACCACAACTTATAAATCCAAATTCTTGCGCAGAGTTCTGGACAGGAAGTTAAACTGGAAGGAGGATATTCTTCAGCGAAAGAGGAAGGCGTGTGTTGCACTTTACACATGCAAAAGAGCCATACGCAAAAAGTGGGGTCTCAGCTCAAAAATATGCAGATGGATTTACACTGCAATTATCCGACCTATCATTCTATATGGAGACGTGGTGTGGTGGCCTGCGCTGAGCAAGGCCACAAATCGGAATCTGCTAGGTAAAGTCCATAGATCTGGCATGATCTGTATAAGCGGCGCGCTAAGAACAACGCCCAACGAAGCTCTTCAGGCCATTCTTGGCATTCTGCCACTCGATCTGGAAGCGTACCAGGCAGCAGCGGCAGCGGCTCTGCGCCTAAGAGAAACGTCTGGCTGGGGCGCAAGCACAACTGCACACTCCAGTATTCTAGGATCTTAAAGTTTTCTCCCTCTGAGCACAGATCAAAGTGCGACCACAACAGCTCTTTGGGTCTTATTCGTTCAACTCTGAACTGTCGTCGATCTCTTCAAGAGATGGCCCAACAGAACCGCGTGAACCTCCCATGGGCCCTGGGACACAGGGACATTGAGGGAAACTGTAAGGCAAGCGAACTTGCCAGGCCGGGTACGACCAAGCAGGTTCTTCGGGATAAAGAGCGCTTAGGTATGCCGTTTGCCACATGCAAGCTAATGCTGAAGGAGTACACTCTCCGTCAAGCCAACGAAAGGTGGCAACAATCCCCAGGGTGTCGGACATCCAAACAAACCTGCCCAAAACGGGATCATAAAAGCTCTAGGGCATTCACGCCCTAAGAAGGAGAGAAATTTCCATATTAATAGGTGTTCTAAATGGGCACTGCTTTATTGGTAGGCACGCGGAAAGGATAGGTGTGCCCTACCGACGATGCTCTAGGAGCTGCAAAGATGATGAGGAAGAGGAAACGGTGAAGCACCTCATCTACAACTGCCCGGCTTTAAGCGGCGCGAGAACGCGATTTTTGGGAGTTCCCTTCCTGGATAGCCTAAGCCAGATCGCGGAACTGGACACAAAGGACTTGATGGCCTTAATAAAGTCATCTAAGTGGCTCGAGGAGGAGTAACGGTGTCGGTTTAGGAGTGTCAGTCCCGGGATTCTGCTATGTGGAAAATGCCAACAAGTCAGGGATTTGCCATATGGCCGGGTCCCGGGACTGACTTTCCTTGTGTTGGTGGTATCACAACGGGCCATTCAAAACTGGCCTAAGTGTGCCTCTGCGGCAGCCACTTGAACCTGACCTAACCTAATACACGTCAGTATAGGCCACACTCTTAAAAGCTATGGCGTATGCTAAAGCGTATTAACGCTCTACTTATAACCCAAGGCAGCTAGCTTTTGGCTCCCAGATCACTGCTATGCATCAGCCACCCTCTCAAAAGCGGAGGCTCAAAGCATCAGCAGTAGGAAATGGGGGTCAAAAACAAACTATAAAAATGTATCTATTCCTGTGTGGTAGCCGGCTCTTAAAGCTGCGGCTAATCCAGCAGAAATGTATCAAAAGGATAGAAAGAACTCTCAAAACTCGCTCCCGATCTTAACTTTGATCTAAGCCTTGAGGCCGAGAAGCGAAAGATTTCTCCATTCTACTTCAGTGATTTTATGGAGCAGGCGACGAAAAACTTGAAACCAGGGCTGCACAACGATATAAACGAAATAATTTCGTTTTGTTAATTATCAAAAAAAATTATCAAAAAAATATTTCGTTTCAATAATAATCAGAAAAAAATTGTTTTCGTTGATGATCAAATCAGAAAATATCAAAAAATAACAAAAAAATGGTTTTTCGTTAACGTCAATTCATTTTGCTTAGATATGTACACTAGGCTGGGTCGGAAAATAATAATTTAAGGAATACAAAAAATTTGTTTGGTAGTTACTAAGTACTAAATGGACTCGGAATTCGGCACTCAGAGCTGTACCCCGTTTCCGTAAAAAATCTACAAAATTCTCGATTTTAATGTCGAGTGGCGACCCCGTTTAGAAAATTTCTTTTCTACATAATTTGCAATGTATCCTCGAGTACAACGCTTTTAAATGAGCAACAGATACTGGCTTTAAGCTTGCAAACTCCGGAAGCTGAAGCAATCGCCTCAAACGTGGATCGAGGTACATTGCTGCAGCTACAGTTTGGTTTTGCAGCAAGTTATGTTTTCTTTCGTTGACGGACTGCAATAAGAGTTTGGAAATGTGTGATGTATCTGAGTCTTTTTTGACTTGCAGGATCATTTCTAAATAATATTTGATGAAATCTCCAAACAGCAAATTTTTGTTCTGAAGTTGCTCCGTAAGTTTTTTAACGCAGCTGAATGTACTTAAAAAATTATCTATAAAAGTCCAGTCGATTTTAGATTCTTTTATATTTTCTAAAATAAACATTTCCAGGTTTCGCAATCTTTTTAGAAGCTCGTACGAATACGACCAACGAGTCGTACAATCAACTATGGGGGGCATTAAATTTTGGGAAGACAGCAGTCTATACATGGCAGGTGTGCGAAGCTTTTTCATCGTCATCGAAAATGGTTTCAAAATGTTCAAACAAGTTATCTTCGACATCTTCGTTCAATCTCATTTGTGATATTTCCACTTCCTCCATAGCTTCGCGTTCTTCATCTCCATTCGAACTTATTTGTGATACTCCTACTTCTTCTATAGCTTCGCGGTCTTCATCTTCATTCGTACTTATATGTGATACTTCTACTTCTTCCTTAGCTTCGCGTTGCAAAAGATTTCCACAGCATACCATATTGCTGCTGTTATCGCTTGTGATACTATATATCTGGTTTATACTTAGGTCATACCCAGTTTTTAGATAAATTAAAAGTGAGTTGATTCCTTTAGATAACTACCTCGCGTCGGTTGACCCTGTCTGACATTTAAGCAGGGCTACACCTCGCTACAACAACAACAACAACATAAGCTCTTTTTTGTATGAATAATATCCTTCCAAATAAATACTCAAGAATAAAAAGCTGATGGCTCGTAGATTTGACCACACTGAGATATTTTTTCACATATTAGAGCGATGTACGGAAAACTTTTGAAAATATAACGTGGCAGTATTTGTTCTCACCTGTGCAGGGTGTCCAAAATAAGTTTTTTTATATTTTCCGCACTGTGTTTTTCTTGCAAATTTTTCACAGCTAATGTTTTAACAACAATTTTGCCGTCTAATAAATATTGTGCGTTTAAACAAACGACGTTTCGGAAAAGGCGGCGAGCGCTCTCTATTTTTATTGATATAAATCGGTTTTTTAAAACCTGTTTTAAATGATTCACTTCTCTAAGAAATTTGTTCCCAATTAGTTCACCAATGTTATTATGTATTTTATTCATTCCTAGCTGTACACACATAGGTTCAAATTCCGTTTGAAAACTTTTTGAATTAAAAAATTTCAGTGGCACACCACATTCGGTCACAAAACCGGTACATACATTCATAACATCACTTTTGTTCATGTTTAGGCACAATTTGCTTTTTTTTCAACAACCTCTTGGTCTTCTGGTGGATTCTGTTCCTGCAGCGCAAGAAATTGGTTTTTGTGCTTTCGTAACAAATGGCTTTTTTGTTTCCTAAATGGTCTTTTGCCATGACAAAATTAGGTTAGGTTAGGTTCAAGTGGCTGCCGCAGAGGCACACCTAGGCCGTTGTGATACCACCAACACTAGGAAAGTCAGTTCCGGGACCCTGCCATATGGAAAATCCCGGTATTAACGGAATTCTCCACATAGCAGAATCCCGGGACTGACTTTCCTATACCGACACCGTTACTCCTCCTCGAACCATTTAGATGACTTGATGAAGGCCATCAGGTCCTTTATGTCCAGCTCCGTGACCTGGCGTAGGCTGACCAGGAAGGGAACTCCCAAGAAGCGCATTCTCGCGCCATTTAAAGCCGGGCAGTTGCAGATGAGGTGCTCCACCGTTTCCTCCTCCTCATCATCCTTAAAACTCCTACAGCATCGTCGGTAGGGCACACCAAGTCTTTCTGCGTGCCTACCAATGAGGCAGTGCCCAGTTAATACGCCTATTAATATGGAGATTTCTCTTCTCCTTAGGGCATAAATTTGTCTTGATCTTTTACGATCCCATTTCGGCCAGGTTTCTTTGGATATCCGGCATCCTGGAGATTGCAGCCATCTTTCGTTGGCTTGACGGAGTGTGTACTCCTTCAGCATAAGCTTGCATGTGGCAAACGGCATACCTAAGCGCTCTTTATCGCGAAGAACCTGCTTGGTCGTGCCCTGCCTCGCAAGTTCGTCTGCCCTACAATTTCCCTCAATGTCCCTATGCTAACGCGATTCTGTTGGGCCATCTCTTGTAGAGATCGACGACAGCTGAGCGTCAGTTCAGAGTTGAACGAGTAAGAGCCAAGGGATTTGATGGCCGCCTGGCTGTAGCTGAATATAAAAATGTCCTGTCTGATAGTGTGTTGGCCTATCCAAGCCGCGGCGTCCATGATTGCTGAAACTTCAGCCTGGAAGACACTGCAGTGATCAGGTAGTCTGAAGGAGAGCTCAAGGTTCAGATCCTTTGAATAAACCCCTCCTCCAAATCTGCCGTCTAACTTCGAGCCATCAGTATAAATGGAAGTGCCGCCATGAGTGGCGGGACTCCGATCCGTGCTCTCCCATTCTTCTCTGCTGGGAATGTTGACATTAAAACCGCTATCTCCGACTGTTGTGGTCGCACAGCGATCTGTGCTCAGCGGAAGAAAGCTATAGGATCCCAAAATACAGGCGTGTCCAGTAGTGCTCGCGCCCCAGCCGGACGTTTCCCTTAGACGCAGAGCCGATGCTGCTGCTACCCGGTGCCCTTCCAGATCGAGTGGCAAAATGCCAAGAATGGCCTGGAATGCTTCATTGGGCGTTGTTCTTAACGCACCGCTTATAGAGATCATGCAAGATCTGTGTACTTTACCTAGCAGATTAAGGTTTGTTGCCTTGCTCAGCGCAGGCCACCATACCACAACTCCATAGAGCATGATTGAACGAATGATTGCAGTGTAGATCCATTTGCATATTTTGGGGCTGAGCACCCATTTCTTTCCAATGGCTCTTTTGTACGTGTAGAGTGCAATACACGCTTTCTTCTTGCGCTGAAGAACATTCTCCTTCCTGGTTAGTTTCCTATCCAGAACTGTGCCCAAGAACTTGGCTTTGTCAGCCAAGTTCAGGTGCATGTTATTCAGTTTTGGTAGTATTAGCGGTGGTATCTTATAGCGGTAGGTGAAAAGGACCAATTCTACTTTTCCCGGGTTGATGCTCAGTCCGCAGCGCGAGCACCATGAGGAAACCTCTCTCAGTGCTACTTGCATTAAGTCGCACAGGGTTTGTGGGAATTTGCGCCTATATACTATAGCTAAGTCGTCTGCATATGCACTACCTTCCCGCCCCCCTCAGCTTGTGTCTCGCAGCATCGAGTTGACAGTCAGGTTCCATAGAAGCGGTGAGAGAACACCACCCTGAGGCGTTCCCCTTGTGACATAGCGTGATAAGTCAACCGAGCCCAGTGATGAAACTATTCGTCTACCCCTTAGCAGTTGATTTATAAGTCCAATAAGAGACCTGCTTATGCCCAGACTTGTTAAAGCGGTATTTATAGCATCAGGGCCTATGTTGTTGAAGGCTCCTTCAATATCTAAAAAGGCCACAAGACAGTACTCCTCTTCATACAGCGATTTTTCAATAACAGAAACTAGGCTGTGAAGCGCAGTTTCTGTAGATTTCCCTTTGGTGTATGCATGCTGATAGCTACAGATCAGGTTGCTATCAATAGTAGAGGAGAGGTAGTCATTTATTATCCTCTCGAAAGTTTTGAGCACAAAGGATGAGAGACTGATCGGCCTATAGTCTTTGGGCTCGTAATGAGACGCCTTCCCCGCCTTAGGAATAAACACTACCGTGGCACTTCTCCAGGAGCACGGAATGTAGCTAAGAGCCAGGCAGGCTGTATAGAGAAATACCAGCCATTTGGCTGATATCTCCAGCGTGTTTATGAGTTGTGCGGGTATAATCCCGTCTGGCCCGGCAGCCTTGAACGGTTCGGTGCTTTTAACCGCCTACCTAACCTTTTCCTCCGTGATGGGTATGTGTACAGCCAGGTTTTTTGTAGGTGCTAGGGGTTCCTCATGCAAGTTCCCTGGCAAGTGCGTATTCAAGTGGAGCTCTAGGGTTTCCCTCTCCATGCTGGTCCAGGATCCGTCAGGTTTGCGCAAATAGCTTGTGGCTGTTTGAGTTTTTGAGAGCACTCGTCTAAGTCTCGCTGTATCGTCGACATTTTCGACCCCAGTGTAGAAATTTCTCCACGATACTCTCTTCGCCTGCCTCAGAGCTTTTTTGTAGGCCCTGATTTTAACTTTATATTCGAGCCATTGAGTCTCCGTGCCACGGCTCTTGGAGCGAGTCCAGGTCGTAGGACCACCAATGCGGCCTATGTTTACCGCGTGGTTTTGGCACTGGGCAAGCCTGCTCTAGGGCATTCGAGAGCGCCGTTGTAAAGGTCTTTACCAGATCCCCCAACTCCCCTACTGATGAGGGGACTTGTGGGGGCAGTGCTGGCAAGTCCCTAGATAGTATTTCATTGTGTAGCTGCCAGTTAGTGTTACGTGGGTTGCGTTTCATAACCGGCTGCTCAACAGAAAAGTCTAGAACTAATTCAACGTACCGGTGGTCGGAGAATGAGTGTACATCGAGAACGCGCCATTTTCTGACCCACTCATAAGCGCCTTCGCTGCAAATAGTGAGATCTATGACCTCCCTACGGGTTTTAGTAATAAACGTAGGTTCGCGCTCAGCCTTCCCTGCCACCGCCGTATCGTCGAGTTCCACCTCGTCTGGAGGCTTATCTTTCAACGACGATTTGTTCAGACCACGATTTGGCGTGGCCGAGATCCTACTAACTGTGCCAGTATCGACATTGGTGCGCTCAGGACTAGCTGCTATCACTGTGACGTTGAGGTCTTCCCCGTCCAGCAGGCTGTCTCCCATGTCCGAGCGGTTCACTGCTCCTTCGCCATTTGACGTGGCAGATACCATACTTTCCGAGTCGGACATCTCCGACTCCTCTACCGGCACTGCGTAGTCCGAGTCCTCCGGTGCAGCCGAAATAGCAGCGCGCTGTGCATCGCCGCGGTATACGTGGATCATATCTGACCCATGCCGTAGTGCACTCGTCTATTGCACCGTTTAAGGGGCTCGAGTGCTTCAAGGTGAAGACCACTTGCCTGTCAGGCCCTACCGCATCCTCGACCAGATAGAGACCCCAGTCCTGCGTCGGGACGGACGGGTTCATGATCCTCAGCATCCTGAGAATTCTCGCAGGTTCAGCAGGGATAGCAGGAATCCACGCTCTTGCCCTTGGCCGAGCCGGGTTGTCCTTCCAGTCGACAACCTCGATTCTTGCCCCTTGGTAGATCTCACCCAGTCTTGCAGCTGCTGCCTTGTACAGTGCAACAGTTTTTGCATCCTCGCAAGCGAATACCTTGATTCGGCCCTGGTACCATCCCGCATCAGAACCCATAGACGTGGCACCCGGAGACTCATCCATAATGTCGAGAAGGGCATTACCGATAGCGTTCCGGACGTACCGCCACTGGTCCCTAGGGATGGCCCAGCTTTCGTTACCTCGGTCAATGTCGCCTATGAGGATCCGATCCTTAGTCACTTCAGCAAAGCTGAGTTTACCCACTACGGGGGCGTGTTTCTGCCGCTTCGGGTGAGGTTTTAAATCCACGTCCGATCTCTGGCGTTTGAAGGGATTTCCATTAACCTTCTTTGGCGCGTAATCGCTTTGGAAGTTCGGTAAGATAGCTTCAGCCATCTCCACCGTCTTTCTAGCATTCGGCGATAGCGTCTCTTGTGAAATACCCTCGTATTTCTTCAGGATCCTCGCGGCCGCTCTTTTGTCCAAGTACTCAGAGCGACTTGGAGATGTCTTTTGGGGTAAATTTCGACCCGTAGTTTCCATCGCGATCGTTCCCTTATTTGGATCGCTGGGGCCAGGTCGTGAGACCACTGCCACACCGTTAAAGACTTGGTTTCGGTACCGGCACTTACTAGGGCTTTAGCATCAGCCGTTGTTGGCTTCACTGTGTTTGTACCGGTACTTACTTTGGGGATTGCCCCCTTGTTATCCAGAGCTAATCGACCCGTAGTTGCCATCGTGGTCGATCTCTCGGCTGATAAAGAAATGGAGTTTGTCCTGCGACGTTGCGTTCTCGCTAGCTCCAGCATTTTCCTCCTCTGCTGTGCAGTATACATTGTTGTATCTTTAGTTTTAGGGTTTTTGTTACTATTTATCATCTTGTTCGTACGACCCCTCACCGGGCAAGGCCAGTTTAGGGTCAAGGGAAGAGTAAGGGGAATGTGTCGTCCGCCGCGGCAGAGCCCCATACCGCGGTAAGGCCATAGTTACTCTCCGAGCGGCCCGGTATCAGAGAGGCTCCGTTCGATTACAGCCACGATTTGCCTCCCGGCTTCAAACGTCCAATGGGCACGTAGTCGCATAACACCCTGGATTGGGAGGGGGAAGATCTTAGTCGTCGCGCCAGAGAGGCTTGGCTTCTCTCGTGATGTAGTACCGGCGGCGCTATGATCACAAGGGCAGCGTAGCCCTGTGGCTATCGACTTAAGCCCTCGTACCGCGGCAAGGTGTCCACCCTTCACGAGGGCCAAAATTGCAAAACAAACATTTATCACCAATAAAGCACGACAGCACAAATTCCCCCTCTCTTTTGCGACCCATCTTAAACCAAATTGTAGTGAAATAATTCAAATTTTTTTTTATATTGTTTTTCATAAAAACCGAAACGAAATTTATTTTGATAAATATTTTTTGACTTTCACCGCAACGATATATTTCTTTGTTGAGCTTTTAACGTTAATATTATTGATAAATGAAACGAAATCAAAAGTTTTTTTTCATTTTTTGATAAATTTAACGTTAATTTTCAGCCCTGCTTGAAACAAAACAACCCTGCTAAAACGCTCCAAGTCATTTGACTAGTCATTTTACGGTCATCGTGACCACCGGCCAGAGGTAATTTCTTTGGTAAAGTTTGTTTGGGCACTCTAAATTTTGTTACCAATCTTCCCGTTTCGTTCCTATTTATGTGATTGTGCACACCGTTCCCACTTATAGGTTATGGGCATAACACTGTCCCGCTCGCACAGTTTCAATCACGGTCTGTTGACGTAAACTTTTTAGTCATTCTCCCAGCATTTTTATCATACTTTTACGTCATCATGACCGTCTTTTTACCATTATTATGACCGTCATTTTGCCGATATAAAGACCGTTGTTTTACTTAAACCTTACCTGTGAATTTTCCGAATCCGCCACATGAAAAAACAGTAATTAAATTCAATTTAATTTTTTTATTTAATCAAAACGTATATAATTTATAATAAATCACTTAAATTTAAATTGTTACAGAAAACGCATGTAATTAATTAAATTAACAAAAAAAAAATGCCTTTCCTCAAATTTTCAGATATTTTACATGGATTTGTGTGAAGAAATCTCCAAAATTTCTGAAAATTTCAGCAATGTAAAAGCTATTGTTTTTTTTTTTACATATGACTCAATACGTAGCAAAGTCGCTTGAGTCCCTAATGCATAGCACATACGAAAACAAATAAGTTAAATTCCCCAAAATTATCTTAGGAAGGACTGGTTTCATATGCGTCAACTGTATATTACGCCGGGTTTTTCAGTGTAAGTTTGAACTTCAGTGCGAGTTTAAACGAACAATTTATGGGATAAACTCTAGACAACTTAGTCTGTGGCATACAATTGCACTGAAAAACCAGGGCCTAGAATCACTTACTGTGAGTTTTGAAATTTAAACTTTTTCACCATTTAAAATATATGGAAAAAATTTTGGATTTCAAAACGTTCAGTTAGAGAATCTAGGCCTAGGCCTAAATACATATCTAACCTGTTTAATTCCTATTTCAGTTAATTTTCAAAAATTGAAATTATTTGTTTTCGTATGTGTTATGAACTAGGGACTTGAGCGGCTTTGATATGTAAACTTATATATAACCCAATATAACATTACTTTATATATACTATGACTTAGGAGTTACATAAATATGCGTTCTAAACATGCGCACATTTTGGGTAAGTACAAAAATGTTTTGAAAACTTAAAATAAAAAAAATTTAAAAAACACAAGAAGTTAACATACTATTATCAAAATTGCAAAGTTCCTTTTCCAAACTTTTTTCATGCAACATCAAAATATGTGTGTTTTTGTTCTTGCAGTGTGTTAATTTCTTGTGTTTTGTATAAAAAAAATTAAGAGAAGAACGCTAAAAAATATATTTATATTTATATTTATATATATATATACATATATTTGGATGATTCAAATAAAAAAATTTTGTTTGTTTTTCGGTCTTACCCCCTAAAAAGTAAGTATTTGATGATTAATTAGCGCTAAATTTAAAAATTACTATATTTTGCATTAATACAAAACTTTTTTTGGAAAAAGTTTCAAAAATTATAAGAAAATTTACTTTTGAAAAATCCAATTTTTTTTCATACAAAAGGGTTAAGTTACAGCGCTATTTTTTTGCAATGCTTATATTCTTATCAGCTACTACGTTTTCAGAGGTTAAGAAAATTAAATTTATATACTTAAATATACTACACCTTTTTCAATTTATATTATGGAAGTTGCAGTTCATATAAAGAAAATTACAATTAAAAACTATAACTTCCATTTTATACTCAGAAAAGTACAATTCATATACAATTCAGATTCAAAAATTTACACGGATGAACGATAAAAATCGACTACATAAATCGACCTGTGTAAATCAGCCCTAAATTTTTGAATCTGAACTGTATTTTGAATCTGATTTGTAACTTTCTGAATATAAATTGTAAATTCTATGTTTGAAATGTAACTTTAAATATAAACCGAAAAGGTGTCGTAATAATACATACAACTAAATTTTTATAAAGCTTTTTTGCCAGATGGCCCATATGAAATTATTTCATTTTTTTGTAATTATAATATCTTAAAATAATTCATACTATTTTTAGGTGAACACATTTAACATGTCTTAAAGGAACTTTTAGATATTTCAACAAGCAAAGCAAACTTGAATTAAAGATTTTAAAGCTTTCCGAAATAAAAACTAAGCAGGCACTGCAAATAACACTTTAAAGATAAAACTAAAAATAAACGTTTTTAAATTCTTAAATTTCGATTGGAAAATAAAAGTTATTTTTAAATCTTCAAAAGTTAATTTTTTCGTTTTGATCGAAAAATAAAAGTTCGTTTAAAATAAAAAATAACTCTTTTTCGATTGTAAAAAAAATCGAAAAATAACGGCTATAGCCAACTTATATAATAAAAGTAAATGTTATTTGCAGTCCTGAAACTAAGCTTAGAAAACCCTGCCCTGTTAGATATGAATGACTGCATCCATCATGATTTATATATAACATATACATCTGATATTTACATCACAATTTACCATCGCGTTCTTAAAAGTAATATATAAAACCTGATGGGTGCAATCATTTATGTCTAACAGGGTGGTTTTCGTTAAACAAATTGTATACAACTTTTAGTCGCTATTTTTCTTCTTTATGTAACGCCTCTGCTTGCTCCTACTGTGACTGTAGTTAACGTACTTCCGGAAGCCATCTTCAAACTTTTTTTGTCCTAACAGTTTGAAAATTTCTGGAATAGTTTTAATTAAAAAAATTTAATTAAGTTAAGTCTGAACCCATTGAATAACAAAATCCTTACCAAATAAAGCTTCCTTCACCACCTTCAGCTCGGAGAGTGCTCTTTTGCCATTGGTGCCACCATAATTAAACAGATCCATCACTTCGTCGGTGAAAACACATCTAATCACGCTGGCTAGATCCCCAGATGAGCCCTTTAGAGCGAAAAGATATGTAATCTACAAAGATTTTAAATATATGAAACTAGGCACAAATAAAAAAGGCTCAAAATACTCACTACTGTGTCTTTGAAATGTGCGTCTGACATCTTCTCCTCAAAATCAATAACAGCATCAAGGGACTGCAGCGGCAAAATGGTGGCTAGATCCGAGTGGAGATCGCTTCCAGTTTCACCACATATCCGACACATCATTTTGTGAACGCTCTTTATGAGAACCCTGGACTCTCGCAACAATTTTTGATGAGCCATGACATCTGTTTTTGGGATTGCGTTTTCTTCCAAAATCTGCAGCCGTTTTTCGATCGAACGAAGCATATCCATTAAGTCTGTGAAAATAAACTGTGGGTTATTTAACAGAAGAAAATAGCCCGTATTTATTTTAAAGACATTTATCACCCCGAATCTGTCTTCATGATAAATAATCAATCTTGATAAATTATTAAGAAAAATATATGTGTGTACAAGTGTTTTTGAATTTTGCGTCAAAAACCAATTGTATTTTATTCAAATTTAATTAAATTTTTTGATGCATAGTTCAAAACACTTCATACAATTAAAATAAATAATACTACGCAACAGAGATTACCTTTGTTTGGTTCCGAAACAATATGGGCCGCTGGAGTTTCACCGGAAGAAAGGAAGCTCTAGCTGTGATTGAATTGTTGCAGTGGCGCTTCGTTGCTCAATGCTTCGCAGGAAAAAATGGCACTTTCATTGCGGCATGAATGGACGTTATGCTGCTGCAGCTTTTCTGCAGCCTGTGCAGAGGTACTTGGTAGCTCATCACCAAATAAAACATTACTAACGACTGTGTTAGCATCACCCGCGGTGGCTGCTGTTTCCCCACTTTGGTTGTAGTTTGAGGACAGCTGAAATTTTTTTCGTTTTATCGACTGGGCGCCGGTCGTGGGTACTTCAGTATTTTTGGAACTCGAGTATGTAATCTGGCTGTGGTGTAATTTTGTAACTAAAAAGAAATTAGTAAATTAAAAAAATTGTTTCAATAATGATGGTACTTTAAATAAATATGTTTAAAGAGAGAAAGATTACATTTATTGGTGGGTGGCTGCGGCAATTTTTTTGCAGCCTGCGCAGAGGTGCTTGGTAGCTCATTATCAGAAAAACCGTTACTAACAACTGTGTTAGGTTCGCCAAAGGTGGAAGACGAGTATGTACCCTGGCTGTGATGTAATTTTGTAACTGAAAAGATATCAGTCAATATAAAGTAGTTTGAAGTGACAACAATTACCTTTATTGAAGGACAATGTCCTTATGACGGGTTTTTTAAGTGAAGGACCAGGTGCCGGCATATCCAACTTAAGTATCGCCATCTTGCTGTGCTTTGGTTGTATTATTTGTTTTTTATTTTCACCTCGAGGGGTGGATGTAGCCTCCGGCGCATTGAAGGAAATATTTTCCATATCAAAAAGATAATTTTCCCAACAAAAAAATAAAAATTGAAGGTTAGTGAAATTCGAAGTAATAAATGTGGTTATATAATTTATTATATGCAAGTATTATTAGTTTACAAACTCGTGAAAGAGATGGTGTAAAATTGGAACCAAAATAAATTTAGATTGGAAGGGTATGCAAAAGTACTTATATTCAATTTTTTTTTTTGGAATTTTTATTGGGTCTTCATTTAAACTACTCGCAAGTAAAATGCCAAGTGCGGAAAATGATTCGAGTGGTTCACAAAAGTAATTACTTGTTTCTTTAAAATTATAACCAATAGCAACTTCTTCTCCAAATTCAATACAAATATCGGTTACTTTAAAAGGCCCCGTACTTTGGCTAAAACAAAATGAATCTTTTTCTTTTTTATGATTAATTATAAAACTGTTAAATTTGGATTTTTGTGCTTCAAAAAAACTTTTTCTTTCTTCAAGCCTTGAATTTAGTTGCTGTAAAATGTTAGTGGGGGACTTTATTAGTTTCTTCAAACGTTGCATATAATTTTCAAATTTGTAGGCTGAAAAAGTGTCTAAAGGACCATATTCTTTCACGCATTCTGGTAAATGTAGTAAACCATGTATATTAAAGCTAATTAAATGGTCCCCATAAATATCTCCAAATAAATTTACGAATTCTTTTAATAACTGTTGCGCAACATTGTTTTCTGTAATATGTGTCTTTTCGGAGGAGAGAATGCGTATACTGGTATTAGAGCTGGAAAACTATCGATATTGCCGCCTTGCAATATTTTCGATATTTTCCAAATTGACTATCGATAGTATCGACAAAATTCAAATGGCTTCAAATAACGGCTGATTTGCACGAGTCGATTTTTTGTCGTGCCACCGTGCCACAACAGGTATTGGTTTCCTTTAGCACACAACTGTTAAAAAACTGGATCAAATTATGGGAGAGGGATCAAAATACGTGTTTTGGCGGAAGCGCTTTTTAATATTTTGCTCCTGTAAAGAGATATTTGCAATCGAAATTGTCCCTAAAAATTTGCAAAAAGTGTTCTGCGGAGGAATACTGGAGATGGCGTTGCCGGTGTTGGACCGGCTGAGGGTCCCCAACTCAGAAAGGTGTTCTGCACACAAATACAATGTATCCCGAAGCAAATTGGGAGCGGACCCGGGTCATTTTTCGGTTTTTTGAACATAACTTTTCACTTAAACAAATAATTGAAACAGCGCTTCCTGATTCATGATCTTGATCCCTCTCCCATAATTTTAGCAACTTTTTTAGCAGTAGTGTTAAGAAGACTTAATAAATAATTCTTTTTAAAAAAATAATAATTTTTTCACAAAATTTGTCCTTCATTTGTGAAACTTTTGAAATTCCAACAAGTGACGCTAGAAATGTGCATATTTTCAAAATGGTCGATATATCGCTATCGAAAAAAAACCATCGATAGTGCCTCACCAAAAAAACTATCGATAGTATCGATAGTGCCATCGATTGTTTTCCAGCTCTAACTGGTATGTAAAAGAAGAAAATGGTAATACAAATCATCAGCAATACAATCCTTCAAAATAAATATTCCCGAGTATAGTAAAAACTGTCTATATTCTGTAGACTTCCAGTTTTTAATATCATCAAAATTTCTGCAAACTCTCCCGAATTCTGACGGCACCCAAGAAAAAACTATATTAAATTTAGCATTCATATTCGCAATGTTCGTTTTATTAATCAAAAGATTGAGCAATTTTTTTACTACACCTAAGTCAACGAGATGCATCGGATCTAAAGGAAATTGAGAAACCATTTTAAAATCAGATGCTTCTAAAACATTTTCTTCTTCCCGAAATTTCAAATTGTGATGTGCCGGATCATTCCTATTTTTGAATGAAAAATCGGTTCTTAACCTTTAACTTTGGAGGTGGTGGTAAAATTGACCCTCCCTTACTATTTTTTTAAGTTGCTCTCTTATGCTGCACTCTCTGAGTTTTATTTTCTCAGTAGCTTCTCAATTCGTGTTGATTTTTGATCAGTTGTGTTTCTGCTGTCGTAGGTGTAGCACGAGCGGATAAATGCTTATGTTGGGGTAAAAATTACCACTCCTCAAGGTTTATGCAAGTTTTTATAAGAAAATATTTTACTACCACGTCAAGGTAAGCGTAAGTTTTCAATAGAAACAAATTTACCTCACGTCGCACTTAGTGTTAGTTTACCATAGAAAATATATGACCACTCCTCCGCCTAGCTAGTAATAAATTATTTAGTAGAGAAATAATTTTTCGTGTTTTTTGTTAAATTTTAAATTATGTGACCTATTTATATATGCATATAGGCCATGTCAGGATCAAAAGCATTAAGCGATTCATTAATAGCCCAATTGCTTGAAGATGATGAGGAATTCAGCGACTTTGAAGATGATATTACTGATCCGACGTTTTGTCTTGAGCAGTTGAAGATAATTCTGAGGAGATTGAAGCCATTGAAGGGAATGAAACTGATGTTGAAGAAATTATTGGCGAGTCCGTAGTGAATTATTATTACGGTAAAAACGGGTTTAAGTGGTCAGCAATTGAACCTACACGCGCCGTAAGAACGCCTCTGCACAATATTGTACGATTGCCAGTGGCTTTGCATCAAAAGCCTGAAACTGATTTATGCGGGTACTGGTCAAGAATTTTCGACAGCGATATGGAAGCCATGATTTTAGAACACACAAATGCAAAATTGAAAGCTAAATTTGATGTGTGTGGAAAAACTGAAACAAAATGTCTTGATTTAATTGAATTAAGAGCGTTTTTCGGAATTTTAATATACACATCCGTATTCAAGTCTAACCACGAAGACACAAAATTTATTTTCTCTACAGATGGAACTGGGCGAGAAATTTTTAGATGTACAATGTCAGAAGCTAGGTTTCTTTGCATTCTCAGTTGTTTAAGATTTGATAACTCTTCTGATAGCAATCAACGATTGGTGAGTGATCCATTAGCTGCAGTTTCCGAAATTTTCAACAAATTTGTAGAAAACTGTAAAAAAAGTTAATCGATTGGAACTCATGCTTGCATTTATGAAATGTTGGTACCATTTCGAGGTAGATGCAAGTTCAAGATATATATGCCAAAGAAGCCAGCCAAATATGGTATTAAAATAATGTGTTTGACAGATGCACGCACACAGTATCTTTCGAATGCATATATTTACTTTGGGAAAAATTCCGATGGAGTTGGCTTGACAAATGAAGAAAAACGACTTGCAGTACCAACACAATCAGTGATAAGACTTTGTGAACCTTTAGAAGGAAGTGGGCGAAATGTTACTGCTGACAATTGGTTTTCTTCAATCCAGGTGGTAGAAGAACTAAAAAAGCGTAGTTTAACTTATTTGGGAACATTAAAAAAAAACAAGAGAGAGATTCCTCCGGAATTTCAGCCCAAAAAGTCTAGGATGTTGAATTCATCCATGTATGGGTTCACCAAAGACGTTACAATGTTTTCATACGTGCCTCGTATAAATCGTGCTGTCATATTGTTAAGCTCAATGCATCACAAAAAATAAGATGATCCATTTACTGGGAAACCTGCTATGATAGCAGACTACAATAATACCGAAGGTGGAGTGGATGAACTTGACAAGAAATGTTCGGTTTATTCATGTCTTAGGCGTACACGCCGCTGGCCATTAGCCGTATTTTATAGAATGTTAGATATAAGTGCTGTGAACGCTTACATTATCTTCCAATCTTCGAAGGAATTTGACAACTGTTCAAGAGGAGACTTTTTAAAAAAATTAGCCCGACAGTTAATAGTACCGCATTTGCAACGGCGGCAGCACAACCCAAAGCTCCCTCGGCTTTTGCGAGACATAATCGGCAAAGTTTTAGGTACCGAGTCCATAGCTCCACCGACGATGGAAAACAATAATGCTGCACGTAAACTATGTTACATATGCCCCAGCAGGCTTAAACGAAAGACTCCACATGTTTGCTTACATTGCGAGAAGCCAATGTGTATGGGCTGTAGCAAACGTGTATGTATAAACTGCGCAAATACAGAACTGGATGAATAAAAAATACCCCCAAAAGACTGACCTGTGGTTTCTAGAGTACAACTATTTTTAAGATAATTTATTTTATACATTTAAATACATACATTTGGCTGTGGAAAAATGCCTTTTCAGTTTAACATACACTTTAATTTATATTTTTTTTGTTAATTGACTATGTAGTGTTTTTTATAACATGAAAAATAAAGCCCTTGTGAAATAAAGCGGGTATTTTGTTATTAAAAAATAAAAAAATTGTCTGTTGTATTTATTTTAATTGAAAGAAGATGTAAGATGTTATTGTATAAAAGGTAACTATAAAAATTCAAATATTTATTAAAATATCTAAATAAATTTCGAAGTGGTCAAATTTACCACCACGTCACAGACTATGTCCCAAAAATTCACCTCCATAGTTGAAGGTTAATAAACTAGACTCTTTACAGAAGCATACCCTATTTCCCAAATATTTTCCGACTTGGCAACACCTAGGGCAGCCATTTTTAGAATTATGGTTTTGAACACCTGTTACGAAAGCTCGCGCGGGCGAGTCACATATAAATAAACGAACATCAAATTTTTTCAAAACTGGATTCGTTAAGCCAACTTCTAAGCCATTTTTTCTTAAAAATACTACCTCACTACAAAACTCTTCCATGAAATCATTTACGTTAAGGGGCTTCTGTTTCCCTGAGAATCAGGCAATAGTAAAAACAGGTTCTTTTGGGAAACCTACAATTGACCCAAGAATTGGCCACAAAACTCTCTTTGAGCTATTAAATCTGTTAAATCCATCTATGCCAATATCTATTAAAATCTTATCTTTTTCATTCAAACATAAGAACGAATTAGATTTAAAATGCGATTGAATACCAAAATACGCGAACTCCCCACCCGCAATATTTTTTACTATTAAATCATTTTTAGCTGTGGCAAACAAAGTTTTTGCACACAAAGGAAATTCATGGTAGCCCATTTTGTTTAATGCAGCAAGTAATTTATTTATATGCAATTGACAAATGTTGCATTCCATTGCCCATGATTTGAATGGTTCGAATTTATCTACACTTGGATCAAATTCGTTTTCATTTTCTGATAGGCAATCTGAAAATGAAAATGAATTTTCTGGACTTGAATTTGACGGAATTGCGGAAACCCCGTCATTTTCATAATCAGCCTCAGCAAATGTAGGTAATAAACGCTTATAATTTTCCGCGGTTTTCTCAGTCTCTTTTTTTTGTTTATAAACTGCATCAGGGAATTTCCATGGCAGAGATTGATGAAAGCGAAAAAACCAACATTTTGTTTTTAAGTTGGTAATATGGCTAAGTTGTTGTAAATATATTAAATCATGATGAATAAATGCCAGAATGACATTCGCATAAGCCTAACTTAAATATTCTTGAACAATTTAGGACAACTAAAAACATTTTTTTGTTGTTGTTAAATACCTTGTTAAAAAACTACTTTATATATGTTATACTGTGTGAATCTTAGTAACCAGGCATTACATGTTACTTTTATTTTAATTCTTAGTGAAATTTTGAAAAGTATAAAAAATTTGCACAAACATTTTTTGGTGTAAAAAAAAAATTGTTGTGCGCTTTTTTTGTAACGTAAGTGACGAAAATAAGCATTTTATTGCATAAAATATATAGTTTTCTGCCAATCAAGTTAAAATCTTCGATTCTCCATCTACAAGGTAACTACATAAACTATGTAAAGTAAATTTGTTTTTAAAATAGTATACAATGTAAAAAAATCCGTTGCGCTTTTGTAACGTCAGTGACGAACGCTTACGTTCTTACCCACCTTTTCAAACAAACTTTATATTTTTGCGGATATTTTGTTATTTTTTAGAACTATTTACGATGCCTCAGTCGGGAGCTGATAGAATGAAAAAAATGAGGGAAAAGCTCAAAACGGAAGGGAAGTAAGAGGACTACAAAGTCAAAATAAAGGAGTTTGCCAGAAAAAGCCGTGGTAAGAAAAAACGTTTGATTGAGACCCTACCTTATAATAAAAAGAACTCCTTGCTGGACGCACAAAAACAAAAAGTTCAGAAACGCGTAGAAAAGCACAGGCTAAAGAAAAAAGGAATGTCTGATATTAACCCTGTTCCTTCGTTGAAGTTTAATGTCCAATCAGTCGGAAAGGCAGCCGCTCGTACTCGTAGAACATTGCCACGCTGTCCTTTGAAAAGTAAGGATGTTCTCAAAAGGCTTTTAGCCGAATGCGAGAATGATGACGCTTTAAATCGTTTGCAACCTCCAAGCAAAAGGTGTTTGAACGAGGAAGTCAAACAAAAAATATTAGATTTTTATGAATGCGACAGCATCAGTAGACAAGCTCCGGGAATTAAAGATTTTGTAATAATCAGAACAAAGAATAAGTTTAAGCTTAAGCTTCAGGTTCGCCATTTATATACATCAGTTTCAGAAACTTTTTCTATGTTTATCGAAAAATATGGTAATGTTGTCGGAAGAAGCAAATTCGCTGAGCTTCGACCCAGGCATGTATACCTTTTCAACAAGCTACCACATAATGTTTGCCTATGCAAATATCATGAAAACTACATATTATCGCTAAACGCTTTAAACAAAATTATACAGTTTCCCCAATACACTCATGACTTCATAGAATCAGTCCTTTGTAAACACCCTACAGAAGAATGCTGGCTGCATACTTGCGACAATTGCTAACATGTATTACAAAACAAATTTTCGCAATACGTTAACGCATACAACGGCGACCATTCAAAGGTAACTTGGTATGAGTGGAAGGATAATCAAGGCAAAATCTGAAAGACATTGAATAATGGCACTCTCGAAGATCTAGTTGTACACACACTCAATCAGACTCCAAAGTTTTTCGAGCATTCGTATATAAAAAGATGTCAAGCCGAGTGCTATCAGAGAGATAAAGTTTTCGTTGCCTCATCAAATTCGGTTGCTTTGTTGCAAATAGATTTTGCAGAAAATTATACGTGCATAGCGCAGGACGAGGTCCAAAGCTTTCATTGGGTGCATCCGCAAATTACTTTACTTACTGCATCTCTGTGGCACACAGGCGCACAGCATTCCATAGTATTAGTTTCGGACAATCGCAACCACGACAAGACAACAGCTCTGGTTTATCTCAACAAAATATTAGAGAGCTTGCCAGAATATATAAACGAAGTAAGAATATGGTCAGATGGGCCGGTATCGCAAATTAAAAATCGGTACATCTCCCAAGGCATACATGTGCTCGAAGAAGTTAATAGAAGACGTTTATTTTGGAATTATTTCGCTACCGCTCATGGCAAAGGGCCTGTCGACGGAATAGGAGGAGCTATAAAACGATTTGTCCGAAATAAAGTTTTAAAAAGGGAGTGCCTTGTATTTAATTCTAAACAATTTGCTGAAGCTGCAAAAGGGTCCACGGTAAAAGTAATAGCTATTGCAAATGACGAAATCGAATGTACCGTTGATAAGTTGAACTTAAAGACTGTGTTCGCCAACGCGCCTGCAATTGCAGGCATATCAAGCGTGCATATGATGTACTGGTCCAGCGGCAACTTGAAAACTTCCAAACTATCTTCTTATAATGACGTATACGGAGAGGACAGTACAAGTAACGAAGAAATTCCATTGGCAAATTTATAAATTTTAATTTAATATTATTTATGAATAGATGTTTGTTTTATATTCATACACTATCTATAATATATGTACCTTTCCAATTATCTATAATATTCAAAATGTTATATTCTAAAACTGAATTAAATAAAAAAGCTTTAACGTGCTCCAAATTTCGATAAGAAAGCATTTACTTATTAAATAATAATTTGGTGGTAATATTTCTATTAATTCGGAAAGATCCTCTGTATATATATCGAATGTCTAAGTATAAATATTTCACACAATAGACTCGAACAATATTTGGTGGTTAATGCAACACGTTTCTTGTAATACAATTAGTAATTGGCGTATGAGCAAAACCAGCTAAAAAAGTCTTAACTGAGCAAAGGACACCTGAAGATAAACCCTTTCACGATTTTCTGCAATAAATCAATTGACCTGTCTGTTATCACGTCCATAAAAGGAAAACTAGTCGGCTTATTTTCTGTTACTTCGGAGGTAACGTCAGTGACGACTTTTATGTAACGTCAGTGACGGTACATAATTAACTATACATTTTACATCTCTATAAAAGTCCTAGTTACAAAGATTGTTATAAAGACTTCATTCAATTTCTAATAATCTCCCAAACATTGGAATTTAATTCTGTCAAGGGGTTTCGCAGAAATTTGGATAAATCACCGGTGCCCAAAACCCCTTGTCCTAAAATTGTAACGTCAGTGACGACTGAATTTTAGTCCGCTTTTAGTATGTTTTTAGAATTTAAATTAAAAGTTTAGGCATAACAGCTTTGAGTGGCTAAACTCCAAGTAATAAACCATTTTTCGTGTACTAAAACGTGCAAATGGTAATGCAATTCGAGTTTGAATCATACAAGTTTACTTGCGATGTAACGTAAGTGACGGTGGAATTTCCCATCATATATTGCACGCTTCATGTTTTATTGAATATTTTCCCTTTACTCACCGGTTATTAAAATTAGTAATAATTTGATTGATCACAATGATACTAGAAAGAAAAGGAAAAAAATTAAAGATAGTTTTATAAAACTTTTACCCCAATTTTTATTAAAAGTAAACCCTAGAAGACATGCTGGTAGTTTTGCTAACACCTTATATTCTTAATTCAGTACTTACCCTGCAAACCAGGTACCGGCTAGCAACCAAGTTAAATAGTTGGTTTCATTAATTTTTCATACGGTTACCGAAGTAGCTAATTTTGTTCAGGGCGTGTGAAAATTTTAACCATATATATACTTTGCCTCTCCCTTGCACTTGTTGAATTTTCCATTTGCTATAAAGTATTCCTGCACTCTTCAAAATAAAAAATTTCCCTTTCAAACTCTGGCTAATGTTTTGGTTAAAATGTAGTTAACAGCCATTTGTTAAAGTCGTCAATGTTTTGGCTAACATGTTGTTAATAGTATTTGTTGACATGGTTATGGAAACTGCTAGCATGTGGCTAAAATTATGTTATGAAACAGTAAATGTTTTGGTTAACATGCTGTTAAAATTATTCTTTGAATAAGTCAACAAACAAGCTAGCATATGGTTAACATATGTAGTTGAATCGGTTACCGAACCAGCTAGCATTTGGTTAACATTTATAATTGAATAGGTTACCAAACCAGTTACCAAAACGGTTAGCGCTAAAAGAAGAATGCTTACCTAATTTTTCCAAAAAAAAATGCACAATTTCTATACATACATATGTACACATTTTATTATTTATTTAAAAATATATTTCATTTTACACATATTTATACATACTAAGAACTTAATACTAACTAAATTTAAGCCTCCTCTACAACAATTAAGGAATCATCTCCATAAGCACTATGACGAGGACATATCATCATACAAATAAGGCATCTGAGCGTGGAAGTCCACCTTTGCCAGCAATGGCTTCTTAAAAAATGGCGAATTTAGTCGTAGCGCAGTTCTCCATTGCAATTGAGGAATCGCATCCGGAAGCGCTACGCCTAAGAAGCCATTTCATGCAAAGGTGGACTTGCAGGCTCAAGTACTGTATTTGTATGATAATACGTCCTCGTGGTAGTCCTGCATTCTGTATAATCATTTTTTTCATGCGGCGGAAATTCACCTGGGACGATGTATGTACCAATAACGTTGAGAAATGCGACGCAGTGGGCATAAGTTGAGTGATATTGGGCCAGTAACCAACAACATACGAGAGCTCAATAGCTTCAGCAGTACAAAACGTTTGCCTTGATGGCGTCCAGACAACAATATTAACACACGACCAGGTACCAGGTTTTGGCGAATGTTGAGCTTGTGGTTGCTGAAGAATGCTTTGGTTGGGCGTTTCTTAACAATGCGATTAGATGAGTCATTTGCTTTGGGCTTCTTCAAGTAAACAGCACGTTCACCACCTTCACCGCCACTTTTGGGACCATTTATTTCCTTAAAAAGAAACATTAGTTTAAAAAATTCAAATTAAAAAAAGGAAAAATTTTCCGCTTGCCTTTTTTCGTTTTTTTTTCTTCATTTGACAAATAAAATTAATTTATGCAGACAGCTGGCTTGTTGTCAACATTTGGGATATTTTTACAGTGGGTCGTGCTGTTTCATTTGCACTCATAATATTAGGTATTGTACAAAATCAAAAATATTTTCTCTTTCTGGCAGAACGTTTGCACATTAACCCTAAAACGGACTTTTGGTATTTATAGGCCCACATTTTAATTTAATTCAGAACAATTTTTTTTTGATTGCTTAAGGTTAACATAATTTTGGGAAATTTGTCAAATAAAAAATGTGTGTGTGTTTGCAATGCGGTTAGCAGTGGTTTGCAGGGTATAGTTACATTGTAGGGAAGTTTGCCGCAACAAGTTTTCCTAAGGGGTGACGCGCTTCCTTTTTCCTACTGGGTGGATTTTGCTATGTCCAAATGTAAACAAAGTTTTCGTTGCCAAAACATGGTTATTGTGATCGCAAATTGAACAATGTATTCATAAATATTAAAGATTATTCGATATTCGTTTTTGGCAAATCACTCATTACCTTTTCCTTTACAGAAGGGGTGAAACTGCCTAATAGGTTCCACCGGCCATAGCAACTCGCTCCCTGAACAGTCAGGTAATTTTGCAAGATGCTAGTACCGGAGCATACCGAGTCCATATCTGGCAAAGGAGTGCTGCAAACCGTATCATTACATCAGACAACCGCTTGAGTCAGCGCCGTCTCACCGGGCGTTTACGTAAGCACTGTATTGAAATCCGTCACCTGTTATTGTGGTAACCAGAGCTGGGTAAAATCTATTTCGTTCCTCAGTAATTGAACCTTCGAGGAGTTTTTTGTCGTTACCTGTCGTTAGCTGTGTAGTAATCTTGGTATTTGTTTCCTTTAGTGGTCAACTGCTAATAAATTAGCTAAAATTATGGGATTGACTTTGGAGTGACTTTCGACACCATGCACACCTTCGCTGCCCATTCAGCTGCAATCGTCTCAAAATTACAGAGCTGTAACAAAATCCTCAAGTCACTAGCCGGCAGTACTTGGGGTAAAGACAAAGAAACGTTGCTGGTAACGTACAAGGCAATTGGTCGGCCGATCCTGAACTATGCGTCGCCGGGGCTTGCAGACGTTCATTGGAATAAGCTTCAGGCCTGACAAAACACCGCGCTCAGAACCCCTACGGGGTGCGTCCTTATGTCACCTATATCTAATATACACAATGAGGTGGAAATGCTTCCAGTTGGGGAGCATAATGAAATGCTAAACAAGCAGTACCTACTGATTGCTGTAAACCACAGCATCCCGGTAGACAACTGCTTGAACTCATTCCGCCTCCTAGGACCATAAGGTCGCATTTACGTAAACATTTTGATGAGATCCGACACTATATAACAACGCCGTTTGAACTACAGGTGCATAAACAGGCCTTGGGGCATATCCACACAACGTCTGTTGGCCATTACTCTGCGCTCTGGCCGCTAAACAATGCTGCAACACCTGGCATTTCTGAAGAGGAGCGTCATCTTCCTCGAGAGACAAGGGTCACTCTGGCTCAATTACGCTCTGGATATTGTAGCAGGTTAAACTCTTACATATCTTGACCCCTAAAGGAAACAAATACCATCTTGGTATGTAACAACACAACTTATTTGTTTTATTATGATTAAGCACATGATTAACGAACTAAAATAATAAAGTTGCCTGAAAAAGCTGTGTTGTGTTGTGAATCATAATACATATTTTATAACTACAACACAACTTTTGATTTAGCTATGAATCACAATATGGGCCTACATTACAAGGAATGGAAAATGTAATTTAGAACTTCCATTCCTTTAAGGAATTGAAATGCTAAATGGTAATGGTAATTGGTTTATAAAAATGTATTGCGATTTACGTAATTGGAATTTGCCGGCCATGCTCAAAAAATAATGAAGTTCAATTACTTTTCCATTTACTTTGAGGAATGGAAAATTTTAAAGTGCATTTTCTAATCCTTGTAATATGGTTGAAAAAATTTCAATTACATTGGGATAAATTATTACAAAAAACTCATATATAACTAAATAATATTGCGTTTTCGGAAATGCATCATGCTTGGAACGTAATACCATTGCAGTTTTTGCAGCATGAAGCATTTTCAAAAACGTTGATATTAAATTATTTTGCTTACCTGCGTGTCCGGCTTTCTCCAATAATGCTGCCCGTAATCCAACTCGTCGCTGAAAATTTATTTATTAAGTAAAATTAAACTATAAAATTTTTGCGATCCTACCGCTGAAGAAGCTTTGCTAAAATTGGTAAAATGGCGCGCTCTATTCGCGATATTCCTTTTGTCATAAAAAGTGTGTTGCCGTATCGACGAAATGAAAGTTCTTGCATGTAAACATTTGTCGAAATTACTTGTTTTAATAACTTGACAGCATTGTTTTGTTCCAGCCGTCCCGAATGTCAAAAATTCGTGTGAATGAATGTGTGCTCCAGTCATTCGATTTTAGCAGGGAATAAAAAATATATCAAAATGAAAAAAAAAAATAAATCAATACGCTCACAATAGATGAGTTTTTTTCTATAGAAAAAAATATAAATAAAAAATAGAATAAAAAATATTTTTAATTTAAAATGTTTTTAAAATGAACTAAAAACTGGAAAATAATTTCCCCTCTGCCTACATAGATTCTTCACCACGTAAAGCTTATCTGGAACATTTGTGAGTGGGAATTCTTATAGGTATTAAATAGGTTTTGGAGTTTGAAATGTATAAAAACATTGGCGCACGCTAAAGATGGTTCGCATTAATATCTAACAATCTTATTACCGATATGAGCTTTTCTAAAAAAAAAAACATCTTTTCACGATATAGCAAGCGCCAAATGTTTTTATACATTTCAAACTCCAAAACCTATTTAATACCTATAAGAATTCCCATTCACAAATGTTCCAGATAAGCTTTACGTGGTGAAGAATCTATGTAGGCAGAGGGGAAATTATTTTCCAGTTTTTAGTTCATTTTAAAAACATTTTAAATTAAAAATATTTTTTATTCTATTTTTTATTTTATACTTTTTAGTTGTGGGTCTGTGAAAATTTCTAAGATTGTAATTGGATATTCTGTGTCATATTAGTGGTACTCATGTAACCATATAACTTAACAAAAGCGTAAATATATACATTTAACAGCTGAGTTAGATGAAAGATATAGATAAATTTATGTGAATACTTTTTATTTTGAAATTCTTATTAATTTAATTTTTGACCCATTTTTTAGCATATTCTTCTATTTTTGTCTAGTGTGCATTGACTGCTTTGAAAAACTGCATGTCGAACAGCGTAATCGAATTGGGTAATTTTTGGAGGTGTTTACACACTAAACTCCTCGCGGAAGTTTACCGAATTTGTGTAAACTTCGTTCCAAGGCGAATTCATTACAGGTGGCATCCTCCCACCATATGGTTTCTTCTTCTTCCCTGAAAATAAAATCGTAGCTGTCAAATTGCTTATGTTGTTGCTTTGTCTGACATTTACAGCCACAAGGAGTGTGTGCGTGCGTGTAGATCTGAATTCGGTCGAGCACACCTGTATGAATTCGCCTTGCTTCGTTCCATAAAATTTTGACAGTTTACACGCTTTACGCGGTGTGTCTATGGTTACATGAATAAAATTGTTCTTTTTTAAGCATTATAAAGCACATGATCTTTCCTTTGTGCAACAGTGACTGCGCCTAAATGTATGCAGATGAAATATTCGAAATTTCGATGCTGTATATGGCGCTGAAAACGCATTATAGCATGCGCATTATAGCATGTGTACGAAATATTCAGATAGCAATAAGGAAGGCCGATAAATGGGACTTTTGCAATTAAAGCAATATTTTGAATTTTTTTTTTGTATAATGCATTGTCACGATGGTGAAAATTTCAAAACCCCAGCTCAATGGGAAGTTAGTTCAAAATCCAAAGCAAAATCTCTGGAAATGAAACTTTTCAAATATCTCTACCCGTGCGCCACCTATCGGAATTATTTTTTTGTTATACTGCGTGGGGCCAGAAAACTAAACAACGATGAAAATTTCAAGATTCTACTCCAACGGGAAGTTCGTTGAAAAACAAATTAATCGACACCCAAAACAGACCTTCGCATTTCGTAAATAGAGCGACTCACGCGCCACCTAGCGGGTGCAATTTTTTTTTGAACATTTGGAAATTGATTAAGTAATACACACGTTAAATTTTTTTTCCATAATATTGCATTGTCATCGCGACCTGAACTGTGGTGAAAATTTCAAGACCCTAGCACAACAGGAAGTTGGTTCAAAATCGAATGCAAAAATCCGGGCACAAGAACGACGAAAGCGACCTAATAAAAACATTTTAAAAAATATCAATTAGTCGACCTAAAAGCGTCACTTATTTTATAATGGACGAAACCAATACCGATCCTCCCCAAATCTAGAAAGAATGTGAAAATTCAAAGCTGTACCTATGACAAGGGCCTAGGAATCGGGGGTCAAAGTCGCCAAAAAATTACCCTAACTTCACTTATTTTATAATGGATGATTTTCACATATTTGACGTAGATTACCACCCCGTGTCAGTATCAAGTGTTGTTAGACCCGTACCAGTGACAAGGCTCCAGCCAGACACCCACAGTTCGAGGATTTTCCTATGGAAATTTATTCTGTTTTACCAATTTCACGCATTTGGGTCACTTCGGCTGCTTTTAACTACCCATTATTTTCCCATTTTTTTTTGTAGAATACTACCCTCAAGTAGCATCAGACTTTTTTAGACTTCGTCCCATGGCAAAACCTTCAGCCAGACACCTCAAAACTCGGGAAATTTCACTCATTTTTACTGCGCTTTCACATGTTTAAGCGGGTATGCCCAACTTTGGCCTTTTTTAAATAACAGATCTTCACACATGTGTCGTAAAATGCTACCCTTAAGTAGAATCAAGCATTTCCAGACATCATCCCATGGAAAAAACTTCAGCCAGACACCTCAAAGTTCGGGAGCTTTTATTTGCCTATTAATTTGCTTTCTCTTGTTTGCCCCACTTGTACTGCTTTTAAATGACGGATCTTTGCACATGTGTCGTAGGACATTACCCTTAAGTAGTTTCAGTAATTTTTAGACTTCGTCCCATGGCAAAAACTTCAGCCAGACCCCTCAAAACTCGGGAAAATTCACTAATTTTTACTGCGCTTTCACATGTTTAAGCGGGTTTGACAAACTTTGGCTACTTTTAAATAGCAGATCTTCACACATGTGTCGTAAAATGCTATCCTTAAGTAGAATCAACCATTTCCAGACATCATCCCATGGCAAAAACTTCAGCCAGACACCTCAAAGTTCGGGAACCTTTATTTTTCTATTAATTTGCTTTCTCTTGTGTGTCCCACTTTTACTGCTTTTAAATGACGGATCTTATCACATGTTTCGTAGGACAATAACCTTAAGTAATTTCAATCATTTCTAGACTTCGTCCCCTGGCAAAGACTTCAGCCAGACACCTCAAAGCTCGGGATTTTCACTAATTTTTACAGAGATTTCACTTGTTTCAGCAGGTTTCTCCAACTTTGACTACGTTTAAACGGCGGATCTTTACTTAGACTTCGGCCCATGACAAAAACTTCAGTCAGACACCGCAAGCTCGGGATTTTCACGAATTTTTACAGAGATTTCACTTGTTTCAGCAGGTTTCTCCAACTTTGACTACGTTTAAACGGCGGGTCTTTACACATGTGTCGTATAACACTACCATTAACTAATATCAGGCATTTTTATACTTCCCCCCATGTCAAAACCTACAACCAGGCACCTCAAAACTGAGGAATATTCATAATTCTTACAGCGATTTCAAAGGTTTAAGCGAGTTGGTCCAACTTTTGCTGTTCGTGAAGGGCGGATCTTCGCACATGTGTCGCAGAACACTACTCTTAAGTAGTTTCAATTATTGTTAGACTTCGCCCTATAGAAAAAACTTCAGCCAGAAACCTCAAAACTGACAAATTTTTATAATTCTTACTGCGTTTTCACATGTTTGAGATGGTTGGTCCAACTTAGACTGCTTTTAAAGGGCAGATATTTTCAATGTGTCATAGAATATACACCTTTAAGACTTTGTCTTATGAGAAACACTTTAACCAGACACCTTAAATCTGGGTAGTTCTCATAATTCTTACTATGCTTTCGCCTGTTTAAGCAGGTATGTCCGACTTTGACTATTTTTAAAAGGCGAATATTTACACAAGTGTCGTAGAACACTACTCTTAAGTGGTATCAGTCATTTTTGGAGATCCTCCCATGACAAAAACTTCAGCCAAACACCCCAAAGCTCGGTTTTTTTCACAATTGATCTCTCCCATACAAAGTGTTCAGATATGGTATTTGTTGCAGCAACTGGTCCCGGACGCATCCTAGACCTTCGGTTAGTCTTTACTTAAATTTCACCCAGGGATCAAAACCCAAATTTTTTCACATGTGTGAGTGTGTATATGCAAGAGCCTGTACACACTTATGTATGTATAATATATATATATTAAGTATATACATTAGGGTGATTCAAATAAAAAAAATTTGTTTTTTTTTTCGGTCTTACCCCCTGAAAATTTAGGTATTGATGAGACATTTTGTATGGGGAAAAATGGCATTTTTTTTTAAGTGAATTTTCTTTAAATTTTTGAAACTTTTTTAAAATATTTTTAAATACTCTTAAAGTTGAAGCTTTGAAGCTTCTAAATGGTAAGCCATGTGCGATTATCTCAATTATTAAAATAAGCCATTTAATTATTTTAATAGTTAAGATAATCGATAATATACATACACTGGCTGTAGTTTTTGACATGTGGCGAAGTTTAAAAGTACCTGATAAAACTTAAGGTGGTCTCCTATGACACCTGTGAAAAGATCCGCCCTTTAAAAGCAGCCAAAGTTGGACCAACCCGATTAAACATGTGAAAGCGCAGTAAGAACTATGAAAATTCCTCAGCCTTGAGGTGTCTGGCTGACGTTTTTTCCATGGGATGAAGTCTAAAAAGTCGGCGGCCGCCGTGGTGTAGCGGTTAAGTGTTTGGCCTTCTACACCAAGTCGTGGCGGTTCGATGCCCGGCAAAAGTAACATCAAAAATTATATAGAAAAATAATTTTTCTAAACGGGGTCGCCCCTCGGCAGTAGTTTGGCAAACTCTCCGGGTGTATTTCTGCCATGAGAAGCTTCTCAGCAAAAAATTCATTTGCTTTGCAAGTGCCGTTCGGAGTCGGCAAAAAATTGTAGGTCCCGCCAACTTGTAGGAAAAACTCAAAAGCAACACACCACAAGTTGGAAAGAGAAGCTCGGCTAAAAATCTCGTTAGAGGTTATGATAACCTGTTGGTATATCGCCGCCATTAGTTTTTTGAAGTCTAAAAATACCTGATACTACTTAGAGATAGTGTTCTACGACACATGTGTAAAGATCTGCCTTTCAAAAACAGTCAAAGTTGACAAACTTGCTTAAACATGTGAAAGTGCAGTAAGAATTATAAAAATTCTTCAGTTTTGAGGAGTCTGGTTGAAGTTTTTTCACAGGGAGCGAAGCCCAAAAGTACCTGATACCACTTAAGGGCGGTGTTCTATAACAAATGTGAAATTATCTGCCTTTAAAAAGCAGCCAGAGTTAGACCAACCCCTCCCAATCCAGGATGTTATGCGACCACGTGCCCATTGGACGTTTGCAGCCGGGAGGCAAATCGTGGCTGTAATCGAACGGAGCCTCTCTGATACCGGGCCACCTCGGAGAGTAACCACGGCCTTACCGCAGTATTGTCCTTACTCTTCCCTTGTCCCTAAACTGGCCTTGCCCGGCGAGGGGTCGTACGAACAAGATGATAAATAGTAACAAAAACCCTAAAACTAAAGATACAACAATGTATACTGCACAGCAGAGGAGGAAAATGCTGGAGCAAGCGAGAACGCAACGTCGGTGGACAAACTCCATTTCAACGGGTCGATTAGCTCTGGATAACAAGGGGGCAATTCCCAAAGTAAGTACCGGTACAAACATAGTGAAGCCAACAACGGATGCTAAAGCCCTAGTAAGTGCCGGTACCGAAACCAAGTCTTTAACGTCTGTGGCAGTGGTCTCACGACCTGGCCCCAGAGATCCAAATAAGGGAACGACCGCGATGGCAACTACGGGTCGAAATTTACCCCAAAAGACATCTCCCAGTCGCTCTGAGTACTTGGACAAAAGAGCGGCCGCGAGGATCCTGAAGAAATACGAGGGTATTTCACAAGAGACGCTATCGCCGAATGCTAGAAAGAATGTGGAGATGGCTGAAGCTATCTTACCGAACTTCCAAAGCGATTACGCGCCAAAGAAGGTTAATGGAAATCCCTTCAAACGCCAGAGATCGGACGTGGATTTAAAACCTCACCCGAAGCGGCAGCAACACGCCCCCGTAGTGGGTAAACTCAGCTTTGCTGAAGTGACTAAGGATAGGATCCTCATAGGCGTCATTGACCGAGGTAACGAAAGCTGGGCCATCCCTAGGGTCCAGTGGCGGTACGTCCGGAACACTATCGGTAATGCCCTTCTCGACATTATGGATGAGTCTCCGGGTGCCACGCCGATGGGTTCTGATGCGGGATGGCACCAGGGCCGAATCAAGGTATTCGCTTGCGAGGATGCAAAAACTGTTGCACTGTACAAGGCAGCAGCTGCAAGACTGGGTGAGATCTACCAAGGGGCAAGAATCGAGGTTGTCGACTGGAAGGACATCCCGGCTCGGCCAAGGGCAAGAGCGTGGATTCCTGCTATCCCTGCTGAACCTGAGAGAATTCTCAGGATGCTGAGGATCATGAACCTGTCTGTCCCGATGCAGGACTGGGGTGTCAATCTGGTCGAGGATGCGGTAGGGTCTGACAGGCAAGTGGTCTTCACCTTGACTAAGGAAGCACTGGAGCCCCTTAAACGGTGCAATGGACGAGTGCACTACGGCATGGGTCAGATCATGATCCACGTATACCGCGGCGATGCACAGCGCGCTGCTATTTCGGCTGCACCGGAGGGCTCGGACATCGCAGTGCCGGTAGAGGAGTCGGAGATGTCCGACTTGGAAAGTATGGTATCTGCCACGTCAAATGGCGAAGGAGCAGTGAACAGCACGGAGATAGGAGACAGCCTGCTGGACGGGGAAGACCTCAACGTCACAGTGATAGCAGCTAATCCTGAGCGCACCAATGTCAATACTGCCACAGTTAGTAGGATCTCGGCTACGCCAAATCGTGGTCTGAACAAATCGTCGTTGAAAGATAAGCCTCCAGACGAGGTGGAACTCGACGATACGGCGGTGGCAGGGAAGTCTGAGCGCTCTCATGTTGGTGGTGATTCAGATAAACCTGCACAAATCTAAAGCAGCTTTAATCAGTCGTCTCTCTAAAGGCGACATAGATGTGGTCCTCATCCAAGAACCCTGGGTCAACAGCTCAAGGATTTGCGGTTTGGGGACTAAGGGTTTTAAGCTAATCCAAGCCAGCGAGGGGGGCAGGGTTAGAGCCTGTATTTTGGTTAAGTCTGAGCTGAATGCCTTTCTCTTGCCCAACTATACCAATGGTGGCGTTACAGCTGCCAGTTTAACAGTCGACAGTACCAGTCTGACGATGGCGTCGGTCTATATGCCCTACGACGCTGAAGAACCTCCGCCACAGAGGGAGGTAAAAGACCTGGTGGCAAATTTTTCCATGGGTCATCTTATTATCGGAACTGATGCCAATGCTCATCACGTCCAGTGGGGAAGCTCCGATATCAACTAACCTGGTAGTTTGCAACGTGGGTATCGAACCTACGTTTATTACTAAAACCCGTAGGGAGGTCATCGATCTCACTATTTGCAGCGAAGGCGCTTATGAGAGGGTCAGAAAATAGCGCGTTCTCGATGAACACTCATTCTCCGACCACCGGTACGTAGAATTAGTTCTAGACTTTTCTGTTGAGCAGCCGGTTATGAAACGCAACCCACGTAACACTAACTGGCAGCTACACAATGAAATACTATCTAGGGACTTGCCAGCACTGCCCCCACAAGTCCCCTCATCAGTAGGGGAGTTGGAGGATCTGGTAAAGACATTTACAACGGCGCTCTCGAATGCCCTAGAGCAGGCTTGCCCAGTGCCAAAACCACGCGGTAAACATAGGCCGCATTGGTGGTCCTACGACCTGGACTCGCTCCGTAAATCATGTAGGACACAATTTAATAAGGCCAAGAGCCTTGGCACGGAGACTCAATGGCTCGAATATAAAGTTAAACTCAGGGCCTACAAAAAAGCTCTGAGGCAGGCGAAGAGAGTATCGTGGAGAAATTTCTGCACTGGGGTTGAAGTGGTCGACGCTACAGCGAGACTTAGACGAGTGCTCTCAAAAACTCAAACAGCCACAAGCTATTTGCGCAAACCTGACGGATCCTGGACCAGCACGGAGAGGGAAAGAGCTGCTCTTGAATACGCACTTCCCAGGGAACTTGCATGAGGAACCCCTAGCACCTAAAACAAACCTGGCGGTACACATACCCATCACGGAGGAAAAGGTTAGGTGGGCGGTTAAAAGCTTCGAACCGCTCAAGGCTGCCGGGCCAGACGGGATTCTTCCCGCACAACTCATAAACACGCTGGAGACATCAGCCAAATGGCTGGCATTTCTCTATACGGCCTGCATGGCTCTTAGCTACATTCCGTGCTCCTGGAGAAGTGCCACGGTAGTGTTTATTCCTAAGGCGGGGAAGGCGTCTCATTACGAGCCCAAGGACTATAGGCCGATCAGTCTCTCATCCTTTGTGCTCAAAACCTTCGAGAGGATAATAAATGGCTACCTCTCCTCTACTATTGATAGCACCCTGATCTGTAGCTATCAGCATGCATACACCAAAGGGAAATCTACAGAAACTGCGCTTCACAGTCTAGTTTCTGTTATTGAAAAATCGCTGTATGAAATGGAGTACTGTCTTGTGGCCTTTTTAGATATTGAAGGAGCCATCAACAACATAAGCCCTGATGCTATAAACACCGCTTTAAGAAGTCTGGGCATAAGCAGGTCTCTTATTGGACTTATTGATCAACTGCTAATGGGCAGACGAATAGTTTCATCACTGGTCTCGGTTGACTTATCACGCTATGTCACAGGGGGAACGCCTCAGGGTGGTGTTCTCTCCCCGCTTCTATGGAACCTCACTGTCAACTCGATGCTGCGAGACACAAGCTGGGGGGGCGGGAAGGTAGTGGCATATGCAGACAACTTAGCTATAGTATATAGGCGCAAATTCCCACAAACCCTGTGCGACTTGATGCAAGTAGCACTGAGAGAGGTTTCCTCATGGTGCTCGCGCTGCGGACTGAGCATCAACCCGGGAAAAGTAGAATTGGTCCTTTTCACCAACCGCTATAAGATACCACCGCTAATACTACCAAAACTGGCTTTGTCAGCCAAGTTCTTGGGCACAGTTCTGGATAGGAAACTAACCTGGAAGGAGAATGTTCTTCAGCGCCAGAAGAAAGCGTGTATTGCACTCTACACGTGCAAAAGAGCCATTGGAAAGAAATGGCGGCTCAGCCCCAAAAATGCAAATGGATCTACACTGCAATCATTCGACTAATCATGCTCTATGGAGTTGTGGTATGGTGGCCTGCGCTGAACAAGGCAACAAACCTTAATCTGCTAGGTAAAGTACACAGATCTTGCATGATCTGTATAAGCGGTGCGTTAAGAACAATGCCCAATGAAGCACTCCAGGCCATTCTTGGCATTTTGCCACTCGATCTGGAAGGGCACCGGGTAGCAGCAGCATCGGCTCTGCGTCTAAGGGAAACGTCCGGCTGGGGCGCAAGCACTACTGGCCACGCCTGTATTTTGGGATCCTATAGCTTTCTTCCGCTGAGCACAGATCGCTGTGCGACCACAACAGTCGGAGATAGTGGTTTTAAAATCAACATTCCCAGCATGGAAGAATGGGAGAGCACGGATCGAAATCCCGCCACTCATGGCGGCACTTCCATTTATACAGATGGCTCGAAGTTAGACGGCAAAGTTGGAGGAGGGGCTTATTCAAAGAATCTGAACCTTGAGCTCTCCTTCAGACTACCTGATCACTGCAGTGTCTTCCAGGCTGAAGTTTCAGCAATCATGGACGCCGCGGCTTGGATAGGCCAACACACCATCAGGCAGGACATTTTTATATTCAGCGACAGCCAGGCGGCCATCAAATCCCTTGGCTCTTACTCGTTCAACTCTGAACTAACGCTCTGCTGTCGTCGATCTCTACAAGAGATGGCCCAACAGAATCGCGTTAACCTCACATGGGTCGCATAGGGACATTGAGGGAAATTGTAGGGTTGACGAACTTGCGAGGCAGGGCACGACCAAGCAGGTTCTTCGCGATAAAGAGTGCTTCGGTATGCCGTTTGCCACATGCAAGCTTATGCTGAAGAAGTACACACTCCGCCAAGCCAACGAAAGATGGCTGCAATCTCCAGGATGCCGGATATCCAAAGAAACCTGGCCGAAATGAGATCATAAAAGATCAAGACAAATTTATGCCCTAAGGAGAAGAGAAATCTCCATATTAATAGGCGTATTAACTGGGCACTGCCTCAGTGGTAGGCACGCAGAAAGACTTGGTGTGCCCTACCGACGATGCTGTAGGAGATGTAAGGATGATGAGGAGGAGGAAACGGTGAGCACCTCATCTGCAACTGCCCGGCTTTAAGTGGCGCGAGAATGCGCTGTTTGGGAGTTCCCTTCCTGGTCAGCCTACGCCAGGTAACGGAGCTGGACATAAAGGACCTGATGGCCTTCATCAAGTCATCTAAATGGTTCGAGGAGGGGTAACGGTGTCGGTATAGGAAGGTCAGTCCCGGGATTCTGCTATGTGGAGAATTCCGTAGTGTTGGTGGTATCACAACGGGCCTTTAAATACTGGCCTAGGTGTGCCTCTGCGGCAGCCACTTGAACCTAACCTAACCTAGACCAACGCGCTTAAACATGTGAAATCGCAGCAAGAATTATGAAATTTCCTCAGCCTTGAGGTGTCTGGCTGAAGTTTTTGTCATGGGCCGAAGTCTTAAAATGCCTGATTTTAGTTAATGGTAGTTTTGTACGATACATGTGTGAAGATCCGCCATTTAAACGTAGTCAATGTTGGAGAAACCTTCTGAAACAAGTGAAATCTCTGTAAAAATTAGTGAAAATCCCGAGCTTTGAGGTGTCTGGCTGAAGTTTTTGCCATGGGCCGAAGTCTAAAAATGCCTGATATTAGTTAAAGGTAGTGTTATACGATACATGTGTAAAGATCTGCCGTTTAAACGTGTCAAAGTTGAAGAAACCTTGAAGTGAAATCTCTGTAAAAACTAGTGAAAATCCCGAGCTTTGAGGTGTCTGGCTTAAGTTTTTCTCATGGGCCGAAGTTCAAAAATGCCTGTTATTAGTTAGTAATAGTGTTGTACGAGACATGTGTAAAGATTCGCCGTTTAAACGTAGTCAAAGTTGGAGAAACCTGCTGAAACAAGTGAAATGTCTGTCAAAATTAGTGAAAATCCCGAACTTTGAGGTGTCTGGCTGAAGTTTTTGCCATGGGCCGAAGTCAAAAATGCCTGATATTAGTTAATAGTAGTGTTATACGATACATGTGTAAAGAGCCGCCGTTTAAACGTTGTCAAAGTTGCACAGAAGAAATTCTTATTAAATAAAACTATACATTTAGTACAAAGGTGTAGTTAGACGCTGGAAATTATTAGTATACGATGGCCGGATGGTTAGCAGCTGGGTTTACCAATCGAAAAATTGTAAGTTCGATTCTCTCTCTTTTTTTCCTAATTAGAAATGTTAAAAAGAAATCTTCTCAATTATATTGATGAGATTTTCCTTTGAAACATTAACAACTATACACATATCAGTAATTTGATGCTAGAAATCAAAAGTGAGCGATGGCCTGATGGTTAACAGCTGGGTTTATCATTCCGAAAATTGTAAGTTCGATTCTCGGTGAGGGCGATATCATTTTATTTTTCATTTAAAATATTAAAAAGAAAATCTTCTTAATAAAATTAAAAAGACGGTCTCTACAATAATAAGAAGCACATCTTCTTGAAGAAAATCTATAGATATATCTTATGACTTTTGTTCTATTTTATTAGGCATTGTTGGCTCTGTGTGGAGAAACCTGCCGAAACAAGTGAAATCTCTGTAGAAATTACTGAAAATCCCGAGCTTTGAGGTGTCTGGCTGAAGTTTTTGTCATGGGCCGAAGTCTAAAATTACCTGATATTAGTTAATGGTAGTGTTATACGACACACGTGTAAAGATCCGCTGTTTAAACGTAGTCAATGTTGGAGAAACCTTCTGAAACAAGTGAAATCTCTGTAAAAATTAGTGAAAATCCCGAGCTTTGAGGTGTCTGGCTGAAGTTTTTGCCATGGGCCGAAGTCTAAAATTACCTGATATTAGTTAATGGTAGTGTTATAAGACACATGTATAAAGATCTGCCGTTTAAACGTTGTCAAAGTTGGAGAAACCTGGCGAAACAAGTGAAATCTCTGTAAAAATTAGCGAAAATCCCGAACTTTGAGGTATCTGGCTGAAGTTTTTGCCATGGGCCGATGTCAAAAATGCCTGATATTAGTTAATAGTAGTGTTATACGATACATGTGTAAAGAGCCGCCGTTTAAACGTTGTCAAAGTTGGAGAAACCTGCCGAAACAAGTGAAATATCTGTGGAAATTACTGAAAATCCCGAGCTTTGAGGTGTCTGGCTGAAGTTTTTGCCATGGGCCGAAGTCTAAAAATGCCTGATATTAGTTAAAGGTAGTGTTATACGATACATGTGTAAAGAGCCGCTGTTTAAACATAGTCAAAGTTGGAGAAACCTGCTGAAACAAGTGAAATCTCTGTAAAAATTAGTGAAAATCCCGAGCTTTGAGGTGTCTGGCTGAAGTTTTTGTCATGGGCCGAAGTCTAAAATTACCTGATATTAGTTAATGGTAGTGTTATACGACACATGTGTAAAGATCGGCTGTTTAAACGTAGTCAATGTTGGAGAAACCTGCTGAAACAAGTGAAATCTCTGTAAAAATTAGTGAAAATCCCGAGCTTTGAGGTGTCTGGCTGAAGTTTTTGCCTGGGGACGAAGTCTAACAATGATTGAAATTACTTAAAGGTATTGTCCTACGAAACATGTGAAAAGATCCGTCACATAAAAGCAGTAAAAGTGGGACAAACAAGAGAAAGCAAATTAATAGAAAAATAAAGGTTCCCGAACTTTGAGGTGTCTGGCTGAAATTTTTGCATGATGTCTGGAAATGGTTGATTCTACTTAAGGATAGCATTTTACGACACATGTGTGAAGATCTGCTATTTCAAAGTAGCCAAAGTTTGTCAAACCCGCTTAAACATGTGAAAGCGCATTAAAAATTAGTGAAATTTCCCGAGTTTTGAGGTGTCTGGCTGAAGTTTTTGCCATGGGACGAAGTCTCAAAATTACTGAAACTACTTAAGGGTAGTGTCCTACAACACATGTGCAAAGATCCGTCATTTAAAAGCAGTAAAAGTGGGGCAAACAAGAGAAGCAAATTAATAGGAAAATAAAATCTCCCGAACTTTGAGGTGTCTGGCTGAAGTTTTTTCCATGGGATGATGGCTGGAAATGCTTGATTCTACTTAAGTTTAGCATTTTACGACACATGTGTGAAGACCTGTTATTTAAAAAAGGCCAAAGTTGGGCAAACCCGCTTAAACATGTGAAAGCGCAGTAAAAATTAGTGAAATTTTCCGAGTTTTGAGGTGTCTGGCTGAAGTTTTTGCCATGGGACGAAGTCTAAAAAAGCCTGATGCTACTTGGGGGCAGTATTCTACAAAAAATGGGAAAATATTGGTTAGTTAAAAGCAACCAAAGTGGCCCAAATGCGTGAAATTGGTAAAACAGAATAAATCCGCGAACTATGGGTGTCTGGCTGGAGCCTTGTCACTGATACGGGTCTAACAACACTTGATACTGACGCGGGGTGGTAATCTACGTCAAATATGTGAAAATCATCCATTATAAAATAAGTGAAGTTAGGGTCATTTTTTGGCGACTTTGACCCCCGATTCCTAGGCCCTTGTCATAGGTACAGCTTTGAAATTTTCACATTCTTTCTAGGTTCGGGGAGGACTATCGATCGGTATTGGTTTCATCCATTATAAAATAAGTGACGCTTTTAGGCTCTGGGATCTTGGTCTAAAAACCATACCAACAATATTCTGAAAATCGGTATTTGACTGCAAAGTTCGTAGGTCGATTAAAAACAAATTCGAATTAACATAGACAAACGCCATGTGCCACTTCTATTTTTTTGAGAACAAACAAATCGACCCGCCGTAATATGCGTTTATAATATACATAATATGTATGTTTCCTTGCACATATTTTAGGTAATTTATTTATTGCATGAATGCAAATATGTATGCGAAAATATAAAAATGTATGTAGATATTTCCTTCTTTCATCGGCACGCCTCCGGTAATTGTGGTTTTCTTGCGGCAGCGTTAGTTGCTTAATGACCAAAGTTTAACCATACTGAAAGGGGCATATTTATGTGTTTGAAGCAAACCTCTGTTAAGGCTCACATTTGTGTTTCTCTAGATGTAGATTTAATGCAAAGATATAGTTTGTATTATGCAAATTTATGGTGTTTTTCAGTGGAGTAATACACTTTTGTTGTTTTAGGAAGTAAAATTACACTTTATTGGCTATAAGTATTTATGTACAAAAGTCTACAAATGTACATATATGTACGCAGATGCATAAGTCAATAAATTTAAATGTCTGTCTGTGCAAGTTTTATGCGCTAAACTATAGTTTGCAAAGAACTGAAGCTATTTAAATAAACCAACAAACAACCACTAACCTAGCCATTATGCAGCTTTTCATAAAGTAATGTGTGCATAGTTTTCTTAAGATAAACCTCATTGCTTCATGAGTCACACCCCAATGCATATTGTACAGACATAAATATTAGATATGTATGTATAACTATACTCTCAGTTAATGAATAATTAATTTTTACTATGCAGCAGTTGCAGTACGAAAGACTTTGACTTTGTGGGTGAAAGCCGCCTCAAACCATCCCAACAAACACCGACCACCAAAACCTCAAACGTTTGAGAAAACATCTATTCTCAACTTTTTCTCAAATATTGTTTATGAGTCAATCCACATGAAAACGTCTAATATTAGCACAAATCGTTGCTGACTAGTCTCGGATTTCGCTCAAACTTTGAGGGACATTTCTTTAGGTTCCTAAAGGAACAAATTTTCAGACATTTAATTTCTATAACCACTCGTTTCGGACTGGTCGAATTTCAAAGTTTGAAAAACGTCATTTTTAGGCTTACCCTATTATTGCTGTAAACATATTTCTATTAGAGATATCCTTACAATCGATATGGCGTTTTAAAGGTAAAAGAGAGTAGTTTGTTTAAAAGTAAATAATAAATCATACAGCGAGTACCTGTTATTAAAAACCTGGTACTGAAAATACGTAATTTTTATCCTTTTTGTCAATTTTAGCAGGCTCTGGCTTCTTCACTGTTTTAAGTAGCCACTCAATTTTTTTAAGAAATCAAGGGTACATATCCTAGAAGAAACTAACCTATCAATCTGTCAAAAAAACTCACTACTTATAGATAAATTATTATCTCCAAATTTGCAAGTTTTCAAAAATCGTGTTTTTCAGGCTCTAAAACGGCCATGTTTCTCAAGAGATAAAAATACGAATTTCTCATGGACTCTAGCTTCTAATACCTCAACATTTCGTTTTGTTATTTTCATACTAAGGGTCTCTGCTGGTGGATCTCCTAAACCAATATACATTTTTTTTTTCAAAGTAAATTTTCGTATAATTTTTGGAACTTTTTTCAAGCAGCTTTTGCATGGTCTGAAAGATGAAGCTTCCAACTTTCCAACAAAGAAAACCGCGTGCAACTATCATAACTATTAAACTAGTTACAGAAATTTGAAAATAACTTATATAAATTTTGTACTATTTCAAGGAAAACATCTATATATAAATGCTCAATGTTCAAAAGTTTTCTCCCTTTTTTGCAATAACCACAATTCTAAGGTATATAAAAAAATATAAAAAAATTTACTTCAATATGAAATGCTAAATACGCATTCACTTTATAGATCCGCTGTTATGTGTGTAGGTATGACCTCTTACATTGTTGTGTTTGCATTCATTGCAGTTGGGGAGAGCCCAAGTATGAGAACCAGAGTTGATTGTTGGCAGCAATAATAAACATGAGCAAGCCCGGCAACTGTATTGAGCGTAGGTACAAACAGTGTTTATAAAAACAAAATCTGTGAGTGGGTATTCAGAGAAGCAAATGAATGCTCATACATGATGTTTTGAAAAAAAAGCACAAATAAGCTAGATCATGCACCAGGTCCTTCGTGGCTAGACTTAGTGAAATAGAATAAAATGGAAAATTGATAAAATTAAAAAAAAAGTAAAAGAAGAAAAAAAATAAAAGAAAAGAAATGCCATGAAAAGAAAATGAATAAAATGAAAGGAAACTAAGGGAAACGAAATGAAACTAAAGTAAAGGAAACGAAAGGAAAGGAAAGAAAAAGAAAATAAAAGGAAAAAGGAATGTAATGAAAATGAAAAGAAAGGTCAGGTAAAAAAATAAAAGAAAGGAAAGAAGGGAAATAAAATGAAATTAAAGAAGGGAAAAGGAAAGAAAAAGAACGGAGAGGGAAGAAAAGAAAAGGAAAGAAAAGGGAAGGGATGGAAAGAAAAGCAAAAGAAATAAAATGAGATGAAAGGAAAGGTAATAAAAGCAAAGGAAAGGAAAGAAATACGTATGAAGACGAATAAATAATTATCAACATTGAAACTATATTATTGAATAGTTTAAAGAGGGAGGAAAAGGCAAAAAGAATAGGAATGTATAGAAACGAAAAATATAAAAAATATGGAAAAGAAAGGTAAATTTAAGAAATAGCAAAAAGGTAGGAAAATAAAATAAGGTTTTCTGGTTGAATTTCAATTAATTTTAAATTATATGTGACTAGTTTAATAGTAATGTTAATTGCACGCGTTTTTCTTTTTTTTGTTCGAAAGTTGGAAGCTTCAGCTTTCAGAGGTTGCTTGAAAAAAAGTTCCAAAAATTATACGGAAATTTACTTTGAAAAAAAAAAAAAATTTATATTGGCATAGGAGATCCATCAGCAGACACCCTTCGTATGAAAATAACAAAACAAAATGTTGAGGTATTAGAAGCTAAAGCTCAGGACTGAAGTTAATGAGAAATTCGTGTTTTTATCTCTTGAGAAACATGTCCGATTTAGAGCCTGAAAAACACGATTTTTGAAAACTTACAAATTTGGAGATAATAATTATCTATAAGGAGTGAGTTTTTTTGGCCGATGGATGGGTTGGTTTCTTCTAGGATATGAACCCTTAATTTCTGAAAAAAAGTGAGTGGCTACTTAAAACCATGAAGACGCCAGAGCCAGCTAAAATTGACAAAAAAGGATTAAAATTACGTATTTTCAGTACCATGTTTTTAATACCTGGTACTCGCTATATGACTTACTATTTACGGTTAAACAAACTACTCTCTTTTAACCTCAAAACGCCGTATCAAGTGTGTAAAGATATCCCTTATAGAAACATTTTTACAGTTATAATAGGGTAAGCCTAAAAATTACGTTTTTCAAATTTTGAAATTCGACTAGTCCGAAACCAGTGGTTATAAAAATTAAATGCGGGTAAATTTAATCCTTGAGGACCCTAAAGAAGTGTACCTCAAAGTTTGAGCGAAATCCGAGACTAGCCAGCTTTTTGAATTAAACGTTTTCATATGGAATGTCTCTTATATAACAGGATTATTTGTTAAACCATATTAATAAAAGCATAATAAAAAAATTTAATTTTATTAAAATGGGTAGGTTTTTGTTTTGCATGATTGGCATCTCTGAATAAAAATTTCAATGAGAGCATGTGGATTCCATTTCGATCCACTCCGCTCAGTTTGAGAAAAGTTTGAAAATTCGTACGTTCCCAATTTGAAAATCGGGGAAAATCCCGATTTAAAAATGAGGCTTTTAGGTTGAGAACGCTATCAACGGTTATTTCACCTCATGTTGAGAACGAACCTTTGAGATTTGAGAAGATGATTGGCTCTCAAATGCAGCAGGTATGTCTGTGTAAATACACCCAACAAACACCGAGCACCAAAAACTCAAACGTTTGAGAAATCTTCTATTCTCAACATTTTCTCATCGAAAATTTACTAATTTCTCAACTCATAAGGATTTGTGAGAAGTTGTGTAGCTCAAAACCCCTAAACCCTAAAAAGGTGAAATGAACCTTTTAATTTAACCAACCATTAAAGAGATACCCAAACACAAAGTTTCAGTACAAAAATATCCAAAATATTCAAGCATGCACGCAACTGTGGAGCAACTTGTGTGTGTATTAGGGATGCCAATCCCGGGACCCCGGGAAAATCTAGCCAGAGCCGATGTTAAGTATAGATTTGCATGGATTATTTTCTAATGGGGAGATTTCTTACTTTTAATTCCAGTAACATAAAACTCATGGCAATATCGCACTTGAATAAGTCCGTATTGCGTGCATACAAAGCTTCAATGGTAATTTTTTCTATATTTTTCTGTACACTTCGTAGCGCTGTTAACACTATCATAAACGAAATTTTTTAGTGATACCTCTTAAATAGGTTAGGTTCAAGTGGCTGCCGCAGAGGCACATCTGTTTCGATATCCGACACCCTGGGGATTGCAGCCATCTTTCAATGGCTTGACGGAGTGTGTGCTCCTTCAGCATTAGTTTGCATGTGGCAAACGGCATACCTAAGCGCTCTCTATCCTGAAGAACCTGCTTGGTCGTGCCCTGCCTGGCAAGCTCGTCTGCCTTACAGTTTCCCTCAATGTCCCTATGTCCCGGGAGCCATATGAGGTTTACGGGGTTCTGTTGGGTCATCTCCTGAAGAGATCGACGACAGCTGAGCGTCAGTTCAGAGTTGAACGTGTATGAGCCAAGGGATTTGATGACCGCTGGGCTATCGCTGAAAATAGCGATATCTTCTCCGATAAAACGTTTGCTTAACCAGGCCGCGGCGTCCAGGATTGCCGAGACTTCCGCCTGGAAGACGCTACAATGATCAGGTAGTCTGAAGGAGAGCTCAAGGTCCAAATCCCTTGAATAAACCCCTCCTCCAACTTCGAGCCGTCGGTGTATATGGAAGTGCCACCATTTGTTTCGGGACACCAATCCGTCCTCTCCCAGTCTTCTCTGCTGGGAATGTTTATTTTGAAACAGCTATCCCCGACTGTAGTGGTCGCAAAACGATTAGAGGGAGAAAGCTGTAAGATTCCAGAATACTGGAGTGTCCAATAGTACCCGCACCCCAACTGGAGGTTTCTCTTAGGCGCAGAGCTGATGAAGCAGCTGACCGAACAGCATGATTGGGCGAATGATGGCCGTGTAGATCCAACTGCTTACTCTAGGGCTGAGCCCCCATTTTTTGCCAATGGCTCTTTTGCATGTGTAAAGAGCGATGCAAGCTTTCTTCTGGCGCTGAAGAACATTCTCCTTCCAATTCAATTTCCTGTCCAGAACTATGCCTAGAAACTTGGCCTTATCCGACAAGCCCAGGCGCGCGCCATCTAGTTCTGGTAGGCTTAGTGGCGGTATTTTGTACCGGTTGGTGAAGAGGTCAAGTTCCACATTCCCCGGGTTGATACTAAGTCCGCAGCGAGAGGACCACCTCGAAACTTCTCGCAGTGCTACTTGCATCAGGTCACATAGAGTTTGTGGGAACTTGCCTCTGAATGCAATAGCTAAATCGTCTGCGTAGGCCACTATCTTTTCGCCCCCCCAGCTTGTGTCACGTAGCAACGAGTTGACTGTGAGGTTCCATAAAAACGGGGAAAGAACACCACCCTGGGGTGTTCCCTTGTGACATAGCGTGATAACTCAACCGTACCAAGTGAAGAAGCTTTTTTCCTTCCCCTTAAAAGTTGGTCAATTAAACCAGTTACAGGTCTATCTACGCCCAGATTAGTTAGAGCGGAGTTGATAGCCTCCGGGCTTATATTGTTGAAAGCCCCCTCAATGTCTAGGAAGGCCACGAGACAGTAGATCTTTTCACACAGCGATTTCTCAATGACAGATACTAGGCTGTGCAGAGCGGTTTCTGTTGATTTACCCTTGGTGTATGCATGCTGATAGCTAGAGATAAGGTTGCTATCAATAGTCGTTGAGAGGTAGTCGCTTAGTACCCTCTCAAAGGTTTTGAGTACAAAGGACGAGAGACTGATCGGTCTGTAGTCTTTTGGCTCGTAGTGGGATGCCTTCCCAGCCTTAGGGATAAACACTACCGTGAGAGCCAGGCAGGCTGTGAAGAGAAATATCAGCCATTTAGCTGATGTCTCCAACGTGTTTATAAGTTGCGCGGGGATAATCCCGTCCGGCGCGGCAGCCTTATACGGTTCAAAGCTCTTAACTGCCCACCTTACCCTTTCCTCAGTGATGGGTATATTTAGTGCCAGGTTTGTTGCAGGTACTAGTGGTGTGGTGGATTCCCCGGAAAATGTGTATTCAAGAGCAGCTCAAGGGCTTCCTCTTCCGTAATGGTCCAGGATCCGTCAGTTTTTCGCAAATAGCTGATGGCTGTTTGACTTTTCGAGAGGACTCGTCTAAGTCTCGCTGTGTCGTCGACCTTTTCGGCGCCAGTGCAGAAATTTCTCCACGAAGTTCTCTTCACCTGTCTCAGAGCTTTTTTGTAGGCCTTAAGTCAGAGCCGAGGCTCTTGGCCTTGTTTAATTGTTTCCGGCATGATTTGCAGAGCGAGTCCAAATCGTAGGACCACCAATGTGGCCTGTGTTTACCGCGTGATTTTGGCACTGGACAAACCTGTCCTAGAGCATTTGAGAGCGCCGATGTAAATGTAGTAACAAGATCCTCCAGCTCCTCTACTAATGAGGGGGCTTGTGAGGGCAGTACTGGTAGGTCTCTGTCTAATATTTCATTGTGTAACTGCCAATTAGTGTTACGTGGATTGCGCTTCATGTTTGGTTGTTCTACAATAAAGTCTAAAACCATTTCTATGTAACGGTGGTCGGAGAATGAATGTTCTTCCAGAACCCGCCATTTTCTGACCCACTCATAAGCGCCTTCACTACAGATAGTGAGGTCTATGACCTCCCTGCGGGTCTTAGTGATAAAAGTAGGCTCATTACCCACGTTGAAAATTACCAGGTTGGTTGTTAAGAGGTAATCAAACAGAGACTCGCCCCTGGCATTGATATCGGAACTCCCCCATTGGACATGGTGAGCATTAGCGTCCGCTCCAATAATAAGATTACCCGTGCAGAAATTTGACACCAGGTCTTTCACCTCCGTTTGTGGTGGGGGTTCTTCGGCGTCGTAGGGCATATAGGCCGACGCCACCGTCAGGCGGGTGCTGTCGACCGTTAGACTGATAGCGGTAATATCACCATTGGTGTAGTTAGGTAGGAGAAAGGAGTTCAACTCAGACTTGGCCAAAATACACGTTCGGACTTTGCTCTCCTCGCTGGCTCGAATGAGCTTGAAGCCCTTAGTCCCCAATCTGCAGATTCTCGAGCTATTGACCCAGGGTTCTTGGATGAGGACCACATCCAAGTCGCCTTTAGAAAGACGACTACTTAAAGGAGCCGAGGCCACTTTAGATTTGTGCAGATTAATCTGAAGCACCACCAACATGAGAGCGCACAGACTTCCCTGCCGTCCCCATATCGTCGAGGTTTGCCCCATCCCGGAGGTTGCCTATCAACGACGAGTTGTTCCGATTAACTGCCCGATATGGCGTTGCAGGAGTCCTGCTGTCTGTATCGTTAGATCTTAATCGCTCAGCGTTGGCTGCTACCACCGTGACGTCGAGGACTTCCTCGTCCTGTAGGCTGTCCTCCATCTCCGAGTTGTTCACAGCACTATCGCCAAGGGACGTGGCGGATAACATGCTTTCCGCATCGGAAACCTCCGCTTCCTCTTCTGGTAATTCGTTTTCCGGTTCCCCCGGAGCAGCCGAGAAGGCAGCGCTCTGAGCATCACCACGATATACGTGGATAACGATCTGGCCTACGCTGTAGTGTACCAGCCCATTGCACCTTTTGAGGGACTCGATTGACTCTTTATTCATGGTGAACACCACCTGTCGTCGGGCCCCACTGCATCCCCGACCAGATTGACACTCCAGTCATGCGTTGGGAGGGGCGGATTCATTAGCCGTAGCATCCCGAGAATTCTCTGGGGTCGTCAGGGATGACCGGAATCCACGCCCTTGCCCTTGGATGAGATGGAATGTCCTTCCAGTCGACGACCTCTATCTTTGCGCCCTTGTAGACTTTACCCAGTTTAGCAGCTGCTGCCTTGTACAGTGCTACGGTTTTTGCATCCTCGCATGCGAGTAATTTAATCTGACCCTGGTCCCAACCCGCATCCGTTACTCGCGCCGAACTACCCGGAAACTCCGGAGCAACGTTGAGAAGAATATTGCCGAGTACATTTCGCACGTAACGCCACCGGTCCTTGGGGATGGCCAGACGGTCATTGCCTCGGTCAAAGACGCCTATAAGGATCCTGTCCTTGGTTACCTCAGCAAAGCTTAAATTGCCCGCTCCAGGGGTATTCTGATGCCGCTTTGGAGGGGGATTTAATTCCAGGTCCGATCTCTGGCGCTTTAAAGGGTTAACTTTTAACCTCTTTGGCATGTAAGAATTTTGGAAATCCGGTATCACAGCTTTCGCTAGCTCTACCGATTTACTGGAATTCGGCGACAGCGATTCCTGCGGTACCTCTTCATACCTCTTCAGGATCTTTGCAGCCAATCTTTTCTCGTGGTATGTGAAGCGGCGGGGAGATGTCTCCCGGGAGTGTGGACCCGTAGTTGCCATCGCGGTGCTCCCCTTGCCGAAATCTCAGTTGCAGCTTCCTTCCCATTCGAAACTCCGAGGCCAGGTCGTGAGACCGCTGCCACAGACGTAAAGATACTGGTTTTCATATCAGCGGTTGAAGGGAGTTTAGCATCCGCCGTTGGCAACCGCACTGGTGCTAGCTCCCATCAAGTCAACCTTACTCGATACAGGGTTGGTTGACCGATTCGTAGTTGCCATCGCTGTCGATCCCCCCCTTGATTGTGGAACGGAGTTTGTCCTCCGGCGTTGTTGTTGCTTTTTCGCCTGCTCATCCATACCTCTCCTATGCTGAGGAGTGATATTTGGCGTTGTTCGTTTTTTTAGGTTTTTCCTTTTTATTTGCGTTATTTGAGTTCATCTTGTTCGTACGACCCATCGCCGGACAAGGCCAGCTTAGGGTCAAGGGAAGAGTAGGGGAAAATGTGTCGTCCGCCGCGGCAGAGCCCCGTACCGCGGTAAGGCCATGCTTACTCTCTGAGGCGACCCGGTATCAGAGAGGCTCCGTTCAAATACAGCCAAGATTTGCCTCCCGGCTGCAAACGTCCAATGGGCACGGTTTCGCATAACACCCTGGATTGGGAGGGGGAAGATCTTAGTCGTCGCGCCAGAGAAGCTAGGCTGCTCTCGTGATGAAGTGCCGTACGGAGCTATGATCACAAGGGCAGCGTAGACCTGTGGCTATCGACTTAAGCCCTCGTACCGCGACAAGGTATCCACGCTTCACGAGGGTACCTCTTAAATAAAAACCATCAGAATTTTGCCTATCACTCATGCTTTTCACTCATGCATGGATTACAGCTGCAGGATAAAAGCTATCAAACTGATACGAAATATGGAAAAAAATCAGAAAGAATGAGAAATAAAGACATAAAAACCCTGCAACGTAGCAGCAAACAAGCCACATTAAAAACAGGTGTAAAATGCTAAGGAAATCTGATTTTAATCGAGCTAGTCCGAGAGACTAAGAACTAATAATAATAATAATATTATGTTCGAGTTAACCTCCGAGAAGATAAAGGGCCGCTTGCATAAAAGCCGATAACCCCTAATCGCTGATTAACGTGACAGCTAACCATACAAAATACGTCGATTAACGCCGCTAACCGAGCGATTAGTCGTAGTCGGCTTTTATGCAAGCGGCCCTAAGACCGCATTTTTCTACCAATGTGTGGACTGCTAAATCGCAACCCTGCAGTCAACTTAACTAGTTTTATACTAATCAAATACCAGTCAGCTAGGCGGCTTCAACTAGTTCGAGTTCTGTAATTTTTCCATATTAGCAACTGGTATTTTTAACACGACGATGTCCTACGAGATGGCAATTGTCCTCCTCTGCATCAGCACCATACCAATTGGCTGACTAGTCAGCCTCTGCATCAGGAATATACCAGTTGATATACTTGTTATTATACACATCAGTAACATACCATTTAAGATACTAGTTCGTATATACGTCAGGATCGTACCAGTTGAAAGAATAGTTCATATATACATCAGAATCATACCAGTTGGCAGACTAGTTCATATATACATCAGAATCATATCAGTTGGCAGACTAGTTCATATATGCATCAGAATCATACCTGTTGACAGACTACTTCTTATATGCATCAGAATCATACCAGTTGACAGACTAGTTCATTAATGCATCAGAATCATACCAATTAACAGACTAGTTAAAAAAATCATCGGAATCATACCAGTTGTCATACTAGTTCATATATGCGTCAGAATCATACCAGTTGATATAGTAGTTCATTTATGCATCAGAATCATACCAGTTGACATATCAGTTCATTTATGCATCATAATCATATCAGTTGACATACTAGTTCAAATTTGCATCAGAAATATACCATTTGACATACTAGTTCATATATGCATCAGAATCTTACCAGTTGACATACTAGTTCATATATACATCAGAATCATACCGGTTGACATACAGCTCAGTCTATGCGGCAGGACATACTAGTTCATATATGCATCAGAATCTTACCAGTTGACATACTAGTTCATATATACATCAGAATCATACCGGTTGACATACTGCTCAGTCTATGCGGCAGGACATACTAATCATTATGCCCATTCAGATCGTACCACTTGTCATACTAGTCCACGAATTTGACATTCATTCCAGTTGGTATACTAGTCGGTCTATGCACCAGTATCATAGTCAGCCTCTACATCAGCAATATACCAGTTTATTCTTTAGAAAGCAGCGACTATTTGTATTTACCCAAACACGAAAAAGCATCTGTGAATTACAAGGTAAAAAAGAAGCAGTTACAAGAGAAAAAGAAAAGCAATTGTCCTCTTCTGCATCAGCACCATACCAATTGGTATACTAGTCAGACTCTGCAGCAGCATTATACTAGTTGATATACTAGTTCATACACAGCCAAAAATAAGCTAAAGGCTCTGAGTTCGATTCTCGGTAAAGTTAACACAAGTTTTTTTTTCTATATTTTTTAAATTATGTTGTTTATTGTATTTTTAATTTAATTATTGAATTCTACTTGCAATGGCTCCTTTCAAATTCCGCGTTCGTCAAGTTTGATTATATAGGTGAAGGCCCAATTGCAGTCAACTTTGTAGGATCCACTTTCATACAAAGTTTTTTAAATGTAAAGCGAAGCGAAATTTTTGCAAATGCTCAAAAACGAGGCGCGCATTTGTCAAAGTTTTATGTAATTGGGGCTTTGGGGTTATATTTTTAGGTAAGGTAAATTAAGGTTAAGTTAGTCGTCCACTGCGGAGTTCCGGACCCACATATGATATATAGATAAAATTAAGTCTTATTTTTACATCAAAAAGAGTCAAAGTAAGACTGCTTTCATGCTGGGCCATACACTCGAGTTAATGGAGCATTGGTAGAGTTAATTTATATTGTTGTTGTCAATATACTCAAGTTTATGCCGCAACGTAAAAAAAAATGGCGGTTATATACCAACAGGTTGTCATAACCTCTAACGAGACTTTTGCCGAACTTCTCTTCCAACTTATAGTGTGCTGCTTTGATTTTTTCCCTATGAGTTGGCGGGACTAGTTTTTTTTTTTAATTTAAAAATCTGTGACTGTTCAAACAGTTGAATGCAGTTAGGTTAGGTTAGGTTAGTGGCTGTCGCAGAGGCACACTTAGGCCAGTTTTGAAAAGCCCGTTGTGATACCACCAGCACTAGGAAAGTCAGTCCCGGGACCCGGCGATTTGGAAAATCCCAGCGGTCTGGTTTAGACTATCCAGGAAGGGAACTCCCAAAAAGCGCGTTCCCGCGCCGCTTAAGGCCGGGCAGTTGCAGATGAGGTGCTTCACCGTTTCCTCTTCCTCATCATCTTTGCAGCTCCTACAGCATCGTCGATAGGGCACCCCTTCTGCGTGCCTACCAATAAGGCAGTGCCCAGTTAGAACACATATTAATACTAAGATTTCTCTCCTTCTTAGGGCGTGAATGCCTCTAGATCTTTTATGATCCCATTTCGGCCAGGTTTGTTTGGATGTCCGGCAACTTGGGGATTGTTGCACCTTTCGTTGGCTTGGAGTACACACTCCGTCAAGCCAACGAAAAGTAGCAACAATCCCCAGGGTGCCGGACATCCAAACAAACCTGGCCAAAATGGGATCATAAAAGATCTAGAGGGATCATAAAAGATCGGAATGCAGTTACAGAATTTCCATTTGATTTTCAGAAAAATACAATTGACATTCAGAAAATTACAATTGATATTCAGAAAACTTTCTGAATATAAACTGAAAAAGGTGTAGTATGATTTCAACCCGAGTTTCATACATACTTGCATACTAGTACGAACCAGGATTTTTCTGACTAGTATTATTTCGCCCAGCAAATTATAGTTGTATACTAGTATGTTTTCTGATTAGATTGGCATTGATTGGTTTAAGGGTAATCAGCAAAGAACTAGTATAAAAACATCCATAAAATGTATAGTAAACGAGCTAGGTGTCTGCTGAGTAGTTTGGAATTGATTAGTTTGAAGGTAGCCAGAAATTAACTAGTATGAATACACCACAAAATTTTTAGGCGTAGAACTATATTGTTTGCTGAGTAGTTCGACATTGACTGGTTTAAAGGTGATCAGAAATTAACTAGTATGAATACACCACAAAATGTATAGTCAATGAACTATATTGTTTGCTGAGTAGTTTGGCCTTGACTGGTTTGAAGCTAATCAGCAATGAACTAGTATAAATACACCACAAAATGTATAGTCAATGAACTATATTGTTAGCTGAGTAGTTGGACATTGACTGGTTTAAAGGTGATCAGCAATGAATTAGTATGAATACACTACAAAATGTATAGACAATGAATTATATTGTTTGCTGAGCAGTTCGACATTGACTGGTTTAAAGGTGATCAGAAATGAACTAGTATGAATACACCACAAAATGTATAGTCAATGAACTATATTGTTTGCTGAGTAGTTCGACATTGACTGGTTTAAAGGTGATCAGAAATGAACTAGTATGAATACACCACAAAATGTATAGTCAATGAACTATATTGCTTGCTGAGTAGTTTGGCCTTGACTGGTTTGAAGCTAATCAGCAATGAACTGGTATAAATACACCACAAAATGTATAGTCAATGAACTATATTCTCTGCTGAGTAGTTGGACATTGACTGGTTTAAAGGTGATCAGAAATGAACTAGTATGAATACACCACAAAATGTATCGTCATTGAACTATATTGTTTGCTGAGTAGTTCGACATTGACTGGTTTAAAGGTGATCAGAAGTGAACTAGTATGAATACACCACAAAATGTATAGTCATTGAACTATATTGTTTGCTGAGTAGTTTGGCCTTGACTGGTTTGAAGCTAATCAGCAATGAACTAGTATAAATACACCACAAAATGTATAGTCAATGAACTATATTGTTTGCTGAGTAGTTTGGCATTGACTGGTTTAACGCTAATCAGCAATGAACTAGTATGCATACGCCACAAAATGTATAGTCAATGAACTAGAATTTTCGCTGAGTAGTTTGGCATTGACTGCTTTTAAAACTAATCAACAACGAACTGGTAGGCATATGCCACAAAATGGTTAGTCAATGAACTAGTATGTTTGCTGAGTAGTTCGGAATTTGACTGCAGGGCAATAAATGTCCTACAAATTTGCGGGACCTATGTAAGTCTCCCGACGTCATCTGATAAAATTTTACACAGAAGCTGTTTATATCAGACATATACTAGGGGACCTAGTGGGAAAGCAGGTAATCCATGAAAAGAAGCATGAGCTAAGTAATATCATATGAGTGGCTCGGTGCCATCCTTGCCTAATTCTCAATTTAGTAATTTCCTAATAATTAGTGACAAAGTTTATAGGCAATTAAAAATTAAACAGCCTAAGGCCAGTAATGCCTAACCCTCACAATCTTTATTATGAGAAGAAAAAAAACAATATTTAAAGAATGAGAATAGTTTGGAGTATTTCTAAGTAATATAGCATAATAACTCCATATAAAAAATTTCGAGGGTTAGGCAAGGATGGCACTGAGCCACTCATATATCGTATCATATAATTTGTTGGCTAGGCGTTGAAATAATGCACGAAAAATATTTTAAAAATCAACAGTTGTAAGGGAAATAAATTACTTTCGTATGACATCGCTTGATTACACACAAATTTGAATAGGAGATATACATTACTTTATACATGATGAATTTCATATCAAACCCAATATGCCCTGAACCCGACCCTCTCAGAATTTGATGAAATTTTGCATATAGGTACATCTTACCTACCCAAACACAACCTCATTTTTAGAAATTGCATTTTTTTTGTAGGGTACAAGACAGATGACAATCATTTGATGCAACATTTGATTGTCATTGCTGTCAGCTAAACGATCATCGCTTCAATCATTTCACACGAGGAATAAGAAAAAGTTGATGTCAACAACTGTGTCCGTGTGAGTTTTTGTCTCCCTCTAACACATTACTAATTTCAGTTAAGCATATACCTGTCTCACTCTATTTTTGGATCAACGATGACATCAAGATGATGTCATAATGATATCACAACTGATATCTGTCATGCCTGCCACCCTACAAGACAGATGACAATCATTTGATACAACATTTGATTGTCATTGCTGCCAGCTAAACGATCATAGTTTCAATCATTTTACACGAGGAATAAGAAAAAGTTGATGTCAACAACTGTGTCCGTATGAGTTTTTGTCTCCCTCTAGCACATTAAAAATTTTAATTATGCATATATCTGTACTCTTCATGTTCACGCTATTTTTGAATCAATGATGAGCTCATTAATATCATCATAGTGATATCACAACTGTCATTTGTCATCACCTGTCACAGCTGATATGAAAATGATGTTTACAATTTTTTTTTCTGTATCAAAATATTTATTTTTTAAAATCAAATAGAATGGTTTAGTATTTAACAGTTTTTTCATATATTCATATAATTACATATAAATGAGTACAATACAACTTAAAAACTAGTTTTTTTTACGGCGGGGCACATCCTACTCAAATCCGAAGCAACTTCGAGAAGGCGGCAGAAAGTCTTGGCGAATGTGAAGTTGGATTTCATAAAGGTGGTCAGGTTGGAAAAGATACTGTGAAGAGTAGAATGCATAATAGACCAATACCTGAATAGTTATTTATTCAATTATACTTTTCAGTTAATGCTCAAAATATATGTCCGAATATCTTGTATAGTTCATTCAAGGCTCTTTCGTCTGATTTGCAAAAACACCTAGAAAATGCAAAACTTAATAAATATCTCTTTTTAATTTTTCTATCTTATCTTTCTATTTTGCAGCCAAATTTTGTTTACCGCTTTTTTTTAAGTTCCCAATTTTTTATTTTAAAAATAATTCTGAGCTTCAAATCCAAATTATGACAAGTTTGGAAAATACATCATTTGTTAAAATCATTTCATCCTCATGTGTCAGACAGCTTTGACAATAAATGACGATTGTCAGAGTTTTCGTCAAAACGTCATCAGCATTGATACTTTATAAGTTTGTTTACTGACTAAAAAAAGTTCAGAGCAGAGCAGAGCAGTGCAGCTGTCAAAATAGAAATAGAGCAACTTGGAGCAACTCAGAGCAGAAATGCCATGAAACACTTGAATCTCGATAGTTTCTTTTTATTTCGTTTTTTTTTGTTTAAATCTTCAAATCTGCAAGCTAATTTTTTTGAAGTTTTCAAAAATTTATTTTTTCCTGACTGACAATTACTTCTCTGCTCTAACTTACTCCATAAAAAAGCTAGAGCAGAAATTTGTGATCTGGATTACTCTAGTTTTGTTTTGAGCGTACTCATGAAACAAAAGTTAGAGCAACTTAGAGCAAGAAAAGTGTTCGTTAAACACAATTTTGTGAAATATCTCAATCTGGCGTAAGCTAGAGCAGCCCAATAAACAAACCTTATAGTGTGAGTGTGTTCCCTACAAGACAGATGACAATCATTTGATGCAACATTTGATTGCCATTGCTGTCAGCTAAACGATCATCGCTCCAATCATTTCACACAAGGAAAAAGAAAAAGTTGATGTCAACAACTGTGTACGTGTGAGTTTTTGTCTCCCTCTAACACAGTACTCATTTGAATTAAGCATATATCTGTCTCACTCTATTTTTGGATCAATGATGATATCATGATGATGTCATAATGATATCACAACTGACAACTGACATAACCTGTCATAGCTGATGTAAAAATGATGTTTATAATTTTTTTTTATAAAATATTTATTTTTCCAAATCAAATAAAATTGCATGTAAATGCATATGTACATAAATAAAACAGCTTGAAAACTAATTATATAATACTAGGACTGGCATTAAACAAAATTTTGCGAGATTAAACAGCGATGGATGAAGCGTCGTGCTATTTTTGTTGTTGTTGTAGCGAGGTGTAGCCCTGCCTAAATGTCAGACAGGGTCACCCCGAGTGTATTGCTCTTGGCCGGGTCGATTTAAGAAAACGGCCCGGTTCGTTTCAGCACGATGGGCACAGCACAAGTACTGGTACCGTTCTCGTAGAACCGGCAATACAAGAAACTAACCGTGTAGACCTTGTAGGTCATTTAGCGTTACCCAGGGTGCACCAACGGGGACGCGACCTACTCTTACACCCCTATGCTATTCGATGAGTACACTGAAGATTCCTGAACGCAACATTCTCTTTGAGTATTTTCTCACACCAGTGTTGTGGCTCGATAATACATAAGTTTATGGATACATTCTTAAGTGGCATTTGTGAAGCGGCGCGTCATATGGGGATGCCATGCGTATGGTTGGTGGCAGCTACGGTCAAGGAGCGAGAACAAGCTGAGCTAATTGATTTCGAGACACTATCGTGTCTCATAATTAAATGTATATGATTTTATATGAGCGTAAGGTGGAACCGTTAACTTCGTCAATAAATCAGAGAATCATGCTTGTAAACTAAAAAATGTAAACTTTAAAAACGCTTTTTTATTATTAAATTAAAATTGATACTTATCTGTTTTTATCATCCAAATTTGGTTCACCGCTTCTTTTTTGAATATTACACAAATAATCATAATGAAAAAATGAGCATAGACTAAAATTTTTCAAGTTTTTGATACTTGAAAATACACCATTTGTTATTAACATTTTATGCGTCATGTGACAGTCAGCTATGACAATTAATGACAATTGTCAGTGTTTTTGTCAAAACGTCATCAGCATTGTTAATTGAGAGTGTGAGTGTGTTAGTAAAAATATCAGCCCGTCTTGTAGGGTTAGTAAAAATATCAGCCCGTCTTGCAGCGCAATTAATATTAAAATGATTTAAATTTTTTTTTTTTTGGAATTAACATTTTTTATTTTTTTAAATCAAGTACATTGCCCCAATTACAAAAACAGCATACAAATAAACAAATTATAGCTTAAAATCGAAGTATGCACTGCTTACTCTTTTGGTTCTTTCATTCGCCTTTCTGCGAACGTTTTGGGATGGATTTTGGGACCATTTTGGTACATACTTTGTGTGGACTATTTCCGGACTTTTTAGGTACTATTTCACGATCATTTCGGCATTGGATAAATTCGGAACAACTTCGGGATATTTTTATTGTTATTTTGCAAAATTCTGGTCCAACTAAAGAAAGCAGCGTATCTTTTAAATTGAGTCCTTTAATTTTATTTCAATGTATGCAGCTCTTCGCAGCTAGAAAATGCAAACTTTTAAAATATTTCTTATTAATTTTGTAACAATAATTAATACTCATCTTTTTATTTTGCGTCCAAATGGATTTTCCAGCTTTTTTTTTAAATTATAATTTTATTTTGAGCTTCGAATTCAAAATATGTCAAGTTTGGAAAATACATCATTTATTATTATCATTTTATCCTCATAAGACAGTCATCTATGACAATAAATGACAATTGTCAGTGTTTTTGACATAACTTTATCAGCATTGACAATTTAATGTGAGAGTGTGTTAGTAAATAAATATAGTTTAAAAAAACTAAAACTCACGCTTTTAGAGAGTATTGAACTAAAAATTTGAAAATAATTTTAAAAACCCTACACAGTAGTATTGTGGAAAAAGCGTGGTCCGCTTTGTTCCATAATCTTCGTTTTTTATTTAAATTATTTTTAACTTTTTAGTGCAATATTCTTTAAAAGCGCGTGTTTTCGCTTTTTAAACTATATTTTTTTTTACTTTTTAGTTAAGTGTGTTATGAAGTAATCGATATATATTAGAGATATACGCCGCCGGAAAACGCCGCCGCCGCCGCCGACAAAAGTCATTTTCGACGCGCCGCCGCCGGATAGCCTTTTTAGCGGCGCGGCGGCGGCGGCGGCGCGCGCCGGCGCGTTTAACTTTTTTTGTGATAATTTTCTAAAGTTACAATTTTTTTTTTAATTTACAACACCCTAATGGCCGTGCCCTAAATGTGTTAAAAGTGCAGGTATTTGTTTCCTTTAGGGGTCAACTGTTAATAAATTAGCTAAAATTGTGCGGGACGGCTTAAAAGACGGGATTTGGCCTCAGGATCACGAATCCGGAAGCGCTTTTTTTATTATTTTGAGTTACATATTTGCGATCGAAGTTGTAAGTTTTCATGTGATTGTAATTTATTTAGGCCGTCCCTAAAAAGCGCTTCCGGATTCGTGATCCTGAGGCCAAACCCCGTCTTTAGAGTCCTCCCCCACAATTTTAGCTAATTTATTAACAGTTCACCCCTAAAGGAAACAAATACCAAAGTGCAAAAGATGATGGATCTAGCAGCTGTATTTCATACAGCAAGAACGTCTCAACAGGGAATTTAACACGTCATTTAAAAAACGAGCACAATATACGTCACTTTGATGCAGAAAATACTTCTTCATCTACACTGACAAATTTTTTTCAAAAATGTCCAAAAAAAAGTTCAACTGATTCTAAATGGATGTTGGGAAGGGACTTAGCCTTATGGATGGCACGTGATTTATTACCGTTCCATACAATTGCACACAATGGAATAAAAGACTTTTTAAAAAAATACCATGTAGTAGTAAACGATAATGATATACCACATTATAAAAGAATTGCAACAACAGCATTAGATGATGTTTATGAAAGCGTTTTAAAAGTCGTTAAAGGAAAAATATCTGGGATGGAACATTTTGCTTTAACTTGCGATCTATGGACGGATAACTACTGTAGGCGTAATTATATAACTTTTACTTTTCATTACCTTTAAACAAACTTCGCTATGTCGAGTCTCACACTAGAAACAAAATATGTCTCAAAGTCCCATACAGGAAACAACATATTGCAGGAGATTGAGGAAGTAACTGAATACTTTAACGTAAAGCTTGGTTCGAATTTCGTTGTCACTGACCAAGGCAGTAATATAAAGAAAGCCATCGATTTGGGCAGCCTTAACAACCACTTCTGTATTGGGCATGGGCTTCACAATTTGCTTACGGTAGATGGGTATGATTCCGTTCCAGAAATAAATCGTCTAATTTTAAAGTGTAAAAAAATCGCGCGAGCCCTACGTTTCAAAACACATACTCTGAAGTTACAGGCCGATGCCATACAAAAAGAGATTTTGTCAAAAATTTATAACTTGGAAGAACTCCTGGCTTCAGAAGACGCTTCATGGGTCGACTACGACGAAGGGTTCGGTCCCCTTGAAGATGTGTCCTTGGAAGTATATAGAAACATAAATAATACCAATGACTTGCATGGCAGTTTGGTGGATAAGAGAAACATCACCCTTAAAAATTCGATATCTACAAGATGGCACAGTGTCTTATCATTACTTGATAGTCTTGGATCTCAAAGGGCTGCCATTAATAAACTTCTTTTAAACTGTAATAAAAGTGACTTAATTTTACTCGAAACGGAAGTACTACTATTGTATAAATTAAGAGACTTTTTGCAAAAATTCAAAGATGCTGTCAATATTCTTTCTGGGGACTCATACCCATCGATTTCTCTTGCGTTAATCATTCGAACTGAGATATTATCAATATTATCTGAAAACGATGACACTGATTTAAATCAGAATAATTTCAGCTTTTGTCACGATCATTTATTGCAACAAATAAAAAAAAAATATGAAGAGTAAACTTGACTATAGATTTCCAATAACTGATATTTTAGTATGCGCAACGCTGCTGGATCCGCGTTTTAACACATTAGATTGTGTTACAGAATACTGCAAAAGCAAATGTAAGACAGAAGTACAGTTTTTGATAGAGATGTATAAAAGACTTGTTGGTGATTCATCAAAAAACGGAAATAGTGTAAACGATTGTGAAGAAACTTCACCTTCTTCTAAAATATTGAAACTTGCCAAGCGGTATTCTTCGAGTTTGAAAAACTCTAATTTAGAAGCAGAATGTCATTTGCTGCTAAGTCTGTCCTCCAATCAGAATGTTTTAGAGTTTTGGAGGGAAAAGGCGGCTGCAATGCCCTTGCTATCCAAGCTAGCAAAAAAAGTTGTATGCATCCTGCAACAAGTACGCCGAGTGAGCGAGTTTTTTCTATAGCTGGTCTGACAGTCACAAATAAGCGGTCACAGCTAAGCCCTCACAACATTAACAAAACAATTTTTACCCATGACAACTACGAGTCTTGTGTAGAATATTTAAAATGATTATTTTTCGCTATGAAAAGAGACACATACAACTTTATAAACATAAGATATACACAACAACAACTGTACAAAGAAGTGAAATGGTACACATTTTTTTTTTAAACTAAATAAGTAAATTTCTATCAATGTAAGCATTACAATAGCTTTACTTTTATGTTAACAATGTATACAAAGACTGAATTTAATATTACACTATAAACATATATTTTAAATCACACATGCATATTGTAGTGATCATAACAAAGCCTTCGGTTAATGTACATAATTTTAGTCCTAGACTCAATATGTAACATAGTTATTTCAGTGTAAGAATTTGATTAAAAGACTGCTATGCGTTATGTTTTTAGTATTCTTCTATATTATATTATAAAATGTGAAACATTTAAAGTTACGTTCATTTACATTACATAAAAAATGTACCCAAAATTTTTTGTCAATTCAATAAAAATCCCAACAATTGAAATTATGGAGTTTTTAAATTCAACATGCAATTTTTTTATACCACCACGCCGGCGCACGCCGGCGGCGCGCCGCGCCGGCGTAACCGCCGCCGCCGCTATAAAATGGGCCTTACGCCGCCGCCGCCGACAAATTTGACGGCGTATACCTCTAATATATATGTATATCGAAGTATACCGCAGTGCAAACGAAACCTCTGGGCCTCCACTTTCGTTTGATACCCATATTGTAGGCAATTTTCAATATTATTGGACAACCTCATTTTGACCGATAAGTCAGTTATCGATAAATATATCGAAATATTCCTTGGTTTAAATAATAGAAACCTGTGGACCTTCCCTTTCGTTTGATATAGGTAGTAGGCATTATGACCGATAACTTAGTTATCGATAAATATATATATAAGTCCAAATGCAACCTCCTATCGTTTGACACCCACATTGAAGGCACATTTCAAGGTTTTTGTGACAGTCATATGCCACTATCGGGTAGACTGAAGTAGAGTTACATACAAACAAGCAAAAATACATATGAATGTATGTACAAGTAAAGCTAATGAAAGCGCAGTAAAGAAACTAGCATTATGTGGGAAAAGCGTCGAGCGCTCGATATACGAAAATTATGGGACAAAGCGGATCTCGCTTTTTCCACAATACTACTGTGTAGGGTTTTTAAAATTATTTTAAAATTTTTAGTTCAATACTCTCTAAAAGCGTGAGTTTTAGTTTTTTTAAACTATATTTATTTTTTACTTTTTAGTCAAATGTCCTAGGAAATTATCGATAAATATATCGAAAAATACAGCAGTCCAAACGAAACCTCTGGACTTCCACTTTCGTTTGATGCCCATATTGTTGGGGAATTTTAAGGCATTTGGCCTCAGATTTTGACAATAACTCAGTTATCGATAAATTTATCGATATATATCGAAGTCCAAATGAAAACTGGGGCCTTTCCCTTTCGTTTGATACCCATATTGTAGGGAATTTTTTAGGTTTTTGGGCAATCATATTTTGACCGATAACTCAGTTATCGATAAATTTATCGAAATATATCGAAGTTCAAATGAGACCTGGGGCCTTCACCTTTCGTTTGATACCCATATTGTGGGGAATTTTTTAGGTTTTTGGGCAATTATATTTTGACCGATAACTCAGTAATCGATAAATTTATCGAAATATGTCGATGTCCAAGTGAAACCTGGGACACCCACCTTTCGTTTGATACCCATATTGTGGGGAATTTTTAAGGTATTTGGGCAATCATATTTTGACCGATAACTCAGTCATCGATAAATTTATCGAATTCCAAATGAGACCTGGGGCCTTCACCTTTCGTTTGATACCCATATTGTAGGGAACTTTTTAGGTTTTTGGGCATTTATATTTTGACCGATAACTCAGTTATAGATCAATTTATCGAAATATATCGAATTCCAAATGAAACCTGGGGCCTTCCCCTTTCGTTTGATACCCATATTGTAGGGAAATTTTAAGGTTTTCGGGCAACCACATTTTGACCGATAACTCAGTTATCGATAAATTTATCGAAATATGTCTATGTCCAAGTGAAACCTGGGGCCTTCACCTTTCGTTTGATACCCATATTGTAGGGATTTTTTTAGGTTTTTGGGCCTTCATATTTTGACCGATAACTCAGTTATCGATAAATATATCGAAATATGTAGATGTCGAAATGAAACCTGGGGCCCTCCCCTTTCGTTTGATACCCATATTGTAGGGAATTTTTCAGGTTTTTTGGCAATCATATTTTCACCGATAACTCAGTTATCGATAAATTAATCGAAATATGTCGATGTCCAAATGAAACCTGGGGCCTTCACCTTTCGTTTGATACCCATATTGTAGGGATTTTTTTTAGGTTTTTGGGCAATCATATTTTGACCGATAACTCAGTTATCGATAAATTTATCGAAATAAATCGAAGTCCAAATGAAACCTGGGGCCTTCACCTTTCGTTTGATACCCATATTGTAGGGATTTTTTTAGGTTTTTGGGCAATCATATTTTGACCGATAACTCAGTTATCGATAAATTTATCGAAATATATCGAAGTCCAAATGAAACCTGGGCCCTCATTTTGACCGATAACTCAGTTATCGATAAATTTATCGAAATATGTCGATGTCCAAGTGAAACATGGGGACTTCACCTTTCGTTTGATACCCATATTGTAGGGATTTTTTTAGGTTTTTGGGCAATCATATTTTGACCGATAACTCAGTTATCGATAAATTTATCGAAATATATCGAAGTCCAAATGAAACCTGGGGCCCACATTTTGACCGATAACTCAGTTATCGATAAATTTATCGAAATATGTCGATGTCCAAGTGAAACATGGGGACTTCACCTTTCGTTTGATACCCATATTGTAGGGAATTTTTTAGGCCTTTGGGCCTTCATATTTTGATATGTCGATGTCCAAGATAAATTTATCGAAATATGTCGATGTCCAAATGAAACCTGGGGCCCTCCCCTTTCGTTTGATACCTATATTGTAGGGAATTTTTCACGTTTTTAGGCAATCATATTTTGACCGATAACTCAGTTATCGATAAATTTATCGAAATATGTCGATGTCCAAAAGAGACCTGGGGCCTTCACCTTTCGTTTGATAACTCAGTTATCGATAAATTTATCGAAATATGTCGATGTCCAAATGAAACCTGCGGCCTTCACCTTTCGTTTGATACCCAGATTGTAGGGAATTTTTTACGTTTTTGGGCAATCATATTTTGACCGATAACTCAGTTATCGATAAATCTATCGAAATATATCGAAGTCCAAATGAAACCTGGGGCCTTCCCCTTTCGTTTGATACCCATATTGTAGGGAAATTTTAAGGTTTTCGGGCAACCACATTTTGACCGATAACTCAGTTATCGATAAATTTATCGAAATATGTCGATGTCCAAGTGAAACCTGGAGACTTCACCTTTCGTTTGATACCCATATTGTAGGGATTTTTTTAGGTTTTTGGGCAATCATATTTTGACCGATAACTCAGTTATCGATAAATTTATCGAAATATATCGAAGTCCAAATGAATCCTGGGGCGTTCCCCTTTCGTTTGATACCCATATTTTAGGGACATTTTACGGTTTTTGGGCCACTGGGGCTTAAACCGAACGAGAGTTATATACATACAAGCAAGCAAGCAAACAAACAAACATACAAGTGAACCTAATAAAAGCGTGGTAAAATTATCAGCCCGTCTTGTAGGGTGATTACCATCGAATCAAAATTCTTCTAAATTTTGAAAGAATTGAAAATGCATCATTTGCTATGATCATATCATCCACATGTGACAGTCAGCTATGACATTGAATGACAATTGTCAGAGTTTTCGTCAAAACGTCATCAGAATTGATAATTTAGAGTATGATTGTGTTAGTAAAAAATATGGTTCAATTGTGATACTTTCATAAAATATAAGAAATAGTTCTTAAAATCTACGAAACAAGTTCTAAATAATAAGAAAAAGTTCTTATAATCATATAACGTACGTAATTTCTTAAAATTTAAGAACAAATTCGTAACATTTAAGAATAAATACAGCCAAACAATTAATGAATTTTAGTTCTTATATTTTATGAACGAAGTTCTGACGTTAATACAATTTAACGCATTTTTCCATATATAATAAGAATTTTTTCTTAAATTATATGTCATTTTTCTTAGATTCTAAGAAAAAATCAGCGTGAACTTCTATGAAACTTTGTTCGTAAAAAACATGTACGTTTTTGGTTCAGTGTAGTTAACTGTGAAACTCAAGTAAACCTGCCACTGTGAAATTGGGCCTTAATGGTGTAAGCCTGTGTATTAAATATTCGAGCCAATTCCTTCCCAATTTTCACGTCCCATTTAATAATATATCACTTTATTTGATTATTTCTGAGCCTTCTACAACTAAAAGCAGCCTCCCTCATAATGTTTACAAAACAGATACGTCAGGAAAATTCAACAGCAGTCAAAAATTTTGAAGAGAAATTAACTTCTGAATTTTTATACCATGCATGCGACTAAAATTGATTCCAAAATTGAACAATGTAAACAGGCTTTGAGTTGACTACCCGTTTACATTAATCAATTTTTTTGAAAACTATTTGACGGTTGTTTACGTCATTTAAAAAAAAAAAAAAAATAGAAAAATAATTTTTTTTTTGCCAAGTGTTGTCGAATTGACAGTTCTTGGCCGGAAATCAATCCGTTAGGCTCCGGTACTCCCTTGCGGTACGTCCCGACTGTCGTAGCGATTTATCATCAGTGAAACTTTCTAGGCCATGTTACCTACCTACCCCTGGTAGTAAACATGAAACTACTTATCCAGACTGAAACTTTCTAGGCCATGTTACCTACCTACCCCTGGTAGTAAACATGAAACTACTTATCCAGACTGAGTCTAAAGGTTCCAAAAGTTTCCCCGGTATGCACCACTTCTCCTCATGACATTAACCACTTATCCCACTGCTCCTCGGAGCTTACTCTTTATACCTTTCATGAACATGAAATGGTATTATAACTTTGGTCCGATGTTTGTAAGTATGAGAAGAAGAAGAGATAGACCCATCAATAAGTATACCGAAATGATCAGGATGACGAGATGAGTTGATTTAGCCATGTCCGTCTGTCTGTCTGTCTGTTTGTCTGTCTGTCTGTCTGTTTGAACGCAAACTAGTCCCTCAGTTTTTGAGATATCTGGCTGAAATTTTGTATGCGGCCACCATTTTCCAATATAGGAATCATTTGTCGGAACCAGCAAGATCGGACCGATATTACATATAGCTCCCATACATATAACTCCTGTAATTAAACACGTAGGAACGTGAAATTTTGGACGTATTGCTATTTTTATATGTGATGTTGAAAATCATCGAGATGGGATAAATATTTCACATAGCCCCCTACAATCGATTGTTCCAATAAACGGATTTTGGTAGATAACTCCTGTAGTTATATAGGTAGGAACGTGAAATTTCGTAACTATTGCTATTTTAGAATGTGGAATGTCGGTGTCAAAAATCAATGAGATTGGACCAATATAACACATCTCCCCCATATAATCGATAGTTCCGATAATTTCGGTATGAGCTTAAGTTAAATTCACACAGGCTGTACTGGGATCAAACAGTGAAAATCGTGACGCTTATTCATGAAAGGTATTTAGCCTTCGGCACAGCCGAAGACAGCTTTCCTTACTTGTTTTAAGTTAATTTCACTTTTGTCCAACCCTATTGTAACTGCTCGTTTCCTTGTATGACAATTAAGGACAAAAGCGTTACTTCTGGGCAGGATTAGGCTTCGTTACAATAGCAACAATAACGGAAACAGATTCCTTGTCCAGCAGATAAACAAATATCGGGAAAGCTTTTCTATGATGCAACGCAATGCTTCCAAAAAAAAGCGAATAGTTAGGTCTTTCGAAGGCGTGCTAATGGGAGCGAGCAGTCAGTACAGAGTCTCCGGGAAGGGAATGTGTATTAAGGGAACACCATAGGTGGATTAGTGCACTGCGCCGGAAGTCCTAATGGAGCACCTTACGGACTTGTCTGGTTGGATGGTATGAACGCACAGGTTTTGCTCTGCTCTTGCGTAAAAAATCGCCTAATATAAGAAAAAAATTGTTTTATAATTATTTAATTTATTACAAAATTTGTCAACAAAATCTGACAAAAATTCACGAATGTCAGTTCATAAACACACGTAGAAAAGTTGAATGTTGAGTTGATCAAAAGTCGGCTGGCTACCAACCTTGTTGCAAGCAATTTTCAAAATCAACATGAAATTGAATGAAAAATCGAGCAATGTAAACGGGACTTTAAGGAAACAAATACCGAAATTTCTTCATCTCATTTTACTCTGACGAAAACAAATATCAATTGACACACAGCCTTTGAATGAATGCACAAAACTCAGAATACAAAGTAATCAATTAAATTGATTAAATTGTGCACTTCTCAACATGTCGTTGTGGTTAAATGAATCACAGCCAGCGCACAAACACACATATTGAAACACTCAAATAAACCCTAACGAATTTACAACACAAACCTTAATTTAGTGAAAACACTTCTAGTGACTTTGTATGTATGTATGAAAGGAAAACATACAAATTAATTTTAGACACACTCTCACCTGAAAACAAAAAGTCAACCCAACCACACAATTTTACCTCATCGGTCGTATGTCCTGCATCCTTAAACCAAATAAGAATATGTACATATTGTGCGCAGTTCAAAAGCAAAATTTTGTAATCTGAATTTAACTTCCTTACCTCACCGCAATTGACCTTGCACTTGATGAACCGAAATGCAGTGAAATTATAACGAACGCCCAGCATGCCAGTCTATTATTTATGTACTTGTAAAATGGGGGTATTGCATATATGCATCAGTTAATGGATTCGCATATTAAAAGTTACCGTTGGTCAACCACTTTTAGGTCTGCACATATAACTACAAAACTCCTTTGTGCAGCAACTCCATGCAACTTTATGCATTATATTGAAGGACCTTATACTACCAGTGGCGGATCCAGGATTTTGGAAGCGGGGGGAAGGGGGATTTCATTTTTTTGGATTTCGACGACATTTTTCATTCATAGTTTCTTAAAACTGGCCTTTTACGCAAACTAGTCCCTCAGTTTTTGAGATATATGGCTGAAATTTGGTATGCGGCCACCATTTTCCAATATAGGAATCATTTGTCGGAACCAGCAAGATCGGACCGATATTACATATAGCTCCCTTACAACCGATTATTCCGATAAACGGTTTTTGGGCTATAACTCCTTTAATTTAAGAGCTAGGAACGTGAAATTTTGTAAGTGTTGCTATTTTTACATGCGAAATATCGATGTTGAAAATCATCGAGATGGGATAAATATTTCACATAGCCCCCATACAATCGATTGTTCCGATAAACGGATTTTGGTAGATAACTCCTGTAATTATATAGGTAGGAAAGTAAAATTTCGTAGCTACTGCTATTTTAGAATGTGGAATGTCGATGTTAAAAATCAATGAGATTGGACCAATATAACACATCGCCCCCGTATAATCGATAGTTCCGATAATTTCGGTATGAGCTAAATTTAAATTCACACAGGCTGTACTGGGATCAAACAGTGAATATCGTGACGCTTATTCATGAAAGGTATTTAGCCTTCGGCACAGCCGAAGACAGCTTTCCTTACTTGTTTTTATGTAATTTTTACTACATGGCTCAACTTAGTCTCCAACCTTTCAAAAACTGTATAGTTCCCAATTTGATGTCCAACACAATTCTCCAATTTTTCTCCAACCTTAGATAACTTTGTAGTTCTCAACTTGATATTCAACATCATTCTCCAAGTACTATCCAACCTTAGAGATATTTTGATAGCTTTGTAGTTCTCAAATTGATATCCAACATATTCTCCAGCTTCTAATATTAAAATTAAATTTGAGGAGCGTAGACTAAAATTTATGTAAATAAAAATTTTTGTCAGCTAGTTCATGGCGTTTTCATCATCATCATCATTTATTGGCGCTTAACCGCCTAAGCGATTTTGGCCGTTTCGTATCAAAGCACGCCAGTCATTCCTTTTTAGCGATAACCGACGCCAGTTGGAAACCCCAAGGGAGTTCAAGTCATCCTCCACCTGTTGTTTCCATCTCAGTCGAGGCCTCCCCCTTCCTCTGCTGCCGAATTCAGGCGACGATAGGAAAACCTTCTGTGCTGGAGCTTCTTTGTCCATTCGCATAACATGGCCCAGCCAGCGGAGTCTTTGGGCTTTAATTCGCTGGACTATGGTCAGATCTGCGTAGAGCTCGTACAGCTCATCGTTAAATTTCCTTCGATACTCGCCGTTGGCATCACGGGAAGGACCATAAATCTTCCGGAGAACTTTTCTCTCAAATACTCCAAGGGCCATCTCATCTTCTCTTGACATTGTCCATGAATCTGAGCCATACATCAGGACAGGTATGATGAGAGACTTATAGAGCGTGATCTTTGTTCTTCGAGAGAGGACTTTACTTCTCAATTGCCTACTCAGTCCAAAGTAGCACTTGTTGGCAAGAGTGATTCTCCGCTGGATTTCTAGACTGATATTATTTTCGGTGTTGATACTGGTTCCCAAATAGACGAAGTCCCTCACAGTTTTAAATTTGTAACTATCAACAGTGACATGGCTGCCAAGGCGCAGGTGCGCCGATTCTTTCTTTGATGACAGCAAATACTTCGTCTTGTCCTCGTTCACGGCAAGACCCACTTTTTTCGCATCCTTATCCAGTCCAGAGAAGGCAGCGCTTACGGCGCGGTTGTTAAGGCCAATGATATCAATATCATCGGCATACGCCAGCAATTGCTCGCTCTTGTAAAAGATTGTACCATTGCGGTTTAGCTCTGCTGCTCGAATTATCTTCTCCAGCATCAGATTGAAGAAATCGCACGAAAGGGAGTCGCCCTGTCTGAAGTCTCGTTTGGTTTCAAATGGCTCAGAGAGGTCCTTCCCGATTCTGACGGAGCTGTTGGTATTGCTCAACGTCATTTGACAAAGCCGTATAAGCTTTGCAGGGAAGTCAAATTCAGACATGGCGACATACAGGCAACTCCTTTTTACGCTGTCAAAAGCGGCTTTAAAATCGACAAAGAGATGGTGAGTGTCGATTCTCTTATCATGGGTCTTCTCCAGGATTTGGCGTATCGTGAAAATCTGGTCGGTGGTAGACTTACCAGGTCTAAAGCCACACTGATAAGGTCCAATCAGTTTGTCTACGATGGGCTTCAGCCTTTCACACAACACGCTAGAAAGAACCTTATATGCGATATTAAGAAGACTAATTCCGCGGTAGTTGGTGCGGTTAGCGGGATCGCCTTTCTTGTGGATTGGGCAAAGCACACTTAAATTCCAATCCGGAGGCATGCATTCGTCTGACCATATTCTGCATAAGAGCTGATGCATGCTTTTTACCAGCTCTTCGCCTCCGTGTTTGAACAGCTCGGCGGGTAGTCCGTCTTTTCCAGGCGCTTTGTTGTTTTTGAGCCGGGATATAGCTATCCTCACTTCATCATAGTCAGGTGGTGGGACGACTTTTCCATCGTCAGGGATTGGGGTATCGGGTTCGGCGCTTCCCTCGCAATTTAGCAGTGAGGAGAAGTGCTCCCTCCATAATTTAAGTACACTTTGTACGTCGGTTACCAGGTCGCCATTATTGTCCTTACAGGAGCTTGCCCCGGTCTTAAAACCTTCCGTCATCCGCCGGATCTTTTCATAGAATTTTCGGGCATCATTCCTGTCAGCCAGCATCTCAAGCTCCTCACACTCACGCCTTTCGGCCTCACTTTTCTTTTTTCTGAAAAGGCGTCTCTCTTCTTTCTTTGCCTCACGATATTGTTGCCATACACTGCGGGTTGCGCCCGTTCGCAACGTCTCCTTGTAGGCAGCGTCCTTTTTTTTCGAGGCAGTTTTGCATTCCTCATCGTACCAGTTGTTCTTGCGGGCTCGCTGGAACCCTCTAGTGGCCTCAGCGGCGGTACGCAATGAGTGAGAGATATGCTTCCATTGCTCGGTTACATCGTTAGGTCGAGGATTGCCCTCTGCGAGCAGGTGTGAGAGTCGAGTTGTGAAATTATCAGCTGTCTGTGTCATGCGCAGCTTCTCGACGTCAAACTTTCCTTCCGTTACTGTGCGCACTTTCTTCGTTGCACAGAGGCGTGTGCGTATCTTGGCTGCGAAAAGATAATGGTCAGAGTCAATATTGGGACCACGCAGTGTACGCACGTCCAGAACGGTGGAGCTATGTCTGCCGTCAATCAAGACATGATCAATCTGGTTTCTAGTTCTTTGATCAGGGGACAGCCATGTGGCTTGGTGCATTCGCTTATGCTGGAACCTGGTACTACTGATGACCATATTGCGAGCAGCGGCGAAGTCAATAAACCTAGTGCCGTTGGGGGATGTTATATCGTGGAGACTGAATTTTCCAACTGTGGGACCAAAGACTCCTTCCTTGCCCACCTTGGCATTAAAGTCGCCGAGCACGATTTTGATATCATGCTGGGGGCAGCGATCATAAGTCTGTTCAAGTTTATCGTAGAAGGAGTCCTTCCCTGCGTCGTCCGTCTCCTCAGTCGGCGCATAGGCGCAGATAAATGTTATGTTGAAAAACCTCGCCTTGATGCGGATCGCAGCGAGACGCTCGTTCACAGGAGTGAACGCTAATACTTGGCGGCGAAGTCTCTGTCCCACCACGAATCCTACACCACGAGCTTTGCCGCGTGTCTGGCCACTGTAGTATACGTCACAAGGACCGATGGTCGTCTTTCCTTGCCCCGTCCATCGCATTTCCTGCAGGGCGGTGATGTCGGCCTTTGCGCCTACGAGGACATCAACCAGTCGGGCAGCGGTACCGTCCCTTGAAAGCGTCCGGACATTCCCGGTACATGCCCTAATATCCAAATCATTATGCCTTATTCGTTTTGCCGGGTCGTCAACATTAAAGGGGGTTCTCATCCGAGGCTTTGCAATTGTTTTCATTGGAATTAAGTTTTTTACGTGGCGGGTCCCAAACCCAGCGCACAACCCGTTTCGGGGTTTTGGAAAATATTTACACATTTATATAGCGAGCCGCTTGCTTCAAGACAGACGCCCGCTTGCAGCCGCACCTCATGGTGAACAGACAATACGCAAAGACCTCGGTGAGCCCTTAAACCAAGTATGTCAGAGTGGCCCCACCGGGGCTCCCTCTCTTTCTGCCGCGAGCCTAGGTAGCTCCCGTTGCCCAGAGTGCACGAACGAGGCGTTTTAACATAGAAAAATCATGGTTTTTTTCGGTATTTATTTTCAGAGTCGCATTCATACCCTTGAGTCTAATTATAGAATCCCATTGGATTACAAGTTCAACTTGAGAAACAGCGGTTTTTTTTTATATAAAAAAATGTTCTTTTGCTTGAGAACGCCATCGTTCTCATGTATTTTTCCTGTTGAGATACAACGCTTGAGGTTGGAGAAGTCTCAACTTGAGATCAAACGGAACTCAAGCTTAAATGTTGGCTGGGTATATTTTTATACAATTTGTACCTACTGTTTTTGAGTACGATTTTCGTCATCCCTTGTCAATTTTGGTTTTGTTTTTGAGTAATTTATATCATATTGTTTGTTTAAATTTTACTATCTTTTTTGAGTATTTTCAACTATATTTTTTTACGAAATTTTTACGATATTTTTTTATTTTTTACAATGTATATTTTCTGCGTACTGATTTTTTTATCCCTACCTACGCATACCTACATAGTAGATATAGACATCTAGCCAGTGTGAAAAGATTGTGAACTGTAAATGATGTCGCACATCATTCTATTACGCTCCAATTGTGTTTCGAAGTCTTTCTCTTTGTGCTTAGGACAGGCTAATGCACCTAGTGGCATAATTGTCCGAAAATCTGAGAACCAAGTTCACACAGATTATTATAGTACATTTACAGTGCACCAAATTTGGCCAAAAAATCTAAATTTGGCGCATTTTCCCATACAAATCTCATCTTCCAAATTGGAATTCCATCAAATTCGACCAAACTTGCCCAAAATACAATCCACAGTTCATCCAAATAGCAGGCAACACGCGATATACTATTGTGTGACCTATCAGCTTATTGCTGTATGCGGAGTCTTTTTATAAATTTGAGCACCTTTTCAGGTTTTTGACTCTCTTTCTTGCTAACGCAATGCATTCGCAGAGTAAATGAACCGGCGTTTCATCGTCTAGTTCGCAAAACCGACAAATTGTTGTATCTGACTGATTCAGCTTACTCAGGTGATAATGCAAACCACAATGTCCTGTAAAATACCCAGTGAGGGTTCTTAGATCCACCCTCCTTAGAATAATGAGCCTGGCTGATGCCCAGTTGCTTATGGTCTCCTTTACGTGGGCCTTCGTGAGTCCACAAAAGAGTTCCGGACCATAAAATGCTGTTGGAGCACCATATTTTGCCAGGTGATCTGCTTTTTCGTTGCCGTCATGCCCTTCATGCCCTGGGACCCAACCTAACAAAACTTTGTTTTTGGCTCCCAGATCATTAAGGACTGCGACGCACTCATCGACAAGCTTCGAGGTTATAGTGTAAGACTGCAAGGCGCGTAGGGCGGCCTGACTGTCTGACATAATGTAGATTCGCCTAGAGGATAGTCTTCTTCGGAGGCATTCTCTGCCACATAATTCTATTGCATGGATTTCCGCTTGAAAGATAGTGGGGTGGTTACCCAACGGTACCGATTTTTTGTAATTGGGTCCATAGATACCAGCGCCCATTTTACCATCTTCAAGCTTCGATCCATCCATATACCAAATCTCCGAATCGGATTCAGCATAAGGCTACCCTATGTCCCAGAGCACTCGATGTACGATCGAAACTTCAGAGTTTCGCATGATCCGGAGCGTAGGAGTTATTGTATCACTTACTTGCAATATAGGACTTTTTATGGAAATCTTGACTATCTTCATATGTCCTGTCATATTTCCGATTTTTAGATCGGAAATGGTTTGAAGTCTTAATGCAGCAAGTGTGGCCTCCTTCTCTATCAGAATAGGGAAAGGAGGTATTCCCACAAGGGCACTTAAAGCATCAGCAGGGCACGTGCTCATTGCACCTGTTATACCGACACAGACTAGCCGATGCAGCTTACTTAACTTAGTTGCCGCTGTTCTTTGAGCAGTCTTAGGCCACCAGAGTAGAGATGCGTTTGTGACTATTGGCTTCACAACTGTATTAAATGACCAGTACGTCATTTTGGGAGACAGCCCCCATGTTTTGTCATAAAGTCTAGTGCAGTCGAAAAAGGCCCTCGCTGTTTTATTTATGGTGGCCTTCAAATGAGCATTCCATGTTAGGGTTTTGTCCAATGTTACCCCTAGGTATTTCGCTTCCGTCGAAAAACCTATGCGACTGCCTCCTAGGAAAGCTTTCTTCGCCTCGTGAAAGGCACCAAGACTGTTTTATTTGGGTTTATAGATAACCCTTTGTTAGCGCACCATCTTTCAATGATGCGCAGGCCTTATTGCATGCGAGCGGATGTTTCTTCATGCATTCCTGTTACGCAGACTACTAAGTCATCCCCATAACCCTGTACGTCAAATCCATTACCCTTTTGCTCGTCTATGACTAGGGTCCACAGTAGAGAGCATCCTCTTGTACTCCCTCCTAGCTCAAAGCTGATTTTTCTTTGCTTTAGCATGGTCAGGACCCAGCGAGTGATCATGGCTTCCTCAATGGCCTGGTACGTCGTATTATCGAAAGCGCCTGATATATCGATGAATTCACACAGGGCTTTGTTTTTAGACTCTATGGCCTTTTCAATTTTTTCAGTAAGGCAATGGATAGCAGTCTCCGTGGATTTTCCGGGTTGGTAGGCAAATTGGTGTTTACACAGAGGGTTTTAAGTTTACTTCCCTAAAGTGCTGATCTAAAATTTTTTCCATTCCCTTTCCCTGGTTTCGGTATAAATACAACCTTCCCTGGTTTCGGTATAAATACAACCTTAACCTCTGTAACCTGTTGGGAATATATCCTAACAGCAGGGATGCTCTATATAAATTTGATAGGACTGGAGCTGTATAGTTGATTCCTTGCTGCAACAGACAAGGATAGACCCCATCCGGTCCTGGATATTTGGAAGGACTGAAAGTCGATAAAGCCTATTGGGCCTTGTTAACATTGGTTAGCTTTGTCGCCAGGCTCTTTTCTCTACCACTAATTGTTGGAAAATTATCTACTACTGAATGTGAGTGTTGATAGGCTGGTATACAGTCCGGAAAGTCAGTAGCAAGCAAAAGTTTGCATGTCTTCCAGCTGCTTCGTGTAGCTCCCATCTAAGTTCTTCAGAGTACCAATGCCGTTGCTATGGCCTCTCGCAAGTTCTTTTTGGAGCCGCACTGCCATAGGGAGATCTTTAATATTTTCGCAGTGTTCTCTCTACGGTGCCCTCTTAGATTTTCTAAGTTCTCTATTATAAGAAGTTAGAGCATTTCTATAGGTCTCCAGTGTCTTTAGCTGCATTAAACAGCCTTCAGGCTTGGCATCTTAATTGTGCAAGCTTTTTGTTCCACCAAGGAACATCACGTTGTATATGTTGTTTGATATGGGGACTACTCTCGCAGAAAGCTGTTGTGATATCTGAGTGAAGCTGTTCAGCCTCTCTCTCGAGCTCCCGCCCTGTAGTTATTGGTTGGTGCCGCGTTCTTCAATATTAAAGCGAAATAGTTCCCACTTCGTTTTGCTCGGATATCTGAAAACGGACACAGAAGTGACCCATGTCGAATACAATATGTTTGTGGTCCGACATTGATTCCTCCCCCGAGACGTGCCAATTTGTGACAACGAAGGCCATGTTTTGGCTACATAGAGTAAGGTCAAGAACCTCACCTCTAATAGCGTTAACAAAAGTGGGTTCATTACCACGATTTATGACATTGATATTGTGACTATTAATAAACTCCAGGAGATGCTCCCCCAATTATTTATGTTCGTACTACCCCAAGCTGTATGGTGGGAGTTTGCGTCACAGCGGAGGACCCATGGTATACCCTTCTGTTGGCAATACTCAATGAAAGATTACATTCAACAGTTGGGGCTGTTTCCTCCTCACCCGGAAAGTAAGCTGATGCCAAAATGTCCTCTTTTTCGCCTCTTGGGGTTGGAATTTTTGCCCAAACTGCAACCAAATCAGCCGTATGAACTGTAGGAGCGGAACAAAATACAGTTTCTTGTTTAGAAGCATCGCCGCCCCGGGACGGGAACCGGTGGCATAGATTAATTTACCGTCAGTACTGCTTAAACCTTTTACAGAACTATGTAAAATCCTTTGTTCTTGAATGAAGGCCACTCCCAAACCTGCTCTGCTGAATCTTCTGCTAAGGACATCCGAAGCTGCCTTGGCATGGTGAAGATTCACCTGGAGGTATTTTAGACTCCTCAACAGACAAGGATAGACCCCATCCGGTCCTGGAGATTTGGAAGGACTGAAAGTCGATAAAGCCTATTGAGCCTTGTTAACATTGGTTAGCTTTGTCGCCAGGCTCTTTTCTCTACCACTAATTGTTGGAAAATTATCTACTACTGAATGTGAGTGTTGATAGGCTGGTATACAGTCCGGAAAGTCAGTAGCAAGCAAAAGTTTGCATGTCTTCCAGCTGCTTCGTGTAGCTCCCATCTGAGTTCTTCAGAGTACCAATGCCGTTGCTATGGCCTCTCGCAAGTTCTTTTTGGAGCCGCACTGCCATAGGGAGTTCTTTAATATTTTCGCAGTGTTCTCTCTACGGTGCCCTCTTAGATTTTCTAAGTTCTCTATTATAAGAAGTTAGAGCATTTCTATAGGTCTCCAGTGTCTTTAGCTGCATTAAACAGCCTTCAGGCTTGATATCTTAATTGTGCAAGCTTTTTGTTCCACCAAGGAACATCACGTTGTATATGTTGTTTGGCATGGGGACTACTCTCGCAGAAAGCTGTTGTGATATCTGAGTGAAGCTGTTCAGCCTCTCTCTTGAGCTCCCGCCCTGTAGTTATTGGTTGGTGCCGCGTTCTTCAATATTAAAGCGAAATAGTTCCCACTTCGTTTTGCTCGGATTTCTGAAAACGGACACAGAAGTGACCCATGTCGAATACAATATGTTTGTGGTCCGACATTGATTCCTCCCCCGAGACGTGCCAATTTGTGACCACGAAGGCCATGTTTTGGCTACATAGAGTAAGGTCAAGAACCTCACCTCTAATAGCGTTAACAAAAGTGGGTTCATTACCACGATTTATGGCATTGATATTGTGACTACTAATAAATTCCAGGAGATGCTCCCCCAGTTATTTATGTTCGTACTACCCCAAGCTGTATGGTGGGAGTTTGCATCACAGCGGAGGACCCATGGGATACACTTCTGTTGGCAATACTCAATGAGAGATTAGATTCAACAGTTGGGGCTGTTTTCTCCTCACCCGGAAAGTATGCTGATGCCAAAATGGCCTCCTTTTCGCCTCTTGGGGTTGGAATTTTTGCCCAAACTGCAACCAAATCAGCCGTATGAACTGTAGGAGCGGAACAAAATACAGTTTCTTGTTTAGAAGCATCGCCGCCCTGGGACGGGAACCGGTGGCATAGATTAATTTACCGTCAGTACTGCTTAAACCTTTTACAGAACTATGTAAAATCCATGGTTCTTGAATGAAGGCCACTCCCAAACCTGCTCTGCTGAATCTTCTGCTAAGGACATCCGAAGCTGCCTTGGCATGGTGAAGATTCACCTGGAGGTATTTTAGACTCCTCGAAATGCGAGGGTTTGCTGGGAGGGCTGACATTATAAAGATTTTTTGCGGTCCCTATCCGCCACCGATGACTTTAGGTTGCCGCTGAGCAAAGCATTAGATGCCTGACTTTGGTCCGTTTTTTTTCGACTGCGGGTCTAGTGTTCCCACTACATAATTGATTCGGGTGCCCGCTTTGAGAGGGCGGTGGAGTCTCGATAATCGTAGATTCTGCTGTGGACTCCAGCTGAAGCTTAGTTGGTATTCTCCAAGCCTTGCATCAACTCTGCCTATTTCGAGCTGCAGGCTCTTTGTTCTACAGCCTTCTTTTCTACCGCAACATTTTCATCAGCTACCCGGGGCAGAGACAGTTTGGTTTTAGGCCGCAGTTTCACTTTGGCATACGCCAAACCGATTCTATTATTATGGTGATGGATTCTTTCAGCTGACACCGTATCTACAGCTATTGCGAATTCCGCCACTGTGGCCCTACTTGTCCGATTCAGGATTCTCCAGTATCTGGTGTCTAGGGCCGGGTTTTGAACAGAAATAACTCTGAGGATATGCTCGTTTGAGGGGCAATCGTCCTCTTTAAAATACCCGACAAAGATAATGCGACGGAGTACTTCCGCATCCGAGACTACCTTCAATTCCCCCCCTCCCAAGGAGTTAGTTTTGGGCCGATGTCTTTTAACCACTCTGCAGTATTAGAATCATCGCAGACAATTGAAAGCCATCCTTGGGGAATCGAGCAGCCCGTGAAACGAGGACTAATAGTGCCAACTTCAAGTTTAAATACTTCATTCAAAGTAGCCCTCCTAATGATCTTCACTTGTTCAGAAGACCAGATGGTACTAGGATAATCCTGTGGAATTATACCCAGCTTAATAGTGGTCAGTTGATCTTTAAAAGATTCCGGTGACACACCGTCAGGATGAGCCGCGGTTACTAAGGCACTGGCTGCCTCTCCATCAAGAGGAGGCATCTGCCTTGTCCTCTTTTGGAAATTTGGTGGGGTCGTACTATTGAATCGCCCCCTTTTATTGGTCGCCTCCCTTTGTGCGGGCCCTTGGGGCTGTTTGGCAATTGCTAAGGCGGTTTCGTATCTGACACCCTTAGCCAGGAGTTTCTTAAGACGCTTACGAGCGGCACCATTCAAGTGCTTACAGCATTTTCAGTACCATGCCTGCAGTTTCAGCTTTTGATTCGGTATCAACCGAAAGACCAGATCTGGCCTGATCACTTGAAAGCAGTTCAACTTTATCATGATCTAAGTATAGTTTTTCTCATTTAATCGGTACATATAATACCCATAAGTGTAGGGGTAAGAAGGTCAGCTGGGACATAGCCCCCGATATCCCAGTAAGACTGATTACAGCCAGAGGACGCCAGGTATCTGGAGGCCATCGTTTTTAGACACACTAACGTAGTGCCATTCATCCCATGAGCACGGTACGGATCACGCTTGGGAATACGGGTTTTATTGAGTTGTCCTCTCTTTGGATTTTAGTCGCCTTTTACGACAGGCATACCTACCGCGGGCATATTCTAGAACCCCAACCCGCAGGAGTAAGTATTTATATCATGGCTGTTAAGAATTTCCCAGCAAGAGCCTTGCTGGTTTAATGACGTGTGCTAACTTATGCACTATGCACAGCTGTAAATAACAATTTCAGCTATTTTTTTATGAAAAGGGGCCAATTCTACCAGAAAAAGACGCCTTCATGACTCTTCTATTACACAGTGATACAAAAAACTTGGATTTAAGGTAAAAAAAACTTTTTTTTCAGTGTCCTGGTTATAAGAAAAATTCATTAAAAATCTAATTTTCATAAAGGGGTGCTATCGTAGTCTTGTATATTTTGGCACAGGATTAATACATTTCGTGCACCTTGCAAGACTTAGCGAAACCCCTTATAGTGTTTTGTTCATTTTAAAAAAGTATGACATGGTTTTCCCGCGAGAAGTTGAACTTTTTGCAAAATGTTTCGGTTTTTCCTGTTTTGACGTCATTTTTTTGGCACTTATTGGCAATAAATGATATTTTTTGGGCATGTATCATCGAAAGTCATTCACTAATTGACTATATGAATTTATTTTTTTGGAAAAGGACTTTAAGTTTTCAAATTATGCAGCATAATCCAAAATATAATATTCAGGTCTCAATCGCCCTACACGGGTACCTACTGTGTGTAAGAAGGCGGGTCGATTTCAAAATCACCCAAGTGACAAGGAACAACTGCCATAGACGCTGGCAAGCATAAGTAAACGATGGCATCGTAGATACCTTGGTCGAGCGTTCGAAAAACCTGAGTTCGATTCTCGGTGAAGTCAATATAAGAACTCTGGAAAATAATTTTTTTCAGAATAAGTTAAAAATGTTCATAAATCAAGTCGAAACTGTTCATTAAACACAAAACATGTTCTCAAAATAAGACTATCGTTCACGAGTTAAGTCGAAACGTTACTGACAGACTTTCGTGTACGAAAGTGTTTCGTTCGTTTTAGAAAGATTTTTTCTTTGAGTGTAGCTGTTCGATGGGCAAAAGTGCATATTTAATTATTTCGGCTCCGTGAACTTGCAATGTATGTATTGCAGGTGGCATAAAGAACTAAAAACAAACTTTCTAGAAGTATCCATGGCATATCTTTTGATTTTTCAGGATATTTTTCACGTCCACAAGAACAACGCAGAACAATGTATGTAAAACTTGTAAATAAGTTCTTCGTAAATTCCTGTAATGTGTGCAACTTTTTCGAATTTCGAAGAAATACCCAGCCAATATTGCTTCGCCCTAGTTCCACTTTCCATGCTGAAACTCCTCACTTTCTATAGGAAATACCATTTCAGACAGTAACAAATCGTTATTAGTTTTGAGAAAACGTAATAAACTTGTTCTTACAATTTTCAACTGTTTTTCCACACTTTGAATAAAATTGTCGAATATTTCTTCACAATTATATGAGTCAATCCATATGAAAACGTCTAATATTAGCAAAAAATCGTTGCTGACTAGTCTCGGATTTCGCTCAAATTTTGAGGGACACTTCTTTAGGGTCCTAAAGGAACATATTGACACACATTTATTTTTTAAAACCTCTGGTTTCGGACTGGTCAAGTTTCAAAGTTTGGAAAACGTCATTTTTAGGCCTACCCTATTTTAGCTGTAAAAATATTTCCATTAGAGATATCTTTACATTCGATATAGCGCTTTAAAGGGAAAAGATAGTAGTTTGTTTAAATATAAATATTTAGGGTACTCACAGTCCCATATTACCAGCCCTGCTAATATTGCCAGCTGGCAATATCTTGACAATTTACCAGGTGTCAAATATTTTGTTTTTGTTTTGCCTGCAAATAGAAGATACCACTTTGTGGCAATATTGGCGGGCTTGTGCCTATGTTTAAATTTTGTGGTAAAATTGAAAATTGTCATTTTGCTATGTTTTCAAAAAAAATTTGTTATGAATAAATAAACAGAAAGAGAAAAAGTAAGTTTTTTCATATTTTGAGTTTATTTAAATAATTTGAATACGTTTATTCATATTTTCAGATTGAATTCAGACGTGAACTAACAAAGGCCGTGTGGAAGGCTAAACGGGGGTGCTCACAGTCGCCACATGGTAAGGTGGCAAAGTTAAAACGTTTCAAGTTTAGCAGATGACTGTGAGTTCCCTAATTAAATCATACAGCGAGTACCTGGTATTAAAAACCCAGTACTGAAAATAGGTATTTTTTTTATCGATTTTCGTCAACTTTAGCCGGCTCTGGCGTCTTTACCGTTTTAAGTAGCCACTCAATATTTGTCAGAAATTAAGAGTACATATCCTAGAAGAAACTAACCCATCCATCGGCCAAAAAAACCCACTCCTTATAGATAAATTATTATCTCGAAATTTGTCAATTTTCAAAAATCATGGTTTTCAGGCTCGAAAACGGTCATGTTTGTCAAGAGATAAAAATACGAATTTCTCATGGACTCTAGTCCTGACCTTTGGCTTCAAATACCTCAACATTTCGTTTTGTTATTTCCATACTAAGGGTCTTTTCTGAGGGATCTCCTAAACCATTAAAATTTTTTGTTTCAAAGTAAATTTTCGTAAAATTTTTTAGACTTTTTTCAAACAACCTTTATATAGTCTGAAAGCTGCAGCGTACAACTTTCCAACAAAAAAAAAATGTGCAGTTATCATAACTCTTGAACAAGGTACAGAAATTTGAAAATAACTTATATAAATTTTGTACTATTTCAAGGAAGAGATTCATATAATGCCGCAATTAATTTTTAAATATATGTTAATAGCTTAGTAGTTACGATAATTGCACGCGGCTTTTTTGTTGGAAAGTTGGAAGCTTCAGCTTTCAGACTATGTAAAGTTTGTTTGAACAAAGTATCAAAAATTATACGAAAATTTACTTTGAAAAAAAAATTTTTTTTGGTTTAGGAGATTCCTCAGAAAATACCCTTAGTATGAAAATAACAAAACGATATGTTGAGGTATTTGAAGCCAAAGGTCAGGACTAGAGTTCATGAGAAATTCGTATTTTTATCTCTTGATAAACATGTCCGTTTTCGAGCCTGAAAACCGTGATTTTTGAAAATTTACAAATTCGACATAATAATTTATCTATAAGGAGTGCGTTTTGTTTTTGCCGATGGATGGGTTAATTTCTTCTAGGATATGTACCCTTAATTTCTGACAAATATTAGTGGCTACTTAAAACAGTAAAGATGCCAGAGCCGGCTAAAGTTGACGAAAATCGATTAAAAAAAATACGTATTTTCAGTACCGGGTTTTTACTACCAGATACTCGCCCTATGATTTAATATTTATATTTAAACAAACTACTATATTTTCCCTTTAAAACGGTTGTAAAGATATCTCTAATGGAAACATTTCTACAGCTAAAATATGGTAGGCCTAAAAATGTGTGTCAATATGTTCCTTTAGGACCCTAAAGAAGTCTCCCTCAAAGTTTGAGCGAAATCCGAGACTAGCCAGCTTTTTGAATTAGACGTTTTCATATGGATTGTCCCATATAGATTTATGTTATGCTTTTCCGAAAGAACAGATTTCAAGGCACTAGTGCTATATGTTTAAACTTAAGTCACTCATCAAACAATTCCTTACAGGTAATTCAGGACACCCTAAAATAATTGTCAAAATTGTAGAAGTTTAATAACCTTAAACATTTTGAATTTTTTTTTTTTGAATTTATCAGTTATTAGCAGAGCTTGGAATTTTATGTTTTTTCAATATGCTGAAAATATGTCAAAAATATGTAAAAATATGTAAAAAATATACTCCCATCTATTCGGCCCACTGAAAATTGAATCAAACACAGGGACCCCCAATAATGATTATTTTTGTATTTTTAAGGTAAAAACTCAAAGGCTTCCTCCTATCGTATAACAGTTTCAAGTACATGAATGGGAATGTCTCTTCATGCTCTTCATGCCTAACCTAACCGAAATCTACAATGATTGAAAAAAGTTTGAGTGAATCCTATATAAATTACAACTTAATCATTACTTTTGAGTTTTATTTTTTTGATTAAGCGTAATGATCACTTTTTGAGTTTTATTTGTTTGATCAAACGTAAAACTTATTTCTTGAGTTTTATTTTTTTTGAGAGAAAATAAAACTTACTCTTGAGTTTTATATTTTTGCTCGACAGTAAACGTTATTCTTTGAGCGATATTTTATCGTTCAAGGATAAAAATTAAGTTCCGAGTTTTAAGTTTTTTTACGGATCAAAAAACTCAAAAGGCCGCTGCGCCTTTTTGGCAAGTATTTGGTCATTATTATTGGTTGGTATAATCTCGTCAACATATGTACTCAATAATTATTATTTAAACATACTTTTAGGCACATTCAGATGTATATGTACATAAATAGTCATGTACGTAGCAAAACGTATTCAACAAAGTGTGATTGAATTTGACGTTGCTCTCAATCGGAACCAGGGTATAATGTCAAACAGAACAATATTTTAACCCAGTTGAAATTTTTTTTTCCGTTTATAAACTTTTAGGAAAAAATTTGTAAGTTAACTTTTGTTTTAAATTTTCAATATTTATATTTTACCTTTAATTCAAATAAGCAATACGAAAGAATATTCGGTAGCAAATTTAGAAGTATTTTATTGGTACTGAAAAAAACTTCGGTGCCAGTGAAGAACGGTTGGAATTCAATTGTTTTGTAAGCTAAGGTAAGAAAACTGTAACCAAACATTTTTTACAAAAATCGCGGATGGTATAAGAGTAAATTATTGCTGATATTAAAGAAGAGAAAATGATACCCAATTTACATGTGGTGCACCATAAAGGATTAATTCCTTTGTTTACATTCGTTTGACATTATAGCCCCTTACAAGAGAAAATATTTAACTGTCAATCACACTTTGTTGAATACATTTTGGTACGTAGTAAAGGGACATGAAATAAATATAGTCCACCATGAAAAATGCAAATTTCAGTAAGAATTACCTGTTTCACAAATTTCGCTATTTTGTTATTCAAGTATGTGTAAAAATACAATACAAGTACTGCTTGTTAAGGTTTACAACTTTGTGGAAAATTCAGGAAAATTCGGATTTTTTCATCAAAACTTGAAACTTTATACTAAATTACATATTTCACAAATTTCGCTATCATTTTGTTCAAGTATGTGAAAAATACAATACAAGTACTGCTTATTAAGGCTTACGACTTTGTGGATAATTCAGGAAAATTCGGACAATTTTCATCAAAAATTAAAATTTTATACTCAATTTTTTAGATTTTTTTCGAGTATGTAGTTTTAGCTGTTGTTGTTGTTATTAACAATGCATTTCCCTGCCTGGAGGGTATGATTATTCTGAAGATCTTCATGAAGCTCTTCTAACGGGAGTCCAAGGAAACGCGCAGTTTCAACAGGGTTGGACCAGAGGGACAGAGTGGTTAGAAGAGTAGGTTCAATTGGACAATTGAAGAGATGTAGGGTATCAGGGGTCCTACCACATGCAGGGCATGTGTTTGAAATTGTATCATTTAGTCTGGACAAGTAAGAGTTTAACCTGTATCCAGAACGAAGCTGTGCCATGGTCACTCTTGTCTCCCTTGGTAAGGTGCGTTCTTCTTCAGCAATATCGGGTGGGAGACTGTTTAGAACGGGGTTCACAGGTCGAGATCTGACAAAAGTGTCAACGGACTTGGTGTGGATGTCGGTTAGAGCCCGCTTATGATTCCGCAGATCAAAAGGCAAAGTAATATGATGCCGGAGCTCGTCATAATGCTTACGGAGATGACTCCTTATGTCTCTCGGGGGCGGATCTGTGTCCAAAAGATATCAGTTTGGATGTCCCGGCTTGTGGCAGTTCAGAAGGAATTGCCTGCCTAGCATTTCCGCGTGCTCTCTTACATTGAGCAGTTTTGCCTCTTGATGGAGGTGAGACTCAGGAGGCATGAGTAGACATCCCGTAGCAGTTCTGATAGGTGTATTTTGGCAGACTTGTAACTTCGTCCAGTTGATGTTACGCACGTTAGGCGACCATATGGGTTCAGCATAGTCAAATACTGGTCGGCTAATGGCCTTCCTTGTCTTTTCCCCAAGAACTGCCGGCAAGCGACTTGAGGATCTTGTTGCGACCTCGTACCTTTGAGACCATTGCAGACACATGACCAGCAAATGAGAAAGTATTATCCAATGTCACCCCCAGTAACTTTGGGTGGCTGACAGTTGGTAGCTTATTGCCATCAACTTAAATGTCTAATTAGTTTCTCACTTGGTGCGTCCATGTCGTAAAGAGTGTAACCGTAGATTTAGTCGGTGATATCGTCAGATCTCGCTCAGTGAAAAGGCTAACTAGTGGACGATTTGGACTGTGAACCAACGTATATCAAAAAAAGGTTCCAAAAAAAAGGGTCCCTTTTCCATTTTTTTTTTTTTGATGTTGAATGACTGAGTTTTGTACTATTGCAAATAATACATACAAAATATAAACATTTTTAAATGGTTGTAATTAGTTTAATAATAATGATAATCGCATAATGTGAAAGATTTTAAACTTAAAAACCTCCACTTTAAGGATATGTTTTTGCAAAAGGTTTCAAATAATAAGAAAACTCACTTTAAAAAGAATTCCATTTTTTCCCGGAAAAAAATTATGGAAAACGTCTAATATTAGCAAAAAATCGTTGCTGACTAGTCTCGGATTTCGCTCAAATTTTGAGGGACACTTCTTTAGGGTCCTAAAGGAACATATTGACACACATTTATTTTTTATAACCTCTGGTTTCGGACTGGTCAAGTTTCAAAGTTTGGAAAACGTCATTTTTAGGCCTACCCTATTTTAGCTGTAAAAATATTTCCATTAGAGATATCTTTACATTCGATATAGCGTTTTAAAGGGAAAAGATAGTAGTTTGTTTAAATATAAATATTAAATCATAAACTTCTACAATTTTGACAATTATTTTAGGGTGTCCTGAATTACCTGTAAGGAATTGTTTGATGAGTGACTTAAGTTTAAACATATAGCACTAGTGCCTTGAAATCTGTTCTTTCGGAAAAGCATAACATAAATCTATATGGGACAATCCATATGAAAACGTCTAATTCAAAAAGCTGGCTAGTCTCGGATTTCGCTCAAACTTTGAGGGAGACTTCTTTAGGGTCCTAAAGGAACATATTGACACACATTTTTAGGCCTACCATATTTTAGCTGTAGAAATGTTTCCATTAGGGATATCTTTACAACCGTTTTAAAGGGAAAAGATAGTAGTTTGTTTAAATATAAATATTAAATCATAGGGCGAGTATCTGGTAGTAAAAACCCGGTACTGAAAATACGTATTTTTTTTATCGATTTTCGTCAACTTTAGCCGGCTCTGGCGTCTTTACCGTTTTAAGTAGCCACTCAATATTTGTCAGAAATTAAGAGTACATATCCTACAAGAAATTAACCCATCCATCGGCCAAAAAAACCCACTCCTTATAGATAAATTATTATCTCGAAATTTGTCAATTTTCAAAAATCATGGTTTTCAGGCTCGAAAACGGTCATGTTTGTCAAGAGATAAAAATACGAATTTCTCATGGACTCTAGTCCTGACCTTTGGCTTCAAATACCTCAATATTTCGTTTTGTTATTTCCATACTAAGGGTCTTTTCTGAGGGATCTCCTAAACCATTAAAATTTTTTGTTTCAAAGTAAATTTTCGTAAAATTTTTTAGACTTTTTTCAAACAACCTTTATATAGTCTGAAAGCTGCAGCGTACAACTTTCCAACAAAAAAAAAATGTGCAGTTATCATAACTCTTGAACAAGGTACAGAAATTTTAAAATAACTTATATAAATTTTGTACTATTTCAAGGAAGAGATTCATATAATGCCGCAATTAATTTTTAAATATATGTTAATAGCTTAGTAGTTACGATAATTGCACGCGGCTTTTTTGTTGGAAAGTTGGAAGCTTCAGCTTTCAGACTATGTAAAGTTTGTTTGAACAAAGTATCAAAAATTATACGAAAATTTACTTTGAAAAAAAATTTTTTTTGGTTTAGGAGATTCCTCAGAAAATACCCTTAGTATGAAAATAACAAAACGATATGTTGAGGTATTTGAAGCCAAAGGTCAGGACTAGAGTTCATGAGAAATTCGTATTTTTATCTCTTGATAAACATGTCCGTTTTCGAGCCTGAAAACCGTGATTTTTGAAAATTTACAAATTCGACATAATAATTTATCTATAAGGAGTGCGTTTTGTTTTTGCCGATGGATGGGTTAATTTCTTCTAGGATATGTACTCTTAATTTCTGACAAATATTAGTGGCTACTTAAAACAGTAAAGATGCCAGAGCCGGCTAAAGTTGACGAAAATCGATAAAAAAAAATACGTATTTTCAGTACCGGGTTTTTACTACCAGATACTCGCCCTATGATTTAATATTTATATTTAAACAAACTACTATCTTTTCCCTTTAAAACGGTTGTAAAGATATCTCTAATGGAAACATTTCTACAGCTAAAATATGGTAGGCCTAAAAATGTGTGTCAATATGTTCCTTTAGGACCCTAAAGAAGTCTCCCTCAAAGTTTGAGCGAAATCCGAGACTAGCCAGCTTTTTGAATTAGACGTTTTCATATGGATTGTCCCATATAGATTTATGTTATGCTTTTCCGAAAGAACAGATTTCAAGGCACTAGTGCTATATGTTTAAACTTAAGTCACTCATCAAACAATTCCTTACAGGTAATTCAGGACACCCTAAAATAATTGTCAAAATTGTAGAAGTTTAATAACCTTAAAAATTTTGAATTTTTTTTTTTTTTGAATTTATCAGTTATTAGCAGAGCTTGGAATTTTATGTTTTTTCAATATGCTGAAAATATGTCAAAAATATGTAAAAATATGTAAAAAATATACTCCCATCTATTCGGCCCACTGAATCAAACACAGGGACCCCCAATAATGATTATTTTTGTATTTGACAGCGGGTTAATATATATGGACGAAATGTAAATTTTTCTGGATCGCATTATCACAATAGTTCAACAATTTTCACTATGGATTTGCTAACAATATTACAACTTGTTGTAAGGTTTTTTTGGATTCAAAATTTTTTGAATTTCTTATGATGGGAAATTTTTCTAAAAATTTTATAATATGCCTTAGCCGAATGGTAGAACACTGGGCTAAGGTAACAGAGGAGCAGAGTTCGAGTCCCACTGAAACCAGATGTCAAGTTGTATGCAATTTTGTTTTTTAAACCAAGTATTTAGAATTTATCAATAGTTTATATGGATACCACTTCAATAGTGATTTATCAAAAATGTATTGATGGAACATCCATATTCATTGATGGGACAGGATTATCAATTTTTATTTAATATGGTATCAATAATTATGGATGTTTCATCCATAGATTTCCCTCCGTGTATGTATATCATCTATATATTTATATAAAATTCAAATTATTTATCTATATATAGACGAACTTGGCTTCTAAACGAATGAGCCGATCGTTACCAAATTTTACACACGCACTGGATATCTTCCAGGGATGGTCACAGGCTAAAAAATATTTTGATATACAGTGTGCGACAAAACTAAAGCACAAAACTTCCCATACCACCACAACCAGAAAATAAACTTCCCAACAAATAGTAATGGCAATTCTTTTTATTTTATTTAGAAGGGGGCACATTGGTAGTTGTGTAAAAAAAAAATTATACAATAAACTTCATTTTAAACTTAAATATTAATTCAAACATAAAAGTAGTATTAAATATACAGCGACAAAACTAAAGCACATTGGTATATACTTGTAAAGAAAAGTGGGTTCTTCTAATATTTCGTAGCGAAACCTTTGTTTTTCAATACCGCTGCACATCTTCGTGGCATAGACTCAATCAAATTATTTAAAACGTCTATGGAAATGCCTTCCCATGCTCGTTCTACCTGAGCAAACAGAGTGTCCTTGTTTTTGCAGTTTTCTCGTTCTATTTTCTGATCTACAATCTCCCAATGATTCTCTATGGGGTTGAGATCGGGTGATTGTGCAGGCCACTGCAATACTTCAATTTTATTAGCAACAAACCATTCTTTCACACATTTAGCGGTATGCTTCGGATCATTGTCTTGCTGGAATATCCAATTTAGTGGCATTTCCTCCTCAGCGTGGGGTAGCATAATGGTCTGGAGAATGTCTTTGTACACAAATCTGTCCATTATGCCATTAATTCTATGAATTGGACCCACTCCATTGCCGGAAAAACAGCCCCAGACCATTACGTTGGCTCCACCATGCTTTACAGTACCTTTACAGTAACGTGGGTTTAAACGTTGCCCTTTAGGTCTGCGTACAAGCTTCAGTCCATCAGAATTTTTAATGTTAAACTTGGATTCATCAGAGAAAAGGACGGTTCGCCATTTGCTGAAGGTCCAGTTAATATGCGCCTTTGAGAATTCGAGTCGTGCTCTCCGATTTTTGATTGAAATAAAAGGCTTTTTTGCACTTCTATACGTTGGGAACCCACCTTCGACCGTTCTTCGCCGAATAGTTCTAAGGCTTACGGGCAATGATAGTTCACTTTTTAGGGATCTCGCCGATATAAAAGGGTCTTTCTGGACCTTTCGGATAATCAATTTATCCTCACGGGTAGTTGTTTTTCGGGGTCTACCACCTGAATGTATGGTTTCAAAGGAGCCGGATGACCGAAAACGACTTATTGTGCGGGAAATTACGCTGGGATTAATCTTGAATTTCCGAGAAATATTGCTAACTGATTCACCGCCAATTAATTCATCTATAATTTTTTCACGCAATACCGTATTATACTTGTTTCGGGCCATTTTTAACGTTTTGCTATTTTTTTAGATCGATAAAGTAGTAAATGTCGCTTAAAACACGAAATAATACTGATCATGCTTTGTTTATGCTTGACGTCAAATATTTTATATCCTAACGGCTCTTTTCAATAACTCACGGCCAGCTATGGATAGAAAGACGGAGTTGTGCTTTAGCTTTGTCGCGGGAAGTTTTTGCACGTGCTTTGTTTTTGCACATAACAGTGCTATTTTTCCAATAAAAAACTGGAATATTGTATTTTTATCATATATATTTGTTATTTTATCAGATAAAGAAAAAACAATTGAAGGATATAACCATTTGTTGTCTTTTTTTAACTTGACGAGTGCAAGAGATGCTTTGTGCTTTAGTTTTGTCGCACACTGTATATAGGGGACGTGGCACCTCCCATACACTGAACCAAAAAAGTTCATGTATCCAATGAAAAAGTACATAGTTTTTAAGAATTGTTCGTTAAAACCTCTCCAAAGAACTTTTTCGTAGAAATTTAAGAACATTTCCTAGAATATAAGTACTTTTTCGTAAAATATGTAAACCAATCCACAGAAAGCTTGTATTCAGTCATAAATTTTAAGAACATTTTCTTAGATTCTATGAATTTTTTCTTATATTTTAAGAAAACCAGCGTGAAGTTCTATGAAACTTTGTTCGTAAAAAACATGTACGTTTTTGGTTCAGTGTACAAATGGAATTTTTCATTGTCCGTATCTCTGGAAGTATTCGGGTTAGACCACTGTAGGGATAACGAAAAAGGGGGCGAGGCACCCCCCATACAAATGAAATACTTCATAGTCGATATCTCTGGAAGTATTCATGTTTGACCCCTACCTAATCTAATCTAATCTTGGCTTGCGTCATAATGACGCTTAACCGCCTAGGCGATTTTGGCCGTTTCGTATCAAAGCACGCCAGTCATTCCTTTTTAGCGTTAACTGAAACCAATTGGAAACCCCAAGGGAGTTCAAGTCATCCTCCACCGGTTGTTTCCATCTCAGTCGAGGCCTACCCCTTCCTCTGCTGCCGAATTCGGGTGTCGATAGTAAAACTTTCTGTGCTGGAGCTTGTTTTTCCATTCGCATAACATGACCCAGCCAGCGGACCCTTTTGGGTTTAATCCGCTGAACTATGGCCAGGTCTGCATAAAGCACGTACAGCTCATCGTTAAATTTCCTTCGATACTCGCCGTTGGCATCACGGGAAGGACCATAAATCTTCCGGAGAACTTTTCTATCAAATACTCCAAGGGCCATCTCATCTTCTCTGGACACTGTCCATGATTTCGAGCCGTACATCAGGACTGGGATGATGAGAGACTTATAGAGCGTGATCTTTGTTTGTCGAGAGAGGACTTTACTTCTCAATTGCTTAGTTAGTTCAAAGTAACACTTGTTGACAAGAGTGATTCTCCATTGGATTTCTAGACTGATATTATTTTCGGTGTTAATGCTGGTTCCCAAATAGACGAAATCTCTTGGCTGACAAGGCGCAGGTGCGCCGATTCTTTCTTTGATGACAGCAAATACTTCGTCTTGTCCTCGTTCACCGCAAGACCCACCTTTTTCGCTTTTTCATCCAGCCCAGAGAAGGCAGCGCTTACGGCGCGGTTGTTAAGGCCAATGATATCAAGATTTTGCCATTGCGGTTTAGCTCTGCTGCTCGAATTATCTTCTCCAGCATCAGGTTGAAGAAATCGCACGAAAGGGAGTCGCCCTGTCTGAAGCCTCGTTTGGTTTCAAATGGCTCAGAGAGGTCCTTCCCGATTCTGACGAAGCTGTTGGTATTGCTCAGCGTCATTTGGCAAAGCCGTATAAGCTTTGCAGGGAAGTCAAATTCAGACATGGCGGTATACAGGCAACTCCTTTTTGCGCTGTCAAAAGCGGCTTAAAAATCGACAAAGAGGTGGTGTGTATCGATTCTTTTATCATGGTTCTTCTCCAGGACTTGGCGTATCGTGAAAATCTGGTCGATGGTAGACTTACCAGGTTGTTGTTGTTGTAGCGAGGTGTAGCCCTGCCTAAATGTCAGACAGGGTCACCCCGAGTGTATTGCTCTTGACCGGGTCGATATAAGAAAACGGCCCGGGTCGTTTCGGCACGATGGGTACATCACAAGTACTGGTACCGTTCTCGTAGAACCGGCAATACAAGAAACTAGCCGTGAAGGCTATGTAGGTCATTTAGCGTTACCCAGGGTGCACCAACTGGTAGGCGACCTACTTTTACACCCCTAAAGGTCTAAAGCCACACTGATAAGGTCCAATCAGTTTGTCTACGATGGGCTTCAGTCTTTCACACAATACGCTAGAAAGAACCTTATATGCGATATTAAGAAGACTGATTCCGCGGTAGTTGGTGGGGTTAGCGGGATCGCCTTTCTTGTGGATTGGGCAGAGCACACTTAAATTCCAATCTGGAAGCATGCACCTGTCTGAACATATTCTGCATAAGAGCTGATGCATGCTTTCTACCAGCTCTTCGCCTCCGTGTTTGAACAGCTCGGCGGTAGTCCGTCTTTTCCAGGGCGGGGCACCTCCCATACGAATGAAATACTTCATAGTCCATATCTCTGGAAGTACTAATGTTAGACAACTTAAACGTGGTAAGAGGTTAGATCAGATCGATCCCTACCACCTCCAAAAAAAACTGGGGATAACGAAAAAGGGGGCTTGGCACCTCCCATATGAATGAAATACTTCATAGTCCATATCTCTGGAAGTATTTATGTTAGAACACGGAAATTTGCTGAGAGGCTGTATGATATCGAGCCATACCACCTTCATAAAAATTGGGGATAACGAAAAAGGGGGCGTGGCACCTCCCATACAAATGGAATTTTTTGTTGTCCGTATCTCTGGAATTATTTATGTTAGACCACTGAAATTTGGTGAGAGGCTGTATGAGATCGATTCCTACCACCCTCCCAATCCAGGGTGTTATGCGAAACCGTGCCCATTGGACGTTTGCAGCCGGGAGGCAAATCGTGGCTGTATTTGAACGGAGCCTCTCTGATACCGGGTCGCCTCAGAGAGTAAGCATGGCCTTACCGCGGTACGGGGCTCTGCCGCGGCGGACGACACATTTTCCCCTACTCTTCCCTTGATCCTAAGCTGGCCTTGTCCGGCGTTGGGTCGTACGAACAAGATGAACTCAAATAACGTAAGTAAAAACGAAAAACCCAAAAAAGAAACAACGCCGAATTTCACTCCTCAGCAGAGGAGAGCTATGGAGGAGCAAGCGAGAAAACAACAACAACGCCGGAGGACAACCTCCGCTCCATAATAAAGGGGCGGATCGACAGCGATGGTAACTACGAGTCGGTCAACCAAACCTCTATCGAGTAAGATTGTCTTGATGGGAGCTGGCACCAGTGCGGTTGCCAACCAGGCTAAGCGGACAACGGCGGATGCTAAACTCCCATCAACCGCTGATATGAAAACCAGTCTCTTTACGTCTGTGGCAGCGGTCTCACGATCTGGCCTCGGATCTGTATAAGCGGTGCGCTAAGGACAACGCCCAACGAAGCCCCCCAGGTCATTCTGGGCATTTTGCCACTTGATCTGGAAGGGTTTCGGTCAGCGGCGGCATCAGCTCTGCGCCTAAGGGAAACCACAGATCGTTGTGCGACCACTAAAGTCGGGGATAGCATTCCCAGCAGAGAAGACTGGGAGAGGACGGATTGGTGTCCCGAAACAAATGGTTGCACTTCCATATACACCGACGGCTCGAAGTTGGACGGCAGAGTTGGAGGAGAGCTATATTCAAGGGAATGGGACCTTGTGCTCTCCTTCAGACTACCTGATCATTGTAGCGTCTTCCAGGCGGAAGTCTCGGCAATCCTGGGCGCCGCGGCCTGGATAAGCAAACTTGCTATCGGAGAAGATATGGTTATTTTCAGCGCTAGCCAAGCGGCCATCAAATCCCTTGGCTCAACCCTGAACTGACGCTCAGCTGCCGTCGATCTCTTCAGGAGATGGACCAACAGAACCGCGTAAACCTCATATGGGTCCCGGGACATAGGGACATTGAGCGAAACTGTAAGGCAGACGAGCTTGCCAGGCAGGCCACGACCAAGCAGGTTCTTCGGGATAAAGAGCGCTTAGGTATGTCGTTTGCCACATGAAAGATGGCTGCAATCCCCAGGGTACCAGATATCGAAACAAACCCGGCCAAAGTGGGATCTTAAAAGACGCTTTTATGCCCTAACTAGGAGGGAAATCTCCATATTGATAGGGGTATTAACCGGTCACTGCCTCATTGGTAGGCATGCAGAAAGGTTAGGTGTGCCCTACCGACGATGCTGCAGGAGTTGCAAAGATGATGAGGAGGCGCACCCCATCTAACTAAAAACTGGAAAATAATTTTCCCTCTGCCTACATAGATTCTTCACCACGTAAAGCTTATCTGGAACATTTGTGAGTGGGAATTCTTATAGGTATTAAATAGTACTTGGAGTTTGAAATGTATAAAAACATTTGGCGCTTGAAATATTGTGAAAAGATGTTTTTTTTTAGAAAAGCTCATACCGGTAATAAGATTGTTAGAAATTAATGCGAACCATCTTTAGCGTGCGCCAATGTTTTTAGACAATTCAAACTCCAAGTACTATTTAATACCTATAAGAATTCCCACTCACAAATGTTCCAGATAAGCTTTACGTGGTGAAGAATCTATGTAGGCAGAGGGGAAATTATTTCCAGTTTTTAGTTCATTTTAAAAACATTTTAAATTAAAAATATTTTTTTATTCTATTTTTTATTTTATACTTTTTAGTTGTGAGTCTGTGAAAATTTCTAAGATTTTAATTGGATATTCTGTGTCATATTAGTGGTAATCATGTAACCATATAACTTAACGAAAGCGTAAATATATACATTTAACAGCTCAGTTAGATGAACGATATAGATAAATTTATATGAATACTTTTTATTATGAAATTCTTATTAATTTAATTTTTGACCCATTTTTTAGCTATTCTTCTATTTTTGTCTAGTGTGCATTGACTGCTTTGAAAAACTGCATGTCGAACAGCGTAATCGAATTGGGTAATTTTTGGAGGTGTTTACACACTAAACTCCTCGTGGAAGTTTACCGAATCTGTGTAAACTTCGTTCCATAAAAATTTTGACAGTTCATTTACGCATTCGGCAATTTTCTACGTTTACACGCATTACGCGGTGTGCCTATGGTTACATGAATAAAATTATTCTTTTTTAAGCATTATAAAGCACATTATCTTTCCTTTGTGCAACAGTGGCTGCGCCTAAATGTATGCAGATGAAATATTCGAAATTTCGATGCTGTTTATGGCGCTGAAAACGCATTTTAGCATGCGCATTATAGCATATGTACGAAATATTCAGATAGCAATAAGGAAGATAGGCCGATAAATGGGACTTTTGCAATTAAAGCAATATTTTGGAAGCGAAACCTGAACGATGGTGAAAATTTCAAAACCCCAGCTCAATGGGAAGTTAGTTCAAAATCCAAAGCAAAATCTCTGGAAATGAAACTTTTCAAATATCACTATCCGTGCGCCACCTATCGGAATTATTTTTTTCTTATACTGCGTGGCGCCAGAAAACTAAACGACGATGAAAATTTCAAGATTCTACCTCAACGGGAAGTTCGTTGAAAAACAAATTAATCGACACCGAAAACAGAAATTCGTATTTCTTAAATAGAACGATTCACGCGCCACCTAGCGGGTCCAATTTTCTTTTGAACATTTGGAAATTGATTAAGTAATACACACGCTAAATATCAGCTAAATCGGTCCATAATTAGGATTTTCAGCTTTTATTACCCCGATCTCAGCTCCACCTAGCGGAATTTTTTTTTAGTATAATATTTCTTTTCATAGTAGTAATACTTGTTCCGAATTTCAGCCAAATCGGACCATAAATGCGATTTTTGAAAATATAGCGACCCACGCGGCACCTATCGGATTTTTTTTTCATAATATTGCATTGTCATCGCGACCTGAACTGTAGTGAAAATTTCAAGACCCTAGCACAACAGGAAGTTGGTTCAAAATCGAATGCAAAAATCCGGGCACAAGAACGACCAAAGCGACCTAATAAAAACATTTTAATTTTAAAAACTGCTACGTTCACAATGATACGCTTAAATGCACAATCCAAACAGACAGACAAACAGTCAAAAAAAATCTGAATTTGCAAACAAAATTTCGTAAAATACGTTTTGTTTCATTGTTCTTATTGTATTCCTACATGGCGGTAGCGCAATAATTAACAAGAACCACTCTTAACGTTAAATAATTTGTTTATTGTTGCTCATACGCCATTCAACGCTTGGACTTTTCCGCTATTAAATGGCTTTTATTTCTGCGCTTGCTATTATTAGTCATTGTTGTTATTTGTGTATATTACTCGGTTATTGTTGTTTGTATTTTTAATGTCGGTGCAGTCGTTTAGTGATATTATTACCTCGCGCGCCACTGAGCAGTCAGCGTCGCGTCCTTTTTTATTATTATTAATTATTAAAATGTTTTTATTAGGTCGCTTTCGTCGTTCTTGTGCCCGGATTTTTGCATTCGATTTTGAACCAACTTCCTGTTGTGCTAGGGTCTTGATATTTTCACTACAGTTCAGGTCGCGATGACAATGCAATATTATGAAAAAAAAAATCCGATAGGTGGCGCGTGGGTCGCTATATTTTCAAAAATCGCATTTATGGTCCGATTTGGCTGAAATTCGGAACATTTACTACTACTATGAAAAGAAATATTTTCCTAAAAAAAATTCCGCTAGGTGGAGCTGAGTTCGGGGTAATAACAGCTGAAAATCCTAATTATGGACCGATTTAGCTGATATTTAGCGTGTGTATTACTAAATCAATTTCCAAATGTTCAAAAGAAAATTGGACCCGCTAGGTGGCGCGTGAGTCGTTCTATTTAAGAAATGCGAAGGTCTGTTTTTGGTGTCGATTAATTCGTTTTTCAACGAACTTCTCGTTGAGGTAGAATCTTGAAATTTTCATCATCGTTTAGTTTTCTGCCCCCACGCAATATAACAAAAAAATAATTCCGATAGGTGGCGCACGGGTAGAGATATTTGAAAAGTTTCATTTCCAGAGATTTTGCTTTGGATTTTGAACTAACTTCCCATTGAGCTGGGGTTTTGAAATTTTCACCATCGTTCAGGTTTCGCTGACAATGCATTATACAAAAAAAATCCAAAATATTGCTTTAATTGCAAAAGTCCCATTTATCGGCCTATCTTCCTTATTGCTATCTGAATATTTCGTACATATGCTATAATGCGCATGCTATAATGTGTTTTCAGCGCCATAAACAGCATCGAAATTTCGAATATTTCATCTGCATACATTTAGGCGCAGCCACTGTTGCACAAAGGAAAGATAATGTGCTTTATAAGACTTAAAAAATAATAATTTTATTCATGTAACCATAGGCACACCGCGTAATGCGTGTAAACGTAGAAAATTGCCGAAGGCGTAAATGAACTGTCAACATTTTTATGGAACGAAGTATACACAGATTCGGTAAACTTCCACGAGGAGTTTAGTGTGTAAACACCTCCAAAAATTACCCAATTCGATTACGCTGTTCGACATGCAGTTTTTCAAAGCAGTCAATGCACACTAGACAAAAATAGAAGAATAGCTAAAAAATGGGTCAAAAATTAAATTAATAAGAATTTCATAATAAAAAATATTCAGATAAATTTATCTATATCGTTCATCTAACTGAGCTGTTAAATGTATATATTTACGCTTTCGTTAAGTTATATGGTTACATGAGTACCACTAATATGACACAGAATATCCAATTACAATCTTAGAAATTTTCACAGACTCACAACTAAAAAGTATAAAATAAAAAATAGAATAAAAAAATATTTTTAATTTAAAATGAACTAAAAACTGGAAAATAATTTCCCCTCTGCCTACATAGATTCTTCACCACGTAAAGCTTATCTGGAACATTTGTGAGTGGGAATTCTTATAGGTATTAAATAGTACTTGGAGTTTGAAATGTATAAAAACATTTGGCGCTTGCTATATTGTGAAAAGATGTTTTTTTAGAAAAGCTCATATCGGTAATAAGATTGTTAGAAATTAATGCGAACCATCTTTAGCGTGCGCCAATGTTTTTATACCTTTCAAACTCCAAGTACTATTTAATACCTATAAGAATTCACACTCACAAATGTTCCAGATAAGCTTTACGTGGTGAAGAATCTATGTAGGCAGAGGGGAAATTATTAAAATGTTTTTAGTTCATTTTAAAAACATTTTAAATTAAAAATATTTTTTTATTCTATTTTTTATTTACTCACACTTTCATTTTCAAGTTCGCTTTCTATTTTTTACACTCTGCCATAATAATTTGTATTGTAGTTACCTACATACTTTAGCGCGCTGAACTTTTTTCACACCGTTATTGTCATCGTATTCCCAGCCACAATCGTTCGGGCCATTTTCAGCTTAATGATGCTTCAGCTGCGTATTTTATGGCCATGGCCAACAACTTTCGCATTGAAGTAGGCAGCAACAAAGCGAAATCTGTGTTTTTGTTGTTTTTATTTGATATATATAGTTATATACAAATGTAACAGTAAATGCAAAGAGAAAAGTTCAAGCACGCATGCGAGCTTTTAATTGCAATTTAATGGGCGGTCATTTCTTATCTAGAAGCCGTTTTTAGTCTTTCGAAGAACATTGGCACAGTGCAACGTTTTTGAGTGAATTTTGGTAGCTGTGCTTATAAACATTTATAGTCTTCCTATATCCCTGTAAAAACGTTGGAGTACCCATACTACTCCAAGAAAAATCCTATTCACTATAAAAAGGTGATCCAATTACCATGGCGATGTCCTAGGATTGGAACACCTAATCCAACTAGGAGTACCAAATCCCGTACTCCTTGGAACACCCGCACAAGAGTATTATCCAAAAAAGGTCCAACTAGACTACTCAAGTTGGAGTATAAAGCGTAGCGAGAAAGAAACACCTACTCCAAGTCTCGCTTTATATTGGAGTAGTCTACGGATTACTAATTGTATACAGGTGGTCCAATCCTAGGACATCGCCATGTAAATTGGAGCACCTTTTTTGCATGAAATTGGACTACTATTGGATATCCCGGTATTGGAATACTCTACAGAGTATTGATTAAAGTACTTTGCCATTTTGGCAGGGATCCCTACAAAAATGAGAATAGTCTAGGGTGAATTCCAGATGAGTCGCAAACGTCCTGGAAAAAGGTCTTATAGGAATAGTCTTTCATTTTTGGTCACACATTTTTTTTTTTATTTATTTGGGCGAACCTGAAAATTTGAAATCACATATTTAGAAAAAATTATATTTTTCTCAAATCTAGAAAAAAAATTTCTCAATCTGAAATTAGTGAAAACTTTGATTTTCACTGAAACTAAGAAAAAAACTTTACTTTAAACAAGCATGCTATTTACTTATTAACATTAGCTATGGTAATTTCGTTTATTTCATTTGCAATACATACTCATGTAATTCGGAAATTTGTAAATTTGTTAAAAGTTTATGGAAATACATAGTTAATAGTACGAGAGCCCCCATAGACATAGTGTTGTTGATTAATAACAAGCTAACTTTTTCTGAGCGACTTCCTTTCGCCGAGACGCCCAACTTTTTTATCTTCGAAAATTCTGGAATGTGCGACCCTTGGGAGGTAGGGGACGTGGAACATGTCAATTTGGTGCATAACAAATTTTTATGAATAACCGTTTTATTTTTATTTCACTAACTGCCGCTGTCGTAACCAACTCACGAATATATGTGGCCTACAAATTGTGCGCGACATAAAGTGGGACCGACAAGAATTTAACAAAGAAAATGTAAAAAAAAAATAGAAATGTTGGAGGCTGATTTAAGAAACAATGACTTTGATGGTATTCTAGGTTGTAATATTCTCGAACCATTAAATGCTGTAATCGATTTTAAAAAACAAGAACTAAAAACAGAATTCTCAGTGTGTAAGCTTATTTTTGATAACAATGATGATAAAGTTTTGAATAAGGCAGAATTGGCAAGCTTAAGTTCCGAAATAATTGATATTCAATTTCATAAGCCAGATATCAAAAAAATTACAGAGAAACTAATAACCGATCATTTAAATAAAGAAGAAATAGAAAATCTTACAAATTTAATAAAACAATTTAATTCGGTATTTTTCCAAGAAGGTGATGTACTTTCAACGACTATAAGTAAATACCAACATAAAATTCCCACCATAAATGACATTCCTGTTTATTCCAAAGCGTACCGTTTCCCTGAAGTACATAGGGAGGAAGTGGAAAAACAGATTAGAGATATGTTGGCCTCAGGAATATTGGTAAAATCTTTCAGTCCCTACAATGCACCCATCTGGGTAGTTCCAAAAAAATTGGACAATTCTAAGGTTCAAAAATGGCATGTAGTCATTGATTACAGAAGGCTCAATGACGTCACAGTTGAAGATAAATTCCCCATACCCAACATCGAGGATTTATTTTCGAAACTTGGCAACTCAAGCTATTTTTCTACTTTGGATCTAGCAAAAGGTTTTCACCAAATCCCAATATGTCCTGAAGATCGACACAAAACTGCCTTTTCCACCTCAACAGGTCACTACGAATATACGCGCATGCCGTTTGGGCTCAAAAATGCGCCCGCATCTTTTCAACGTATGATGAATGAGGTGTTACATGACTATGTTAACAACATCTGCGAAGTATATCTGGATGATATACTTATATTTTCAACCTCCTTGCAAGAGCACGTAGACTCATTACAAAAAATATTTAAACGATTATCTGAATATAATTTAAAAGTGCAAATTGACAAATGTCACTTCTTTAAAAGAGAATCGGAATATTTAGGACATGTCATTACAAGCGAAGGCATTAAACCGAACCCAGAAAAAATTTAGGTTATTAACAAAATAAAACTGCCACAGACTCGTAAACAAATACGATCATTTCTAGGACTTTCTGTTCATAGGACTTAAGTTCATAAAGGATTATAGCCGCGTAGCTCTTCCGTTGACAAAGTGTTTAAAGAAAGACTCAAAAATAAACGTGAATGACAATAGTTATAAAGATTCGTTTTTTAAGTTGAAGAAGCTTATAAGTTCGAGTCCCGTATTAGCATACCCCAATTTCGAAAAAACGTTTATTCTTTCTACAGATGCTAGCAACGCAGCGCTCGGAGCCGTTTTGTCCCAAAACGGCCACCCGATTGCGTTTGCCTCAAGAACCTTAAACAAACACGAATGCAACTATAGCACAATTGAAAAAGAACTATTAGGTATTGTGTGGGCGGTAAAGCACTTTCGCCACTTTCTATTTGGAAGAAAATTCAAGGTTCAGACTGACCACCGCCCTCTAGTTTGGCTTAACTCATTGAAAGAGCCTAACATGAAGTTGCAACGCTGGAAAATAAAGCTCAATGAATACGACTTTGAAATTGAGTACGTAAAGGGTAAAACGAATCAAGTTGCTGATTATTTAAGTCGTGTTGAACTTGGCTGCTTAGAAGAAGCGCCGCAAAGTCCTGCATCAGATTTGGCAACTATTCACAGCGCTAAAGAAGATCTTAACGATCACATTTACATAACCGAGTCCCCAGTTAATATATATAAGCACCAACTTATTATAGAGTTAGGAAAAGTCAATAAATGTGTTAAGAGCAATTTATATAAAAGAAAATATAGAACCACAATTATACTTGAAAAGTACACGGAAGAATACGTAATTAAGATTTTAAAAGAACTATTGCCCGTGAAAGGTACGATCGGTGTTTTCTGTAGTGATTTTGATATATTTAAGCTATTTCAAAAGACCATAGTTAGCTATTTTTCAAAAGTACCTGGAACAAAATTTTTGAAATGTTGCAAATATTTAGAAGATATTTCTGAAAAAGATAAACTTTTGGATATAATTGAAAAACATCATTCCGATAAAAACCATAGAGGTATAGAAGAGACGTATAAAGAATTAAAAAGTAAATATTATTTTCCCAACTTAAAATTAGAAATCCATAAATTTATTAACAATTGCATTATATGTAACATGTGTAAGTACGATCGAAATCCTATAAAAAACAAATTTTGCATAACAGAAACTCCTAATAATCCAAATGAAATTATTCATGTGGATATATGGTTTTTGAATAAAAATACCACTTTTTTAACTTGCATCGATAAGCTTACCAAACATGTTTCAATTCATTACTTAGCTGATAAAAACTCGTTAACTATAGTAGATACTCTGAAAGAAAGGTTTGCCATTTTAGTCAAACCATTAAAGATCATCGCTGATAACGAATTTAATACTGCTTATATCAAAGATTTTCTTTGCACACAAAATGTTGAGTATCATTTCACTTCACCAAATACACACACTGGCAATTCTGACATAGAACGCTTCCATTTAACGCTTAACGAACACGTTCGCATTTTTAAATTAGATCAAAAAAATAAAAATATAGACGATAAAACTTTAGTATTAAGAGCTGTTCAAATTTACAATGACACTATACATTCCACAACTCATCAAAAACCCATTGATCTATTACATAAAAAAATTGATAAATCAGAATGGCAAAAACTTCACGAGCTTTTACATAGAAAAAAAGAAAAAACTATTACTAGAATTAACAAGAACAGAGAAGAGTGCCAGGAGTATAAAGATAGAGAGTTAGTTAAAAATCTTGGATTTCAACATTATTAAAAATGTAAAGAAAAAAGAAAATACACATTTCGTAGACGAAAATGGATGTAAAAGAGACAGAAAAATTGTAAAACGAAAGTATAAGCATCAAAATGAAATAAGTGATATAAAGTTTGAAAGAAAAATAACTGGAAGAAACTATTCGAAGAAAGACAAAAAAATAAAGACTTAATATGTACATATGTTTAAAAGCCTTAGGTTATAAGAATTCAAAAGTAAAAGCAAAAAGAAAAACAATATATGTATACTGTGTATGTTTAATTTCCACTCATAATATAGTTTATTATAAAAACAAAAACAAAAACAAAATAACAACAAACAATGTAAACACTCAAGAACAAAATGCAATAACAATAGTTATGTACGCTTGCTTTATGCAAAAACAATTACATATATATATAACAACAAACACTTCAAACACATGTTCGTAGATTTTAAGTTCCAACATTCCAGGAGTAATGTATCATCAAACGGTGGGGGAGTTATGTTAATGCTCTCTGAGCGTGACTTACTCTCTACTTGGAAACGTCCGTTACTTAATTTATTCTTTAATCTAATCTTTCTTTCTCTTCGTATTTTCTCTTACTCTAATTAGTTTGTAAGCTTACTTATAAGTTTAGTCTTAAGATTGATATCGTACGCTTAACTCAAAGCTTTAAGAGCGCAAAACAAATTTAAACAAAATATATTTTTAAATAAAAAAAAAAAAAAAATTAAATAAAAATCTTAAACTGATTTTATTTTACTTAAGGACAGTTTTATACTTAATAAACTTGTAAATTGATTGAAACTAGTAAAAATATCTTTAATACTGAAATGAGTACATTTATTTACTTATGGCAAGTAGAAATGTTCTTTTAAACTAAGTACATTTGTCCCTAAAACAGAGTTTTTTCCTTAAAAATAGGAAAAATATTTTTTTTTAAGCCAAGTAGTACGTTTCCTCAATTTTAGGACAATTATTTTTATCAGTGTAGGAAAATCTAGCCAGCGCCTAGATTAAGAATAGATTTGCCTAGATTATTTTCTACCCGGGTATGTACGTTTTTGGTTCAGTGTAGTAGGTGCTATTTTGCCTGCAATAACGATTTGCTGTTGTGTCAAATCAAAGGTTGATATGTGTATAAATAAAAATAAAAATAAAGCATAGGTTCGGGTGAAGCCGAATATTATATATGTACCTGTATGTAGTAGTGGGTGTATGAATGTATAAGAGCTATGTCTTCGTTGATAGGTAGCAATAAGCTTTTCATACCTTAAACTATTGGGTTGCGAGAAGAAAAAGGGGTATTAGTTACCTTTAGGGGTCAATTACTAATAAATTAGCTAAAATTATGGGAGATAGCTGAAAAGACGGAGCTTGGCCTCAGGATCGCGAATCTGGAAGCGCTTTTTAATTAAATATTACGAAGAGATATTTGCAATTAAAGTTGCAAGTTTTCATGTGGTTGTTGTAATTACATTAGGCTGCAGGTACCTAAAGACGTGCAAAAAAGTTAACGCCGTGGCGGTCGCCACGATTATACCTACCACGCACAAAAAATTACTCAAGCGCCTCGGCCTCGTGATCCTGAGGCCACAACCCGTCTTTTGAGCTATCTCCCATAATTTTAGCTAATTTATAAGCAGTTGACCCTAAGGGAAACTAATACCGAAAAAAGGTCCATTCATGAAGTATGGGGCACCATTCCCGATTATAAATTCGTATTCAGATTTCTTCAAGGTGCTGAATTTACACCTATTGTAGTTTAATAAGATTTTCAACTTAACAGTTTGTGAACGTCAAAGAGCTCATGCAATGAATGGCTCTGTATGTACACATGTAAGCATTCAAATTTAGCTGTCATACAATAAACTTTCTTCTTAATCTGCATCTAAATTGTTGCCGCAGCCGATTCCATTTCATCTAAAAACATATTTATATGACTGTGGAATATTGAATATGTATTTGTAGGGATGTGTTAGGTCAATTCAGTTATTTTGGTTTGCTGTTGAATTTGTCCGCTCTGTACTGTTTGTCCATTTTTGAATGGTTTGTTTGGATAATTTCTATTCAAGTCGCCTTTCATTTAGCGCCGCTTTTGTTAATAAACATGCTTTTGGTGGGCTTTGAACTATTTTGGAATTTGTTGGTTAAACAAATTTTTTCCATAGGCTCAGTTGAGTACGTTGAAGTGGAATTTTCATTGCAAATGCAATCGGATTAGAATTGTTTTAGAATTGAATTTCGCAATAGAGTCTACGATTTATTGGGAGTTGTAGTTTAGAATAGGATATCCATTATATTTAGTAGTGCTTAGCTAATGAACTATTGGACAAGGGAGAGTTGGGCTAGAGCTGGCAGACTTGCAATTATGGTTGAATGGCTCTCAAAGCTAAATAAAAACTAAATTTTGTTATTTGCTTTATCCCATCAAGTAATCCGCCATATGGAGTTATTGGCCTAGACACATTACTATTTAGTACAGCAGATTGTAAAAATATTTTGCCAAAAACGAAGTTTTTTCTTTTCGAAATGTTTTCCGTATTAGCATATGAGTGTTGCGGACGTTACGTTCGAAAGATTTTATTGAATTTCGAGGAAGAAGTATTGTAAAAACTGGAATGATTTTTTATATATGGACGTATTTAGGGATCTACAGTCCGTATAAGTATGTAGCCGACACAAACATAGTCTGATGTCGCTGTCTTAGCCCACTTAACTGCGTTGCGGACGTTACTCAAAATAGAAGTAGTATTTAGCCCTGCAGTCAAAATCCGAACTACTCAGCAAACATACTAGGTCATTGAATAAACATTTTGTGGCATATGCATACCAGTTCATTGTTGATTAGCTTTAAACCAGTCAATGCCAAACTACTCGGCAAGCAATATAGTTCATTGACTGTACATTTTGTGGTGTATTCATACTAGTTCATTTCTGATTAGCTGTAAACCACACTCCGAGAAAAATGGAATTCTAAAATTAAGTCCGACCGGAATTAAATTTATCTTTTTCCATTCTTAAAATTTCAAGAATTTTTCGTACTTAAATATTCTAAGAATAAGAATTTTTCGTTCTGGTTTTTGAAATTGAGATGCAGAACTTCAAATAAGAATAAAGTACTTATATTAAGCATTTTATTCTTAAAACAAAACCATTACGTACTCAAATCATTAAAAAAGATGCAAAAAGCTTCAAATAGGAATAAAGTACTTAAATTAAGAAAAAGTGTTCTTAAAACAAAACTATTACATACACAAATCAATAAATTAGAAAAATTTACTTATATTAAGAAAATTCCATATACTATATGCGAATTACATTGGTTTGTAATGCAGATGATGTGAAACGAACGAAATAAAGAACATAGCTGCAAGGAGACAGCAGCAAACATAAATACGTGATAGCCTCGTGGTAGAGACGTCCGTGCAGCAGTCAAAGCGTGTGAGCTCGATTCCCGGTGGAGGCAACAAAAACAAACATGTAATTAGAAAGTGGCAAGAAAAAGTAAACGATGGCATAGTAACCACCCTGGTTAAGCGTTCGAGGGACCTGAGTTCGATTCTCAATGAAGTCAACATAAGAACTTTGAAAAAATATTTTTTTTTTATATAAAAAAAATATTATATTGACTTCACCGAGAATCGAACTCACAACCCCTTAAACTTAAATCTTGTTTTCAGAATTTTAGTATTAGTTTAAGAAACAATTGGGATTCAAAAAATATTTGTTCAGTTTAAAATTAAGAATATCAAACTAAACCTAAGAATATATGGTTCTTGAAACAACCACGGGCGTTCTTAAATTCGGACAAAATTATTCTTCAAAGAAGAATTTCCGAAGTAAGAAAAAAACTCTTGATATAAGAATTTTTTACTTCGTATAAGAAACCTGCAGTCAAATTCCGAACTACTCAGCAAACATACTAGTTCATTGACTAACCATTTTATGGCATATGCATACCAGTTCATGGTTGATTAGTTTTAAAAGCAGTCAATGCCAAACTACTCAGCGAAAATTCTAGTTCATTGACTATACATTTTGTGGCGTATGCATACTAGTTCATTGCTGATTTGCGTTAAACCAGTCTATGCCAAACTACTCAGCAAGCAATGTAGTTAATTGACTATAAATTTTTTGGTGTATTTATACTAGTTCATTTCTGATCACCTTTAAACCTTTCAATGTCGAACTACTCAGCAAACAATATAGTTCATTGACTATACATTTTGTGGTGTATTTTGCTAGTTCATTGCTGATTAGCTTCAAACCAGTCAAGGCCAAACTACTCAACAAACAATATAGTTCATTGACTATACATTTTGTGGTGTATTCATACTAGTTCATTTCTGATCACCTTTAAACCAGTCAATGTCCAAGCAACATTATAGTTCTTCGACTAAACATTTTGTAGTATATTCATACTAGTTAATTTCTGACTACCTTCAAACTAATCAATTCCAAACTACTCAGCAGACACCTAGCTCGTTTACTATACATTTTATGGATGTTTTTATACTAGTTCTTTGCTGATTACCCTTAAACCAATCAATGCCAATCTAATCAGAAAACATACTAGTATACAACTATAATTTGCTGGGCGAAATCATACTAGTCAGAAAAATCCTGGTTCGTACTAGTAAGCAAGTATGTATGAATCTCGGGTTGAAATCATACTACACCTTTTTCAGTTTATATTCAGAAAGTTTTCTGAATATCAATTGTAATTTTCTGAATGTCAATTGTATTTTTCTGAATATCAAATGGAAATTCTGAATATAAATTGTAATTTTCTGAATATAAATTGTTAGGTACTTTCTGAATATAAACTGAAAAAGGTGTAGTCAGAAAAAGTCTAATCTATTTTAGAAAAATACTAATTAGAAAAATTCCATTTCATACTACATTATTATTATAAGGCCTTATTACATCGCAACCATTAGTACGATCTATTGTAGTACATGGTACTATGCAAACATTATTTGAAATTTTTGGTTTGCTTCTTTTTTCTCTTGTAATTCACAGATGCTTTTTCGTGTTTGGGTAAATACAAATATGATGCTGATGTATATATGATCTAGTATGTCAACTGCTATATTTCTTGTGTATATACACAGAAAAAAGGCACTGGTAAAATCAACAATCTCGTAGATTATCCTGAAGTTGACCAAATTTTGGTTGTTTGAACGGTAATTTTTGTTGAAGTAACTGCATTCAGATCTTTTATGATCCCTCTAGATCTTTTATGATCCCATTTTGGCCAGGTTTGTTTGGATGTCCGGCACCCTGGGGATTGTTGCCATCTTTCGTTGGCTTGACGGAGTGTGTACTCTTTCAGAACTCCTTCGGCAAACGGCATATGCAAGCCAACGAAAGGTGGCAACAATCCCCAAGGTGCCGGACATCCAAACAAACCTGGCCGAAATGGGATCATAAAAGATCTAGAGGCATTCACGCCCTAAGAAGGAGAGAAATCTCCATATTAATAGGTGTTCTAACTGGGCACTGCCTTATTGGTAGGAACGCAGAAAGGCTAGGTGTGCCCTATCGACGATGCTGTAGGAGCTACAAAGATGATGAGGAAGAGGAAACGGTAAAGCACCTCATCTGCAACTGCCCGGCCTTAAGCGGCGCGAGAACGCGCTTTTTGGGAGCTCCCTTCCTGGATAGCCTAAACCAGATCGCTGAACTGGACATAAAGGACATGATGGCCTTCATAAAGTCATCTAAGTGGTTCGAGGAGGAGTAACGGTGTCGGTTTAGGAGTGTCAGTCCCGGGATTCTGCTATGTGGAAAAACCCAACAACTCAGGGATTTTCCATATGGCCGGGTCCCGGGACTGACTTTCCTAGTGTTGGTGGTATCGCAACGGGCCTTTCAAAACTGGCTTAAGTGTGCCTCTGCGGCAGCCACTTGAACCTAACCTAACTGCATTCAACTGTTTGAATAGTCACAGATTTGTAAATTAAAAAAAAAAACTAGGTCCCGCCAACTTGTAGGAAAAAAATCAAAGCACCACACTATAAGTTGGAAGAGAAGTTCGGCAAAAGTCTTGTTAGAGGTTATGACAACCTTTTGGTATATAACCGCCATTTTTTTTACGTTGCGGCATAAACTTGAGTATATTGACAACAACAATATAAATTAACTCTAACAATGCTCCTTTAACTCGAGTGTATGGCCCAGCATGAAAGCAGTCTTACTTTGACTCTTTTTGATGTAAACATAAGACTTACTTTTATCTATATATACATATGTGGGACCGGAACTCCGCAGTGGACGACTATGCATTGTCATCGGGTTGTGACAAATGTGTAAAGTTTCAAGTCTCTACCTAATCTGGAAGTTACTGAAAATCGATCGCAAAAGTCCAGAAGTCTTCTCTTTTTTTAAAGTTTTGCTATTATATAGACCAGCGTGCCATCTATCGGAATTTTGTATTTTTGCTGTTTGTAGTGTCACTGTTGCCTCAGTTTAATGCCAAGTTTCAAGGTTAACTGGAAGTTGTCGATCGCAAACTTCTCTACTGTTTTCGAAATATCTCGATCCGTGCGCCACTTACCGGAATTGTTTTGATGAGGGATTGCATTGTCATCGGGTTGTGACAAATGTGTAAAGTCATCGGGTTGTGACAAATGTGTAAAGTTTCAAGTCTCTAACTAATCTGGAAGTTACTGAAAATCGATCGCAAAAGTCCAGGAGTCTTCTAATTTTTTTTTTTGAAGATTTGGAATTATATAGACCAGCGTGTCATCTATCGGAATTTTGATTTTTACTATTTGTAGTGGCACTGTTGCCTCAATTTAATGCCAAGTTTCAAGTTCCTAGGTTACCTGGAAGTTGGTCAAAAGTCGATCACAAAATTCTCAACTTCAAATTAGTTTTCGAAATATCTCGATCCGTGCGCCACCTACCGGAATTGTTTTGATGACAGATTGCATTGTCATCGGGTTATGACAAATGTGTAAAGTTTCAAGTCTCTAACTAACCTGGAAGTTACTAAAAATCGATCGCGAAATTCCAGGAGTTTTTTAATATTTTTTGTAATTATCTCGACCAGTGTGACATATAGCGGAATTCCTTGTACAACAATTTGTATTGTCTGCAATTGTTCATATTTATGCAAATTTTCAATAATATAGCTTACCGGGAAGTTCCTCAAATAAGCGTCCCAAAATTTCAATTTTTAAATGAATTTACCGTGTTTCTTGATCCGTGCGCCACCTAGCGGATACTTTTTTCGTTCACATTGCATTGCCACGGAGCTCCGAACTATGTTCCAAGTTTCAAGTGTCTAGCTCAATGGGAAGTTACCTAAAAAGACTTTGCAAGATTCCGAAATTTTGTATGAAAAAGGTGGTGCAAACAAGAAAGCGACTTAAAGGTTTTAAAATACAATAAACAACATAATTTAAAAAATATAGAAAAAAAACTTGTGTTAACTTTACCGAGAATCGAACTCAGAGCCTTTAGCTCATTTTTGGCTGTGTATGAACTAGTATATCAACTGATATAATGCTGATGCAGAGGCTGACTAGTATACCAATTGGTATGGTGCTGATGCAGAAGAGGTCAATTGCTTTTCTTTTTACCACGCTTTTATTAGGTTCACTTGTATGTTTGTTTGTTTGTTTGTTTGCTTGCTTGTATGTATGTAACTCTCGTTCGGTTTAAGCCCCAGTGGCCAAAACCCGTAAAATGTCCCTAAAATATGGGTGTCAAACGAAAGGGTAACGCCCCAGGTTTCATTTGGACATCGACATATTTCGATTAATTTATCGATAACTGAGTTATCGGTCAAAATATGATTGCCCAAAAACCTAAAAATTTCCCTACAATATGTGTATCAAACGAAAGGTGAAGGCCCCAGGTCTCTTTTGGACATCGACATATTTCGATAAATTTATCGATAACTGAATAATCGGTCAAAATATGATTGCCCAAAAACCTAAAAAATTCCCTACAATATGGGTATCAAACGAAAGGGGAGGGCCCCAGGTTTCATTTGGACATCGACATATTTCGATTAATTTATCGATAACTGAGTTATCGGGCAAAATATGATTGCCCAAAAACCTAAAAAATTCCCTACAATATGGGTATCAAACGAAAGGGTAACGCCCCAGGTCTCTTTTGGACATCGACATAATTCGATAAATTAATCGATAACTGAATAATCGGTCAAAATATGATTGTCCAAAAAGCTAAAAAATTCCCTACAATATGGGTATCAAACGAAAGGTGAAGGCCCCAGGTTTCATTTGGACATCGACATATTTCGATAAATTTATCGATAACTGAGTTATCGGTCAAAATATGATTGCCCGAAAACCTTAAAATTTCCCTACAATATGGGTATCAAACGAAAGGGTAACACCCCAGGTTTCATTTGGACATCGACATATTTCGATTAATTTATCGATAACTGAGTTATCGGGCAAAATATGATTGCCCAAAAACCTAAAAATTTTCCTACAATATGGGTATCAAACGAAAGGGTAACACCCCAGGTTTCATTTGGACATCGACATATTTCGATTAATTTATCTATAACTGAGTTATCGGGCAAAATATGATTGCCCAAAAACCTAAAAAATTCCCTACAATATGGGTATCAAACGAAAGGGTAACGCCCCAGGTTTCATTTGGACATCGACATATTTCGATAAATTTATCGATAACTGAATAATCGGTCAAAATATGATTGCCTAAAAACCTAAAAAATTCCCTACAATATGGGTATCAAACGAAAGGGGAGGGCCCCCAGGTTTCATTTGGACATCGACATATTTCGATAAATTTATAGATAACTGAGTTATCGGTCAAAATATGATTGCCCAAAAACCTAAAAATTTCCCTACAATATGGGTATCAAACGAAAGGTGAAGGCCCCAGGTTTCATTTGGACATCGACATCTTTTGATATATTTATCGATAACTGAGTTATCGGTCATAATATGACTGCCCAAAAACCTAAAAAATTCCCTACAATACGGGTATCAAAAGAAAGGGGGGGGGGGGGGGGGGCAAGGTTTCACTTGGACATCGACATATTTCGTTAAATTTATCGATAACTGATTTATCGGTCAAAATGTGGTTACCCGAAAGCCTTAAAATTTCCCTACAATATGGGTATCAAACGAAAGGGGAGGACTTCGATATATTTCGATAAATTTATCGATAACTGAGTTATCGGTCAAAAAATGATTGCCCAAAAACCTAAAAAATTCCATACAATATGGGTATCAAACGAAAGGTGAAGGTCCCAGGTTTCATTTGGAAATCGACATATTTCGATAAGTTTATCGATAACTGAGTTATCGGTCAAAATATGATTGCCCAAAAACCTAAAAAATTCCCTACAATATGGGTATCAAACGGAAGGTGAAGGTCCCAGGTCTCATTTGGACTTCGATATATTTCGATAAATTTATCGATAACTGAGTTATCGGTAAAAATATGATTGCCCAAAATCCTAAAAAATTCCCTACGATACGGGTATCAAACGAAAGGGGAAGGCCCCAGGTCTCATTTGGACTTCGATATATTTCGATAAATTTATCGATAACTGAGTTATCGGTCAAAATATGATTGCCCAAAAACCTTAAAAATTCCCCACAATATGGGTATCAAACTAAAGGGAAAGGCCCCAGGTTTCATTTGGACTTCGATATATTTCAATAAATTTATCGATAACTGAGTTATCGGTCAAAATATGATTGCCCAAAAACCTAAAAATTTCCCTACAATATGTGTATCAAACGAAAGGTGAAGGCCCCAGGTCTCTTTTGGACATCGACATATTTCGATAAATTTATCGATAACTGAATAATCGGTCAAAATATGATTGCCCAAAAACCTAAAAAATTCCCTACAATATGGGTATCAAACGAAAGGGGAGGGCCCCAGGTTTCATTTGGACATCGACATATTTCGATAAATTTATCGATAACTGAGTTATCGGTCAAAATATGATTGCCCAAAAACCTAAAAATTTCCCTACAATATGTGTATCAAACGAAAGGTGAAGGCCCCAGGTCTCTTTTGGACATCGACATAATTCGATAAATTTATCGATAACTGAATAATCGGTCAAAATATGATTGTCCAAAAAGCTAAAAAATTCCCTACAATATGGGTATCAAACGAAAGGTGAAGGCCCCAGGTTTCATTTGGACATCGACATATTTCGATAAATTTATCGATAACTGAGTTATCGGTCAAAATATGATTGCCCAAAAAGCTAAAAAATTCCCTACAATATGTGTATCAAACGAAAGGTGAAGGCCCCAGGTCTCTTTTCGACATCGAATATTTCGATAAATTTATCGATAACTGAATAATCGGTCAAAATATGATTGCCCAAAAACCTAAAAAATTCCCTACAGTATGGGTATCAAACGAAAGGTGAAGGCCCCAGGTCTCTTTTGGACATCGACATATTTCGATAAATTTATCGATAACTGAATAATCGGTCAAAATATGATTGCCCAAAAACCTAAAAAATTCCCTACAATATGGGTATCAAACGAAAGGGGAGGGCCCCAGGTTTCATTTGGACATCGACATATTTCGATAAATTTATCGATAACTGAGTTATCGGTCAAAATATGATTGCCCAAAAACCTTAAAAATTCCCCACAATATGGGTATCAAACGAAAGGGAAAGGCCCCAGGTTTCATTTGGACTTCGATATATTTCAATAAATTTATCGATAACTGAGTTATCGGTCAAAATATGATTGCCCAAAAACCTAAAAATTTCCCTACAATATGGGTATCAAACGAAAGGTGAAGGCCCCAGGTTTCATTTGGACATCGACATATTTCGATAAATTTATCGATAACTGAGTTATCGGTCAAAATATGATTGTCCAAAAAGCTAAAAAATTCCCTACAATATGGGTATCAAACGAAAGGTGAAGGCCCCAGGTTTCATTTGGACATCGACATATTTCGATTAATCTATCGATAACTGAGTTATCGGTCAAAATATGATTGCCCAAAAACCTAAAAAATTCCCTACAGTATGGGTATCAAACGAAAGGTGAAGGCCCTAGGTTTCATCTGGACATCGACATATTTCGATAAATTTATCGATAACTGAGTTATCGGTCAAAATGTGGTTGCCCGAAAACCTTAAAATTTCCCTACAATATGGGTATCAAACGAAAGGGTAACACCCCAGGTTTCATTTGGACATCGACATATTTCGATAAATTTATAGATAACTGAGTTATCGGTCAAAATATGATTGCCCAAAAACCTAAAAATTTCCCTACAATATATGTATCAAACGCAAGGTGAAGGCCCCAGGTTTCATTTGGACATCGACATCTTTTGATATATTTATCGATAACTGAGTTATCGGTCATAATATGACTGCCCAAAACCTTAAAAAATTCCCTACAATACGGGTATCAAAAGAAAGGGGGGGCCCAAGGTTTCACTTGGACATCGACATATTTCGTTAAATTTGTCGATAACTGATTTATCGGTCAAAATGTGGTTACCCGAAAACCTTAAAATTTCCCTACAATATGGGTATCAAACGAAAGGGGAGGACCCCAGGTTTCATTTAGACTTCGATATATTTCGATAAATTTATCGATAACTGAGTTATCGGTCAAAATGTGATTGCCCAAAAACCTAAAAAAATCCCTACAAAATGGGTATCAAAGGAAAGGTGAAGGCCCCAGGTTTCATTTGGACATCGACATATTTCGATAAATTTATCGATAACTGAGTTATCGGTCAAAAAATGATTGCCCAAAAACCTAAAAAATTCCATACAATATGGGTATCAAACGAAAGGTGAAGGTCCCAGGTTTCATTTGGACATCGACATATTTCGATAAGTTTATCGATAACTGAGTTATCGGTCAAAATATGATTGCCCAAAAACCTAAAAAATTCCCTACAATATGGGTATCAAACGAAAGGTGAAGGTCCCAGGTCTCATTTGGACTTCGATATATTTCGATAAATTTATCGATAACTGAGTTATCGGTAAAAATATGATTTCCCAAAATCCTAAAAAATTCCCTACGATACGGGTATCAAACGAAAGGGGAAGGCCCCAGGTCTCATTTGGACTTCGATATATTTCGATAAATTTATCGATAACTGAGTTATCGGTCAAAATATGATTGCCCAAAAACCTTAAAAATTCCCCACAATATGGGTATCAAACGAAAGGGAAAGGCCCCAGGTTTCATTTGGACTTCGATATATTTCAATAAATTGATCGATAACTGAGTTATCGGTCAAAATATGATTGCCCAAAAACCTAAAAATTTCCCTACAATATGTGTATCAAACGAAAGGTGAAGGCCCCAGGTCTCTTTTGGACATCGACATATTTCGATAAATTTATCGATAACTGAGTAATCGGCCAAATATGATTGAGGGCCCCAGGTTTCATTTGGACATCGACATATTTCGATAAATTTATCGATAACTGAGTTATCGGTCAAAATATGATTGCCCAAAAACCTAAAAATTTCCCTACAATATGTGTATCAAAGGAAAGGTGAAGGCCCCAGGTCTCTTTTGGACATCGACATAATTCGATAAATTTATCGATAACTGAATAATCGGTCAAAATATGATTGTCCAAAAAGCTAAAAAATTCCCTACAATATGGGTATCAAACGAAAGGTGAAGGCCCCAGGCTTCATTTGGACATCGACATATTTCGATAAATTTATCGATAACTGAGTTATCGGTCAAAATATGATTGCCCAAAAAGCTAAAAAATTCCCTACAATATGTGTATCAAACGAAAGGTGAAGGCCCCAGGTCTCTTTTGGACATCGACATATTTCGATAAATTTATCGATAACTGAATAATCGGTCAAAATATGATTGTCCAAAAAGCTAAAAAATTCCCTACAATATGGGTATCAAACGAAAGGTGAAGGTCCCAGGTTTCATTTGGACATCGACATATTTCGATTAATTTATCGATAACTGAGTTATCGGTCAAAATATGATTGCCCAAAAACCTAAAAAATTCCCTACAGTATGGGTATCAAACGAAAGGTGAAGGCCCCAGGTCTCTTTTGGACATCGACATATTTCGATAAATTTATCGATAACTGAATAATCGGTCAAAATATGATTGTCCAAAAAGCTAAAAATTTCCCTACAATATGGGTATCAAACGAAAGGTGCAGGCCCCAGGTTTCATTTGGACATCGACATATTTCGATAAATTTATCGATAACTGAGTTATCGGTCAAAATGTGGTTGCCCGAAAACCTTAAAATTTCCCTACAATATGGGTATCAAACGAAAGGGTAACACCCCAGGTTTCATTTGGACATCGACATATTTCGATTAATTTATCGATAACTGAGTTATCGGGCAAAATATGATTGCCCAAAAACCTAAAAAATTCCCTACAATATGGGTATCAAACGAAAGGGGAGGGCCCCCAGGTTTCATTTGGACATCGACATATTTCGATAAATTTATAGATAACTGAGTTATCGGTCAAAATATGATTGCCCAAAAACCTAAAAATTTCCCTACAATATGTGTATCAGACGAAAGGTGAAGGCCCCAGGTTTCATTTGGACATCGACATCTTTTGATATATTTATCGATGACTGAGTTATCGGTCATAATATGACTGCCCAAAAACCTAAAAAATTCCCTACAATACGGGTATCAAACGAAAGGGGAGGGCCCCCAGGTTTCATTTGGACATCGACATATTTCGATAAATTTATAGATAACTGAGTTATCGGTCAAAATATGATTGTCCAAAAAGCTAAAAATTTCCCTACAATATGGGTATCAAACGAAAGGTGCAGGCCCCAGGTTTCATTTGGACATCGACATCTTTTGATATATTTATCGATAACTGAGTTATCGGTCATAATATGACTGCCCAAAACCTTAAAAAATTCCCTACAATACGGGTATCAAAAGAAAGGGGGGGCCCAAGGTTTCACTTGGACATCGACATATTTCGTTAAATTTGTCGATAACTGATTTATCGGTCAAAATGTGGTTACCCGAAAACCTTAAAATTTCCCTACAATATGGGTATCAAACGAAAGGGGAGGACCCCAGGTTTCATTTAGACTTCGATATATTTCGATAAATTTATCGATAACTGAGTTATCGGTCAAAATGTGATTGCCCAAAAACCTAAAAAAATCCCTACAAAATGGGTATCAAAGGAAAGGTGAAGGCCCCAGGTTTCATTTGGACATCGACATATTTCGATTAATTTATCGATAACTGAGTTATCGGTCAAAATATGATTGCCCAAAAACCTAAAAAATTCCCTACAGTATGGGTATCAAACGAAAGGTGAAGGCCCCAGGTCTCTTTTGGACATCGACATATTTCGATAAATTTATCGATAACTGAATAATCGGTCAAAATATGATTGTCCAAAAAGCTAAAAATTTCCCTACAATATGGGTATCAAACGAAAGGTGCAGGCCCCAGGTTTCATTTGGACATCGACATATTTCGATAAATTTATCGATAACTGAGTTATCGGTCAAAATGTGGTTGCCCGAAAACCTTAAAATTTCCCTACAATATGTGTATCAAAGGAAAGGTGAAGGCCCCAGGTCTCTTTTGGACATCGACATAATTCGATAAATTTATCGATAACTGAATAATCGGTCAAAATATGATTGTCCAAAAAGCTAAAAAATTCCCTACAATATGGGTATCAAACGAAAGGTGAAGGCCCCAGGCTTCATTTGGACATCGACATATTTCGATAAATTTATCGATAACTGAGTTATCGGTCAAAATATGATTGCCCAAAAAGCTAAAAAATTCCCTACAATATGTGTATCAAACGAAAGGTGAAGGCCCCAGGTCTCTTTTGGACATCGACATATTTCGATAAATTTATCGATAACTGAATAATCGGTCAAAATATGATTGTCCAAAAAGCTAAAAAATTCCCTTCATTTGGACATCGACATATTTCGATAAATTTATCGATAACTGAGTTATCGGTCAAAAAATGATTGCCCAAAAACCTAAAAAATTCCATACAATATGGGTATCAAACGAAAGGTGAAGGTCCCAGGTTTCATTGGGACATCGACATATTTCGATAAGTTTATCGATAACTGAGTTATCGGTCAAAATATGATTGCCCAAAAACCTAAAAAATTCCCTACAATATGGGTATCAAACGAAAGGTGAAGGTCCCAGGTCTCATTTGGACTTCGATATATTTCGATAAATTTATCGATAACTGAGTTATCGGTAAAAATATGATTTCCCAAAATCCTAAAAAATTCCCTACGATACGGGTATCAAACGAAAGGGGAAGGCCCCAGGTCTCATTTGGACTTCGATATATTTCGATAAATTTATCGATAACTGAGTTATCGGTCAAAATATGATTGCCCAAAAACCTTAAAAATTCCCCACAATATGGGTATCAAACGAAAGGGAAAGGCCCCAGGTTTCATTTGGACTTCGATATATTTCAATAAATTTATCGATAACTGAGTTATCGGTCAAAATATGATTGCCCAAAAACCTAAAAATTTCCCTACAATATGTGTATCAAACGAAAGGTGAAGGCCCCAGGTCTCTTTTGGACATCGACATATTTCGATAAATTTATCGATAACTGAGTAATCGGTCAAAATATGATTGCCCAAAAACCTAAAAAATTCCCTACAATATGGGTATCAAACGAAAGGGGAGGGCCCCAGGTTTCATTTGGACATCGACATATTTCGATAAATTTATCGATAACTGAGTTATCGGTCAAAATATGATTGCCCAAAAATCTAAAAATTTCCCTACAATATGTGTATCAAAGGAAAGGTGAAGGCCCCAGGTCTCTTTTGGACATCGACATAATTCGATAAATTTATCGATAACTGAATAATCGGTCAAAATATGATTGTCCAAAAAGCTAAAAAATTCCCTACAATATGGGTATCAAACGAAAGGTGAAGGCCCCAGGCTTCATTTGGGCATCGACATATTTCGATAAATTTATCGATAACTGAGTTATCGGTCAAAATATGATTGCCCAAAAAGCTAAAAAATTCCCTACAATATGTGTATCAAACGAAAGGTGAAGGCCCCAGGTCTCTTTTGGACATCGACATATTTCGATAAATTTATCGATAACTGAATAATCGGTCAAAATATGATTGTCCAAAAAGCTAAAAAATTCCCTACAATATGGGTATCAAACGAAAGGTGAAGGTCCCATGTTTCATTTGGACATCGACATATTTCGATTAATTTATCGATAACTGAGTTATCGGTCAAAATATGATTGCCCAAAAACCTAAAAAATTCCCTACAGTATGGGTATCAAACGAAAGGTGAAGGCCCCAGGTCTCTTTTGGACATCGACATATTTCGATCTCTTTTGGACATCGACATATTTCGATAAATTTATCGATAACTGAATAATCGGTCAAAATATGATTGTCCAAAAAGCTAAAAAATTCCCTACAATATGGGTATCAAACGAAAGGTGAAGGCCCCAGGTTTCATTTGGACGTCGACATATTTCGATTAATTTATCGATAACTGAGTTATCGGTCAAAATATGATTGCCCAAAAACCTAAAAAATTCCCTACAGTATGGGTATCAAACGAAAGGTGAAGGCCCCAGGTCTCTTTTGGACATCGACATATTTCGATCTCTTTTGGACATCGACATATTTCGATAAATTTATCGATAACTGAATAATCGGTCAAAATATGATTGTCCAAAAAGCTAAAAAATTCCCTACAATATGGGTATCAAACGAAAGGTGAAGGCCCCAGGTTTCATTTGGACGTCGACATATTTCGATTAATTTATCGATAACTGAGTTATCGGTCAAAATGTGGTTGCCCGAAAACCTTAAAATTTCCCTACAATATGGGTATCAAACGAAAGGGTACCACCCCAGGTTTCATTTGGACATCGACATATTTCGATTAATTTATCGATAACTGAGTTATCGGGCAAAATATGATTGCCCAAAAACCTAAAAAATTCCCTACAATATGGGTATCAAACGAAAGGGGAGGGCCCCCAGGTTTCATTTGGACATCGACATATTTCGATAAATTTATAGATAACTGAGTTATCGGTCAAAATATGATTGCCCAAAAACCTAAAAATTTCCCTACAATATGTGTATCAGACGAAAGGTGAAGGCCCCAGGTTTCATTTGGACATCGACATCTTTTGATATATTTATCGATGACTGAGTTATCGGTCATAATATGACTGCCCAAAAACCTAAAAAATTCCCTACAATACGGGTATCAAACGAAAGGGGAGGGCCCCCAGGTTTCATTTGGACATCGACATATTTCGATAAATTTATAGATAACTGAGTTATCGGTCAAAATATGATTGCCCAAAAACCTAAAAATTTCCCTACAATATGTGTATCAAACGAAAGGGGAGGGCCCCAGGTTTCATTTAGACTTCGATATATCTGTGGTCATAAGCAATAACAGCCTAAGTCGACTTTAGAAATTAGACCAGTTGAAATTTTTTCTAGCGAATTTTTGTAACAAAACTGTTTTATAAGTAAGGCAAACGTATTGGATTTAATTGTTTGTAAAGAAAGTAAAAAAAGACCAATGAAAGTCTTGAAAAATGTTTCGATGTTTCTATTCAAAATCACCAGAAAAAATTTCAACTGGTCTAATTTCTTAAGTCGACTTAGGCTGTTATTGCTTATGACCACAGATATTTCGATAAATTTATCGATAACTGAGTTATCGGTCAAAATATGATTGCCCAAAAACCTAAAAAAATCCCTACAAAATGGGTATGAAAGGAAAGGTGAAGGCCCCAGGTTTCATTTGGACATCGACATATTTCGATAAATTTATCGATAACTGAGTTATCGGTCAAAAAATGATTGCCCAAAAACCTAAAAAATTCCATACAATATGGGTATCAAACGAAAGGTGAAGGTCCCAGGTTTCATTTGGACATCGACATATTTCGATAAGTTTTTCGATAACTGAGTTATCGGTCAAAATATGATTGCCCAAAAACCTGAAAAATTCCCTACAATATGGGTATCAAACGAAAGGTGAAGGTCCCAGGTCTCATTTGGACTTCGATATATTTCGATAAATTTATCGATAACTGAGTTATCGGTAAAAATATGATTGCCCAAAATCCTAAAAAATTCCCTACGATACGGGTATCAAACGAAAGGGGAAGGCCCCAGGTTTCATTTGGACTTTGATATATTTCGATAAATTGATCGATAACTGAGTTATCGGTCAAAATATAATTGCCCAAAAACCTAAAAAGTTCCCTACAATATGGGTATCAAACGAAAGGTGAAGACCCAAAGTCTCATTTGGACTTCGATATATTTCGATAAATTTATCGATAACTGAGTTATCGGTCAAAATATGATTGCCCAAAAACCTTAAAAATTCCCCACAATATGGGTATCAAACGAAAGGGAAAGGCCCCAGGTTTCATTTGGACTTCGATATATTTCAATAAATTTATCGATAACTCAGTTATCGGTCAAAATATGATTGCCCAACAACCTAAGAAATTCCCTACAATATGGGTATCAAACGAAAGGTGAAGGCCCCAGGTCTCATTTGGACTTCGATATATTTCGATAAATTTATCGATAACTGAGTTATCGGTCAAAATATGATTGCCCAAAAACCTAAAAAATTCCCTACAATATGGGTATCAAACGAAAGGTGAAGGCCCCAGGTCTCATTTGGACTTCGATATATTTCGATAAATTTATCGATAACTGAGTTATCGGTCAAAATATGATTGCCCGAAATCCTAAAAAATTTCCTACGATACGGGTATCAAACGAAAGGGGAAGGCCCCAGGTTTCATTTGGACTATTTTTCTCTAAAAGACTCATTAAAAAGATTTTTATTAATTAATGAAGTTGCTGCACCGGAATCTATTAATAATTTTAATGGAAATGATTTTGTCATAACTATTATATGGGGAAGAGATCTGTGTCGTCTGACTGAAAATTTGACGTATCTATGTTATCGATTTCCATTTGTTCAGTTTGTCTTGTTCTTACTGTATTGGAAACTGGTCTACTATTCGTGGAAGTAGGTACGCGAGATTGTGAGCTCCTGGTGTTGTTGTTACGTTCCAGTTGAGCTTGTCTGGAATTGGAATAACCTACTGAGCTTCTGTTGTTGTTATGGTTGTTGTTGTTGCTGTTGTTGTTGCCTAATGTTCGCTCACGAGGCTGTTGTTGTTGATAAGTGTAGTTGCTTCTTACATTTTTGTTGTTGTTAAAGTTTTTGTAGAAATAGTCAGTTTCTACTAAAATCTCTTTCGCATTTATTAATGTAACTGGGTTTCTGGCTTTTAATATAAGCTTTGGCTCAAAAGGTAGTTTGTTTATAAAAATTTTTAAAACCATTTTTTCATTTGATGTACAATCGTACCAATTATTGTTTTCGGTGCTAGCTTTTAAATTTAATTTAGTCAAAAGGCCTATTAAATATTCATACAAATCACTTATTGAATTTCTACATTCTGCGGCTTTGATTTTATTTACAATTGTTTCAATGCTTTCACAAATACTAAAACTAGTTTTTAAAATCTTTTTTATTTGCTCCCATTCCAAAGGAGTTCCATTATTAATTAACGATATGCTAGCCTTACCTACAACTTTGTGTCGTATTCTTAAATCAAATAACCGAATAAAGTCCGGGTTCGTCTCAATTGTGATCTTTCGCAGCTCCTCTATATGTAAAATGAATATGTCCAAATCTTCGACTTTTCCGTTAAATTCAAAGTAGTATACCGAGCCATGATTGTGATATTTTTGTTTTTGTGAATTCTTCTCAACAGAAGTTTTTGCAGTTATAAATGCAGTTTTCGATACAGTTTCAAGAACCGTTTTTTCTTCAAGAAATATTTTTTTATTAAAGTTTTCATAAATACATATGATTATTTTTGTAATTAAAAATAACGTTTTGCTTTAATCACTTAAGCGAGTTAATAGTCAATTTAAACTTTTTAGCTTTTTTTTTTTTTTGTACGCACACACTTTTTATGCACAAGAGTTTTAAATTTTTTTTTTTTTTGGTCAAACTGTCGTTATATTTTAATTATTTTTTTTTTCACCAAATTTACACTGTTTCTGTTTTTCGCGACTGTTTTTCGGCGGCTTTAATGCGAAGCTGGGCAAGGCAGGAGTCTTTGGTCCAACAGTTGGAAAATTTAGTCTCCATGATATAACATCCCCCAACGGCACTAGGTTGATTGATTTCGCCGCTGCTCGCAATATGGTCATCAGTAGTACCAGGTTCCAGCATAAACGAATACACCAAGCCACATGGCTGTCTCCTGATCAAAGAACAAGAAACCAGATTGATCATGTCATGATCGACGGCAGACATAGCTCCACCGTTCTGGACGTGCGTACCCTTCGTGGTCCCAATATCGACTCGGACCATTATCTTGTTGCAGCCAAGATACGCACACGCCTCTGTGTAGCAAAGAAAGTGCGCACAGTAACGGAAGGAAAGTTTGACGTCGAGAAGCTGCGCACGACACAGACAGCTGACAATTTCTCCACTCGACTCTCACACCTGCTATCGGAGAGCAATCCTCGACCTAACGATGCAACCGAGCAATGGAAGCATATCTCTCACTCATTACGTACCGCCGCTGAGGCCACTATAGGGTTCCAGCGAGTCCGCAAAAATAACTGGTACGATGAGGAATGCAGCACTGCCTCGGACAAAAAGGACGCTGCCTACAGGGAGACGTTGCGAACGGGCGCAACCCGCAGTGTATGGCAACGCTATCGTGAGGCAAAGAAGGAAGAGAGACGCCTTTTCAGAAAAAAGAAACGTGAGGCCGAAAGGCGTGAGTGTGAGGAGCTTGAGATGCTGGCTGACAGGAATGATGCCCGAAAATTCTATGAAAAGATCCGGCGGATGACGGAAGGTTTTAAGACCGGGGCAAGTTCCTGTAAGGACAATAATGGCGACCTGGTAACCGACGTACAGAGTGTACTTAAATTATGGAGGGAGCACTTCTCCTCACTGCTAAATTGCGAGGGAGACGTCGAACCCGATACCCCAATCCCTGACGATGGAAAAGTCGTCCCACCACCTGACTATGATGAAGTGAGGATAGCTATATCCCGGCTCAAAAACAACAAAGCGCCTGGAAAAGACGGACTACCCGCCGAGCTGTTCAAACACGGAGGCGAAGAGCTGGTAAAAAGCATGCATCAGCTCTTATGCAGAATATGGTCAGACGAGTGCATGCCTCCAGATTGGAATTTAAGTGTGCTCTGCCCAATCCACAAGAAAGGCGATCCCGCTAACCGCACCAACTACCGCGGAATCAGCCTTCTTAATATCGCATATAAGGTTCTTTCTAGCGTATTGTGTGAAAGACTGAAGCCCATCGTAGACAAGCTGATTGGACCTTATCAGTGTGGCTTTAGACCTGGTAAGTCTACCATCGACCAGATTTTCACGATACGCCAAATCCTGGAGAAGACCCATGATAAAAGAATCGACACACACCATCTCTTTGTCGATTTCAAAGCCGCTTTTGACAGCGCAAAAAGGAGTTGCCTGTATGCCGCCATGTCTGAATTTGACTTCCCTGCAAAGCTTATACGGCTTTGCCAAATGACATTGAGCAATACTAACAGCTCCGTCAGAGTCGGGTAGGACCTCTCTGAGCCATTTGAAACCAAACGAGGCTTCAGACAGCGCGACTCCCTTTCGTGCGATTTCTTCAACCTGATGCTGGAGAAGATAATTCGAGCAGCAGAGCTAAACCGCAATGGTACAATCTTTTACAAGAGCGTGCAATTGCTGGCGTATGCCGATGATATTGATATCATTGGCCTTAACAACCGCGCCGTAAGCGCTGCCTTCTCTGGACTGGATAAAGAAGCGAAAAAAGTGGGTCTTGCGGTCAACGAGGACAAGACGAAGTATTTGCTGTCATCAAAGAAAGAATCGGCGCACCTGCGCCTTGGCAGCCACGTCACTGTTGATAGTTACAAATTTGAAACTGTGAGGGACTTCGTCTATTTGGGAACCAGCATTAACACCGAAAATAATATCAGTCTAGAAATCCAACGGAGAATCACTCTTGCGAACAAGTGCTACTTTGGACTGAGTAGGCAATTGAGAAGTAAAGTCCTCTCTCGAAGAACAAAGATCGCGCTCTATAAGTCTCTCATCATACCTGTCCTGATGTATGGCTCAGATTCATGGACAATGTCAAGAGAAGATGAGATGGCCCTTGAAGTATTTGAGAGAAAAGTTCTCCGGAAGATTTATGGTCCTTCCCGTGATGCCGACGGCGAGTATCGAAGGAGATTTAACGATGAGCTGTACGAGCTTTACGCAGATTTGACCATAGTCCAGCGAATTAAAGCCCAAAGGCTCCGCTGGCTGGGTCACGTCATGCGAATGGACAAAGAAGCTCCAGCCCAGAAGGTTTTCCAATCGTCACCCGAATTCGGCAGCAGAGGAAGGGGGAGGCCTCGACTGAGATGGAAACAACAGGTGGAGGATGACTTGAACTCCCTTGGGGTTTCCAATTGGCGTCAGTTATCGCTAAAAAGGAATGACTGGCGTGCTTTGATAGGCGACGGCCAAAATCGCTTAGGCGGTTAAGCGCCAATAAATGATGATGATGCCAGTAAAATAAAATCAGTTTAAGATTTTTATTTTATTTTTTTATTTTTTTTATTTAAAAATATATTTTGTTTAAATTTGTTTTGCGCTCTTAAAGCTTTGAGTTAAGCGTACGATATCAATCTTAAGACTAAACTTATAAGTAAGCTTACAAACTAATTAGAGTAAGAGAAAATACGAAAAGAAAGAAAGATTAGATTAAAGAATAAATTAAGTAACGGACGTTTCCAAGTAGAGAGTAAGTCACGCTCAGAGAGCATTAACATAACTCTTAAGTTCAAAATAAGTAAATATTTCCTTATGCTGAAGACATTTTTTCCAGTGATATCAAGGCAGTGTTTAACTTAATTTAGGACCATATTTACTTATTTTCGCTGACGCCGCAAAAAACGTTCTGCCCGCGTAATTTTTAAGGAATTTTATTACATATTAAGTATACAACTATCCTAAAAATTAAAAATAAGTCAATATTTCCTTATGTTGGGAGGCAACGTGAGTAAGAGTGGTGAAATTCCATAAACAGAACAAAGGTGTAATTAGACGCTGTCAAGCGTAAGTGTTCAATAGCTTCATGGTAGACATCTGAGTTTACCATTCGAAAAGTTGTGAGTTCGATTCTCGTTGAAGGCAATATAAGAACTGTGTAAAATAATTTTTTTTTTTTAAGTTTAAAATTACTACTTAAAAGTCAATTTAAGTATAACAACTTCTTTCTTTTAAGGCAGTGCGGCCTTGGTGCAATATTGTTCCCTTCATTTACTTGAATTTGTATGGAGGTTTCCTTACTTTTAGGAAATCATTTTTATCAGTGTACAGACAATTCTGCTTTGGACCTGCCAGGGCTCTGGAATGGCAAGCATGTGTTTTTAAATTTACGGGCAATTTATGGTATATTCTTTAAGTTTTGCATACCTTGCACCTGCACAATTTTTCCAACCCAGGGCCTGAATATTTTTTCTATATTGTGGCCGCCTAGTTTTTCCAATCCAGCGCCAGGATAGGTTTTCCAAGATATAAAATTGAATTAAAGTTGTTCATTTGCCGAACAAATTCCATGCGTTGTAACAGCTTAATGGATAGAGATGATGAGTGTAATTTGAAGGTGCCTGGGTTCAATGCTACCTGAAAGGCAATGAAATATTTTATTTCTTACTGGCATTGCCTTGGAAAAACTAGGCGGGTCCTAGACTTGCATTACCCCACAGGCCCTTTATTAAGAAGCATTAACAAATAGATAAGGGCCTGCGTAAACTTTCCTTGGCAGGCCCATGATTTTAAAAGGAAAATCTAGTCTGGCCCTGGGCTAAATTTAACAGATTTTCTACCCGGGTGTTTTTTATGAAAAAAGTTTCATTAAAGTTCAAGCTGATTTTTCTTAGAATAAAGGAAAAAATTTCGATCTTAATAAAAAAGGGCCATTCTAATGTACATATCGTCGGTGTTTATGCAAAACCACGTAAAGGACATCTGAGAGACAGTGTCAGTGACAGGGACAAACACTTTCATAGCACCTGCCATTTAAACTTGCTTAATTATTCTCAAGAAAACTTCTGAGTTAAAAATTAATTTAAACAAGTAAGGAGGTCTAAGTTTTTGTAAACCGAATATTAAATACCCAGCGGACGTTTGCATATGATTTTCGAAATTTTCCATTTCGGAAGTGGGAGTGCAATAGAGCCCGCGGAAATAGCGTCCGCGGGCATTATTTCCTTAAAAAAAAAAATCAAATGCCCACGGGCTTTATTTCCTCATCGAAAAAGAAATAACGTCCCCCGAAAGAAGGCAACAGCGCCCGCGGGCGCTCTCACTCTTTCGATAAGGAAATAAAGCCCACGGGCGTTTCTTCCATTTAAAAGGAAGTAACGCCCATTTTAGCGGGCTTTTAGTTTTGGGTGGATTATACGATTTATCTAACAGGAAGTGATAGTTTCAATTGCACTTAAAATTTCTTTAAAAAAGCGCTGCAGGTGAAAATTTGGAATTTTCAATTTATGCTTAAAGTTAATTATTGTATCATATGCGTTAAAATTTCTTTAAAAAAAGCCCGCAGGCGAAAATCTGGAAATCTGAAAGAATTTTTAAATGCATATAATATAATTCATTTCATAACATTAAAATTTCTTTAAAAAATACATATATCCGAAATTTGTTATGAGGTTGGTGGCCTTTATTTTCCTTGCGAAAAGCCATAGAAACATAAACAAATTTTAAAATAATATGATATTATTCATTTCATAACATAAACTTCCAAATTTTCGCCTGCCTCGCTTTTTTAAAGAAATTTTAAATGCATATGTTATAATTAACTTCTTAACATAAATTGAAAATTTGGAATTAAAAATTTGTAATTACAAAAGAAATAACGCCCGCGGGCGCAATTTCCGCGGGACTTATTGCACTGCTCCAGCGATTTCGTCCAATTACATCAGGTATACTCCCCATTATGCTAGTATACCTTGCACCAAATTTCATCGTTCTACCGTAATCTGTTTAAAAGTTATGACCCGTGAATTTTTCACTTTTCTACTTTTAAAAATTTATCATAAAATCATAATAGAATGACTAGGGGGCTCATCCAATCAAACTATATCATTTTAGCCATTTCCGTTACCGAATTATGTCAATTTAGGTGATTATCGAAGTTTTCGATATCGAAGGTGGGCGTGGTTGGAAGACGAGTTTATCCAATTTCATCAGGAATAGTCCCAACGATACTAGTATGCTTTGTGCCAAATTTCATCGTTCTATTGTGATCAGTTTAAAAGTTACGACCAGACGAATTTTCAAAAATGCCTTCCTTAAAAGTGGTGCCACGCTCACTTTAAAAAATTTATGGAAAAATTATAAGAGAATGACCAGGGGGAATTCACCTATAAAATTATATCATTTTAGCCATTTCAGCTCACGAGATATGCAATTTATATGATTATCGAAATTTTCGATATCGAAAACGGGGGCGTGGTTATCATCCGGTTTCGCCCATTTTCAATAGCAACCTACCTGATTTTAGTAATTTTTGATATCGAAAGTGGGCATGGTTGGAGGGCGATTTTATCCAATTTCATCAGGTGTACTCCCAACGATACTAGTATGCTTTTTGCCAAATTTCATCGTTCTATTGTGATCAGTTTAAAAGTTACGACCAGACGAATTTTCAAAAATTCCTTCCTTAAAAGTGGTGCCACGCTCACTTTAAAAAAATTATGGAAAAATCATAAGAGAATGACCAGGGGGAATTCACCTATAAAATTATATCATTTTAGCCATTTCAGCTAACGAGATATGCAATTTATGTGATTATCGAAATTTCCGATATCTAAAACGGGGGCGTGGTTATCATCCGGTTTCGCCCATTTTCAATAGCAACTTACCTTGGCCAGAAAGTAACCTGTATACAAAATTTCATGCAAATATCTTAATTTTTACTCAAGTTATCACTTGTTCCTGCCATCGGAATGGTGGCCTCCCTCCTCCTCTACTTCCACCGCCGGGTGTCGATAAGAATACCTTCTGGGCCGGAGCGTCTTCGTTCATTCGCACCACGTGTCCTAGCCACGAAGCCGCTGGATTTTAATTCACTGAACTATGTCGCGTCTGCGGAAAACTCATACAGCACATCATTATATCTTCTTCGGTACTCGCCAACGGCAACTTTTAGGGGTCCATAAATCTTTCGAAGAATTTTTCTCTCGAATACTCCCAAAGTCGCCTCGTCAGATGCTGTCAGTGTCCATGCTTCTGCACCATATAGCAGGACGGGTACGATAAGTGACTTATAGAGTGTTGTTTTCGTTCGTCGAGATGGGACTTTACTTCTCATTTGCCTACTCAGCCCAAAGTAGCATTTGTTTGCAAGAGTTATCCTTCGATGGATTTCCAAGCTTAAATTGTTGTTGGTATTAATGCTGCTTCCCAGGTATTCAAAGTCCCTTACTATCTCGAAATTATTGCTGAAAACAGTGGCGTGGTTGCCAAGACGCGAACACGCTGACTCTTTTCTTGATGCCAGCACGTTTTCCGCTTCTTTTTCTAATTTGGAGTACGCAGAAGTTACGGCGCGGTTATTGAGGCCAACGATGTCGATGTCGTCGGCATAAGCCAACAGTTGTACGCTCTTGTAATATATTGTTCCAGCGCGATTAAGTTCTGCAGCTTGTATTATTTTCTCCAACATCAAATTAAAGAAAACGCCCTGCCTGAAACCTCGCTTAGTTTCGAACGGCTCGGAGAGGTCCTTCCGATTCTGACCGAGCTGGTGGTGTTGCTCAGCGTCATTTTGCACAGCCGTATAATTTTTGCTGGGAAACCAAAATCAAACCATAGCGGCATATAGGCAACTCCTTTTTGTGGTGTCGAAGGCGGATTTCAAATCAATAATTTGGGGCTGAGCCATTTTTTTCCAATGGCTCTTTTGCATGTGTAGAGTGCAATACACGCTTTCTTCTGGCGCTGAAGAACATTCTCCTTCCAGGTTAGGTTCCTATCCAGAACTGTGCCTAAGAACTTGGCTTTGTCAGCCGAGTTCAGGCGCACGTCATTCAGTTTTGGTAGTATTAACGGTGGTATCTTATAGCGGTTGGAGAAAAGGACCAGTTCTACTTTTCCCGGGTTGATGCTCAGTCCGCAGCGCGAACACCATGAGGAAACCTCTCGCAGTGCTACTTGCATAAGTCGCACAGGGTTTGTGGGAATTTGCCCCTATATACTATAGCTAAGTCGTCTGCATATGCCACTACCGAGTTGACAGTGAGGTTCCATAGAAGCGGGGAGAGAACACCACCCTGAGGCGTTCCCCTTGTGACATAGCGTGATAAGTCAACCGAGCCCAGGGATGAAACTATTGGTCTACCCCTTAGTAGTTGATCAATAAGTCCAATAAGAGACCTGCTTATTCCCAGACTTGTTAAAGCGGTGTTTATAGCATCAGGGCTTATGTTGTTGAAGGCTCCTTCAATATCTAAAAAGGCCACAAGACAGTACTCCTTTTCATACAGCGATTTTTCAATAACAGAAACTAGGCTGTGAAGCGCAGTTTCCCTGCCTTAGGAATAAACACTACCGTGGCATTTTTCCAGGAGCACGGAATGTAGCTAAGAGTCAGGCAGGCTGTATAGAGAAATACCAGCCATTTGGCTGATGTCTCCAGCGTGTTTATGAGTTGCGCGGCAGCCTTGAACGTCTGGCCCGGCAGCCTTGAACGGTTCGAAGCTTTTAACCGCCCACCTAACCTTTTAATCCGTGAAGGGTATGTATACAGCCAGGTTTGTTGTAGGTTCTAAGGGTTCCTCATGCAAGTTCCCTGGGAAGTGCGTATTCAAGAGCAGCTCTAGGGTTTCCCCCTCCGTGCTGGTCCAGGTTTTGTCAGGTTTTCGCAAATAGCTTGTGGCTGTTTGAGTTTTTGAGAGCACTCGTCCAAGTCTCGCTGTATCGTCGACATTTTCGATCCCAGTGCAGAAATTTTTCAACAATACTCTCTTCGCCTGCCTCAGAGCTTTTTTGTAGGCCCTAAGTTTAACTTTATATTCGAGCTATTGAGTCTCCGTGTCAAGGCTCTTGGCCTTATTAAATTGTGTCCTATATGATTTGCGGAGCGAGTCCAGGTTGTAGGACCACCAATGCGGCCTTTCTTAACCGCGTGATTTTGGCACTGGGCAAGGTTGCTCTAGGGCATTCGACAGCGCCATTGTAAAGGTCTTTACCAGATCCTCCAACTCCCCTAACGATGAGGGAACTTGTGGGGGCAGTGCTGGTAGGTCCCTAGATAGTATTTCATTGTGTAGCTGCCAGTTAGTTACTTGGGTTGCGTTTCATAACCGGCTGCTAAACAGAAAAGTCTAGAACTAATTCTATGTACCGGTGGTCGGAGAATGAATGTTCATCGAGAACACGCCATTTTCTGACCCACTCATAAGCGCCTTGGCTGCAAATAGTGAGATTTATGACCTCCCTACGGGTTTTAGTAATAAACGTAGGTTCGTTACCCACATTGCAAACTACCAGGTTAGTAATAAATAGTCAAACAACGACTCTCCTCTCATTGACATCGGAGCTTCCCCACTGGACGTGATGAGCATTAGCGCCAATTTCGATAATAAAATGACCCATGGAAAAATTTGCCTCCAGGTTTTTTACCTCCCTCTGTGGAGGAGGTTCTTCGGCGTCGGGCATATAGACCGACGCCATCGTCAGACTGGTACTGTCGACTGTTAAACTGGCAGCTGTAACGTCACCATTGGTATAGTTGGGCAAGAGAAAGGCGTTCAGCTCAGACTTAACTAAAATACAGACTCTAACCCAGCCCCCCTCGCTGGCTCGGATAAGCTTAAAACCCTTAGTCCACAAACCGCAAATCCTTGAGCTGTTTACCCAGGGTTCTTGGATGAGGACCACATCTACATCGCATTTAGAAAGACGACTGATTAAGGCAGCCGAGGCTGCTTTAAATTTGTGCAGGTTTATCTGAATCACCACCAACATGAGAGCGCTCAGACTTCCCTGCCACCGCCGTATCGTCGAGTTCCACCTCGTCTGGAGGCTTATCTTTCAACGACGATTTGTTCAGACCAAGATTTGGCGTGGCGGAAACCCTACTTACTGTGAGAGTATCAACATTGGTGCGCTCAGGACTAGTTGCTATCACTGTGACGTTGAGGTCTTCCCCATCCAGCAGGCTGTGTCCCATCTCCGAGCTGCTCACTGCTCCTTAGCCATTTGATGTGGCAGATACCATACTTTCCGATATGGACATCTCCGACTCCTCTTCCGGCACTGCGATGTCCGAGTGCTCCGGTGCAGCCGAAATAGCAACGCGTTGTGCATAGCCGCGGTATACGGGGATCACGATCTGTCCCATGCCGTATTGCACTCGCCTATTGCACAGAGTGCCTCCTTATTCAAGGTGAAGACCACTCGCCTATCAGGCCCTACCGCATCCTCAACTAGATTAACACTTCAGTCCTGCGTCTGGAGAGACGGGTTCATGATCCGCAGCATCCTGAGAATTCTCTCAGGTTCAGCAGGGATGGCAGGAATCCGTGCTCTTGCCCTTGGCGGAGCCAGGATGTCCTTCCAGTCGACAACCTCGATTCTTGCCCCTGGGTAGATCTCACCCAGTCTTGCAGCTGCTGCCTTGTACAGTGCAACAGTTTTTGCATCCTCGTAAGCGAATACCTTGATTCGGCCCTGGTGCCATCCCGCATCAGAACCCATCGGCGTGGCACCCGGAGACTCATACATAATGTCAAGAGGGGCATCATCGATTGCGTTCCGGACGCACCGCCACTGGTCCCTAGGGATTGCCCAGCTTTCGTTACCTCGGTCAATGACGCCTATGCGGATCCTGTCCTTGGTGACTTCAGCAAGGCTGAGTTTGCCTACTACGGGGGTGTTCTGCTGCCGCTTCGGGTGAGGTTTTAAATCCACGTCCGATCTCTGGCGTTTGCAGGGATTTCCATTAGCCTTCTTTGGCGCATAATTGCTTTGGAAGTTTGGTAAGAGAGCTTCAGCCATCTCCACCGTCTTTCTGGCATTCGGCGGTAGCGTCTCTTGTGAAATAACCTCGTATTTCTTCAGGATCCTTGCGGCCGCTCTTTTGTCCAAGTACTCAGAGCGACTGGGAGATGTATTTTGGGGTGAATTTCGACACGTAGTTGCCCTCGCGGTCGTTCCCTAATTAGGATCTCTGGGGCCAGGTCGTGAGACCACTGCCACAGACATAAAAGACTTGGTTTCGGTACCGGCACTTACTGGAGGTTTAGTTTCAGCCGTTGTTGGCTTCACTGTGTTTGTACCTGTACTTACTTTGGGGATTGCCCCCTTATTATCCAGAGCTAATCGACCCGTAGTTGCCATCGCTGTCGATCTCTCGGCTGATAATGAAATGGAGTTTGTCCTCCGACGTTGCGTTCTCGCTTGCTCAAGCATTTTCCTCCTCTGCTGTGCAGTATACATGGTTGTATCTTTAGTTTTAGGGTTTTTATTGCTATTTTTCATCTTGTTCGTATGCCCTCGCCCGGCAAGACCAGCTTAGGGTCAAGGGAAGAATAAGGGGAATGTGTCGTCCGCCGCGGCAGAGCTCCGTACCGCGGTATGACCATGTTACTCTCCGAGGCGGCCCGGTATCAGAGAGGCTCCGTTCGACTACAGCCACGATTTTCCTCCCGGCTGCAAACGTCCAATGGGCACGTGGTCGCATAACACCCTGGATTAGGAGGGGAAGATCTTAGTCGTCGCGCCATAGAGGCTTGGCTTCTCTCGTGATGTAGTACCGGGCGGCGCTATGATCACAAGGGCAGCGTAGCCCTGTGGCTATCGACTTAAGCCCTCGTACCGCGGCAAGGTGTCCACCCTTCACGAGGGACTGTTTTCGTTAACACGAGCTATAATTGACGACAGATATTTCATGGTGTTTCATTTTATATATATTTGTAAAAACAACTGTATCAAACCCAGTAAAATTAAAAGTTGTGACATTTTAGGGTTGTGACATTTCATGTTTAATCTATTCTCATTTTAATATGGCTTAATATTTTTGGCCACCAAGTCTATATGTGTTCTAATTTTCAAGGAAAAATTACACCTAGTTTAGAAGAAAAGCTGTGGTAAAGTTGTGACATGAGAAAGTGTGACACATATATTAAGCGCAAAATCTTCCCAACCCGTCCTCGAAATGGAACCTACTCTATCACAGTTTGATGTTGACATTAGACTGAACATGTGTCAAAAAAATTAACATTATATGTTAATTAATAACCGCTCACGGCCGCTGTGACCACCATTTTTTAATTTTTTACAAAACTAGAGAACAAAGTTTAGTACCCTATAGGACCATAGTCAAGCAAATTATTTCAAAACAATCGTGGCATGTTGTTACACTCTTTATCCTCTTTCAAAGTTTGCTTATGCAAATTTTGTTTTGATCACAATATATAGCGCAGTAGCTGACCCGGCAGACGTTTTCCTGCCCAAACATTAACTTGTTTTCATTTATTAAATGTGACTCGCCCTTCTCCTTTCAGCTCCACAACCTTCTTCCCGTCCACTCCTCCTTCATCCTTTTCATATGCTTTTCTCTTTTCATTTTGTTTTTTAATTGTCATCTATACCCCTATCCCTTTCCCAATACCACTCCCAAAATGAATTAATATGGCTCCCCTTTAAAACTCTCATTTTTAATTTAGACCGACTTTTACAAAAACCTTCTAGCTCCACTTCTAGTCCACGTGTTGATCAATATCTAAAAACTTTGGTCTTATATGGGAAAAATACTAAAACATCTTAAATCACTTGTCACCACCTTTCATTTAATACTCATATCGCACTGAGGCACCCTCCTGGTTGACACTTTAATTAATATCTCGAAAACGGGGTCTCATATTGGACTCAAAAGTAAACAATTTTATAACACTTATCAATACCTTTCAATCGATGCCCATATTGAACGAACACTTAATAAGGTTACCCTGGTCCACATATTGAGCGATATCTCCAAAACCTTTTGAAATGCCTTTATTTTTCTTATCGTATAACCATCTCGAGCTGATACGAAATCTCGCATCCAAATTTAATTTTATTATGTCCAGCCGTTATCAAAATAAATGTTAGCATAAATGAAGCAAAGTCCAAAAGAAGCCTGTGGCCTTCCCCTTTCGTTTGATACCAATTTTTGGCGAATATTCGAAAGTTTACGCGCAACCCCATTTCGACCGATAATTATGTTATCGATAAATATATCGAAATGAACCGAAGTCCAAATGAAAGCTTCCCCTGTCGTTAGTTACCAATTTTGTGCGAGTATTCCAAAGTTTACCCGAAACCACATTTTGAACGCTTATTCTGTTATCGATAAATATGTCGAAATGAAACAGATACCAAATGCAAGCTGTGGTCTTCCCCTATCGTTAGAAACCAATTTTGTGCGAGTAATTCAAAGTTTACCCGAAACCACATTTTGACCGATACCTCTGTTATCGAAAAATATTTCGAAATGAACCAAAGTCCCAATGAAATCTGTGATCTCCCCAATTCGTTTGAAACCAATTTTGTGCGAATATCCCGAAACCACATTTTGACCGATAACTCTGTTATCGATAAATATATCGAAATGAAGCAAAGCCAAATGAAATGAACCAAAGTCCAAATGAAAGTCCATTCGTTTGATATCAATTTTGAGCAAATATTCCAAAGTTTACCCGATTCCACATTTTGACCGATAACTCTGTTATCGATAAATATTTCGAAACGAACCAAAGTCCAAATGACATCAATTTTGTGCAAATATTCCAAAGTTTACCCGAAAGCACATGTTATCGATAAATATATTGTGGCGAATGTTCTCAAGAATCGCTCATCTCCCAACTCTGGCGTATTTGCACCACTTGCATAACTACGACAATTACAGCTGTTTAGGTACATGACGCGAGAGCGAGAGAGGGAGAGCCAGCTCGCATATTTGCGAATGTGACACAAAGAGGAGATGACGATAGATAAACGTTTCGAGAACACTGTTGCACGAATAACCCAGAAATGTGTTGACTTTACTAGGTTATGAAGCTGCAGTCTGCTGGGGTATATAAACCGCGCAAAGACAACGAAACAAAATGAAGGTGATTGACCTGGAGAGGCTAGCAACGTTTGGATCGGGAAAAGTGTCTGATCGCGACGATCAGACTTAGGTGGAGGGCAGTGTAGCGAATCTTCTCAAGAATCGCTCATCTCCCAACTCTAGCGTATTTCCACCACTAGCGTCACTACGACTACTACAGCTGTTTAGGTACATGACGCGAGAGCGAGAGAGGGAGAGGCAGCTCGCATATTTGCGAATGTGATACAAAGAGGAGATGACAACAGATAAACGTTTCGAGAACACTGTTGCAAGAATAACCCAGAAATGTGTAGACATTTCTAGGTTATGAAGCTGCAGTCTGCTGGGGTATATAAACCGCCCAAAGACAACGCACATCAATCAGTTTATTTTGAAGTGTTGTACAGTGAAGTACTGAACAGTGAGTTAACCCGCGATATTATTCTACGGTTTTATTAGTGAATAAAGCGCACTATTTATTAAGCAGAATCTGAGTGTTTAATTTAACGTACAGTGATCGAACTCAGGGAAAATAATCATCGAATTCGTCACAATATCGAAATTTCATCGTGCCTGTTGCAGGCTCTATACTGCTAAGAATTTGTGTGCAAAATTTGGTAAAGATTGGGGCATTGGTTCAGACGTTAAAGAGCCACAAACATTATAGACCAAGATCCCAGAGCCTAAAAGCGTCACTTATTTTATAATGGATGAAACCAATACCGATCGATAGTCCTCCCCGAATCTAGAAAGAATGTGAAAATTTTAAAGCTGTACCTATGACAAGTGCCTAGGAATCGGGGGTCACAGTCGCCAAAAAATGACCCTAACTTCACTTAAATGCTACCCTTAAGTAGAATCAAGCATTTCCAGACATCATCCCATGGCAAAAACTTCAGCCAGACACCTCAAAGTTCGGGAACTTTTATTTTCCTATTAATTTTCTTTCTCTTGTTTGTCCCACTTTTACAACTTCTAAACGACAGATCTTTTCAGATGTTTCGTAGGACACTACCCTTAAGTAGTTTCAGTCATTTCTAGACTTCGCCCCATGGCAAAAACTTCAGCCAGACACCTCAAAGCTCGGGATTTTCACAAATTTTTACAGAGATTTCACTTGTTTCAGCAGGTTTCTCCAACTTTGTCCACGTTTAAACGGCGGATCTTTACACATGTGTCGTATAACACAACCCTTAAACAGTATCAGGCATTTCCGGACTTAAAACTAATGGCGGCGATATACCAACAGGTTATCATAACCTCTAACGAGATTTTTAGCCGAGCTTCTCTTTCCAACTTGTGGTGTGTTGCTTTTGAGTTTTTCCTACAAGTTGGCGGGACCTACAGTTTTTTTGCCGACTCCGAACGGCACTTGCAAAGCAAATGAATTTTTTGCTGAGAAGCTTCTCATGGCAGAAATACACCCGGAGAGTTTGCCAAACTACTGCCGAGGGGCGACCCCTTTTCATTCCATGAAAAAAACTTAAGCCAGACAACCCAAAGGACGGGGACTTTTCATCATTTTTAATGTGCTTTCACATGGTCAAATGGGTTTACCCAACTTTGGCTGCTTTTAAATGGCGGATCTGTTACGTAACTGCCTGGTGCGGGAGAGGAGGAGTGGCGGGTCGGCAGGGTTGTAGCCCGGCTGAGGCTCGTCGGCATTGGGGCGCAGTTCTTGCCACTTCTCCGTTCCCAACAGTCACGAAGCAAAATTAGAGTTCATGCCTGGGGAAAGAATATATGCAAAAAAAAAGAGATAGAGATATAGAAAAAGCGGGAGGAAACCTGTCCGAGTCAGGTGGAGCCTTCCCACCCCTCCTGTTCACGAGATGTGAACAGCCTTTGGACTCTACTATGGCTCCGCTTCCCGAGTAGAGTCCCCTTTAACCTGACTAATGTCCGTCTATGTGTACTTACGTTACTCCATTATTTTCTCAACTACCCCAACTTACCATCAGTTGCCACAAGGGCAACACCTGCACCAACAAATGTATGTCTTTAGCCAGACATGTTATGGACTCAATTAACTGGAGCAAAGAACTCAAAGGAAACTTTCTTTTGAATTTACAATATTCAATAATTTACAACCTTTATTAAAAATTATTCAATATAGAAATAAACCCTTACGCTAATTGAAAATTTATTCTTAATACAAAAATTTCTATTAATTATTTTCTAATCCTAACACTTAAAAGATATTCAAAATTTTAATGGCGACTGACAACTTCAAAAAAATCTTATAATTCAACCAGCCTAATGTGTATCTAGTTATTTGTGCACAGGCACACATTTAAATATAGTTAAATATTTATGGAAGTATGTGCGCTCCCTCTCTCTAAAATTTGTAAACAAACTATATATATATATATTTGTATGAGGTCTCACTCAGATAAATTGGTAACTACATTTATGTGAGTATGAGCATTCTCGCTCTGAGTAAAAAAGATCTAACAATATATATATGAAGGTATGTGTATGTGTGTGTGTGTGTGTGTATATTATTTTTCCTCTGCAAAACACTCACCTCGCTTTACAGTCCACGTTGGTACCAAAGTGACGTTGCGAGCTGAAAAGAAATGAGAAAAAAAACAAACAACATACACAGGGCTATATTAAAGACAGTGGTTCAGTTATAGGTCTTTGACCGCTTGACCGTGGTCAAGGCTAATTTTTAAGAACAATTGTCTTTTGGGTTTTAGTTTAACAAAGCGGTTCGGTGCATATGCATTATTTTGTGCATTAGTGTTTAGAAAAAATGTTTAAAATATTAAAAGTGATTTAAGTGGTAAGTGCAGATAAAAATCTGGTAATAAACAACAAAAATTTTATTTTTCCAAAATAATATATGTAGATTGGAAATGAAAATAAAAAAAGGCAAAAAAACGACCAAAGCAAAGGGGTCAAAAAAAAAAAAAATATAAACAAAATGCAGAAATGAAAAGTGAAAGTGTAAGTGAAATACTGAAAAAAAAAATGGATCACATTTTTTTGACGACAATGTCTCGAAACAAAAAAAATATGGAATTTAGTTGAGCTCTAGGCGAGATCAAAAAAAGCGCCAAAAAAAAAGAATAAAAGTTATAAAAAAAAAGGACATGTGGCACTCGTGGACTGCCGCGGTAAAGCTATTGCATATTATCAACTTATGCGATTAAAATATTTATGCAACATTTTGTTAGGGTAGTGGCATATGCAGACGACTTAGCTATAGTATATAGGGGCAAATTCCCACAAACCCTGTGCGACTTGATGCAAGTAGCACTGCGAGAGGTTTCCTTATGGTGCTCGCGCTGCGGACTGAGCATCAACCCGGGAAAAGTAGAACTGGTTCTTTTCACCAACCGCTATAAGATACCACCGCTAACACTACCAAAACTGAATGACGTGCACCTGAACCTGGCTGACAAAGCCAAGTTCTTAGGCACAGTTCTGGATAGGAAACTAACCTGGAAGGAGAATGTTCTTCAGCGCCAGAAGAAAGCGTGTATTGCACTCTACACATGCAAAAGAGCCATTGGAAAGATGTGGGGGCTCAGCCCCAAAATATGCAAATGGATCTACACCGCAATCATTCGGCCAATCATGCTCTATGGAGTTGTGGTACGGTGGCCTGCGCTGAGCAAGGCAACAAACCTTACTCTGCTAGGTAAAGTACACAGATCTTGCATGATCTGTATAAGCGGTGCGTTAAGAACAACGCCCAATGAAGCACTCCAGGCCATTCTTGGCATTTTGCCACTCGATCTGGAAGGGCACCGGGTAGCAGCAGCATCGGCTCTGCGTCTAAGGGAAACGTCCGGCTGGGGCGCAAGCACTACTGGACACGCCTGTATTTTGGGATCCTATAGCTTTCTTCCGCTGAGCACGGATCGTTGTGCGACCACAACAGTCGGAGATAGCTGTTTTAAAATCAACATTCCCAGCAGGGAAGAATGGGAGAGCACGGATCGGAGTCCCGCCCCTGATGGCGGCACTTCCATTTATACTGATGGCTCGAAGTTAGACGGCAGAGTTGGAGGAGGGGTTTATTCAAAGGATCTGAACCTTGAGCTCTCCTTCAGACTACCTGATCACTGCAGTGTCTTCCAGGCTGAAGTTTGAGCAATCATGGACGCCGCGGCTTGGATAGGCCAACACACTATCGGACACGACATTTTTATATTCAGCGACAGCCAGGCGGCCATCAAATCCCTTGGCTCTTATTCGTTCAACTCTGAACTGACGCTCAGCTGTCGTCGATCTCTACAAGAGATGGCCCAACAGAATCGCGTGAACCTCACATGGGTCCCGGGGCATAGGGACATTGAGGGAAATTGTAGGGCAGACGAACTTGCGAGGCAGGGCACGACCAAGCAGGTTCTTCGGGATAAAGAGCGCTTAGGTATGCCGTTTGCCACATGCAAGCTTATGCTGAAGGAGTACACACTCCGCCAAGCCAACGAAAGATGGCTGCAATCTCCAGGATGTCGGATATCCAAAGAAACCTGGCCGAAATGGGATCATAAAAGATCAAGACAAATTTATGCCCTAAGGAGAAGAGAAATCTCCATATTAATAGGCGTATTGACTGGGCACTGCCTCATTGGTAGGCACGCAGAAAGACTTGGTGTGCCCTACCGACGATGCTGTAGGAGTTGTAAGGATGATGAGGAGGAGGAAACGGTGGAGCACCTCATCTGCAACTGCCCGGCTTTAAGTGGCGCGAGAATGCGCTTTTTGGGAGTTCCCTTCCTGGTTAGCCTACGCCAGGTCACGGAGCTGGACATAAAGGACCTGATGGCCTTCATCAAGTCATCTAAATGGTTCGAGGAGGAGTAACGGTGTCGGTATAGGAGGGTCAGTCCCGGGATTCTGCTATGTGGAGAATTCCGTTAATACCGGGATTTTCCATATGGCAGGGTCCCGGAACTGACTTTCCTAGTGTTGGTGGTATCACAACGGGCCTTTTAATACTGGCCTAGGTGTGCCTCTACGGTAGCCACTTGAACCTAACCTAACCTTGTTTTTCTTTGATATTAGTTCAAGTTTTGTCTTTGATATTAATTGATGTTACACTTTGTAAGCGTGGTGACCGACAAGAAAACAAATTTTTACTTTTAAGCTTGGTATTGTCTTCATGCGTGAAAAATGTTGCAAGTAGCTTAAACACCATTTTAAAACACTTTTTTGATAAATGAAGTATAACAAAGGTTTCTAACATAGTATTACTACCGTGTAGAGTAGTTTTTCAAGCCGTAAAATCAAAGGATTTGGAATTATAGGCGTTACCAACATTTCACGGCAAAAAAAGTTGCAAAGGCAATTACGCCATGATAAATCAAGTTCAAGACGTGAAAAGGACTGAATAAGATGGGAAACGATGATAGTAACATATTTTTTATTCTAGTCATTAAGATTGCGAATTCAAATGTTTTCTAGGCCACTTGCAACATTTTTCACGAAGACAATACCCAGCTTTATTGAATACTAGCAGAGTACCCATTTTATACATACCTGATTTTAAACCACATTTAAATAAAAGTAAGTTACTTCATGTTAGTAATTTGAGCTTTTAATTAGTTAATTATTTATAATTAATTATTTATAATTGAAATTATAGCTTTATGGTAACTGAAATAGGAAACATACGTTTGAGACTTGATATCCTCTAAGTATCTTGAAAATACCGCGTCAATGGTGGTCCCATATTTTGTTGTGGATTCTTTTGGATCATTATTTATTTTCAAATTGAATTTTTCAAAAAGAAAACTTGTCAGCCGCTCTGATTTTTTATCAGCGAAGTTGATCTTGAAATCGCCGGCCAAGATAAGTGGAAATTTATCACCATTTGTACCAAGTGTTTTTGCCCCTTCTACCGAGTACTCCAGTAAAATGCGATGAATAAAATGCTCTACCTCTTCCAATTTTGGATTCGGCGAAATGTAGATTGCTACCATGACAATGTGTAAACCATTACTAAGTTTGCATAAGCACGCAGAAATATCTCCAACAAATGAGTACATATCATTAACATCGCTAACGTGTCCATTATTTATTTCAATATTCAGAGACATAATATTAGTAACATTATTGTTATTTTGGTAAATAGCTACACCACCCTTAGGAGCAGTATCTCGTTTGAATTGAACAATACATTTGAAATTAGGTATTTCAATCGGATTATCACGCGTCATGCAAGTTTCGGTAAGAAGTAAGACATTTGTTTGTCTGGTAACTGAATCTTGTAAATCGTATTTGTGACTATTTAGACTTTGGCAATTGAAAGTCATTATTGAAATGCTATTTCTATTACTAATGAAATCTAAGACGCTTTGAGCTATCGTCTGAACATTATTTAAAGACAATCTTTTAAATTCTTGCAACAAAGATGCAGTCGATGCAGCTTGCTTTCGATTATGATAAAACTTAAATGCGGCATTATCGTTTTTGGTCGTGATATACAATTTTTCATGAACGTTTGAGTTCATATAAATATTGATGATGTGACGTTGACTCATGAACATTTGAGTTCATATGAATATTGAAGATGTGACGTTGACTCATGAACATTTGAGTTCATATGAATATTGATGATGTGACGTTGACTCATGAACGTTTGAGTTCATATAAATATTGATGATGTGACGTTGACTCATGAACACTTGAGTTCATATGAATATTGATGATGTGACGTTGACTCATGAACATTTGAGTTCATATGAATATTGAAGATGTGACGTTGACTCATGAACATTTGAGTTCATATAAATATTGATGATGTGACGTTGACTCGTGAACGTTTGAGTTCATATGAATATTGATGATGTGACGTTGACTCATGAACATTTGATCCGGATCCGGATCCGGACCCCGACCCGGACCCGAATCTGGCTTTAATTTTGACCCGGATCCGGATCCGGACCCTGACCCGGACCCCGATGTGACTTTGACTTTGACCCGGACCTTAACTTTATATAGAGAGTACCTGGGTGACCGAGCTTGCTCGGTGCTATCAATTTAGCGCTAAATTTACTTACCCAAAATGATCCCAAAATGACCCTAAAATAATCCAAAAATAATCCTAAAATGATCCCAAAAAGACCCTTAAATGTTCCCAAAATGATCCGAAATTGAACCCAAAACGACCCAAAAATGATCCGAAAATGAACCTAAAATTATTCCAAATTGGTCCAAAAATAACTCTCAAATTACCCAAAAATACCCTTAAATGCACACTAAACGATCCAAAAAATACACCAAAATGATCCCAAATATATCCTAAAATAATCCCAAAACCACCCCAAAAAGACCCTCAAATGTTCCCAAAGTAACCCAAAAATTATCCCAAAATGATACAAAAATTATCCAAAAATGGCTCCAAAATGAACCGAAAATTACCCAAAATTGTACCAAATTAATCCGAAATTGAACCCAAAATGATCTCAAGCAAGCCCCAAAATTACCCCAAAGTGATGTTCTCAAAATAATCCTAAAATATCCAAATATGATCCCAAAATACAAATACAATTACAATACGGTAAAATGGTAACCCTGGGTGGCAACCCTACTTGAAAATATTTTAGCTGCTATGTCGGCGACAATACCTTTACTTTGAAACCCAAAACTACCCAAAAATGATCCCAAAATGACCCTAAAATGATCCCAAATTGGTCCAAAAATAATTCACAAATTACCCCAAAAACACCCTTAAATGTACCCTAAACGATTCGAAAATTACCACAAAATTATCCAAAAATTATCCCAAAATAATCCTTGAATAGTCCCTTAGATGTTCCCAAAATAACCCAAAAAATATCCCAAATGATGACGTGGCAACCCCCAAATTGATAGTCTTAGAATCAATCATACTATCTACATACCAAATTTCATCCAAATCGTTCAAGCGGTTCTCGAGCTAGTACCGGATATAGAAATATATTGTGGTAAGGTGGCAACCCTAGGTGGCAACCCTACTTGAAAATATTTTAGTTGGTATCTCGCCGAAAATACCTTTCATATGATACCCATATTGGCATATCTTGCTCCATAATTAAAAAAAAGGGATAGGTGGCAACCCTGTTAACCGCCCCAAGTGGCAACCCTAAAGTGGGTAGTCTTAAAATTGATCATACTATCACCATGCCAAATTTCAGCCAATTCGGTCAAGCGATTCTCGAGATAGTACCGGATATACAAATATATTGTGGTAAGGTGGCAACCCTAGGTGGCAACTCTACTTGAAAATATTTTAGTTGGTATCTCGCCGAAAATACCTTTCATATGATACCCATATTGGCATATCTTGCTCCATAATTAAAAAAAAATGGGATAGGTGGCAACCCTGTAAACCGCCCCAAGTGGCAACCCTAAAGTGGGTAGTCTTAGAATCCATCATACTATCTTTGTGCCAAATTTCATCCCAATCGGTCAAGCGGTTCTCGAGATAGTCCGAACATACAAATATACAAGATTAACTCGTTTAAAGATATTAGATATAAAATTTTCGAATCTTTTCGAACCTTTTCGAACCTTTTCGGACCTTTTCGAACCTTTTCGAACCTTTTCGAACCTTTTTTGAAAAATATCCGTCACTAACTTTTTTGATTTGGTGCCAGGCCTGCGATAAAATCTATGCAATAGCTTAAAAATTTATAAAATTAAAACAATGCAAAAATAAAATTTTTTCTTTTTTTCGAATAGATAAAAAAAATCAAATTTTAAAAGTGGCAGCGTGCATACAAGTGTTTACGTATATGCCTATGTAGGTGGAGACATATGTATGAATAAAAAATATAAGAAGAACTTAAGGTAAGAAAAATTCAGAATACAACTGAACTTCTACTCTTTAACTTATAAAACTAATAAATAAATGTAAATGAATTCATAAATGTAAAAAAATTAACAAATCAAAAAATTCAAAGTTTGAAAGTTTTTCTGGGTAGTGCACTCTACTAAATGTACCAAAGTGTGTGTGATGGTGGTAGTGGTAAAACTTCAAAGTTGGTGAGCACGCTGTCGCTGAGCCGAGCTTAGTTACTCTCTCTCTCTCATCTCTCTGCGGTGTTTCTGTGTTAGTGCTATGTTTTGTGTCGCCGTGTATATGTGTGGTGAGTGAATGTTTCAGAGTCGATGTTGCCAAGTAGATATTTATGTTGCTGATAATCTTGCCCAAATTCTGTACATGTTGCTGTGGCAATTAGGAATGTTGCTCATACTGATGCTGTGTTGTAATGGAAAAATGTGTTCTACCCTCTTTTGTAGTGTTTGACGTGCCGGTATGATATTAAATGTTGGTATGATGTCGATTCCCTGTGTTGTGTGTGAGTGAGTGTGTGCGCGTGTCTATGATTTTTGGCCTGGTTTCCAAAATTAGTTTTTGGCCCAAAGGTTGCCTTTTGGCCAAGTAAAAAGTCCTCCAAAGATTTTTAGTGCTATATATGTGAACGTGTGATATGATCGTTAGTTGTTGTTTTCCGTGTTTTTTCTATGTGTGGATTTGTGTGTGTGGTTTCATGTATTTTGTTGGCGAGGGTTTATATACTTAACTGTCGCGGCCTTCGGTTGGCTTCGTGAGCTGCAATAAAAATTAATATGCATATTTTTTTCAAATATTTTTATTTTTCAAATTTCCTGCTAGATTTTGTTTTCTGGCCTTTAACTAACTTTGACGAATCTTATGAAATTATTTTTCTTCTCAAAAAAAATTGCCCAAAAATCCACATCAATTATTTCAAAAAAAAAATTCTTCTTCTTCTTCTCTGTTTGCATACGTGCTCGTGTATATATGTACCTACATATATACATGTAAGTGCACTTGTGCATATTTTAATATTATTGAATTTTCAGAATTAAATTAAATTTTATCTAACTTAAAATTCAAGAAAAATCCAAAAGGTAAAAAAATGGGATTTTGGGTCAAAAATTATAATTCGTGATTTAAAATTTTATGGTTTTGACAAAAGTGCAAAGAAATTATTTACAACAACAACCCAGCCTATTTGTTTGCGTTCATGCTCGTGTACATATTTACATACATATGTACACGTAATAGAGATATACGCCGCCGGCAAACGCCGCCGCCGCCGCCGACAAAAGTCATTTTCGACGCGCCGCCGCCGAATAGCCTTTTTAGCGGCGCGGCGGCGGCGGCGGCGCGCGCCGGCGTGTTTAACATTTTTTTTGTGATAATTTTCTAAAGTTACAAATTTTTTTTTTAATTTACAACACACTAATGGCCGTGCCCTAAATGTGTTAAAAGTGCAGGTATTTGTTTCCTTTAGGGGTCAACTGTTAATAAATTAGCTAAAATTGTGCGGGAGGGCTTAAAAGACGGGGTTTGGCCTCAGGATCACGAATCCGGAAGCGCTTTTTTATTATTTTGAGTTACATATTTGCGATCAAAGTTGTAAGTTTTCATGTGATTGTAATTTATTTAGGCCGTCCCTAAAAAGCTCTTCCGGATTCGTGATCCTGAGGCCAAACCCCGTCTTTAGAGTCCTCCCCCATAATTTTAGCTAATTTATTAGCAGTTGACCCCTGAAAGAGACAAATACCAAAGTGAAAAAGATGATGGATCTAGCAGCTGTATTTCACACAGCAAGAACGTCTCAACAGGGAATTTAACACGTCATTCAAAAAACGAACACAATATACGTCACTTTGATGCAGAAAATACTTCTTCATCTACACTGACAAATTTTTTTCAAAAATGTCCAAAAAAAAATTCAACTGATTCTAAATGGATGTTGGGAAGGGACTTAGCCTTATGGATGGCACGTGATTTATTACCGTTCCATACAATTGCACACAATGGAATAAAAGACTTTTTAAAAAAATACCATGTAGTAGTAAACGATAATGATATACCACATTATAAAACAATTGCAACAACAGCATTAGACGATGTTTATGAAAGCGTTTTAAAAGTCGTTAAAGGAAAAATATCTGGGATGGAACATTTTGCTTTAACTTTCGATCTATGGACGGATAACTAAAAAAAAAAAAAAAACTAATGGCGGCGATATACCAACAGGTTATCTAACGAGATTTTTAGCCGAGCTTCTCTTTCCAACTTGTGGTGTGTTGCTTTTGAGTTTTTCCTACAAGTTGGCGGGACCTACAGTTTTTTGCCGACTCCGAACGGCACTTGCAAAGCAAATGAATTTTTTGCTGAGAAGCTTCTCATGGCAGAAATACACCCGGAGAGTTTGCGAAACTACTGCTGAGGGGCGACCCCGTTTAGAAAAATTCTTTTTCTAAATAATTTTTGATGTTACTTTTGTGGGGCATCGAACCGCCACGACTTGGTGTAGAAGGCCGAACACTTAACCGCTACACCACGGCGGCCGCCAATGGACGGATAACTACTGTAGGCGTAATTATATAACTTTTACTTTTCATTACCTTTCAACAAACTTCGCTATGTCGAGTCTCACACTAGAAACAAAATACATATGTCTCAAAGTCCCATACAGGAAACAACATATTGCAGGAGATTGAGGAAGTAACTGAATACTTTAACGTAAAGCTTGGTTCGAATTTCGTTGTCACTGACCAAGGCAGTAATATGAAGAAAGCCATCGATTTGGGCAGCCTTGACAACCACTTCTGTATTGGGCATGGGCGTCACAATTTGCTTACGGTAGATGGGTAAGATTCCGTTCCAGAAATAAATCGCCTAATTTTAAAGTGTAAAAAAATCGCGCGAGCCCTACGTTTCAAAACACATACTCTGAAGTTACAGGCCGATGCCATACAAAAAGAGATTTTGTCAAAAATTGATAACTTGGAAAAACTCCTGGCTTCAGAAGACGCTTCATGGGTCGACTACGACGAAGGGTTCGGTCCCCTTGATGATGTGTCCTTGGAAGTATATAGAAACATAAATAATACCAATGACTTGCATGGCAGTTTGGTGGATAAGAGAAACATCACCCTTAAAAATTCGATATCTACAAGATGGCACAGTGTCTTATCATTACTTGATAGTCTTGGATCTCAAAGGGCTGCCATTAATAAACTTCTTTTAGGCTGTAATAAAAGTGACTTAATTTTACTCGAAACGGAAGTACTACTATTGTATAAATTAAGAGACTTTTTGCAAAAATTCAAAGATGCTGTCAATATTCTTTCTGGGGACTCATACCCATCGATTTCTCTTGCGTTAATCATTCGAACTGAGATATTATCAATATTATCTGAAAACGATGACACTGATTTAAATCAGAATAATTTCAGCTTTTGTCACGATCATTTAACTATTGCAACAAATAAAAAAAAATATGAAGAGTAAACTTGACTATAGATTTCCAATAACTGATATTTTAGTATGCGCAACGCTGCTGGATCCGCGTTTTAACACATTAGATTGTGTTACAGAATACTGCAAAAGTAAATGTAAGACAGAAGTACAGTTTTTGATAGAGATGTATAAAAGACTTGTTGGTGATTCATCAAAAAACGGAAATAGTGTAAACGATTCTGAAGAAACTTCACCTTCTTCTAAAATATTGAAACTTGCCAAGCGGTATTCTTCGAGTTTGAAAAACTCTAATTTAGAAGCAGAATGTCATTTGCTGCTAAGTCTGTCCTCCAATCAGAATGTTTTAGAGTTTTGGAGGGAAAAGGCGGCTGCAATGCCCTTGCTATCCAAGCTAGCAAAAAAAGTTTTATGCATACCTGCAACAAGTACGCCGAGTGAGCGAGTTTTTTCTATAGCTGGTCTGACAGTCACAAATAAGCGGTCACAGCTAAGCCCTCACAACATTAACAAAACAATTTTTATCCATGACAACTACGAGTCTTGTGTAGAATATTTAAAATGATTATTTTTCGCTATGAAAAGAGACACATACAACTTTATAAACATAAGATATACACAACAACAACTGTACAAAGAAGTGAAATGTTACAAATTTTTTTTTTTTAACTAAATAAGTAAATTTCTATCAATGTAAGCATTACAATAGCTTTACTTTTATGTTAACAATGTATACAAAGACTGAATTGATATAATATTACACTATAAACATATATTTTAAATCACACATGCATATTGTAGTGATCATAACAAAGCCTTCGGTTAATGTACATAATTTTAGTCCTAGACTCAATATGTAACATAGTTATTTCAGTGTAAGAATTTGATTAAAAGACTGCTATGCGTTATGTTTTTAGTATTCTTCTATATTATATTATAAAATGTGAAACATTTAAAGTTACGTTCATTTACATTACATAAAAAATGTACCCAAAATTTTTTGTCAGTTCAATAAAAATCCAAACAATTGAAATTATGGAGTTTTTAAATTCAACATGCGATTTTTTTATACCACCACGCCGGCGCACGCCGGCGGCGCGCCGCGCCGGCGTAGCCGCCGCCGCCGACAAATTTGACGGCGTATACCTCTAACACGTAAGTGCATTTATTTAAAAATTTCACGAAGTGACTTACCGGTGACTCTGCAGATTGCTTGAAGGGATTTTATCGCCCTGAGGCGGCGGCTCTCCTGGCGCTGGTCAGATACCTAGGGAAGATTCCCTGGTACCAGTGATCCACTAATTTATTTTACGCTCGCGTATACTTTTGGCGTGAAACCGCACTTTAAATAAATACTTTTTTTTTTTTTTTTCACACGCGCACCTACACTTTAAGGTGAACAAGAACGCACTTAAACTTAAACTTTTTTTTTCACACTTTGGCACTTGCTGAAACCGCGACTTTTCCAATTTTGATCTGTCGATCAGCGGATATACACCATTGTCCTTGCGGCATTTCGGACATCGTACGGCACGAATTGCCTGCCTGCTTTGGTCAAACCAATCCGCGTTCGACACTTAAGCGGCACGTATATGTGCATATGTACAAGCAACATTTTAACCCACTCACACCATTATCCATCCGCTATGCAAATATCGTAAAAACGAATAAGGGAGTTCGGTTAGCGGTTGCCCATACTTCTGCTCATATACCCGCTTGCGCGTAGTCAGAGAAATCTTCAAATGCTGTCGTTACAGGCTCGCATCCGCCGATGGTGCCTGCATCATGGAGCGTGTGCGTATAAGAAATTCATAACGCAGCCTTGGGTTGGTTTGTACGTATAGGGCTAACGTGTGGCCTCGACCCACAATCTAATGCCGGGCTTCAAGTTCGCTTCTTACCCAACATCTACTACAACAGGTATTACACTAAACATTAATTGTGACACACAAATTAAATAAATTATCAAAAAAACTAAATCTATTATCACTGGGGTTTTCAAGCAAAAAAACTAACCTAGGGTATCACAGATTAACCTGCACAAATCTAAAGCAGCCTCAACTGCCCTAAGCAGTCGTCTTTATAAAGGCGACGTAGACGTGGTCCTTATCCAAGAACCCTGAGTTAATATCTCAAGGATCTGTGGATTGGGGGCTAAGGGGTACAAGCTCATCCGAGCTAATGAGGAGGGCAAGGTCAGAACCTGTATCTTGGTGTCAAGTCTGAGCTGAACACCTTTCTCTTACCCAACTATTCAAATGGTGACGTTACAGCTGCCAGCTTAACGGTCGGCAGCAACAGCCTGACGATGGCGTCGGTCTACATGCCCTATGACGCCGAAGAACCTCCTCCACAAAAGGAGGTGAAAGACCTGGCAGAAAATTTCTGCACGGGTCATCTTATTATTGGAGCTGACGCTAATGCTCATCACGTCCAGTGGGGAAGCTCCGATATTAAAGCTAGGGGCGAGTCTCTGTTTGACTACCTACTAACAACTAACCTGGTGGTTTGTAACGTGGGTAACGAGCCTACTTTTATCACTAAAGCCCGTAGGGAGGTCATAGACCTCACTATTTGTAGCGAAGGCGCTTATGAGTGGGTTAGGAAATGGCGCGTTCTTGAGGAGCATTCATTTTCCGACCACCTGTACATAGAAATTGCCTTAGATTTTTCTGTTGAGCAGCCAGTTATGAAACGCAATCCACGCAACACTAATTGGCAGCTACATAATCAAATATTAGTTAGGGACCTACCAGTGTTACCCCCACAAGCTCCATCATCAGTAGGAGAACTGGATGATCTGGTTGCGACCTTTACAACGGCGCTCTCAAATGCCCTAGAGCAGGCTTGTCCAGTGCCGAAACCACGCGGTAAACATAGACCACACTGGTGGTCCTACGACCTGGATTCGCTCCGCAAGTCCTGCAGTAAGCAATTTAATAGGGCCAAGAGCCTCGGTACGGAGCCTGAATGGCTCGAATATAAAGTTAAACTGAGGGCCTATAAAAGGGCCCTAAGGCAGGCGAAGAGAACTTCGTGGAGAGATTTCTGCACCGGGGTCGAAAAGGTCGATGATACGGCGAGACTTAGACGAGTGCTCTCAAAAACTCAAACAGCCATTAGCTATTTGCGGAAGCCTGACGGATCGTGGACTAGCACGGAAGGGGAAACCCTGGAGCTGCTATTGAACACACACTTTCCGGGGAACTTGCATGAAGCACCTTTAGCATCTGCAACAAATATGGCAGTGAATATACCCATCACGGAGGAAAGGGTAAGGTGGGCGATCAAAAGTTTTGAGCCGTTCAAGGCTGCTGGGCCAGACGGGATTTTCCCCGCACAACTCATAAACACGTTGGAAACATCGGCTAAATGGCTGGTATTTCTCTTTTCAGCCTGCCTGGCTCTCAACTACATTCCGCACTCCTGGAGAAGCGCCAAGGTAGTCTTTATTCCTAAGGCTGGGAAGGCCTCACACTATGAGCCTAAGGACTACAGACCGATCAGTCTCTCCTCCTTTGCACTCAAAACCTTCGAGAGGATAATTAGCGACTATCTCTCCTCTACTATTGATAGCAACCTTATCTCTAGCTATCAACATGCGTACACCAAAGGTAAATCAACGGAAACTGCGCTTCACAGCCTTGTCTCTGTTATTGAAAAATCGTTGTATGAAAAAGATTACTGTCTCGTGGCCTTCCTAGACATTGAAGGTGCCTTCAACAATATAAGCCCGGAGGCTATTAACACCGCTCTAACTAATCTGGGCATAAGCAGGGCTCTTATTGGACTAATTGATAAGCTACTAAAGGGAAGGAAAATTGTTTCTACACTGGACACAGTTGATTTCTCACGCTATGTCACAAGAGGAACGCCTCAGGGTGGTGTTCTCTCTCCGCTTTTATGGAACCTCACTGTAAACTCGTTGCTACGAGACACAAGCTGGGGGGGCGGGAGGATAGTTGCATATGCAGACGATTTAGCTATTGCATACAGGGGCAAATTCCCACAAACCCTGTGTGACTTGATGCAAGTAGCACTGCGAGCAGTTTCCTCGTGGTCATCTCGCTGCGGACTTAATATCAACCCGGGAAAAGTGGAGCTTGTCCTTTTTACTAACCGGTACAAAATACCAACGCTAAGCCTACCAGAACTAAATGGCGTGCGCCTGAACTTGGCTGACAAAGCCAAATTCCTTGGCATAGTTCTGGATAGAAAGCTTAACTGGAAGGAGAATGTCATTCAGCGCCAGAGGAAAGCGTGCATTGCACTTTACACCTGTAAAAGAGCCATTGGCAAAAAATGGGAGCTCAGTCCCAAAATCTGCAGATGGATTTACACTGCGATAATCCGGCCAATTATGCTGTATGGAGTCGTGGTTTGAACGACACATCCCTACTTCTAGTATTATAAACCTTCTTACTGCGTTCGTGGGCCAACCTCAGCTCTTGCATAATCTTATTCCTAATTGCTTGTAGTTTATCTGCAGGTGTTTCCACCTCGCAGTCTACATCCTTAACTGTCCCTAATTTTCGATACAATTCGTAAGATGCCCCATGTTGCACCATTGGCATACCAAACAGAGCGTAGTACGGTGAAGTATTAATGGCGGGATGGGTCACACTTCTCAGAGCAAATGCCGCATCGCTTATGTGTTTGTCCCAGTTCTTTTGATTTTCGCCTACATATGACCTAACTATTTGTAGTATAGAACGATTGACCCTTTCAGCCGCATTGCCTTGTGGCGAGTAGAACGCTGTACTTATGTGGGTTGCACCATACTTTGCCAAAAATGACGTGAACAGTTCTGACACGAACTGTTTGCCATTGTCAGAGTGTACGTACTCTGGGACTCCAAACACATGAAATACATCTCTTTCTAAAAATTTTACCACTTCAGCTGAGGTTGCCTTACGCATCGGTTTCAAAAACACAAATTTCGAGAAATGATCTAAACATACAAACACATAAACATTACTATCACACGTACGTGGGTATGGACCCATAAAATCGATAAATAAACGTTGAAAAGGGCGCTCAGTAACATGTTGCTTTCCCATCATCGGTTTATGAAAAGCATTTTGGGTTTTGTTGCCTTTACAAACATCGCAACTTTTAACGTAATTTTGTACATCGGCAACTAGTCCAGGCCAGTAATATCTTTCGCGTATGCGCGCTAGGGTCTTGTGAATACCCCCATGACCTGCAGAAGGCGAGCAATGCGACGCTTCCACCAACCCTGAACGCAGTTCAGTCGGAACCCAGAGTTTCCAGGTATGGTCTCCTTGAAGCCCTTCCCCCCTGTCGAATTGCGTCCGTCTATAAACATACCCGTCTGATACGCACAGTTCGGGTAGTTTGTCTTTGTTTGATGTCACCGTGTCAATCAGTTCTTGGTACTCAGTCGTTTTGAAGTACGGTGAGGTGACATCTATGTCTAGTACTCTGTCACTTAACAAAATTTCATTCATTTCGGCCCTGGATAAAGCGTCTGGCACTACACAGAGCCAAAAATGCCTAATAAAATTAATAAGATTGTCTTCATGATCAGCTTTTGGGCAAAGGGGTAGTCGCAACGGTGCAAACGAAGAAAAAACTGTAGGGAAATCTTTTTGGTTTTAAGAAGAAATTCTTACTAAAAAACTATACATTTAGTACAAAGGTGTAGTTAGACGCTGGCAATTATTAGTATCCGATGGCCGGATGGTTAGCAGCTGGGTTTAGCAATCGAAAAATTGTAAGTTCGATTCTCTCTCTCTTTTTTTCTAATTAGAAATGTTAAAAAGAAATCTTCTTAAATATATTTATAAGATTTTCCTTTGAAACATTAACAACTCTACACATATCGGTAATTACACAGTAAAAAGTGAAATATTACTTTTAATACCCGTCAGTATTGAAATTAAGCCTTTTTGGAATTAAATTTGAGTTTTAATACTAAATAGTATTAATTTAAGACTCTGAAATTTTTTTAATTCCAAAAAGTTTTAAAATAATACCAAAATAATACTAAAGCGCTCTCTCTATAGCGCTCTCTCTCATTATAATGTTTTAGGTACTATTTGTTTAAAAACAAAGCCGGAAAAGTATTAAATTAATTACTTTTTAGCATTAAATTAAGTCCGGTGGTTTGTTCTTCAGAGCACGCGGTTCGTCGCTATTGCGATACTACATTAAGGACAACAGTGCAATTAGACGCTGACAATCATAAGTACTCGATGGCTTGATAGTAGACATCTCCTTTCAGCATTCAATAAATTTTGAGTTCGACTATCGGCGAAGGCAATATAATAAAACTGTAAATTTTTTTTTTCTTGCTGAGAGAATCTTCGACTGAATTTCTCTCTCAAGAGAAATTAGACCGAACATGGTATTAATTTAATACTTTTCGGCGTTGTTAAATATAAACACCAAAAAGGTATTAAAGTTAGACTTTTATTTTTACTGTGTAGAAGCTGGCAATCAAAAGTGAGCGATGGCCTGATGGTTAACAGCTGGGTTTATCATTCCGAAAATTGTAAGTTCGATTCTCGGTGAGGGCGATATCATTTTATTTTTCATTTAAAATAATAAAAAGAAAATCTTCTTAATAAAATTAAAAAGACGGTCCCTACAATAATAAGAAGCACATCTTCTTGAAGAAAATCTATAGAGATATCTTCTGACTTTTGTTCTATTTTATTAGGCATTGTTGGCTCTGTGTACATTTTGGGTGCCTTTACGGTGTTGGATATCAAAGTTGTATCCTTGTAGCTTCAAACTCCACCTTGCCAGCCGACCTGATAGGTCTTTCTGACCCATCAACCATTTCAAGCTGGCATGGTCAGTTATCACCGTAAAGGGCAATCCCTCGATGTAAGGCCGGAACCTCTTTATGCTCAGGACCGCTGCATAACATTCTAGTTCCGTAATACTGTAGTTGCGTTGTGCCTTGTTGAACTTTGCTGATACATAGGCAATTGGTCGTTCGTTTCCGTCCTCGTCTAGTTGGAAGAGTACCCCTCCAACTCCGTCCGTTGATGCATCGCATTCTACGTAAAAGTGCTTGTTGAAATCCGGATGGATTAACACCGGCGCAGAAATGAGTTTCTGTTTTAAACAATTGAATGCTTGCATTGCTTCGTACGTCATTTTGAATGCTTTTATCTTGTCCTTAGTGAGGCAGTCGTGCAGTGGTGCTGCAATGGTCGCGTAATCCTGTATGAATCTACGGTACCAGCCTGTCATCCCTAGGAACCGCCTGAGTTGCTTCGGGGTTCGGGGAAGTCTCGCATTGCCGCCACCTTATTTAGATCCGTACATATACACCCATCGCCTACAACATAACCTAAATAACGTACCTCTTTAAAACAGAACTTACTCTTTTCAACGTTTATCGTCAATTTTGCATCACGAAGACATTTTGCAACACGGGACAACAAATCTAAATGGGACGAAAAATTCTCAGAACAAACAAGTAAATCATCTAAATAAACAAACACAGAATCACGAAGCGAAGCGAGGATGACCTTGTCCATTAAACGACACATACGTTGTGCCGCGTTGCACAGTCCAAACGGCATGACTGTAAAATGGTACAAAGGTCTACCAGGTACAGTGAAAGCAGTTTTCTCCCTGGACTTTCGCTCTAAAGGTATCTGCCAAAACGCGTCTTTTAAATCAATGGCAGATATGTACCTGGTATTCTGAAGCCGACTTAGAATACCGTCGATATGTGGGAGTGGGTAGGCGTCTTTGATTGTGCGATCGTTCAACTTGCGGGCGTCCAAACATAAACGGTTCTTCGTTCCTTTGATGACTAGAGATACGGGTGAGTTCCAGCAGCTGTTGCTTTCTTCTATTACGCCCATTTCCAACATCCGATCCAGCTCTGCGAAGATTAACTTTTGTATTGCCGGAGAAATAGGGTAGTGGCGCTGCTTCACTGGAAGGTGTTCGTCTGTTACCTCGATGATGTGCTCAGCCCAAGTACTGCAAACGAAGGAAACTGTGCTTTTACGCGTTCTATATCTATAGTTTCTTCGTGGCTCAGCTCGTGTTGCTCGGCGTCAAATGACAAGTCACCCTCGGCAGGCACGAGCTCTGACACGACATTTGCCTTTGAGTGGATTTGGGGCCCCCTGCTGACTACATTAAGCTGGAAGACTTTCCAGAAATCGATCCCTAGATAGACCTCCTGCTGCAACCCCGGCACTATTAGAAATTCCAGCTCTCGAGTGGTACTGTCCCAGAGCACTGGAAGAGTCACTACTCCGCTAACCACGGTTTCACCCCCATTAGCAGTTTTCACACTTTGACCCTGTATCGGCAGAATCAGACTTTCTTTACCTTCGAGAAGTTTATGGGCATTTTTCCCTAAGCAGCTGGCCCCGGCCCCTGAATCTAAGAGCGCGAGCACCTCGCGTCCACCGATCTCCGTTTTAGCGAACAACCTGTTGTCGCCCTGCACCGTAACTATCGTCGAAATTATCTTCTTCTTAATTCTTTTAAATAACTTTTGTTTTTCCCTAATTTTCCTTATCTTTTCAAAATTTCTCTTCTTTTTCTTGGCGTTCAACTCCTCACAAAATATTCTTCTTCTGGCTTCTTCGTACTTTAATTTCCTGACATGTAAACTTTCCCTAATCGGTTCAACTTTCTTTTCAACTACTTTCTCTTTTACATCTCTTTCCCTATCTCTTTTTAAAATTTCTATTTTTCTACCCTCTGCAACTTCTCCGGGCGATCCTGGCTTGAGGCAGAGCTCCCGGACATCTCTGCCAACGCCCGGTTTCCCGCCTCTGGCTTAAACACACAAAAAGACGAGTCACCACCACACGCAAAACATCTCATGAAATGAAAATTGGACTTACACTTTGTGTCTTTTGCTGCTTCTGCCGGGTTCTTTGTGTAAAAATCCACCGGCATGCCACAAGCATAACACAACATAAGGTGAAACGGGGATGGACAAAACATTTGGTTTTGGACAGGACTAACATTTTGACAATGGACATTGGACGACGAACTTGTAACAGGACTAGGATAATTGGTTGGAATGATGGGTTTCGGAGGAGGATTTTGGGATACGGGGGCACGAGACACATTCCTATTGACATTAGCGCTCCTACTTTCTCTATTAAACGCCTCAACACAGAACTCACCCCCCCCGCTCCTCTGACCATACCTCGCTACTCACTCCTAATTCGCTCACTGGCTTCGCCCTAGACCTAATCATTAACTTTTCCGCCCTCTTACACTCTAGCTTTAATTCCGCCAACGTTTCTGTTTTTGTGGCGAATGTAAGATTGGCCAGGTACGGCTTTAGGTTGCCCTTTATAATTTTGACCAGCTCTTTCTCCGGGATTCTTTGCCTCAGTCGGAACGTGAGATCGTGGACGTCGGCGTAGAACTCGTCAAAGCTCTCTTGGGGCTGCTGCTTCTGCTCCATAATCTCTCGGATTACCTCATAATCTGATTCTGCCGACTTGAACTGCGACAAAATCTCCCTTTTTGGCCAGGTACGGCTTTAGGTTGCCCTTTATAATTTTGACCAGCTCTTTCTCCGGGATTCTTTGCCTCAGTCGGAACGGGAGATCGTGGACGTCGGCGTAGAACTCGTCAAAGCTCTCTTGGGGCTGCTGCTTCCGCTCCATAATCTCTCGTATTACCTCATAATCTGATTCTGCCGACTTGAACTGCGACAAAATCTCCCTTTTTAAACCGAAGTAGTCAAAGGACTCATCGTCGGCGTGGTCCTCCAGTACCTGCCAATACCACTTGAGAACTGGCCCTGTCACTTAGCAATGGAAGTCCGAAAAGAGTTGCTGATATGACAGCTGGTATTGGACCCTCATTCGTTCTAACCTGAAAACAAAACTCTCCACCGTCATACCCTTTGCTGAGCCGTCAAATTTGAGGTGCCACTTATCTAAGTCGACCTTCTTTCGCCCCGAATAGTTGGAAAGGCTGTGGCCTGCATCTGTGTGGTTCCCAGTGCTGTGGTGGTTCGCTGTAGCATCCCTATTTTGTCCTGGCGTGGACGTGTTTGGTGGAGGAGCTGATGCAACAGGGGCGCGCATAGACGTCTCCACATGAGCGACACGATTGCTAAGGGTGGATATATCCGCCCTTACCTTTCGCACTTCGCCCATGTGATGATTCATCTCAGCGTTCTGCTGCATCATCACCTCCATCATACGTTCAAGGTGGTCAATCCGTTCATCCACGGTTGCCGGACGCCTGTTGGTGCTCCTCGCTGTAGCTCCTTCACCTCCAGCTGCTCCTGGCCTAGAGCCCCCATTTCTGGGATCTTGGATTCCGCCTCCCACGGCTCCTTCCTCGGAATCTGACATCACTAACAGCCGATCTAACTTCCTTGAAAAATCTAGCGAATTTTCTGACGCGTCTCTGGGAACCCTATCTGTAGCTAAAGCTTCTGTTTGTCCAAACACCCTAGTGGTGCAAAGGTTTAAGAGGTCTATCGGGATACAATCAACTGGTAATTCGATGCCTGTATCGATTTGGTTATACAATGATCCTACCACCTCGTTTTCTAGACCCCTCGTCACACTACGCGTTATTGGCCTGTTACCTCTTAACAAATCGAGAACCCTCTTTGGAATAGCCCCCTGGTACTCGGAATTATCCATAAACGAATGGCCTGGTACAAAAGGGAAATCCGCTACCAGACAACCAAGTCGCGGCAGTTCAAAATTAAAGAAAAACGCTGACTTGGAACTACTAAACGCAAGACCAAAGGTGAATTCAAGTTTGGTATTATGCCTATGGGTTTATTTGTCGATAAAAAAAAATATATATGGATAAACAATATGAAAGATATAAGAACAATTCACTGCAACCATATATAAAGCAAAATGTATATATATATATTTGTATATGTATGTGAAAACTCAAAAGCAAACCCCAAAATAGAACTACCAAAATTATAAAACTGCCAATAAAAAATAAAAAATAAAAATGAAAAATATTGTAAAATAAAATATATCTATTATATTAACAGGCTAACAAATTTTACATATAAATATTTGCCAAGCTTAAACCCATACTAAATATGCATAAATATTTATGAAATGCATATGGATTTGTTGGCATACCTCTAAGGCAGTGCACAATTATCTAATATATAACCAATCCTGCTTCATTTATCTGTAATAAGCGAATGAAACTTTCTCATGCCACTTGAATTGGTTATCTGACAATCAATTTGTTCATAAAGCGATAGCCCAGTGGGAAGCGTCGGGGGTAGTGGTCGAGCGGTTAATGGTTCAAGTACAGCTATCGGCGACATTTTTTTATTTATTTTTTGTCATTGAAAATTGGTTTTATTTTTTAAATATATAGATATTTCTTATCTTGACTTTTTTAAAATTTTTATGTTTGTGATCTCTATTTTCGAGAAAAAAAATTGCTGAATATTTTTAGTTGACGGAAAGCATATGCATACATACCACCCATTATAGAAATGCGATAACCGCTTATTCAATTTGGGTTTTTTTGTCTAATTTTTGATGATATAAGATCGAAGTTGCGAAATTTTTTCAAACACAGTAGTCTATTTATCGGACTTCGGTAGATTACTTCTATAAATTTTAGTGATTTCTACCGTTTGAGACAAAGTTGCTGATAGACTCCCTATTTAAAATATAAAAATCAACAACATATTTAATATGTACTTAAATTTTGAACTAAATCAAGTGGTTAGCGGTCGTCTTAAATTTTACTGAAGGCAACAACTGATTTCTATTCATATGTACATATGTATTAACTTTTAAAAGGGCAGATTTGCAACCCGAGCCCCAAAAAGACTAGACCAAATTTAATAGAAAAATTAATATATATTTTTTCTTTAAATCAAATAAAAAATCCATATAAATGGTCTTAAATATTGCTAAGTTATGGTTAAAGAAAAAAGCTAGAAAATCCTCAAACTTTTTTTGACCTAACCAGAATTTGTAATTTACCCCCTCTAAGAAGATTTAAAAACACGCCTGTATAATACATTTCTATAAAAAGAACTCATTTTCTGCAAAATGAACCTTTCAATCTTTCACTTAACAAGCTCCTCCTTTTATTAGAGAAACTATTTTCATTGTCTCGCTCATTGCCCATACAGCTTGAATTGGTGATTTGACAATAAATTCCTAGATAAAGCAGTAGAGCAGTGGTTAGCGCATCGGATAGCGAGCGAACTGTTGTAGGTTCGAGAACAGCTCCGGGCTTCAATTTTTTTTTTCATTGAAAATTGTTTTTTCTTTTTTAAAACATCGTTAGGTATATGAGTATTTCTAATCTTCATTTTTTATAAGCTCATTAAAATTTCAAAAGACATATTTTTATATTTGTCATACTTTTTGCGGAAAAAACTTACTGCGAATATTTTCATAAATATACATACATACCACCCATTATAGGAATGAGATAACCGCTTATACAATTTGGGTTTTTTGGTAAGTTTTTCCGAAAATTAAAATTTTTTTAAAAATACCCTCATATTCATAAAAAAAAATTGGTTTATAAAGCTTTTTAAAATGACATTTTCATTCAAATTTTGAATTATATATAATATATATTTTATATTTTTTATGAATAAGGGGGATATTGTTCTGTTTATCGAACTTCGGTAGATTATTTCTATAAATTTTGAAATATAAAAATCCATAATTTTTCACAGGTCCTTAAATTTTGTACTAAACGAAGTGGTTAGAGGTCAACTAAAATATTACTAAAGACGGTTTAACCAATTTTGAATAACTTTTTTTTAAATCAACATACCCACATTTTTTTCAAATTCAAATCAAAAATCGATATGAAATGTCTTTTTAAATATTTCTAAGTTATGGCTAAGGAAAACGGCTAGAAAATCCTCAAACTATTTTTGCAAAAGGCTACATTTTGCCCGGTTTCACCACTTTTGAATATATTTTTTTTTAATCCATATACGTACTATTTTTTTCAAAAATCAAATCAAAAATCGATAAGAAATATATTTTTAAATATTTTTAAGTTATGGTTAAGGAAAACAGATAGAAAAACCTTTAACAGTTTTTGCAAAAGGCTAGATTTTGGCTGATTTTACCACTTTGAATACATTTTTTTTTTAAATCAAATCAAAAATCAAATTAAAATGTCTTCTAATTATTGCTAAGTTATGGATAAAGAAAAAAGCTAGAAAAACCTTTAACTGTTTTTGCAAAAGCCTAGATTTGCCCTAACCAGCATTTGTAATTTACCAACACTAAATAATAAATTTCTATAAATAGAACTCATATTTCTACAAAATGAATTTCATTCTTTCACTCAATAAGCTCCTCCTATTATTAGAGAAATTATTTTCACTCCTTCGCTCATTGAGTACTTCGGTCCATTATCTATTATATTAATAGGCTAACAAATTTTACATATAAATATATGCCAAGCTTAAACCCATACTAAATATGCATAAATATTTATGAAATGCATATGGATTTGTTGACATACCTCTAAGGCAGTGCACAATTATCTAATATATAACTAATCCTGCTTCATTTATCTGTAATAAGCGAATGAAAATTTCTCATGCCACTTGAATTGGTTATCTGACAATCAATTTGTACATAAAGCGATAGCCCAGTGGGAAGCGTCGGGGGTAGTAGTCGAGCGGTTAATGGTTCAAGTACAGCTATCGGCCAATTTTTTATTTTTATTTTTTGTCATTGAAAATTGTTTTTTTTTTTTCAATATATGAAAATTTCTTATCTTGACTTTTTAAAATTTTTATGTTTGTGATATCTATTTTCGAGAAAAAAATTGCTGAATATTTTTAGTTGACGGAAAGCATATGCATACATACCACCCATTATAGAAATGCGATAACCGCTTATTCAATTTGGGTTTTTTTGTCTAATTTTTGATGATATAAGATCGAAGTTGCGTAATTTTTTCAAACACAGTAGTCTATTTATCGGATTTCGGTAGATTACTTCTATAAATTTTAGTGATTTCTACCGTTTGAGACAAAACGATCGCATAAATTAGTGGCTATTTGTTAAGCACAATCTCATCATCCGATTATTCAAGTGCTAATTAAAATCTCGAAATCCGAATATTTGCATGGCATTTGCCATCAATAATTTTGGAAAGGGCTGCTGTAATTTAATATTTTTATTATATAATAACAGCCACTATTTTTTAAATTCTTTGATGGCCTCATTTTACCTATAGATGAGTTTTTAATGTATACATTTAAGTTGGTCGAGGTTCGGCCACGGGCCTAAAGGCAGCTATTGACAAAAAGTTGATCAGATGTTTGAATAAGTTCAACTATTTTAAATTGGTCGAATTTCGACCACGGGATATACTAGTAAAAATAAATAAACCAAAAACGATATTAAATAAGATCTTCCACAATTTAAAAATTGTAAATAAAGGAGAAACAAAAAAAGGTTTAAACGATAAAAGATAAAGAAGGCTTTGATGTTATGGTCATGTTATTGTACAGTAGAAAATTTTTCATGGACTATTTGACCGATCGAATAATTTATTTTCTTAAATTATTCTATTTTTTGTTATTAACGAACAAACTGAGCAACAACTCACAAACAAACAATACCAGCTACCGTGATTGCAATTTCGTTCTTGCTTAAGGAACTAGACGTACGGCTTTGTATTTGTTGTTAGAAATTTTTCATTTTTCCCTTTATAGTGGTCATTGAACCGAGGAGAAATTACGAATTTCTAAGAAAATAAATTATTCGATCGGTCAAATAGTCCATGAAAAATTTTCTACTGTACAATAACATGACCATAACATCAAAGCTTTCATATTCTAGCCAAGGACCCGTGGCGCTGCAAAAAACATCGTAACAGATGATGCAGCTTAAAAAGCCCTAGTCACACATCGCAAGCGACAGATGTCGCTGCTGTGTGATCTAAAGGCAAAGAGATATGTATTCATACATATACAACAAAAAAAATAACATCAAAACATACACGTATTAACGAACATAGTAGCAATTATCCCACGAAATCAAACAAGCAGTGTTGGTGTAACTAGTATGACACGCTGCGGTTAGAAATTCCTAATTTCTCCTCGGTTCAATGACCACTATAAAGGGAAAAATGAAAAATTTCTAACAACAAATACAAAGCCGTACGTCTAGTTCCTTAAGCAAGAACGAAATTGCAATCACGGTAGCTGGTATTGTTTGTTTGTGAGTTGTTGCTCAGTTTGTTCGTTAATAACAAAAAATAGAATAATTTAAGAAAATAAATTATTCGATCGGTCAAATAGTCCATGAAAAGATAAAGCTTTTATAGGAAACTTTAAAATAACTGAAAGTTTGAAGTATCACAAGCCAAAATTCTATCAAAAATGTGTTAAGGGACTGTTGGTGCCTTTGGTGTCGTCCTCGCCCGATGGACACCGTGGGTAGTTGAGTATGATAATGAAAAGTTCTGTCCAAGGTCAAAGTCAGCTAATCCCCTCTTAACTATGGAATGTGGCACGACAGCGTCTTAAGGCTGGCTCACGACGTGGTTGCCACAATTCCCCCTTTACCCCATTAATCTACTTTACCCCCTTCAGCCATACAAAAACCTCACATACGTACAGTGCTGGACCATACGTATGGCAGCTAATGTTGCATGCAACAAAAACAAAAACAAAGAATGTCGTCTTAAAGTACTGCGATGACTTCTGATACCACTTTTATCAAACGTTGGAGTTCTTAAAAGGAACTCAGAAATCACCGTCAGCACTCCCCCCACTGTCTTGTCACTTAGGCACATATCGCTCGTTGCTGACAACAAGGGATGTTGCCCTCGTGACCCTAACTCTGTCCGTGAGAAGGAAAAATTACGAAAGTGAAAGAGATAGGAAAGTGGAAATAGTATAAAGGAAAGTCAAAGAAAGTACGAGAAAATGAAAATTTGAAAGTAAAAAAATTACGAAAAATATGAGAAAATTGAAACTTTAAACTAGTGGGCTATATCGTTGGGCGCCATTGTTACGTAACTGCCTGGTGCGGGAGAGGAGGAGTGGCGGGTCGGCATGGTTGCAGCCCGGCTGAGGCTCGTCGGCATTGGGGCGCAGTTCTTGCCACTTCTCCTTTCCCAACAGTCACGAAGCAAAATTAGAGTTCATGCCTGGGGAAAGAATATATGCAAAAAAAAGAGATAGAGATATAGAAAAAGCGGGAGAAAACCTGTCCGAGTCAGGTGGAGCCTTCCCACCCCTCCTGTTCACGAGATGTGAACAGCCTTTGGACTCTACTATGGCTCCGCTTCCCGAGTAGAGTCCCCTTTAACCTGACTAATGTCCGTCTATGTGTACTTACGTTACTCCATTATTTTCTCAACTACCCCAACTTACCATCAGTTGCCACAAGGGCAACACCTGCACCAACAAATGTATGTCTTTAGCCAGACATGTTATGGACTCAATTAACTGGAGCAAAGAACTCAACCCATGTACTTTAAAGGAAACTTTCTTTTGAATTTACAATATTCAATAATTTACAACCTTTATTAAAAATTATTCAAGATAGAAATAAACCCTTACGCTAATTCAAAATTTATTCTTAATACAAAAATTTCTATTAATTATTTTCTAATCCTAACACTTAAAAGATATTCAAAATTTTAATGGCGACTGACAACTTCAAAAAAATCTTAGAATTCAACCAGCCTAATGTGTATCTAGTTATTTGTGCACAGGCACACATTTAAATATAGTTGAGTAAGTGCGCTCCCTCTCTCTAAAATTTGTAAACAAACTATATATGTATATATATATTTGTATGAGGTCTCACTCAGATAAATTGGTAACTACATTTATGTGAGTATGAGCATTCTCGCTCTGAGTAAAAAAGATCTAACAATATATATATGAAGGTATGTGTATATGTGTGGCTGTGTATATTATTTTTCCTCTGCAAAACACTCACCTCGCTTTACAGTCCACGTTGGTACCAAAGTGACGTTGCGAGCTGAAAAGAAATGAGAAAAAAAAAAAACGACATACACAGGGCTATATTAAAGACAGTGGTTCAGTTATAGGTCTTTGACCGCTTGACCGTGGTCAAGGCTAATTTTTAAGAACAATTGTCTTTTGGGTTTTAGTTTAACAAAGCGGTTCGGTGCATATGCATTATTTTGTGCATATGCTGAAAAAAAAATTTAACGTATACGAAAAAAATCTCGCGTCGAATAAATTTAGAGTAATTTGTCAAAAGGACAAAATAAAAAATTTTTAAATCGCGGAGCCGAGTTTAGAAAAAATGTTTAAAATATTAAAAGTGATTTAAGTGGTAAGTGCAGATAAAAATCTGGTAATAAACAACAAAAATTTTATTTTTCCAAAATAATATATGTAGATTGGAAATGAAAATAAAAAAAGGCAAAAAAACGACCAAAGCAAAGGGGTCAAAAAAAAAAAATATAAACAAAATGCAGAAATGAAAAGTGAAAGTGTAAGTGAAATACTGAAACAAAAAAATGGATCACATTTTTTTGACGACAATGTCTCGAAACAAAAAAAATATGGAATTTAGTTGAGCTCTAGGCGAGATCAAAAAAAGCGCCAAAAAAAAGAATAAAAGTTATAAAAAAATTTATAAAATTAAAACAATGCAAAAATAAAATTTTTTCTTTTTTTCGAATAGATAAAAAAAAATCAAATTTTAAAAGTGGCAGCGTGCATACAAGTGTTTACGCATATGCCTATGTAGGTGGAGACATATGTATGTATGAATAAAAAATATAAGAAGAACTGAAGGTAAGAAAAATTCAGAATACAACTGAACTACTACTCTTTAACTTATAAAACTAATAAATAAATGTAAATGAATTCATAAATGTAAAAAAATTAACAAATCAAAAAATTCAAAGTTTGAAAGTTTTTCTCAAAAAAGATAGTTGGGTAGTGCACTCTACTAAATGTACCAAAGTGTGTGTGATGGTGGTAGTGGTAAAACTTCAAAGTTGGTGAGCACGCTGTCGCTGAGCCGAGCTTAGTTACTCTCTCTCTCTCATCTCTCTGCGGTGTTTCTGTGTTAGTGCTATGTTTTGTGTCGCCGTGTATATGTGTTGTGAGTGAATGTTTCAGAGTCGATGTTGCCAAGTAGATATTTATGTTGCTGATAATCTTGCCCAAATTCTGTACATGTTGCTGTGGCAATTAGGAATGTTGCTCATACTGATGCTGTGTTGTAATGGAAAAATGTGTTCTACCCTCTTTAGCTTTCGGCAGAATCAGTCCGTCACGTACTTGCCGGAAAAGGAAGAAACTGACAGCCGAGTAGGATGTGTGTATTTTGCATGTAAAACGCTAGATTGGCAAAGTATCAGTCAACGGATCCGGCATCCTTTGCCAACTTTCTATTTTGACGGAACGGCAGCTGCGTGACAAATGTCAAAATCAATTTTACCGCCATTTTGACAACGCGTTTATGAAAATTGTGAAAAAGCAAATTTAACCGAAATTTTGCATTTGTTATGTTTTTTGTAATAATTTTCGTTTTGCGCTAATTACTTTGTTGACATATCTGTGTACTTTAACATGACGTACGTCAATCGCTATGTGCCATCTCTGTGCGGCACGTACGTTTTGTCACGACGTACGTCACGTACATGACGTATTGACGGACTGATTCTGCCGAAAGCTTTTTGTAGTGTTTGACGTGCCGGTATGATATTAAATGTTGGTATGATGTCGATTCCCTGTGTTTTGTGTGAGTGAGTGTGTGTGCGTGTCTATGAGTTTTGGCCCGGTTTCCAAAATTGGTTTTTGGCCCAAAGGTTGCCTTTTGGCCAAGTAAAAAGTCCTCCAAAGATTTTTAGTGCTATATATGTGAACATGTGATATGATCGTTAGTTGTTGTTTTCCGTGTTTTTTCTATGTGTGGATTTGTGTGTGTGGTTTCATGTATTTTGTTGGCGAGGGTTTATATACTTAACTGTCGCGGCCTTCGGTTGGCTTCGTGAGCTGCAATAAAAATTAATATGCATATTTTTTCAAATATTTTTATTTTTCAAATTTCCTGCTAGATTTTGTTTTCTGGCCTTTAACTAACTTTGACGAATCTTATGAAATTATTTTTCTTCTCAAAAAAAATTTCCGAAAAATCCACATCAATTATTTAAAAAAAAAAATTCTTCTTCTTCTTCTTCTTCTCTGTTTGCATACGTGCTCGTGTATATATGTATGTACCTACATATGTACATGTAAGTGCACTTGTGCATATTTTAATATTATTGAATTTTCAGAATTAAATTAAATTTTATTTAACTTAAAATTCAAGAAAAATCCAAAAGGTAAAAAAATGGGATTTTGGGTCAAAAATTATAATTCGTGATTTAAAATTTTATGGTTTTGAGAAAAGTGCAAAGAAATTATTTACAACAACAACCCAGCCTATTTGTTTGCGTTCATGCTCGTGTACATATTTACATACATATGTACACGTAAGTGCATTTATGCAGTTTTTAATCTTTTAGGAATTTTTCGAATAAAAATTTTAGAAAACAAAAAAAATAAAAAAATTTGAGAAACGGTTTTGGGGCTCAAAAATATTATTTAATATTTCAGGCATATTTTAGTGCATGCTCCCTCGTGAAGGGTGGATACCTTGCCGCGGTACGAGGGCTTAAGTCGATAGCCACAGGGCTACGCTGCCCTTGTGATCATAGCTCCGTACGGCACTTCATCACGAGAGCAGCCTAGCCTCTCTGGCGCGACGACAAAGATCTTCCCCCTCCCAATCCAGGGTGTTATGCGAAACCGTGCCCATTGGACGTTTGCAGCCGGGAGGCAAATCGTGGCTGTATTTGAACGGAGCCTCTCTGACACCGGGTCGCCTCAGAGAGTAAGCATGGCCTTACCGCGGTACGGGGCTCTGCCGCGGCGGACGACACATTTTCCCCTACTCTTCCCTTGACCCTAAGCTGGCCTTGTCCGGCGATGGGTCGTACGAACAAGATGAACTCGAATAACCTGAATAAAAACGAAAAATCTAAAAAACAAACAACGCCAAATTTCACTCCTCAGCAAAGGAGAGCTATGGAGGAGCAGGCGAGGAAGCAACAACAACGCCGGAGGACAACCTCCGTTCCACAATCAAGGGGGGGATCGACAGCGATGGCAACTACGAGTCGGTCAACCAACCCTCTATCGAATAAGATTGACTTGATGGGAGCTAGCACCAGTGCGGTTGCCAACGCAGCTAAGCGGACAACGGCGGATGCTAAACTCCCATCAACCGCTGATATGAAAACCAGTATCTTTACGTCTGTGGCAGCGGTCTCACGACCTGGCCTCGGAGTTTCGAAGGAGAAGGAAGCTGCAACTGAGATGTCGGCAAGGAGAGCGACCGCGATGGCAACTACGGGTCCGCACTCCAGGGAGACATCTCCCCGCCGCTTCACATACCACGAGAAAAGATTGGCTGCAAAGATCCTGAAGAGGTATGAAGGGGTACCGCAGGAATCACTGTCGCCGAATTCCAGTAAATCTGTAGAGCTAGCGAAAGCTGTGATACCGGATTTCCAAAATTCGTACATGCCAAAGAGGTTAAAAGTTAACCCTTTCAAGCGCCAGAGATCGGATCTGGAGTTTATTCCCCCTCCCAAGCGGCATCAGAATACCTCTGGAGCGGGCAAACTAAGCTTTGCTGAGGTAACCAAGGACAGGATCCTTATAGGCGTCCTTGACCGAGGCAATGACCGTCTGGCCATCCCCAAGGACCGGTGGCGTTACGTGCGAAATGAACTCGGCAACATTCTTCTCAACGTTGCTCCGGAGTTTCCGGGTAGTTCGGCACGAGTAACGGATGCGGGTTGGCACCAGGGTCAAATTAAATTACTCGCATGCGAGGATGCAAAAACCGTAGCACTGTACAAGGCAGCAGCTGCTAAACTGGGTGAAGTCTACCAGGGCGCAAAGATAGAGGTCGTCGACTGGAAGGACATTCCAGCTCGTCCAAGGGCAAGGGCGTGGATTCCGGCCATCCCTGACGAACCCGAGAGAATACTCGGGATGCTACGGCTAATGAATCCGTCCCTCCCAACGCATGACTGGAGTGTCAATCTGGTCGGGGATGCGGTAGGGCCCGACAGACAGGTGGTGTTCACCATGAATAAAGAGTCAATCGAGCCCCTCAAAAGGTGCAATGGCCTAGTACACTACAGCGTAGGCCAGATCGTTATCCACGTATATCGTGGTGATGCTCAGCGCGCTGCCTTCTCGGCTGCTCCGGGGGAACCGGAAAACTTATTACCAGAAGAGGAAGCGGAGGATTCCGATGCGGAAAGCATGTTATCCGCCACGTCTCTTGGCGATAGTGCTGTGAACAACTCGGAGATGGAGGACAGCCTACAGGACGAGGAAGTCCTCGACGTCACGGTGGTAGCAGCCAACGCTGAGCGACTAACATCTAACGCTACAGGCAGCAGGACTCCTGCAACGCCACATCGGGCAGTTAATCGGAACAACTCGTCGTTGATAGGCAACCTCCGGGATGGAGCAAACCTCGACGATATGGGGACGGCAGGGAAGTCTGTGCGCTCTCATGTTGGTGGTGCTTCAGATTAATTTGCACAAATCTAAAGTGGCTTCGGCTGCTTTAAGTAGTCGTCTTTCTAAAGGCGACGTGGATGTGGTCCTCATCCAAGAACCCTGGGTCAATAGCTCGAGAATCTGCGGATTGGGGACTAAGGGCTTCAAGCTCATTCGAGCCAGCGAGGAGAGCAAAGTCAGAACGTGTATTTTGGTCAAGTCTGAGTTGAACTCCTTTCTCCTACCTAACTACACCAATGGTGATATTACCGCTATCAGTCTAACGGTCGACAGCACCCGCCTGACGGTGGCGTCGGTCTATATGCCCTACGACGCCGAAGAACCCCCACCACAAACGGAGGTGAAAGACCTGGTGTCAAATTTCTGCACGGGTAATCTTATTATTGGAGCGGACGCAAATGCTCACCATGTCCAATGGGGGAGCTCCGACATCAATGCCAGGGGCGAGTCTCTGTTTGATTACCTCTTAACAACCAACCTGGTGATTTGCAACGTGGGTAATGAGCCTACTTTTATCACTAAGACCCGCAGGGAGGTCATAGACCTCACTATCTGTAGTGAAGGCGCTTATGAGTGGGTCAGAAAATGGCGGGTTCTGGAAGAACATTCTTTCTCCGACCACCGTTACATAGAAATGGTTTTAGACTTTATTGTAGAACAACCAATCATGAAGCGCAATCCACGTAACACTGATTGGCAGTTACACAATGAAATATTAGACAGAGACCTACCAGTACTGCCCTCACAAGCCCCCTCATCAGTAGAGGAGCTGGAGGATCTTGTTACTACATTTACATCGGCGCTCTCAAATGCTCTAGGACAAGCTTGTCCAGTGCCAAAACCACGCGGTAAACACAGGCCACATTGGTGGTCCTACGATTTGGACTCGCTCCGAATATCATGCCGGAAACAATTTAACAAGGCCAAGAGCTTCGGCTCTGAGCCTCATTGGCATGAATATAAAGCTAAACTAAGGGCCTACAAAAAAGCTCTGAGACAGGCGAAGAGAACCTCGTGGAGAAATTTCTGCACTGGCGTCGAAAAGGTCGACGACACAGCGAGACTTAGACGAGTCCTCTCGAAAAGTCAAACAACCATCAGCTATTTGCGAAAGCCTGACGGATCCTGGACCAGCACGGAAGAGGAAACCCTTGAGCTGCTCTTGAATACACATTTTCCGGGGAATCTGCATGATGCACCACTAGCACCTGCAACAAACCTGGCAGTAAATATACCCATCACTGAGGAAAGAGTAAGGTGGGCAGTTAAGAGCTTTGAACCGTATAAGGCTGCCGGGCCGGACGGGATTATCCCCGCGCAACTTATAAACACGTTGGAGACATCAGCTAAATGGCTGGTATTTCTCTTCACAGCCTGCCTGGCTCTCAACCACATTCCGGGCTCCTGGAGAAGCGCCACGGTAGTGTTTATCCCTAAGGCTGGGAAGGCATCCCACTACGAGCCAAAAGATTACAGACCGATCAGTCTCTCGTCCTTTGTACTCAAAACCTTTGAGAGGATACTAAGCGACTACCTTTCAACGACTATTGATAGCAACCTTATCTCTAGCTATCAGCATGCATACACCAAGAGTAAATCAACAGAAACTGCTCTGCACAGCCTAGTATCTGTCATTGAGAAATCGCTGTGTGAAAAGGACTACTGTCTCGTGGCCTTCTTAGATATTGAGGGGGCTTTCAACAATATAAGCCCGGAGGCGATCAACTCCGCTCTAACTAATCTGGGCGTAGATAGACCTCTAACTGGTTTAATTGACCAACTTCTAAGAGGAAGGAAAATAGCTTCTTCACTTGGTACGGTCGAGTTATCACGCTATGTCACAAGGGGAACGCCCCAGGGTGGTGTTCTTTCCCCGCTTTTATGGAACCTCACAGTCAACTCGTTGCTACGTGACACAAGCTGGGGGGGCGGGAAGATAGTGGCATACGCAGACGATTTAGCTATTGCATTCAGAGGCAAGTTCCCACAAACTCTGTGTGACCTGATGCAAGTAGCACTGCGAGAGGTTTCGAGGTGGTCCTCTCGCTGCGGACTTAGTATCAACCCGGGGAAAGTGGAACTTGTCCTCTTCACCAACCGGTACAAAATACCGCCACTAAGCCTACCAGAACTAGATGGCACGCGCCTGGGCTTGTCGGATAAGGCCAAGTTTCTAGGCATAGTTCTGGACAGGAAACTGAATTGGAAGGAGAATGTTCTTCAGCGCCAGAAGAAAGCTTGCATCGCTCTTTACACATGCAAAAGAGCCATTGGCAAAAAATGGGGGCTCAGCCCTAGAGTATGCAGTTGGATCTACACGGCCATCATTCGCCCAATCATGCTGTATGGAGTCGTCGTATGGTGGCCGGCACTGAGCAAGACAACATACCTGAATCTGTTGCGGAAAGTCCATAGATCCAATATGATCTGTATAAGCGGTGCGCTAAGGACAACGCCCAACGAAGCCCTCCAGGCCATTCTGGGCATTTTGCCACTTGATCTGGAAGGGTTTCGGTCAGCGGCGGCATCAGCTCTGCGCCTAAGAGAAACCTCCAGTTGGGGTGCGGGTACTATTGGACACTCCAGTATTCTGGAATCTTACAGCTTTCTCCCTCTAAGCACAGATCGTTGTGCGACCACTACAGTCGGGGATAGCTGCTTCAAAATAAACATTCCCAGCAGAGAAGACTGGGAGAGGACGGATTGGTGTCCCGAAACAAATGGTGGCACTTCCATATACACCGACGGCTCGAAGTTGGACGGCAGAGTTGGAGGAGGGGTTTATTCAAGGGATTTGGACCTTGAACTCTCCTTCAGACTACCTGATCATTGTAGCGTCTTCCAGGCGGAAGTCTCGGCAATCCGGGACGCCGCGGCCTGGTTAAGCAAACGTGTTATCGGAGGAGATATCACTATTTTCAGCGATAGCCAGGCGGCAATCAAATCCCTTGGCTCATACACGTTCAACTCTGAACTGACGCTCAGCTGTCGTCGATCTCTTCAGGAGATGGCCCAACAGAACCGCGTAAACCTCATATGGGTCCCGGGACATAGGGACATTGAGGGAAACTGTAAGGCAGACGAGCTTGCCAGGCAGGGCACGACCAAGCAGGTTCTTCGGGATAAAGAGCGCTTAGGTATGCCGTTTGCCACATGCAAACTAATGCTGAAGGAGCACACACTCCGTCAAGCCAACGAAAGATGGCTGCAATCCCCAGGGTGTCGGATATCGAAACAAACCTGGCCAAAATGGGATCTTAAAAGGTCTAGACGCATTTATGCCCTAACTAGGAGGGAAATCTGCATATTGATAGGGGTATTAACCGGTCACTGCCTGATTGGTAGGCATGCAGAAAGGCTAAGTGTGCCCTACCGACGATGCTGCAGGAGTTGCAAAGATGATGAGGAGGAGGAAACAGTGGAGCACCTCATCTGCAACTGTCCGGCTTTAAGCGGCGTGAGAACGCGCTTTTTGGGAGTTCCGTTCCTAGATAGTCTAAGCCAGATCGCGGAACTGGACATAAAGGACTTGATGGGCTTCATAAAGTCATCTAAGTGGTTCGAGGAGGAGTAACGGTGTCGGTTTAGGAGTGTCAGTCCCGGGATTCTGCTATGTGGAAAATCCCAACAACTCAGGGATTTTCCATATGGCTGGGTCCCGGGGCTGACTTTCCTTGTGTTGGTGGTATCACAACGGGCCTTCAAAACTGGCCTAAGTGTGCCTCTGCGGCAGCCACTTGAACCTACCTACCTAGTGCATGCTGATGCAATTAAATAAACGGTCCTTTTCAGGGCCACAAAATTTCTAAACAGAGAGATCAAAAATTACGAAGCATCATTTTAGTTATAAACAAATAAAAAAATTATTAAAAAAAAATGTTTCAAACCCTTGCCAGGAAACCACAATCTAAATTAACAATAATAAATTTTAATCGAGGATTTACACCAGAATTAAAAAATCTCTAAATTCACAAAAAAAAATTTTTAGAATTCACGGAAACTATTTTTACTAAACTTTCAAAAAAAAAGAAAAGGTTTTTCAAAAATTTCACGAAGTGACTTACCGGTGACTCTGCAGATTGCTTGAAGGGATTTTATCGCCCTGAGGCGGCGGCTCTCCTGGCGCTGGTCAGATACCTAGGGAAGATTCCCTGGTACCAGTGATCCACTAATTTATTTTACGCTCGCGTATACTTTTGGCGTGAAACCGCACTTTAAATAAATACTTTATTTTTTTTTTCACACGCGCACCTACATTTTAAGGTGAAAACGCACTTTAAACTTAAACTTTTTTTTCACACTTTGGCACTCGATCAAGACCGCGACTTTTCCAATTTTGATCTGTCGATCAGCGGAACCCCTTTTTATACACCATTGTCCTTGCGGCATTTCGGACATCGTACGGCACGAATTGCCTGCCTGCTTTGGTCAAACCAATCCGCGTTCGACACTTAAGCGGCACGTATGTGCATATGTACAAGCAACATTTTAACCCACTCACACCATTATCCATCCGCTATGCAAATATCGTAAAAACGAATAAGGGAGTTCGGTTAGCGGTTGCCCATACTTCTGCTCATATACCCGCTTGCGCGTAGTCAGAGAAATCTTCAAAGGCTTTCGTTACAGATCGTTACAAATGTATCGTATAACACTACTATTAACTAATATTAGGCATTTTTAGACTTCGCCCCATGACAAAAACTTCAGCCAGACACCTCAAAGCTGAGGAAATTTCATAATTCTTGCTGCGAATTCACATGTTTAACTGCGTTGGTCTAACTTTGGCTGCTTTTAAAGGGCAGATAATTTCACATGTGTCATAGAAGACCACCCTTAACTGGTATCAGGTACTTTTTGACTTCGCCCCATGTCAAAAACTACAGCCAGACACCTCAAAACTGAGGAATTTTCATAATTCTTACTGCGATTTCACAGGTTTTAGCGAGTTGGTCCAACTTTTGCTGTTCGTAAAGGGCATATCTTCCCACATGTGTCATAGAAGACCACCTTAAAGAAGTATCGGGTATTTTTATACTTCGCCCCATGTCAAAAACTACAGCCAGACACCTCAAACCTGAGGAATTTTCATAATTCTTACTGCGATTTCAAAGGTTTAAGCGAGTTGGTCCAACTTCGGCTGCTTTTAAAGAGCAAATCTTTTCACATATGTCATAGAAGACCGCCTTAAAGAAGGATCGGCTGTTTTTATACTTCGCCCCATGTCAAAAACTACAGTCAGACACCTCAAAACTGAGGAATTTTCATAATTCTTACTGCGATTTCACAGGTTTAAGCGAGTTGGTCCAACTTTTGCTGTTCGTAAAGGGCATATCTTCACACATGTGTCACAGAAGACCACCTTAAAGAAGGATCGGCTATTTTTATACTTCGCCCCATGTCAAAAACTACAGTCAGACACCTCAAAACTGAGGAATTTTCATAATTCTTACTGCGATTTCACAGGTTTAAGCGAGTTGGTCCAACTTTTGCTGTTCGTAAAGGGCATATCTTCACACATGTGTCATAGAAGACCACCTTAAGAAGTATCGGGTATTTTTATAATTCGCGCATGTCAAAAACTACAGCCAGACACCTCAAAACTGAGAAATTTTTATAATTCTTCCTGCGTTTTCACATGTTTGAGATGGTTCGTCTAACTCTGGCTTCTTTTAAAGGGCAGATATTTTCAATGTGTCATAGAGGACCACCCTTACGTGGTACCAGGTACTTTTAGACTTCGCCTTATGACAAATACTTTAACCAGACACCTTAAATCTGGGTAGTTTTCATAATTCTTACTGTGCTTTCGATTGTTTAAGCAGGTTTGTCCAACTTTGACTATTTTTAAGAGGCGAATATTTACACATGTGTCGTAGAACGCAACTCTTAAGTGGTATCAGGCATTTTTGGAGATCTTCCCATGACAAAAACTACATCCAAACACCTCCAATCCCGAGTTTTTTTTCGCAATTGATCTCTACATAGGACATGATCAAGCAAATTAGAACAGTTCAGCCCATACAAAGTGTTCAGATGTGGCATTTGTTGCATTTCAGACAGTGTCACTCTTATGTCGCTACCCTGCAGCGAAAGCAACTAGTTGAAAACTACTTTACAACTAGTTGGTGCACCGGGCTTATATGGAAAAAAGACAGAACACTGACTAGTTGGTGCACCGGGCCCAACTAGTCAGTGTTCTGTCTCTTTTCCATATAAGCAACTGGTATTTTTTACGTGTTGATGTCCTACAAGATGTCAATTGTCAGATTTCGTCCAGAATATACCAGTTATCTACTAGTCAGGAAATACCAGTTTCATACTAGTTGTAAGATACCAGTTCCATACTAGTTCATCCTGGACTAGTATAATTTCCAAAAAACGAACTAGTCCAAAAAGGACCAGTATGGAATATACTAGGCCCATACTAGTCAAAAGGCTTTTAACCTGGACTAGTATGATTTCAACCAGAATTTTCCTGGCTTACCCTTTATTTTATCATTTGACTTTATTTTCATGTTTATTCTTAAGAAAGCAGCGGGTATTTGTATTTAGCCTTACGAAAAAGCATCTATGAATTATAAGAAAAACGAAACGAATGAATTTTGTTTTTTTCAACTGGTATAATTTCATCCAGAAAAATTTAGTTGTATACTAGTATGGAATGGATATTTCCTGACTAGTATGGGTTCAGCCAGAAAATTCTAGTTGTATACTGGTATGAAATGGATATTTCCTGACTAGTATGAGTTCTGGCAGAAAGTTATAGTTGTATACTAGTATGAAATGGATATTTCCTGACTAGTATGAGTTCTGCCAGAAATTATTTTTCTGACTAGTTTGAGGTTTCGCTGCAGGGAACTCGCTTAAACCTGTGAAATCGCAGTAAGAATTATGAAAATTCCTCAGTTTTGAGGTGTCTGGCTGTAGTTTTTGACATGGGGCGAAGTCTAAAAATGCCTAATATTAGTTAATAGTAACGTTATACGATACATTTGTAACGATCCGCCATTTAAAAGCAGCCAAAGTTGGGTAAACCCATTTGACCATGTGAAAGCACATTAAAAATGATGAAAAGTCCCCGTGCTTTGGGTTGTCTGGCTTAAGTTTTTTTCATGGAATTAAGTCCGGAAATGCCTGATACTGTTTAAGGGTAGTGTTATACGACACATGTGTAAAGATCCGCCATTTAAACGTGGACAAAGTTGGAGAAACCTGCTGAAACAAGTGAAATCTCTGTAAAAATTAGTGAAAATCCCGAGCTTTGAGGTGTCTGGCTGAAGTTTTTGCCATGGGGCGAAGTCTAGAAATGACTGAAACTACTTAAGGGTAGTGTCCTACGAAACATCTGAAAAGATCCGTCGTTTAGAAGTTGTAAAAGTGGGACAAACAAGAGAAAGAAAATTATTAGGAAAATAAAAGTTCCCGAACTTTGAGGTGTCTGGCTGAAGTTTTTGCCATGGGATGATGTCTGGAAATGCTTGATTCTACTTAAGGATAGCATTCTACGGCACATGTGTGAAGATCTGCTATTTAAAAGTAGTCAAAGTTTGTCAAATCCACTTAAACATGTGAAAGCGCAGTAAAAATTAGTGAAATTTCCCGAGTTTTGAGGTGTCTGGCTGAAGTTTTTGCCATGGGACGAGGTCTAAAAATTACTGAAACTACTTAAGGGTAGTATCCTACCGTAGGGTTGCTAGATTCTGAAGTGGAAAAGGAAGGACTTTTCTATTTCGATACAAAAAAAAGAAGGACACACGTAAAAAAAGAAGGACGGTTTTTTTTGGACAATTTATTAGGGCGATTCGCTAAGTCTTGCCAAATGCACGGATTGCACGAAATGTATGAATCCTACGCCAAAATATGCAAGACTACGAGAGCACCCCTCACTGAGTTTGCTGTAACATCGATAACAAACGTCAAAAACTGAGCAAATTTTTACTAGTTTTCTGAAAAAACGTTGGCGCTGACAATTACTTTTACTTTTTGTGAGAAAAATGAGAGGATTGAGAGAAATACAGGGTTGCCTTCTTATTTCCTACAATTCTTGCACTAAAATATACATAGTTTAGAGCTTTGTATAAATTGCACGGATTGCATATATTTTTTTGCGTGTATTTTGTTGTTGTGACTTTACAATGCGTGCAATCCGTACAATCCGTGCATCGTTTGCAAGACTTGGCGAATCCCCTATTGTTTTAAATTAATAAAAAGCGAACATACATTTATTCTCATATTTGAGATCGTTTTCAAATATATTGTAGGTACAAACAAGGTAATCTACGATACCAAAAGACGAAGGTTAATGGTAGAAATGCATTTGATATTTATGAAATTTTTAAAGACTGAGAAATTCCCAAACAACAACAAATGCGAACATTTTTTCTAACTGCTCTTGTTTGGCCTTTCATATTAAAATATTTTTAGAAACATTAAAAATCATGGTCGACCAGAAAAGAGAAAGTTCTACATCAAACATATATAGTAGAATGGGCCAAAAAAAAGAACTTTCGTTTTTTCAAAAATTAAATTGATTTTCTTTTTAAGAAAGGTGAAAACAATTTACTGTAATTTTTCAGATTTTTAAATTAAAGTCTAGAGGTCTATCATCTCCAGTTTAGATTTTACAGACTTAACGTCCAATTTGGTATAAAAACGACAAATCACTGTTGAAAAATACCATTTACTTGAACATATTTTTGTAGGGAATTGAATTCCCTATAAAAGGTGCTTAGACTGAAATGTTTTTTGGATTTCCCGATTTTGGTTTGAAAATTTGCGAAACATGAAAAATCAACATTGAATAATCCAACAACGGGACCGAGGTTCGGCCCTTACCTTGCAAGAAAGTCCAATATTATTTTGTGATGGTTTTGTTAGGTTAGAGAAGAACTGCGACCTGTTAGGCTAATTCTTATCACGGATTTGGATTTACCTCGCCAAACTACATGAAAATTAATGTATTGAGTTAACAGGTCTGTCGCCTTTTTGTGTTTTTTGCGGCTGCGCCATTTGAAGACTGTAAAACTACACCTTCGAAGAGAATGCCTTTATTATGCAAAAATATGTTTGAACGTATATGAGAATTGTATATTTTTGGTTATAATATTGATCATATAATGATAAATAATCTGTAGAATATCTATTAAAAAAATCGGATCAAAAACACCAAAAAAATACGGAAATATGATTTTTTTTTTTTTTTTTCTATTTAATACTAAACAAGTTTTGAAAAAGTAACAAAGAAAGTTGTTTTGCCTTTTTTGTAGCCCACTCTATTTCCTTTAAGAATCTGTATATATCTCTGTTGTACATGGATATTTGCATTTTTGACAATTTTTGAAAGAATAAATGGGAAATCGAAAAAACATGCTAATATTTGAGGGTAGAATACTAGAAAACGGCTAGTCTGAGAAAATTTTGGTCAATGCAAATTTTGTAGGGAATTCGATTTCCTTCAAAAGTATGTTCAGATAAATGATGTTTTACAACAATGGTTTGTCGTTTTTATACCAAATGTCTGTAAAATCTAAACTAGCGATGATAGACCTCTAGACTTTAATTTAAAAATCTGAAAAAATTACAGTAATTTTTTTCACCTTTCTTAAAAAGAAAATCAATATAATCTTTGGAAAAAAAAGAAATTTTTAATTTTTGGCCCAGTCTAATATATACATATATTTACCACGTATTCACATTTAAGTGCAAAGAAAAAAAAATAAATGCATAGATAATACAACACTAAAAATTTCTATAATTGTTCATGAAAATATAGATGAATATACATTAAAATTTTGCACTTAAAATTTTGAGCAAAACTCCAAAAAAATTCGCGAAACTCGACGAATCTCATCAAAAAAAAAAATTTTAGATTTTTTCGAGTATGCAGTTTTGTAGCTCATTTCATTTTAAAATAACTAGATACTAATCTCAAGACCCTAGCAAAAAAAAAAAGGAAAAAGAAGGACATAAGAAGGACACAACTTAAAAAGAAGGACATTTCTACACTTTTTCTTTTGGAAGGACAGGGAAGGACGTTGCAATAAAATGAAGGACATGTCCTTCCGAAAGAAGGACGTCTGGCAACCCTAATCCTACGACACATGTGAAAAGATCTATCATTTAAAATTAGTAAAAGTGGGACAAACAAGAGAAAGCAAATTAATAGGAAAATAAAAGTTCACTAAAAATTAGTGAAATTTCCGCGAGTTTTGAGGTGTCTGGCTGAAGTTTTTGCCATGTGATGAAGTCTAAAAATTCTTGATACTACTTGAGGATAGTGTTCTACAAAAAATAGGAAAATATTGGGTAGTTGAAAGCAGCCAAAGTGGCCCAAATGCGTGAAATTGGTAAAACAGAAAAAATGTCTATAGGAAAATCCGCGAACTGGGGGTGTCTGGCTGGAGCCTTGTCACTGGTACGGGTCTAACAACACTTGATACTGACGCGGGGTGGTAATCTACGTCAAATATGTGAAAATCATCCATTATAAAATAAGTGAAGTTAGGGTAATTTTTTGGCGACTTTGACCCCCGATTCCTAGGCCCTTGTCATAGGTACAGCTTTAAAATTTTCACATTCTTTCTATATTCGGGAAGGACTATCGATCGGTATTGGTTTCATCCATTATAAAATAAGTGACGCTTTTAGGCTCTGGGATCTCGCTCTATTAACTGTCAGTCACAAACTTACGTTTTTATATATTAGTAAGATATATAGGGGTCATTCCATAAAATTTTTACAACCCAAAACATAGATTTGTCCGAAACAATTTTTTTTATGATCTGGATGAAAAACATATCGACACGTATTTTTTTATTTTACCGCATTATGCGAATTTTTCGAGTAATAATTTTTCAAACTTTTCGAAATCGAAAAAATACGGCAGTTAGAACATATTTTAAAGGGTTGCTGTTTTAAAACGAGTTGTCCTACAAAAACGAAATTTACAGGTTATCTTAATAATCGTTCACACTTTTTAAATATAAATAAATAAAAATTTATTTTTTTTTTCATACAAAATAAAATAAATTTTTTTTTTTTAATAAACTAAAGTCAATAGCGAAAAAAAGCCATGCTTAAGGTTGTTTATTTTTAAACCAAAATAAGTGTACGGTTTGTAGAACATGTCATTAAAATTTCAGAGTGGGTAGCGAAATAGTTTTTTTGCAAAAACTATTTGTTTACAACCACCTCAGCTCTAAGCATGCAATATACCATACAAGGCCGATGGCGGGCACTATTTTTGTATAATAATTTATATGAGTTGATATTTTTTTCAACATATTCGAATGCACTATTTCAACATCTATAACGAATAAAAGCTGTAAGTAAAAAACATTAATTTGTTTAACCAAAAACCGAACAAAATTTAAAAGTTTTATTTTTTTAGAAAACGTTTTATCCAGCTTTGGTTTGTGTGAGGTGGGCAAATTTCGACTGATAGAATTTGAGGTAATTAAAATATGAAAACAAACACTTTAAGCAAAATTATTTGAGAAAGATATACCACATTCTATTTTTATATACGTCAGAGCATTATTTGCAGTACTGCTCGCCCACGCTATGCGCTTTTATGTTGCATTACGACGCATTAAATTTAGCAATTCAAAAATATTGCTACTGCGCAATGTATTACTAATTTAGTGCAAATCTTTTTCTGAGCAGGACTGGGGAACTTAATTAAACTTGCAGATTTCGGAATTGTAGTTACGAGTTATAACTTTAATAGCTCAGTGATTTTTTTAATTTTGCTTTGGAAAATGTCAGCAAGTAAATTCATTACTCGTTGCAGTAACCCTTTCAAAAAAAAATCGCATATTTCAAAAGCACATAGAACTAACTTGCGTCGGGCATCGAAATATATGTGTGAACAATTCAAATGCTTGTGCCCAACAGATCTCCTGTGCCGTTCTTGCAGACGTGATTTCAGCAAATTTACTCATTCAGAACCAACTTGCGAAGAATCGGAATATTCTGATACAGATGATATTGATTCTCTTTTTGAATGTGACAGTGAGGTAAGTTAGCAGTGGCAAATTAACTTTCATTAGAATTGTTTAATCCCTAATTTTAATTCAGGAGGAAGGAAAGTACAGTACCCTATCTCTAAATGAAATGAAACTTCAATTCCATGATTCTAAAACATCTCAACAAGAAAAAATTAAGTTGATAAATCTTTTAGACACAAAATGGAGTATAAACAAGACAGCAAAAATGATAAATACCTCGCGATACCTTGTCTCAAAGGCGCGAAAATTGCGAGGAGTGGAAATTTCTTCTTTGAATAACAAAGGAAATAGTAAGATTTTGTTTGCGTTTCATGTAAGAAGCACTAAGCAAATTCCAAACTCTTTTCAGAAAAAGCTATCTCTGAGGAAAAAAAAAATATGGTTCAAAAGTTTTTCGAAAACGATGACATAAGTTATCTGATGCCGGGACAGAAAGATAAGAAATCAGTTAAAATCGATGGAAAATCAATTATTTTTCAAAAGCGTCTTGTGTTGGGAAACCTTAAAGAAATTTATTCAAAATTCAGTGCTGATAATCCTGATATAAAAATTGGCCTATCTAAATTTTGCTCTTATAGACCACCTCATTGCATTTTAGCAGGTTCCGGAGGCACACATACGGTTTGCACGTGCCCTATCCATGAAAACATGAGACTTATGACATTAGGTAAGAAATCCTAGGGATATTCGAATACAAAAAACATTAGGTACATATATGCTTCTAACGATATTTTAGGCAGTAATTTGGTGTTTCTAATGAGAAAGGAAGAACTGCCAGTAATTAACTACGAGGACGTGATATTGCTCTCAGTGTGCCCCAATCCAAAGGAGGAATGTTTTTTCAGTTTATGCAGTGAGTGTTCAATTTCAAAAACACTCGAGGACCTGCTCCGTTCAATATTTCAAAAATACCAAATTAGTGAAGTTAGTTATAAAAGTTGGGCTTCACAACCTAGAACATCATTGAAAACCATAAATATTTCTAGCGAAAGCTTTATCTACAACTATTGTTCGGGCAGTAAAACATTTCTTAAGCATTCATTTATAGCAAAAGAGCAAACCAGTTATTACAAAACTTAAAAAAAAAACTTGCAGACCGACCAATGTTTAGTGACGTGTGATTTCGCTGAAAATTATGCTTTTGTTTTACAAAACGCAGTTACAGGCTTTCACTGGAATAATGACCAGGCAACAATTTTTCCAATTGTGTTCTACTACAATGATACTGGAAAAATTAAGCATCAAACACTTATTTTCATTTCCGATTGCAAGAAGCATGACTCGGTAGCCGTTTACATGTTTTTAAAATCGCTAAATGAGTTTTTATCAACTTACTATTTAAATATACGCAAGATTATTTACTTTTCTGATGGAGCTCCGCAGCAATTTAAAAATCTGAAACACTTCACAACGATATACCACCATCAACAGGACTTTGGTCGATCTGCAGAATGGCACTTCCATGCCACAGCACACGGAAAAGGTCCATGCGATGGAGCAGGTGGCGCTTTAAAAAGAAAAGCTCGAAAAGCTAGCCTCCAGATGACGTCAGATAATCAAATTAGTACTGCATATGAACTTTATGAATGGGCCGAGAAAAATGGAACTTTTTCTAACATCAAGGTAGCTTTTCGCAGCGAGAATGATTACGAAACTGCAGCTGAATTTTTGAAAGAGCGATTTAACAATTGCCGAACTATACCAGGAACCCAGAAGCTTCATTTCGTACAACCAGAATCAAACTTTCAATTGAAGACCAAAATTTACTCTGCTTGCGAAAAATTTAAAATCGTGAATTTTCGTAAATAACAAGGACACCACATTTAAAAATTATTATTTATTTATAAAATATTCTGCTATTTGAAATATTTTTTTAAATTGAATTATTATTATTTTGTTGTATGTTAAACTTACTTGTTTATCGATAAGTATTAAAAAATAAAATGTATGAGTTTTGTTCGGTGTTTAGTTAAACAAATTAATGTTTTTTACTTACAGCTTTTATTCGTTATAGATGTTGAAATAGTGCATTCGAATATGTTGAAAAAAATATCAACTCATATAAATTATTATACAAAAATAGTGCCCGCCATCGGCCTTGTATGGTATATTGCATGCTTAGAGCTGAGGTGGTTGTAAACAAATAGTTTTTGCAAAAAAACTATTTCGCTACCCACTCTGAAATTTTAATGACATATTCTACAAACCGTACACTTATTTTGGTTTAAAAATAAACAACCTTAAGCATGGCTTTTTTTCGCTATTGACTTTTGTTTATTAAAAAAAAAAAATTTATTTTATTTTGTATGAAGAAAAAAAAAATTTGTATTTATTTATATTTAAAAAGTGTGAACGATTATTAAGATAACCTGTAAATTTCGTTTTGTAGGACAACTCGTTTTAAAACAGCAACCCTTTAAAATATGTTCTAACTGCCGTATTTTTTCGTTTTCGAAAAGTTTGAAAAATTATTACTCGAAAATTTCGCATAATGCGGTAAAATAAAAAAATACGTGTCGATTTGTTTTTCATCCAGATAATAAACAAAATTGTTTCGGGCAAATCTATGTTTTGGGTTGCAAAAATTTTATGGAATGACCCATATACATAACAATAAACCAAGACGCATTAAACTTTGTATGTTCGATTGCAACACGAAGAGTAATACCAAAACAAATTTTCAAACTTAATGTGTGTTCGTCTCCAAAAATTGACAATGGAAAATTGCAAAAAAATCGCATTTTTTACCCTGAAAAGCTTTGAAATAAAAGCCGCATTCTTCTGGAAGATATCGCTCCGGCTTACGCTCATTTTTCACTATAAAGCTAAGGGTACACCTAGCGACGCGACCAAATATTCTTGGAGGTTCTTATGGAGCAGAGTACACCTAGCGACAGCAGCACCACGCGACACGACGCGACACAACAATGTTGACCAAATAGGCAACTATTTGGTCGCGTCGTGTCGTGTCGCAAGGGGTACCCGCACCTTAAGACTTTACCAACAGATGTCGGTGCGCTTTCACGTAGATCGGCTGTGCCGAAGGCTATATACCTTTCATGAATAAGCGTCACGATTTTCACTGTTTGATCCCCAGTACAGCCTGTGTGAATTTAACTTTAGCTCATACTGAAATTATCGGAGCTATCGATTATATGGGGACGATGTGTTATATTGGTCCAATCTCATTGATTTTTAACATCGACATTCCACATTCTAAAATAGCAAAATTTACGAAATTTCACGTTCCTACCGATATAATTACAGGAGTTATCTACCAAAATCCGTTTATCGAAACAATCGATTGTATGGGGGCTATGTGAAATATTTATCCCATTTCAATGATTTTCAACATCGATATTTTACATATAAAAATAGCAATACTTACAAAATTTCACGTTCCTATGTGTTTAATTACAGGAGTTATAGCCCAAAAACCGTTTATCGGAATAATCGATTGTATGGGAGCTATGTGAAATATTTATCCCATCTCTATGAGTTTCAACATCGATATTTCACATATAAAAATAGCAATACTTACAAAATTTCACGTTCCTACGTGTTTAATTACAGGAGTTATAGCCCAAAATCCGTTTATCGGAATAATCGATTGTATGGGAGCTATGTGAAATATTTATCCCATCTCTATGATTTTCAGCATCGATATTTCACATATAAAAATAGCAACACTTATAAAATTTCATGTTCCTTCGTGTTTAATTACAGGAGTTATAGCCCAACATCCGTTCATCGGAATAATCGGTTGTATGGGAGCTATATGTTATATTGGTCCGATCTTGCTGGTTCCGACAAATGATTCCTATATTGGAAAATGGTGGCCGCATACCAAAGGGACTAGTTTGCGTTCAAACAGACAGACAGACAGACGGACATGGCTAAATCAACTCATCTCGTCATCCTGATCATTTCGGTATACTTATTGATGGGTCTATCTCTTCTTCTTCTCATATTTACAAACATCGGACCAAAGTTATAATACCATTTCATGTTCATGAAAGGTATAATTAACGGGGCTACAAAACTGCATACTCGAAAAAATTTTGCATGTTCTTTAGGCCGAGCAATTGAAAGCTTGGTGGAGCGTACTTAGATCCTTTTGGCTCCAATCATTAAAGCAATAAAATTTTGTACGTTTTTGGCCTGACAAATATATGGCACTAAAATGTCCAAAATGCTTTGGATTGCATTGTCAACAAATAGACACTATACTTAACTTTACAAATATGGGTATAACTCAATTTAAAAAAAAAAGTCACTTAGATCCTTTTGGTTCTGAGCCCTTCAATTCTAATTTCTGTGGCAATAAAGCGTTCAGCAGAATCAAAGAATCAATCCGTGACGTACGTCACGTACGTCGAAATAACTGACAGCAAAGTAGACTGCGGATGTTTGTATGCGTAACGCCAGATAAGACGGATACGTCAAAGTAGAAATTGCTCTAAAATTGACGTACGTGACGCAGGTGACGTATTGGCGGACTGATTCTGCCGAAAGCTTAAGGGCGAACTACCAAAGTTGAGTTTGGTCAAATTGACTTATTAACACAATCTAATTCCCCGTATTAAGATCTTCAATAATACAAATTTTTACCGCATTTGCTTAAAAATTGTGTATTTTATAGCCAACCCATTTCGAAATTTCATACATTTACAATAAGTACAGTTTTGAATTTCGAAACGTTCTACTGAAAAACTTAAAAAACAACAAGTTTGGTCGTTGCCCTTATTGCCACAGGTTTTATAGTTTGGACAAATTTTCGTACTTTAGACTTTGATTTGGTTGTTATAATTAAAATTGGCATAGCCTATAGGTAAGCTATAATTTTGGCCACGGAAAGGAAGTCTAAGGGTCTATTGCAGAATTGGGTCGGGAATTGTCGTGAAAGGTTAGATATGCTTTAGTTTCTTAGATTTAATCCAACAATATTGTGACCTACACTCTAAAAACATGAAATTGTGTCATATTGGCTTAGTTAAGAGCCTTACTACAGGAAAACAGCTTTAAGGTAGTGAATGTGTTTGTGGTGGCACCTCCAATACAAATGGAATTTTTCATTGTCCGTATCTCTGGAAGTATTCGGGTTAGACCACTGAAATTTGGTGAGAGGCTGTATGAGATCGATCCCTAAGACCTCTAAAAAAACTCGAGTTAACGAAAAAAGGGGCGTGGCACCTCCCATACGAAAGAAATACTTCATAGCCCATATCTCTAGAAGTATATAGGTTAGACCGCTGAAATTTTGTGAGGAGTTATATAAGATCAATCCCTGGTACCTCCTATACGAAGGAGATAAGGATATGGATTAAAATATATATAGGGATCGGGTTAGAGAAATGCAGGGAAATAAATTTGTGGCAGGACAACGTCGGCCGGGTCAGCTAGTATTTACTAAATTTGATAATTATATGTATGGCCTTCATAATACATAACTTACTTGGACAAAAACTACTTTTTAGTCAATATCTAATGCTGATTTCGTTTCATCGAAAAAATGTACACTTTCACGTTGAACATGTTTACACTCTTGCACAGAACACTATAAAGATGCGATAGAAGTGTACCCGTTCTGCATGAACCTGTTATCGATAAAACGAACATAAAACACTGCCCCGTTTGCTATACTATGTGCTTGAATAATTAGGTTTCGTTTTTCACCCATATTTAATTGTTATTGCAAAATCCAATTTATATATATTATCTATGAAATAAATTTTTCGTCACCTGATTTTCAGTGCAACCAGCTACCCTGTCAAAGCTTCAGAGGGTAAAAAGTGTGAGTTTTTTACACTCTTGAAGTGTAAATTTTTAGGAAACGAAAACATATCATGTTTGACGTTTTACCTTCATTTTGCAAACGAAAACGGAAAATTGAAGAGTGTAACAAAAATGCGCATTTTTTTGATGAAACGAAGTCACCATAAGGTGACGGCGATTCTGCAAAATTTTTTTTTTTTTTTAGTTATATCACATATTTTATCGATGAAGATCGGTGTATGGAAATCAGGATCGATCTATCTAAATTTTCGCGATATTTGCAAAGGGTAGTTGGACGCTTTTGCTAAAATATCAGTGATTAAATTTGTTACTTTCCAAAAAGACGTGGAAAATTTTAAATATATACGATGGAAATTATTGTAAGGGCATGCCAAATGTATATACCCTACAAGACAGATTGTCATTGCTGTCAGCTAAACGATCATCGATTCAATCATTTCACACGAGGAATAAGAAAAAGTTGATGTCAACAACTGTGTCCGTGTGAGTTTTTGTCTCTCTCTAGCACATTGATAACGCCTTTGAATTAAGCATATAGCTGTACTCTTCTTACTCACGCTATTTTTGGATCAGTGATGACTTCATTACTATCGTCACAGTGATGTCACAACTGACAGTTCTCAAAACCTGCCAAATCTGATATGAAAATGATGTTTACTGTTCATTTTTAGTAGAAAAATTGATTTATTTCATAAATATTTCATATTTTTATAAAATTTAATTATTTATTGATTGAAATTCAGTGTGAAATGTATGTGTATCATTAACAAATAGTGACAGTAAACATAATTTAATAATAATTAAAACTAATCCGCGAGTTGCTTCCTTTGCGTATATTTTTTCTGTTTTGCGATGATGGCTTCTTGAAATTGCTACCCGCATGTAAATACGCGCCGTAGGACACGGCATTTGAGGCTCCTTTGATACGATACATACACAAAGTCTGCAAAAAGAGAAAATTTAGAATTAATACTACATTCGATAAGGCATGTAAATCAGCCTTATCAAGCTATTTCCATGAAAAACGGTTTCTTCTTTTTTAATCGTAATGGCGTCACTACAACCACTGGCAATAATTGAAATTATATTCCTAGGGTCTAATTTTTTAGTTCGCCCCACACATTCCGCAAAATTTTTATATTAATTTAATTTTGATTTAAAATTTTTATTTTCTTTATATGTTTTATTATAAAATGATTTCCGCATTTCGGTACTTATCTTTTTATGGTTTTTTCGCAGCTCCTGGTAGTTTTTTTAAATAAATTTGCAGTTTCAGCTTTTTCACACGAGCAACTTTTAACGAACTTTTTCCAATAACGCTTTGAGGTTATAATTTTTTCAAATTTTGAAAATCCAACATAAGTGATGACATTTTGATTTACATATGACAATTAGTGTTGACAATAAAATCAAATCGGATAAACTATTCTAACATAAATATAAAGTATATCTGTCTCACATGCAAACTGAGTTTTCTGTGTGTTCTTTTTTTCTGCAGCAGGTCTCCCATTTGTGCCCATTTGTGTTTTTTGCATGGTTCTCAGAAGTCTTTGGGTACAAGCAAACATCAGTGGGTGAACAAACGAACAGACGTGTAACTGAATGTCAATGTTTTGGTCACAACGTCATCAGCGCTGGCAATTAGAGTGCGAGTGTGTTAGTAAAAATATCAGCCCGTCTTGTAGGGTAGTTAAACAAGTAAGGAAGTCTAAGTTCGGGTGAAACCGAACATTACATACCCAGCTGTGCACATAAAATGCTGTTATTCTTTGTTTTGTATACCTAGTTTCGTAAATCTATCTCACACCGTTCTGAAGTTGTTAGCAGTCGAATTTAAAAATTGCTTGACTCATAAGTGGGCGGTGCCACGCCCACTTTCCAAAATTTTGAAAAAATTATGTAAAGAATATGAAAGTTGATGTATGTACCAAATTATATTATTATAGCGAAATCAGTTAATTAGATATGGACTTTTCAATATTTCCACCTCCTTTCAATATAACTTTTATGAAAAAGTAGGCGTGGTCGCGAAGCGATTTCGTTTATTTTCTATAGCTGAATTTACCACAACAATAGTATGTCCTCTACGAAATTTCGTTATACTAGCATAAACTGTTCTGAAGTTATTAAGAGTCAAAATTTTAAAATTTCTTCAAATATACGTGGGCGGTACCACGCCCCCTTTTCAAAATTTTTTATAAAATCGGCCTTAGAACATCTAAATCAATACATATTGCAAATTTTATCATTGTAGCTGCTTCTAATATTGAATTAACCCATTTTATACGTTTTTCGAAATTTTCGATATCGAAAAAGGGGCGTGGTTATGGTCCGATTTTACCTATTTTCAATAGCAATCTATTCTGAACCCAAATAAGTACGCATGCCAAATTTGGTGAAGATATCTCATTATTTCCTCAAGTTATCGTGTTAACGGACAGACGGACGGACGGACGGACGGACGGACAGACGGACGGACATGGCTCAATCAAATTTTTTTTCGATCCTGATCATATTGATATATGGAAGTCTATATCTATCTCGATTCCTTTATACCTGTACAACCAACCGTTATCCTAACAAAGTTATAATACCCTGTGTACAAGTACAGCTGGGTATAATAAGCTTGTCAAAATTTAAAGCAAGACTACCTTTAAAACAAATTTAAAGTACTAAATACTTACAATAAAGAAAATTAAATTTTTCATATTGAAAAATACACGTATAAAGAAGTAACGATTGTATTTATATGATAAAAAGTGGCAATAAACAGGAATAAATGATAATTTAACCAATCCTTCCCGTTGGAATCGACTTTCCAAACTTTATTATTGATCCAGAAGTAACGCGAGTGACGAAATTCTTGTAAATTAAAATAATTAAAGTAAGCTTTCAAAGCCATTTCACAAAGTTTAAGACTCTAATGCAGTGTTCATGCTCAGTTTTAAATGCTGCGTTTACCATTTTCGGACATACATTTCGAAGATGCATTCATGCTGCCGCATTTCTAATGCATTTAGCTGACGGTTGCAGGTTATAAGCATGTTTACAAAAAGTCGAACTTTTTTTTATACATTTGGTCTGTTTATATTGTTTCAAAAGCATCACTTTAATTGTAGTTTCACTTTTTTTAATTTTATTTGAACACACGCGCGCGAATTTGCTAGTTTTTCAAAAAAATAAATTTTTCAATTGTTACGAATGACAGAGAATGGAACATGTCAAGAAAAAGTCACTAGTGATGGAACTTCGAAACGATTATTTCGTAGCAGAATACAGAGAGTACATGTGGATTAATAATGCTAATGTAAAAATATTGAAGCATTTAGTTGCTTTTGGTGTCAGAATTTGTATGAAAAATGATAAAGTAAATCCTGCGTTTTGGGCTTAATGCTTAAATGCAAGATGCTGGCTCAGCTTGAACAGGCTATAAAAATGCTCCAAAAACTCTGAGCTAAAAATTGTAACGCGAGTGACGGACAGCTTTTCTTTATTTTTTCTTTTAAATACTAAAATAATTAAATTTTTTTTGGCAAAGCTCCTCTAGCTAGATGTGACGATATCACAATATTATTTGGAAATGTTAAATGTAAAGCGTAAAGTCACTTTAGCTAGTAAAAAATTGTTTTTGATGTAACGCGAGTGGCGATGGAAATGCCCGTAAGTACCCTGCAGCGAAAGCAACTAGTTGAAAACTACTTTACAACTAGTTGGTGCACCGGGCCCAACTAGTCAGTGCTTTGTCTTTTTTTCATACAAGCAACTGGTATTTTTTACGTGTTGATGTCCTAACAAATTGTCAATTGTCAGATTTCGACCAGAACATACCAGTCATCTACTAGTCATGATATACTAGAACTATAGTAGTAAAGTACCAGTCCCATACTAGTTCAACTTGGATTAGTATAAATTCCATCAAATGAACTACTCCCCATACTAGTCCAAAAAGGACTAGTATTAAATTTTTGTGTCCCATATTAGTCCAAAAATCATTCCACCTGGACAAGTATGATTTCAACCAGAATTTTTATGACTTATGGGCGGTACGTAGATCAAAAGTAATTCCTTCAAGAAAATAGGCCTTTTTTCTTGCGTGAACAATAGTAGTATGGAAGTAATTTTGACGTTTAAAAATCCATGGTGAATAGTGAAAGAAGCAAGAAGAAGAGCAGAGAAATGAAATTTAAGGGCTGATTTTGTAAGTCACGATGACTAAGCGCGCTGCAGGCACTCACATTTACATTGTTATTGATTTAATATAATTAGGCGAGAAAATATGAAATTGTGTGAAAAAGGTGAAAGATTGTTATAGTGAGTGTTTGTTTTTCTTTTATTTGTTGCATTTGTAAGTGTTTATTTACTGCATTTCCTTTGAAGTTGGGAAACCTTACCGAAATGCATAGATTTGTTTACAGCATATACCAAGAGCTTAAGCACGTTGAAACCCGTCGGAACATGTCGCCAAACTTTTGCTTTTTTGCGAAAAACAACGTGTACCGTAACGTGTTTAGATAAATGAAGGTTATTTTTGGCAAAATTTTGTTGATACCCAAAACCCGGTTTTGTAAATGTCCTTTAAATTATTAAAATGCATAACCGTTTAGTGTGCCTAAAAATAGTGGTATACTTTCACTATCCCGTACGAACACATGACTTAATTTGGACTTCTCGCTCATATGCGACTATTTCACCTATGATATATGACTATTTCTATGATATCAAGGCATGGACAGAGGAGCTCGAAAAAGACCGCCAGAATAAGGCGAAACAACTTCTACTCAAGTACTCGAGCATATTTGACAAGGATGGTTCAAAGCCAGGTAGAACCAATGTTGTGAAGTATCAAATTGATACCGGTGTTGCGAGGCCAATCCGCCAAGCTCCTCGAAGTGTTCCCTTGGCCAAACACCAAGTGGCAAGAGAAATTATACAGGAAATGAGTGAGAGCGGCTTGATCGAACCATCAGCTAGTCCATGGAGCTCACCGGTAGTGCTACTGAAGAAAAAGGATGGAAATATGTGGTTCTGCGTGGATTACCGGAAGCTGAACAACGTAACGAAAGAGGACAGCTATCAGTTACCGAGAATTGACGATACTCTGGACCACAGTATAGACAGTAGTTGCACTCACTAACACAAACGTACTTATATTCACCTCCATAGAGAACTTGGGGTTGCAGTCAACTATTTTCAGCCATTTCAGGGTGTTGTGTTGCAAATTTTATGAGGTAATAAATTATTTTAAAAGAGGAGAAATAGTCAATTTTAGGATTTTGCGTTTTAAGTAAAACTATATATGTATATATTAGGTTATATTTCTAAAAAAAAAGAAATTACTATTTTACAACTCATACAAGAACCAATGCACAGCGTTTTTTCTCACGCATAGGAGTATTCAGTCGAAAACAAATACAGCTTTATTGCGTTGCGTGACATTTATAACTTTGACAAATACGCACAAAACCAAAAAATATACAAGGAAAAATCAGCTGATTATATCATCGTACCCAAAAAGATAAAACTAGATCAAGTCTGCGTTAACGCGTGTTAAAACGCGGTTATAAGACAGGTTGCCTTTGTCTACGTGCATTTATGTCAGCTGTCAAAATTAAATGTCACAACGAGACGCTACAGTTGTTTCTGTTTTCAGAGTACTTTGCAATGTATTCCAATGTTGTTACTCCTTGGAGTATCTATTTTCAGAGCGATCGTGTCGTGATTTTGGTCAATAAAGCATGAGCAATGATCGGCTTTCAATAAGCTGAAGGTGGTCCGCTGAGGTATTAGAAAGTATTACAATTGAAGTACTCCAATATCACAAAATTGAAACACATGATCCAATGATTTTTGCAAAATTTTACGCAAAACAAATTTCGAAATTTGAGAATTTTTCGACAAAAAGCTTATCGTGCCAATCTAAATAAATTTCACTAGTGAACCTTTTTCATACATTTTCGCTCACAAATTATATGAGAGGGAGAAAATCCGCAAAGTAAGAAATTATTTAGAATCTGCCTGTATATTTTCTTGTGGGTTAGAGTGTAAAATGTACTTTAAAAAACGTAAATGGTTGTTAATATTCGCAAAATTTGCTACGAAGAAACCCATTGTATTCGAGAAACTGTAAAACGTATTCCAGAAAAATCAAATGTACTTCAGAAACATCTTCTGGATTGGAATTTGTTGTTTCTGAAGTAGAACTGATTATTTTGGAGTACATTTTTAAGCTTCTGAAGTCTAATTTACGGTCTCGAGTACAAATTACAGTTTATGAAGTACAATTTATAGTTTTTGGAGTAGAGTTGATTATTCTAAAGCATATTTTACAGTTTTTAAAATACAATTGACTATTCTGAAAATAATTGTATGGGTCTTGGACTATCATTCACTATTCTTAAATGCATTTAACCTTATCTAAAGTATTTTTACGGTTTTTGAAGTACGAGTGAAAAAGGTGTAGAAAAAATAGTTCTATTATAAATTTAGTTTTTTGATTATTATGTGTTATCCGTCATAATTTGTAGGATGTTCTTGAGCAAGCCCATTTAGTCTTGTATATATCTGTCTCTGTCCAACAATCTGAACGAAATAAAGTAGGTACTAAATTTAGCGTCAGATAGACCCTTGGAAAGGGTATCAAAGGGTTGACGCTAACTTAAGTACCTACTTTATATCGATTATGAACATGCCTAAATTGTTTTAACCGTTTTAAACTGAAAGGAAAACCAGTTTGCAGGTCAACGTGAAGTATTAGAGAAAAAATCACTATCTAACAAATACTTCAACAAAATGCAGCCCTGAGTGATTAAACACAACCCTATCACGCGTGGTGAAAATCAAAAGGAAATAAAAAAAGTTGTGCAAATGATGAAAATTTATATTAATTTGTTTCATTTATAACAGATTTGATTTTAGCCTCCCCAAAAAGGAGCATAAACGCAGAGGGTATTAGTTTCCTTTAGGGGTCAACTGCTAATATATTAGCTAAAATTATGGGAGATAGCTCAAAAGACGGGCTTTGGACTCAGGATCACGAATCCGGAAGCGCTTTTTTTAATTTTTTGTTTTAGTGAAAAGTTATGGTCAAAAAACCGAAAAATGACCCGGGTCCAATACCAAAAATGGGGCGCAATCCATGGTATTTATGTACGAAACACTTTTCTGAGTTGGCGGCCTTCGGCCGCGCTTATAAAAAATAACCCTGGGCTACGCCATCCCAAGTCCGGACGTGTGACATAACCGTGGCTACCGCCACGGCGGGACTTTTTTGGCACGTTTTTAGGGACAGTCTAATAAAATTACAACAACCACATGAAAACTTGAAACTTTGATTGCAAATATCTCTGCAGAGAAGCAAAATATTAAAAAAGCGCTTCCGGATTCGAGATCCTGAGGCCGAACGCCGTCTTTTGAGCTATATCACATAATTTTAGCTAATTTATTAGAAGTTGACCCCTAAAGGAAACTAATACCACGCAGAGTGCATAAGATTAATTCATTCATTCAAGATGCAACAAAAAAGGCCTTGGGTAGCAACTGCCGTATGGGCGACTGTTATGGTACCCCCTGGGACATTGTATAGATGGAATAAAAAGGCCTCCGGCGGCAGCCACGATTACGTGCAGCTTGCAATGCTCCATTGCAACTTGTAGTTCATGGTTTTTGTTCACAATAACAATAGTCCTCATTTGCCAGGTACTGGAAATACTTATCCGGTTAGTAATAAGTATTTCAACTTCTCCAGCTAATATTTAGACTGGACACTCCTAAAATAAAAACACATTAGTTTTTATATATAAGATGACTCATAGTTCATTAACACCGTACCTTGACATTAAAGCTACCAGATAATCGTATATTACTATTAAATAAATAGTATAAATAAATATAAAACTGCAAGCAAAATATTTTCTTTATTTTGTTTTGGAAAGTTTCTAATAATTTCAAATTCACCTCAATGTCCTCAACTAACTGGGGTGCTTTTTTGCGCAAAACTACTATTTAATAGCATCGTTCATAAAGAGCCGATCATCAATATGCATTTGTACGAAATTTTACAATATGGCCTTTAATATAAATTTTTTATACTTCTTGTAGTGCAGTAAATTCATGATATTATATTAATTCGTGGAATATATACATTAAATTCATTTTTTTTCTTGAAATATTTCTAAAGTTTTTTTTGTTACTGAAATGCAACCATGCGTCCGCGAAATTCCATCCTACCATGGATTTCAACTCTGAAAAATTCACCTCCATGGAGAACTTTCACCTCAGTGCAAATACTGGTTATACTGTGCTCTGGACTCACTATCTGGTACGAAATGGTTTTCTACACTGGACTTGAAAAGCGGCTATTGGCAAGTGGAGGTTAAAGATGAGGATAAGGAAAAGGCAGCATTCAACGTTGGAGAGGGGCTGTGGCAATTAACGGTAATGCCCTTTGGACTATGTAACGCTCCAGCTACTTTTAAGAGACTCATTATTCGTGGTCAAAGATCCATATTTGAGGGTTTTTTTGGATTTTCCCTCGGCTTTTGACGCCGAATAACTTTTCTAGCACCTTTCGGATCGATGGAAACCTTTGCAGTTCTCTTTCTGGGGTCAAACCTAAGTTTTCCACAAAAATTTGGCTCTATCGGAACTTATGTTATACAAGATATCTAAATTTGCCGGAATAGTAGTTTTTGATTTTTTGAATGGAGAGAAGGTGGATCTATCTCGAGAACTATAGGCTTTACAAAAACAACTACTTTCATTGTCTATGGGGAACTTCGTGACAAACACCCGGTATAAAAAAAATTTCTAAAATTATTAACGTTTCCAAGAAAAGTCTTTATAAGTTCATACGTGGCATATATGTGCACACAATTTGTTTTACAATCGCGATATCTCAGAACTGGTAACTCCATTTTGGTAGAGAATTTTCAGGTGTACAACTTGACCTCAGATAGGTTTTAGAAAAAATTTAACGTTTTTGAGAAAAATCCAAAAAAAACCTCAAATTTTGACAATCAGAAAATGTAAAATGGAGATTTTTGCTACCATTTTCGAAAATGAGCAGCTACGATTTTGATTAAAACTGATTCTGAGAGCAAATATTGTGTAGAAAGAGATGGCACCAAGCGTTTTCTATGACATTTTAGTTCATCCTAAACTTCCTTCAGGACCACCGTGCACAATATTAATGGCAAAAAAAATTTCATATTAAGTAATACGGTTCTTTTATTTAGATAATGTCGCACTATTTGTCCCGGATGAACCATGGAATGCGCCAAAAGAAAAATCTAGAATATCGCTCAAAAAAGTAGAAAATGCGACGTTTTTTTACTTTTTGAAGTTATGAAAAAATTTTTTGGCGTCCATATCATCATTTCATTTAATTTTACTTAATTTTATTTTTTCCATTCTTATTGTTCTTTTCATTCCTTTCCTTTCCTTTGCTTAACATTCATTTCTTTAATTTCCTTCCCTTTATTTCTTTTCCTCCCTTTTCGTTCCCTTTTTTTTAATTTAATTTTCTTTCCTTTCCCTACCTTTCATTTCCTCTTTACTTTTCTCTCTTTTTGTTCACTTGCCTTTACATTATTTTGCTTTCCTTTCCTTTGCACTCCACTACACTTCTTCGTTTCTTTTCATTTAAATGCCACTCCACTCTTTCCCTTTTCTTTCCTATCTATTATTTTTTCCTTTCCTTTCTTCTGTTGTTGTTGTTGTAGCGAGGTGTAGCCCTGCCTAAATGTCAGACAGGGTCACCCCGAGTGTATTGCTCTTGGCCGGGTCGATATAAGAAAACGGCCCGGGTCGTTTCGGCACGATGGGTACAGCACAAGTACTGGTACCGTTCTCGTAGAACCGGCAATACAAGAAACTAGCCGAGTAGGCCATGTAGGTCATTTAGCGTTAACCAGGGTGCACCAACGGGGAGGCGACCTACTTTTACACCCCTTTCTTCTTTCTTCTCATTTGCTTTCCTTTCCCTACCTTTATTTTCCTTTAATTTTCTTTACCCTCCTTTCCTTTCTCTTAATTTTCTTTTCTTTCCCTCCATTTCCTTTTCTTTATAATTTTATTAATTTTGTTTTGCTTTATTTTGTATTATTTCCTTTCCTTTCATTTCCAAACAAATCCTTTCTTTACTTGCAATAATCAGCATGTGACTATTCGCGTCGCGTTGCGTTTTATAAAATCAGCCTATTAATATTTCTTCAAGAAATATACGGCTTGTGTTGCCGTATTCGTATTTCACAAAAAAATAGTAGTAGAGTTTCGTAGCAATTTTCTTGTGAACTGCGTACCACCTCAAGAAAAATTTAACAAGAAATCTACTTGAGCATTTCTTGAGCGTTTTTTATAAGGAATTTTTGCTTTTCTTGCGAATTGCGTACCGCTCTTTACCCTTTATTTTATGACTATTTGCTCTATCACGAAAAATCATCTGTGAATAATAAAAGAAATACTTAAATATAGTTTAAAAAAACTAAAACTCACGCTTTTAGAGAGTATTGAACTAAAAATTTGAATATAATTTTAAAAAACCTACACAGTAGTATTGTGGAAAAAACGTGGTCCGCTTGGTTCCATAATCTTCGTTTTTTATTTAAATTATTTTTACCTTTTTAGTGCAATATTCTTTAAAAGCGCGTGTTTTCGCTTTTTAAACTATATTTATTTTTACTTTTTAGTTAAATGTGTTATGAAGTAATCGATATATATACCGAAGTAAACCTCTGGGCCTCCACTTTCGTTTGATACCCATATTGTAGGCAATTTTCAATATTATTGGACAACCTCATTTTGACCGATAACTCAGTTATCGATAAATATATCGAAGTCCAAATGCAACCTCCTATCGTTTGACACCCATATTGAAGGCACATTTGAAGGTTTTTGTGACAGTCATATGCCACTATCGGGTAGACTGAAGTAGAGTTACATACAAACAAGCAAACAAACATGTGAATGTATGTACAAGTAAAGCTAATGAAAGCATAGTAAAGAAACTAGCATTATGTGGGAAAAGCGTCGAGCGCTCGATATACGAAAATTATGGCACAAAGCGGACCACGCTTTTTCCACAATACTACGGTGTAGGGTTTTTAAAATTATTTTCAAATTTTTAGTTCAATACTCTCTAAAAGCGTGAGTTTTAGTTTTTTTAAACTATATTTATTTTTTACTTTTTAGTAAAATTTCCTATGAAATTATCGATAAATATATCGAAAAATACAGCAGTCCAAACGAAACCTCTGGACTTCCACTTACGTTTGATACCCATATTGTTAGGAAATTTTAAGGCATTTGGCCTCAGATTTTGACAATAACTCAGTTATCGATACATTTATCGAAATATATCGAAGTCCAAATGAAACCTGGGGCCTTTCCCTTTCGTTTGATACCCATATTGTTGGGAATTTTTTAGGTTTTTGGGCAATCATATTTTGACCCATAACTCAGTTATCGATAAATTTATCGAAATATATCGAAGTCCAAATGAGACCTGGGGCCTTCACGTTTCGTTTGATATCCATATTGTAGGGAACTTTTTAGGTTTTTGGGCAATTATATTTTGACCGATAACCCAGTTATCGATCAATTTATCGAAATATATCGAAATCCAAATGAGACCTGGGGCCTTCCCCTTTCGTTTGATACCCATATTGTAGGGAAATTTTAAGGTTTTCAGGCAACCACATTTTGACCGATAACTCAGTTATCGATCAATTTATCGAAATATGTCGATGTCCAAGTGAAACCTGGGGCCTTCACCTTTCGTTTGATACCCATATTGTAGGGATTTTTTATTTTTTTGGGCAATCATATTTTGACCGATAACTCAGTTATCGATAATTTTATCTAAATATGTCGATGTCCAAATGAAACCTGGGGCCCTCCCCTTTCGTTTGATACCCATATTGTAGGGCATTTTTCAGGTTTTTGGGCAATCATATTTTGACCGATAACTCAGTTATCGATAAATTTATCGAAATATGTCGATGCCCAAATGAAACCTGGGGCCCTCCCCTTTCGTTTGATACGTATATTGTTGGGAAATTTTAAGGTTTTCGGGCAATAATATTTTGACCGATAACTCAGTCATCGATAAATTTATCGAAATATGTCGATGCCCAAATGAAACCTGGGGCCCTCCCCTTTCGTTTGATACGTATATTGTTGGGGAATTTTAAGGTTTTCGGGCAATAATATTTTGACCGATAACTCAGTTATCGATAAATTTATCGAAATATGTCGATGCCCAAATGAAACCTGGGGCCCTCCCCTTTCGTTTGATACGTATATTGTAGGGAACTTTTTAGGTTTTTGGGCAATTATATTTTGACCGATAACCCAGTTACCGATCAATTTATCGAAATATATCGAAATCCAAATGAGACCTGGGGCCTTCCCCTTTCGTTTGATACCCATATTGTAGGGAAATTTTAAGGTTTTCGGGCAACCACATTTTGACCGATAACTCAGTTATCGATCAATTTATCGAAATATGTCTATGTCCAAGTGAAACCTGGGGCCTTCACCTTTCGTTTGATACCCATATTGTAGGCATTTTTTAGGTTTTTGGGCAATCATATTTTGACCGATAACTCAGTTATCGATAATTTTATCTAAATATGTCGATGTCCAAATGAAACCTGGGGCCCTCCCCTTTCGTTTGATACCCATATTGTAGGGAATTTTTCAGGTTTTTGGGCAATCATATTTTGACCGATAACTCAGTTATCGATAATTTTATCGAAATATGTCGATGTCCAAGTGAAACCTGGGGCCCTCCCCATTCGTTTGATACACATATTGTAGGGAATTTTTTAGGTTTTTGGGCAATCATATTTTGACCGATAACTCAGTTATCGATAAATTTATCGAAATATGTCGATGTCCAAATGAAACCTGGGGCCCTCCCCTTTCGTTTGATACCCATATTGTAGGGAATTTTTCAGGTTTTTGGGCAATCATATTTTGACCGATAACTCAGTTATCGATAATTTTATCGAAATATGTCGATGTCCAAGTGAAACCTGGGGCCCTCCCCATTCGTTTGATACACATATTGTAGGGAATTTTTTAGGTTTTTGGGCAATCATATTTTGACCTATAACTCAGTTATCGATAAATTTATCGAAATATGTCGATGTCCAAATGAAACCTGAGGCGCTCTTCTTTCGTTTGATACCCATATTGTAAGAAATTTTTGAGGTTTTTGGGCAGTCATATTTTGACCGATAACTCAGTTATCGATAAATTTATCGAAATATGTCGATGTCCAAATGAAACCTGGGGCCCTCCCATATTGTAGGGAATTTTTTAGGTTTTTGGGCAATCATATTTTGACCGATAACTCAGTTATCGTTAAATTTATCGAAATATGTCGATGTCCAAAAGAGGCCCCAGGCCTTCACCTTTCGTTCGGAAACGGTCAAAATTCCGGAATCAAAATTCTGGGTCGACAAAATTCTGGAAATCGGAATTCCGCACTTCCTTCGCCTTTTTTGGCTGTATTTCAAAATTCTGGTTTTTCATAATTCCGGAATTTACGTTTTCCAGAATTAATTCTGGAAATTTTTTCCCCATAATTTGAGCTAAATCGTGTATTTTAATAAATTTGCTTATATTTAAGAAATATGCATTGACTATGATTTTTTGTCATAAGACAGAAAACCAGCGGAACAATTTGTCTTTCTACTCTTCCGTGTAGTGCGCACTTTTTTTGTTATCAACACGCATTTTTAATCATTAATTACAGAATTTTGCCTTAAACATTTAACATCAAGAAATGCCCTTAAGTTAAAAATTAGAAGAAAACAGAACAGTTTAAAATGTTTTAAAGAGCCAACTTGTACACTCAGGGAAAAACACCGTTCTAAAATGCAGCACCACAGGTCTCAATTTTAGATTTTCCATTTCTTGATCTTTTGTCTTATAAAAAGAACACTTGGTCTTGAAAATATACCACCCTGTCTAAAAATAACAACCAGGTTCTTGCAACGCGAACGAAGTTATCGAAAATAGAACGGTCGGTGTTGTCATCAGAACGATGTTGTCGAAAATAGAACGGCCGGTGTTATCATCAGAGCACATAACAAAAAGGTTACAACATCGTTGCATACTTCTAGGCATTTAGTCTGCAAACAACTTTAACAGAACAAATCCAACATCGAAGATACATACTGTCATTGCTGTCATAGAACAAAGCTGCAATTAGTCGCCGCCAAAGGTAAGTACGCGTTCCGCAGTCAAATCAGTGTGAGCTCTAGTCCCGGTCGAGGCAAACCACAGAACAACGTGAGAAATAATTGTTATTCAGAAGAACTCTGAAAAATAATTTTTTTTTTACTTTGACCCAAAATGTTCCTAAAATAAGCCCAATACGTTCTCAGAATAAGTTACAAATGTTCATAAATCAAGTCCAAACTGTTCATGGAACACAAAACATGTTCTTGAAAAATCCGTTCTCAAAATAAGACAATCGTTCACGAGTTAAGTCAAAACGTTACTGACAGACTTACCTGCACGAATGTTCTCAGTTTTGGACTTGTTTCGTTCGTTTTAGAACGATTTTTTCTTTGAGTGTATTGAAAAAATAGACATTTAAGTGAGAAAGTTATTAAAGTTATGGCGAATGAACTCTTATTTTTGGAACAAAATCTTCGCTGCAGTTGTTAAATGAGTGCGACTGCTGGATTATGGACGGTACATTTGACGTTGTTCCAACGATGACGAGGTAGATATTTTCCATACACGGAAGAGTAGAAAGACAAATTGTTCCGCTGGTTTTCTGTCTTATGACAAAAAATCAAAGTCAATGTATATTTCTTAAATATAAGCAAATTTATTAAAATACACGATTTAGCTCAAATTCTGGGGAAAATAGTGCGCACTTTTTTTGTTATCAACACGCATTTTTAATCATTAATTACAGAATTTTGAATTTCAGAATTTTGGTTTCCAGAATTTTGCAATTTAGAATTTCGTTATCCAGAGTTTTGGATTCCAGAATATTGACTTCCATAATTTTGATTTCCGGTGTTTCGACTTCCGGAATTATGAATGCAGAATTTCCAAAAAAGCAGAATTTTGACCCCAACCCCCTTTCGTTTGATACCCATATAGTAGGGAATTTTTTAGGTTTTTGGGCAATCATATTTTGACCGATAACTCAGTTATCGACAAATTTCTCGAAGTCCAAATGAAACCAGGGGCCTTCCCCTTTCGTTTGATACCTATATTGTAGGGAAATTTTAAGGTTTTCGGGCAACCACATTTTGACCGATAACTCAGTTATCGATAAATTTATCGAAATATGTCGATGTCCAAATGAAACCTGGGGCCATCCCCTTTCGTTTGATACCCATATTTTAGGGACATTTTACGGTTTTTGGGCCACTGGGGCTTAAACCGAACGAGAGTTACATACATACAAACAAGCAAACAAACAAACATACAAGTGAACCTAATAAAAGCGTGGTAAAAAGAAGCAAACGAAACGATTGAATTTGGTATTTTTTAACTGGTGTGATTTCATCCAGAAAAATTCAGTTGTATACTAGTATGGATGGCTTCTGTGGGTTCAGCCAGAAAATTCTAGTTGTATACTAATATAAAATGGACATTTCCTGACCAGTATGAGTTCTACCAGAAAAAGTTAGTTGTATACTAGTATGAAATGTTTATCTCCTGACTAGTATGAATCCAGACAGAAAATTCTAGTTTCATACTAGTATGAAATGGATATTTCCTAATTGTATGAGTTCTGCCAGAAAATTATAGTTTTATACTACACCTTTTCCAATTGTACTTTCGAAAGCATCAATTTGATTTTAGAAAGCATCATTTTGACTTTAGAAAGCATCAAAAGCACTTTAGAATAGTCAAATGTACTTTAGAAAGCTTCAAATGTACTTTAGAAGTCATCATTTTGATTTTAGAAAGCATCAAATGTACTTTAGAATAGTCAAATGTACTTTCGAAATGGTTAAATGTACTTTCGACGGTATAAATTTCCCTACATTAGAAATTTTCTAAAGTACATTTGACGATTTCAAAAGTACATTTGACTATTCTAAAGTGCATTTGATGCTTTCTAAAATCAAAATTATGCTTTCTAAAATCAAATTGACGCTTTCGAAAGTACTGCTGTAAAAGGTGTAGTTTGAGGTTTCGCTGCAGGGTATGTATTAAAATGAAAATCGAAAATGTGTAAAAAAATGTATTTATTTATTGGTTTAATTCCAGTATTCTGAAATTCTGTCTCATATCAAGTCACAAAATTTGTGATATTTTATTAGATACCATTTTTGGGACTTGAGATGAATTCGGTATTCTGTAAGAAGAAGTCACAAGAAATCCATTCGGTATTCTGTAAGAAGAAGTCACAAGAAATCCACCAAAGCCTTTCTATCTCTCATTTTAATGTTTGGTGAGTTCACAAATTGTCTAAATTTTCAGTAACGCATTTGGCATTCGTATTTTAGGTGTCGAAGTAGCCAGGCGTTAAACGCCCGGACTATCACGCGAGATGTCACAGGTACAAGAGCCAGCCCGCGGACAGTAAATTTTTATTTTTTTATTTAGTCTTTTAAATTTAATTAACTTTTTTATTTTCTTACTAATATATAAAAACGTAAGTTTATGAGTGACAGCGGATGTTTGCTACAATCTATTTTGATAACGGCTGCACATAATAAATTTAAATTTGGAAGGTAGATTTTGTAACAGATCGAGATGGCTATACGCTAAAAAATAAAGGCATTTGGAATGGTTTTGAAGATATCGCTCAAAATGTGGACCATGGTAGCCCTATTAAGTGATCGTTCAATATGGGCATCAAATGAAAGGTATTGATAAGTGTTTTAAAACGGTGTAACTTTCAGTCCAATATGAGACCCTCTTTTCGAGATACTGATTAAAATGTCAACCAGGAGGGGCCCTCGATGGTATTAGTGCGATACACAGAGCCAACAATGCCTAATAAAATAGAACAAAAGTCATAAGATATCTCTATAGATTTTCTTCAAGAAGATGTGCTTCTTATTATTGTAGAGACAGTATTTTTAATGTTATTAAGAAGATTTTCTTTTTAATATTTTAAATGAAAAATAAAATGATATTGCCCTCACCGAGAATCGAACTTACAATTTTCGGAATGATAAACCCAGCTGTTAACCATCAGGCCATCGCTCACTTTTGATTGCCAGCTTCTAATTACCGATATGTGTAGAGTTGTTAATGTTTCAAAGGAAAATCTTATAAATATATTTAAGAAGATTTCTTTTTAACATTTCAAATTAGGAAAAAAAAGAGAGAGAATCGAACTTACAATTTTTCGATTGCTAAACCCAGCTGCTAACCATCCGGCCATCGTATACTAATAATTGCCAGCGTCTAACTACACCTTTGTACTAAATGTATAGTTTTTTAATAAGAATTTCTTCTTAAAACCAAAAAGATTTCCCTACAGTTTTTTCTTCGTTTGCACCGTTGCGACTACCCCTTTGCCCAAAAGCTGATCATGAAGACAATCTTATTAATTTTATTAGGCATTTTTGGCTCTGTGTATGAGTATCAAATGAAAGGTGGTGACAAGTGATTTAAGATGTTTTAGTATTTTTCCCATATAAGACCAAGGTTTCTAGATATTGATCAACACGTGGACCAGGAGTGGAGCTAGAAGGCTTTTTTTTACTCCCCCCCCCTTACACAGGAACGAACATTAATAAAACAATTTGAAGCAGTTCATCTGCTGCCACATTTAAACACATAAACGGGGTTTAATATCTCCATCAATTTTGGCATGTTGGTATTAGCAGAGCAGGATATCGCAAATGGCATTGAACAATTAAAGATGTCTACTACAACTGACGCTGATGGTCTTTCAGCAGTTTTATTAAAAAATTGTTCGTCACTGATTGGTCCCTTATTGCATATTTTTAATATGTCTTTGTCTTCCGGAATATTCCTGGATGCTTGGAAACGAACTTTTATTACGCCTATCCTAAAAAGTGGTAATAAAAATAACATTGAAAATTATAGGCCCATTTCTAAACTAATTACGGTCTCTAAACTGTTTGAGTGCATAATTAAAGAAAAGATTTATTTCGCTGTAAAACACCTGGTCTGTCCTCAACAGCATGGATTCATTCCGGGTAGATCCACCTTAACTAATCTTGCTGTGTTTACCGAAGATTGTTTGGACTCCTTTCAAAAAGGTTTTCAAATTGATGCGGTTTATACAGACTTTAATAGGGTATCGCACCGAATTATTTTAGCTAAACTTGAAGCCTTAGGATTTCACTCACATTTTCTAAATTGGATATCTTCTTACGTACATAACCGAAAGTGCGTCGTGCGCCTCGACGGTACGTCCTCCGCTCCTTTCGTTGCTTCATCGGGAGTTCCCCAGGGTAGTGTCCTTGGACCATTACTATTTATTCTTTTCATTAATGATATATCCTCGTGCTTTTCTAAGTGTAATTTTCTTCTCTATGCAGATGATTTGAAAATTTATTACGAAATTAGGTGCATGGAAGATTCTTTCGTCTTGCAAAGTGAGCTTGACAACCTGTACCAGTGGTGTGTACGTAATCGCTTATTTCTCAATATTGCTAAATGTCACTATACCTCTTATTCAAGAGTTCCACCTAGTGTAACTTCGACGTACTGTTTTTCGGATGTTATGCATATGGAAGTTAATGAGTTTAAAGACTTGGGTGTCTATTTCGACCCTAAGCTGAGTTTTGCTACTCACATAAATTTCATTATTACCAAAGCGTATGCGATGCTGGCTTTTATACGGCGCAACTGCTGGTCGTTTTCCGACCCCTATACTCTTAAGTTATTGTACTCGTCTTTGGTAAGATCCAGGCTGGAATATGCAGTTTTTATCTGGCGGCCTTATCAAGACGTTAACATTAATAGATTGGAGTCAGTCCAGAAGAAATTTGTGCGGTTTGCTTTGAGACGGATGAACTTTATAGAACTATCGTAGTCGTTGTTTGCTAATAAATCTCATGTCATTGCAGTCGAGGCGCGTTCTGTTGTCGATGTGCGTAGTTTATGACATCATTACTAATTCAATTGATTGCTCTTATCTTCTCATGAAAATTCATTTTAATGTACCCCCTCGGATTCTTCGTAGTTATGAGAGGTTTTATGTGGGTGTTGCTAGAACAGTTTACGCAATGAACGCTCCTCTACGAAGGACACTTTCTGAATTGAATGATTTTTCTCTCTCCGTGGGATTTGATTTTTGTTTTACAAAGTTTACTTTTAAGAGCCTACTGTTAAGATACTTATCACAACCTTTGGTTTAAGATTATGTTAAGCTTTTTTTTTACAATCTTTTTTATACAATCTGTAAACTTCTGGTTTGTTGATTTTTAATAAATAAATAAATAAATAAATATGGTGATTCAAATATAAGAAAATTTGCCAACAGTTAGGGGTCGCTATTTTTTCGCCCTTTCCCAAGTGGTACCACATCACTTCTACTGCCAGTAAAGAAGGAGGGTGAAAGATACACAACATCATGACTAAATAATTTTTTTGTAGTCATTCAAATGTAGTTTTGATAATTGTAGCAGTGTCATTTGAGTTGCGTTGAAGTTAAAATGGCAAAAATGTACCTTATTTGGAAGTTGAGTACCAACGTACACGGAAATAAAATTCGTACCAAAAATGGTACGTTTCGGCCAAAACGGCAACCATGCCCGTAGGGACCTAAAACTTTCACTTGGTTAGACTAAAATTAAATGCCCTATAAAAGTGCATACTCGAGTAGGAGTAACAAAAAATGCACTTTTAATTACATTGCACAAGTGTCAGTGGGAAGATATTTTTAAAGTAAAACATTGAGGCGATGGAGGGTTTCCTTCTCTTTCAGAATATATAGCATTTTCCAATATGTGACAAGAAGTGAAGTTTTCCGAAGCACTTCAAAAAAACGCGACTATTTCGCGGTTTTCTCAAAAACGGATCTGGCGATTATTTTAGTTTTTGCGTGAGTCGTGTTTATTAGGCTTATATGTAATACTCAAAAATAGCAAAAAGGACATACTATGGGCCGATATATGAAATCCGTCAGTGTTGGCTGTTGTTGTTGTTGTTGTAGCCATATTTTGCACTGCCTACAACAAACCTGGCTGTATACATACCCATCACGGAGGAAAAGGTTAGGTGGGCGGTTAAAAGCTTCGAACCGTTCAAGGCTGCCGGGCCAGACGGGATTATTCCCGCACAACTCATAAACACGCTGGAGACATCAGCCAAATGGCTGGTATTTCTCTATACAGCCTGCCTTTCTCTTAGCTACATTCCGTGCTCCTGCAGAAGTGCCACGGTAGTGTTTATTCCTAAGGCGGGGAAGGCGTCTCATTACGAGCCCAAGGACTACAAGCCGATCAGTCCCTCATCCTTTGTGCTCAAAACCTTCGAGAGGATAATAAATGACTACCTCTCCTCTACTATTGATAGCAACCTGATCTGTAGCTATCAGCATGCATACACCAAAGGGAAATCTACAGAAACTGCGCTTCACAGCCTAGTTTCTGCTATTGAAAAATTGCTGTATGAGAAGGAGTACTGTCTTGCGGCCTTTTTATACCTTTCATGCACATGAATGAAATAACTTTGGTCCGATGTTTGTAAGTATGAGAAGAAGAAGAGATAGACCCATCAATAAGTATACCGAAATGATCAGGATGACGAGATGAGTTGATTTAGCCATGTCCGTCTGTCTGTCTGTCTGTTTGAACGCAAACTAGTCCCTCAGTTTTTGAGATATTTGGCTGAAATTTTGTATGCGGCCACCATTTTCAAGATCGGATCGATATTACATATAGCTCCCGTACAACCGATTATTCCGATACACGGATTTTGGGCTCTAACCATATATGTAATACTCCTATATAGGCAGTAAAAGCTAGTACCGTTCGAAAACATCACAGTACAGATATATTAATTTTGAGCGAGGCAGGCATATATTTTTCTTTACAAAAATAATTCAAAAAGTCATGAGCGTTTCAACAAAAAACAAAAAAAAAACACAAACGCGGTATCAATTTCAAATTTAAAAAACCTAATAAGTAAAGATAAAAGGAACTATGTCCAGGGTTTGTTGGGTGTGTTATCTTAGAAGAGGGATGAAGGCAATGTCAGTTTTACACCGGTAAGCTAATATTAAAAAATAACGTTCAACGTTTAAAACTAAAACTAAAAATTCGCAATTAGCTTTCCGAAAAACCCTCTTTTGGAACAGCAGTGGCGACAAAAATGCAATCTGCCGATAAGTGCGGACACAAAAAACTTAAGGGTTTGTTCAGATCATTTTAAACCCAATGATTATAAGCACACAAAAGGCAAAAAACAATTTTTATGGCCGCATGCAGTTCCCGATATAAACGTGCAACTTACACAACAAAAACATTTACCATTGAATGTCCCGCAGAAGAGACAGAATGAGACATCATTCAGTGGTAAATTAAGAGGCCAGTACCTTTATAACACACACATACATATGTTAAAATTATTATAGAGTTTAGCGAATGTGTTAGTCCCACAAAAAAGCCGCGGTTTGCCGAGCCGCAGTACCCCACACGTAGCGACGCCCAGACGTGCTAGCCGAATAATACGATTTGTTAAGGAATCGTTTCTAAAGAAGTCTAAGAAAATAAAGGCTCTTAGAGATAAGGTTCGGCACCTTCGAAAGCGTGTGACAAAATTAGAAGAATTGATGCTACACTTACGTTATTTGTACTTGTTACCTTCTCAGAAAATTGTGTTTGGAGTCGGGCTTATATTAGTGGTATTCGCTCTTTAGTGTATGCAATGTACAATTGTACGTGTAACTTAGATGCGCGTGACCGCACCTTGTTATCATGGGGTTACAACAATCAGCTGCTTTTTATTTTGATAAAAAAACTGCGCACGCAAAATGCAAAGAAGCACAGAAAAGAGTAGTTGCCATATGTATAAACAAAAAATCTATCAATTTGAGAAACATAATCTCAATTCCAGCTTACACTGATCTCACACTTACACCACTTGATTTCTACAATCATCTGCAAATGTTGTAGGATTGTGATAATAGTGTAACATCAATTTCTGAGTGATTTGTTATTGCAATTGTATTTTGTGTACTTTCTAGACCCTTGTAACTTCACATACACTTAAGAGCGAATACCCCTAATATTTTTGCTGTTTACCATAAACACTTTTTACACATTCTTGTTTTTTTTCAGGAACTCATTCCAGACAACATCAAGAAAATTATATCCCGAAAGCTAAGTGGCTCAAAGTTTTATGTTAAAGAAATACGAAGTTTTGCCTTAACGCTACATTTCTATTCTCCAAAAGCGTATAAATATGTGCGACGGACATGGAAAAACTTATTGCCAAGTATTAGATCTATTAGGAAGTGGTATACAAAAATTGATGGTAATCCTGGCTTTACACAGCAAGCCCTCGATGCTATTACTTTACGAGCAAATGGTCCAAAAAAGCCTATAGTAAATTTAGTTATAGACGAAATGTCAATTCGCTCGCAAAAATTATACGATCGTCATGGTTTTCAAGGGGTTGTAGATTTAGGTACATTTAATTTCAATATGGAAAGTGATAGTGTTCCGATTGCAAACAGTGCTCTTGTTTTGATGGCAGTGTCTTTAAACGATCACTGGAAAATACCGATAGGATATTTTTTAATTAAATCTTTAACCGCGGAAGAACGCGCCACCATTATAACTGAAGCATTTCATGCTTTAAAAAACTCTGGTGCTATTGTTTATTCCATAACTTTCGATGGTGCAGCCACAAATATAGCAATGTGCAAGTGCTTAGGTGCAAATTTAAAATATGGCCCAGATTTCAAACCATATTTTATTAATCCCGCTACAGGTGAAAACTGTTATATTTTTTACGACTTTGTTCATATGATTAAGCTGGTTAGAAACTGTCTATGCGACAAGCGAATTTTAAAAACACAAGATGGTGAAATTATTGACTGGAAGTATTTTATATTGCTACACGAAATTCAAGTTAAAGAAGGACTTCGTACAGCAAACAAACTTACTAAAAATCATGTGTATTTTAAAAACAGTATAATGAATGTAAAATTGGCTATGCAATTACTAAGCAAAAGTGTGTCAAAATCATTAGTGTTTTTACGAAGTTTAATACCAGATGAGCAAGTTAAAAGTAAATTTAAAGATAGTGCAGCAACTGCCGAATTTTGCTTATTTTTCAATAACCTGGGAGATATTTTAAATTCCAAAAACAGATTTTCCAAGGATGAGTTTAAAGCTCCTTTGATGGATAGTACTTACGACAAGCTTAAAAGTCACGCAGAGAGGTTTGAACAATATATTGCGGGTTTGAAAGACCTTAATGATACACCAATGGTGGAAACCGCTAGAAAAACTGGATTTATTGGGCTAATAGTTTGCCTTCGAAATATATTTCCCTTGTATGCCAAACTATAAACTTTTGGAATGTCTTACCTTCTAAGCTATAAGCTTTCTCAAGATTTTCTTGAAACTTTTTTTAGTGCTGTTCGAGGGGATTCAATAATAACCCCAATGCAATACAATTCAAAAGTGCTTATCGAAGACTTTTGGTCCGACATGAGTTCGAGGGCGGAAATTGTGCTTTTGATGGAGTTCCAATATTTTAAGCATCTTCCAGTGTAAAACAAGAGGCTGAAGCTTTATACAACCTTCAGCACACATGTGAATACATTAATGGTTTGTGGGGACTGTCTGTTTTCGTTGACAATGTTGTCCGATACATAGCGGGATTTGTCGCTTGGAAAGTTACATCTAAAATCAATTGTGATATTTGTAAAGAACAACTGATAGGAGAGGAAATGCCAACGTTATCCAAACTCAAAAACTTGGGTCCTTATCTCGCACCATCAAGAGATGTGTGCGACATATGCTTGGTATGTGAGAGTGTCATAAGACAAGAAAAATCAAAAGCTTCTCCTAAAAACATAAAAGAATTTCTTATAGCTAAAGTTTTTCGAAGTTTAAAAAATCCATTTTCAAATAAACTAATGGACGATCATGTGCAAATAGAAAACTTTTATTGCAACGATATATTAAATGACCATAGGATTTCACTTTGCAAATCAGTTATATCATTTTATATTGACTCGCGCCTATTTTACGAAAGCTTTAAAGAAACTGAAGAAAAAATATCCATTCGGAAAAAATTTACAAAACTCATATTATTTGCCAATCAAGAAAGAGTGCGTGCATCGCGAATGTTATGTAACTATACAAATGTACTTATTTTTGCTTTAACTACTAGTGCTCTTTAAAATAAAAAGTAAAAGCCCTCGAAAACCTTGTGGTATCATGACAATTTTCGGCAGAGCTAAAAATTTTATAACTTTAACATATACATACATACATATGTACATTTTAGATTTAGTTAGCTTAAAATGCAATAAAACTAATGCAAAAAAATTAATAAAACTTTGTATTGTCTTACTCTGAAATTATGAAAACTAACAATATTAATGCTACGGCCACCAGAAGTTATTGAAGAAATGGCAATAATTTCCAATTCTTTGGATTTTTGAAGAAAAATGCAGCATATATGTAAGTATTCTTGGGCTGCGATAATATATAAACATAAGCTATGTTGTTATTATCGCCTGTTTCAAGATCTGTTATGCCGCTATGGAGATAGTAGCTCCTTGAAAGCCATTAGCTAAACACATAATTAAGACGAAAAACTATACTTGTAACAAGCCTCAACATTTAAAAAAAAATTTAATTTGGTTTATGTATATGCCTACATTGGGGCCCCTATCATTAGAATCCGCTACTGTATTGCTTTGACATTTTAATTAATTTTTTCGTTTATAAATATACACGTACACAATACATTGACAAAAACGGTACTACCTTGCCTCGAATTGATTTCGTATCTATTACACATTGAGAAGATACGATACTGCCAATATAGAAGTATTAAATATATGGCTCTAACTCCTGTAATTAAACACGTAGAAACGTGAAATTTTGGAAGTATCACTATTTTTATATGTGAAATATCGATGCTGAAAATCATCGAGATGGGATAAATATTTCACATAGCCCCCATACAATCGATTGTACCGATAAACGGATTTTGAGCTATAACTCCTGTAATTAAAGAGGAAGGAACGTGAAATTTTGTAAGTATTGCTATTTTTATATATGATGAAATATCGATGTTGAAAATCATTGAGATGGGATATATATTTCACATAGCTCCCATACAATCGATTATTCCGATAAACGGATTTTGGCCTATAACTCCTGTAATTAAACACGTAGGATCGTGAAATTTTGGAAGTATCACTATTTTTATATGTGAAATATCGATGCTGAAAATCATCGAGATGGGATAAATATTTCACATAGCCCCCATACAATCGATTGTTCCGATAAACGGATTTTGGTAGATAACTCCCGTAATTTATAGGTAGGATCGTGAAATTTCGTAACTAGTGTCATATGCAGACGACTTAGCTATAGTATATAGGGGCAAATTCCCACAAACCCTGTGCGACTTGATGCAAGTAGCATTGCGAGAGGTTTCCTCATGGTGCTTGCGCTGCGGACTGAGCATCAACCCGGGAAAAGTAGAACTGGTTCTCTTTACCAACCGCTATAAGATACCACCGCTAATACTACCAAAACTGAATGACGTGCACCTGAACTTGGCTGACAAAGCCAAGTTCTTGGGCACAGTTCTGGATAGGAAACTAACCTGGAAGGAGAATGTTCTTCAGCGCCTGAAGAAAGCGTGTATTGCACTCTACAAGTGCAAAAGAGCCATTGGAAAGAAATGGGGGCTCAGCCCCAAAATATGCAAATGGATCTACACTGCAATCATTCGACCAATCATGCTCTATGGAGTTGTGGTATGGTGGCCTGCGCTGAGCAAGTCAACAAACCTTAATCTGCTAGGTAAAGTACACAGATCCACAGATCGTTGTGCGACCACAACAGTCGGAGATAGCGGTTTTAAAATCAACATTTCCAGCAGGAAAGAATGGGAGAGCACGGATCGGAGTCCCGCCACTCATGGCGGCACTTCCATTTATACTGATGGCTCGAAGTTAGACGGCAGAGTTGGAGGAGGGGTTTATTCAAAGGATCTGAACCTTGAGCTCTCCTTCAGACTACCTGATCACTGCAGTGTCTTCCAGGCTGAAGTTTCAGCAATCATGGACGCCGCGGCTTGGATAGGCCAACACACTATCGGACAGGACATTTTTATATTCAGCGACAGCCAGGCGGCCATCAAATCCCTTGGCTCTTATTCGTTCAACTCTGAACTGACGCTCAGCTGTCGTCGATCTCTACAAGAGATGGCCCAACAGAATCGCGTGAACCTCACATGGGTCCCGGGCCATAGGGACATTGAGGGAAATTGTAGGGCAGACGAACTTGCGAGGCAGGGCACGTCCAAGCAGGTTCTTCGGGATAAAGAGCGCTTAGGTATGCCGTTTGCCACATGCAAGCTTATGCTGAAGGAGTACACACTCTGCCAAGCCAACGAAAGATGGCTGCAATCTCCAGGATGCCGGATATTCAAAAAACCTGGCCGAAATGGGATCATAAAAGATCAAGACAAATTTATGCCCTAAGGAGAAGAGAAATCTCCATATTAATAGGCGTATTAACTGGGCACTGCCTCATTGGCAGGCACGCAGAAAGACTAGGTGTGCACTACCGACGATGCTGTAGGAGTTGTAAGGATGATGAGGAGGAGCAAACGGTGGAGCACCTCATCTGCAACTGCCCGGCTTTAAGTGGCGCGAGAATGCGCATTTTGGGAGTTCCCTTCCTGGTTAGCCCACGCCAGGTCACGGAGCTGGACATAAAGGACCTGATGGCCTTCATCAAGTCATCTAAATGGTTCGAAGAGGAGTAACGGTGTCGGTATAGGAACGTCAGTCCCGGGATTCTGCTATGTGGAGAATTCCGTTAATACCGGGATTTTCCATATGGCAGGGTCCCGGAACTGACTTTCCTAGTGTTGGTGGTATCACAACGGGCCTTTTAATACTGGCCTAGGTGTGCCTCTGCGGCAGCCACTTGAACCTAACCTAACCTACCTTTTTCCACTCAGAAATGGTTTTCGATGGTGGACCCGCGGCGTTCAGCTCCATTTGTACCTTCCTCCAAAATGCGGTCTGAAAAGACTTTTCGCCTTTTACAAATCCGCTTGCAATGGCAGGCTGCCCTTCCATTAAATGGTACAGCAATTTCGTTTGCATTTTATTTCATGATTTCGACCAAAAAATACCAATTAGTAAAGTTGTTTTCTTTATTCTCATGAAAAACTCACATTTTTTCCAAAAACTCGCCTTGTATTTGGTGGTGAAAATTTTTTAGTGAGCTGTCACAATTTTCCGCTGTTCACTTTTATTAAGAATACCTACCCTACAAGACAGATGACAATCATTTGATGCAACATTTGATTGTCATTGCTGTCAGCTAAACGATCATCGCATCAATCATTCCACACGAGGAATAAGGAAAAGTTGGTGTCAACAACTGTGTCCGTGTGATTTTTTGTCTCCCTCTAGCACATGAATAGTTTAAATTAAACATATATATGTACTCTTCACTCTCACGCTAGTTTTGGATCAATGATGACTTCATAATTATGATCACAGTGATGTGACAACTGACAACTGTCATAACCTGTCAAAGCTGATTTGAAAATGACGTTTACAATTTTTTTTTTGTATTAAAATATTTATTTTTTTATGTTTATATTTATTGAAAATTTGATATAAATTCATAAAATACAACTCAAAAACTTTATATTAAAAAATATACATGACAATATAAATTAGATCCTAAAAACTAATTACACTACCCTTCTTCCTGGTGTTGCGTTGTGGGGTTTGGTCCCCGAAACGGCTGATGGTCACATAAGTATGGCTACGCTCACACTGCAACCGACTTCTGCCGTCCGGCACAAATACACATCCGCACACATATGTTTTAAATGAACTCAAAAGTTCAAATTCGAGCGCGTTAACGGGCGGGCAAAGTTTGTTTACAAAGTTGGTTGCAGTGTGAGCGTAGGCTATATCTACGTAGCAGCCACGCGTGCCCTATCTCTACGGCAGTCCTCCAATAACTTTCACAATAGGGTCTCTCGCCATTTATTTCTCCTATCGGAACTTCGATCATGGTGGGTTTGTTGGGGTATTTTGCATTCCTTTTGCAAAAACACCTATGTATATAAAAATGCAAATATAATTTAATTTAATTAAATTAACTTGGCTAAATTTGTATACATACTACCTTTGTTATACCGCTTCTTTTTTTAATTTGAATCTTAAAATAATGAGTCCCCTGCTCAAATTTTAAGTTTTGAAAATATAAGAAAAATATAATTTTGAACTTCAAATTAAAAATATGCCAAGTTTGGAAAAAGCATCATTTGGTATAATCATTTTATTCTCATAAGACATTCAGCTATGACAATTACGGACACGGAACACGGAATATGAGTATATTATGCAGAAGCACACTGAGGTTTTTAATTTGCATTCCTTCATACCACTTTTTTGTGTATTATTGGTTTGCTCTACCTATGGTGTGTACTTATGTATCAATTATGAATGTTTCTTATTGGAGCTTAGCTCGAAAATTGTTTATACCTGCTTTACTTTTTACTAGTACTAGGGTATTCTAATTTTTGATGTTACGAAATTTTTATGAATTTTTGATACTTAGAGAAAATTGACAAAGATTTACACAGCGACATTTTACTTCGAAATTTTCATTAAAAAAGTAATTTTCTACCCGTTTTCAGCATATTCTTCTATTTTTGTTCAGTGTGCATTGAATGCAATAATAAAAAATAATGTCGAACGGCGTCATTGTGTTGGATAAATTTACGAATCCTTTTACACACCAAAATCGACGCGGAAGTTTATCAAATTTTTGTAAACTTCCCCCGGAATTCTGTAATTTTGTCACAAATTTGAGATATGTCATTTGAGGTTTGTAATTGGACAACATGGAATTGGAACACGAATTGTCTCTATTAGTGACTATTGTCTCTATTAGTGACTAGAGACAGCTTACAGAATTCTGGTTCGTCCCATACAAATTTTTAAAGTTTATTTACACGCTTTATAAATTTATACGTTTACACGCTTTATAAGGTGTTTATAAAGGTTGATTAATCCCCTTAATATAACATTTATTAAACAAATTTTAAGCAGTTCATCTGCTGCCATAATTTAACACAGAAAAGGGTTTTAAAGTATGAACATATGGTGATACAAATATAAGAAAATTTTACAACCCTTAGGGGTCGCTATTTTTCCGCCCTTTCCCAAGTGGTACCACTTCACTTCTACTGCCAGTAAAGAAGGAGAGTGAAAGAGACACATCATGACTAAATAATTTTTTTGTAGTCATTCAAATGTAGTTTTGATATTTGTAGCAGTGTCATTGGAGTTGCGTTGAAGTTAAAATGGCAAAAATGTACCAAAATCGGAAGTTGCGTACCAACGTACCCGGAGAAAAAATTCGTACCAAAAATTTTAGTCGCCTCTTACGACCGGCATACCTACCTCGGGCATATTCTAAACCCCTAACCTGCAGGGCGATTGACGTCAGTTAACGCTTATAATAGACGACCAATGTCGTACATAGTGCCTATTTAAGCGACTACTAAAACCTATTAGATAGTTAATCGTCATTTAACGAAGTAAAGTTTTCGTCCCTCCTGATAAACCACACCTAATTACATTTACTTACTTACACTAGGGTTACGAGTAGTCAATGTGTAGTTACATCTCTTTCCAATATGTGAATATCTTTAACAAAAAACGATGTTTATTTTCGGTAGAATCCTCCACCCAAAAAAAAACAACGTTTGCATTGCACAATACATTTCCCACAGATGCATCATTTTAACACACACCCAACATATAAATATGTATATTTCACATAAATTATCGCCAACTCCCTCCAATTTAGGCATTTTAAACAGATTACTGTTATTACAGCCACATGACGTAAAAGTCAAACATTTCAAAAGTCACCTCCACATTGTTTAGAACAGCAGCCATTAAAATATGCAATCACAAAATATGAAAACACTCTCGTTTGCAAGAGCGTAATGTAAACACTTTTTGTTGCAAAATAAATCTATGCATGCATGTTGTTACAACAATAAAAACCACAATTCCGTTGGCTTTTGTATTTTCAAAATTTCTAATATAGTTTTTAACTGCATGGGACACCACGTGACGGGCAATGTGTGCGGTGACATAATATTGTTTGCTGCATGCGGCTAATAATTTTAAAATTGTGAAATTCACTTTTGTACTGTAAGTAAAAACTAGTTTAAAAATATAAATTTTTGACTATAATTGAACTAGCCCACAAAAAGAACAAACTAAAAATGAAAACTTTTTCTCTTCCATATCGCTAAAGTAACGCCTGCGTCACTCCTAGAAGGTGTTTTAACATTGTACAACAACAAGATACATAAATATCGCGTATCTAACTTCTTAGCTTCACTTTTGACTTACTCCGTTAACCTTCATGTGCCCGGCTTACTACCTTTGTAGTAATTTGTGAAAAGAAGTGAGATAAAAAAAAATTTCCGAAACAACAATGCCCGAGTTTTTTAGTAGCTTCCTGATTATCAAATCAAAGTCAATTAAGAGTATAATATCACTCGAACTATTATTTGCCTGACCCCTAGACCCTACTTGAAAATAAATATAGTTTAAAAAACTAAAACTCACGCTTTTAGAGTGTAATGAACTAAAAAGTTGAAAATAATTTTAAAACCCCTACGCAGTAGTCTTGTGGAAAAAGAGTGGTCCGCTTTGTTCCATAATCTTCGTTTTTTATTTAATTTATTTTTACCTTTTAGTGCTATATTCTTTAAAAGCGTGTGTTTTCGCTTTTTAACCTATATTTATTTTTTACTTTTTAGTTAAATGTGTTATGAAGTAATCGATAAATATATCGAAGTATACCGCAGTGCTTTTGACAGCGCAAAAAGGAGTTGCCTGTATGCCGCCATGTCTGAATTTGACTTCCCTGCAAAGCTTATACGGCTTTGCCAAATGACGTTGAGCAATACTAACAGCTCCGTCAGAGTCGGGAAGGACCTCTCTGAGCCATTTGAAACCAAACGAGGCTTCAGACAGGGCGACTCCCTTTCGTGCGATTTCTTCAACCTGATGCTGGAGAAGATAATTCGAGCAGCAGAGCTAAACCGCAATGGTACAATCTTTTACAAGAGCGTGCAATTGCTGGCGTATGCCGATGATATTGATATCATTGGCCTTAACAACCGCGCCGAAAGCGCTGCCTTCTCTGGACTGGATAAAGAAGCGAAAAAAGTGGGTCTTGCGGTCAACGAGGACAAGACGAAGTATTTGCTGTCATCAAAGAAAGAATCGGCGCACCTGCGCCTTGGCAGCCACGTCACTGTTGATAGTTACAAATTTGAAACTGTGAGGGACTTCGTCTATTTGGGAACCAGCATTAACACCGAAAATAATATCAGTCTAGAAATCCAACGGAGAATCACTCTTGCGAACAAGTGCTACTTTGGACTGAGTAGGCAATTGAGAAGTAAAGTCCTCTCTCGAAGAACAAAGATCGCGCTCTATAAGTCTCTCATCATACCTGTCCTGATGTATGGCTCAGATTCATGGACAATGTCAAGAGAAGATGAGATGGCCCTTGGAGTATTTGAGAGAAAAGTTCTCCGGAAGATTTATGGTCCTTCCCGTGATGCCGACGGCGAGTATCGAAGGAGATTTAACGATGAGCTGTACGAGCTTTACGCAGATCTGACCATAGTCCAGCGAATTAAAGCCCAAAGGCTCCGCTGGCTGGGTCACGTCATGCGAATGGACAAAGAAGCTCCAGCCCAGAAGGTTTTCCAATCGTCACCCGAATTCGGCAGCAGAGGAAGGGGGAGGCCTCGACTGAGATGGAAACAACAGGTGGAGGATGACTTGAACTCCCTTGGGGTTTCCAATTGGCGTCAGTTATCGCTAAAAAGGAATGACTGGCGTGCTTTGATATGCGACGGCCAAAATCGCTTAGGCGGTTAAGCGCCAATAAATGATGATGATACCGCAGTGCAAACGAAACCTCTGGGCCTCCACTTTCGTTTGATACCCACATTGTAGGCAATTTTCAATATTATTGTACAATCTTATTTTGACCGATAACTCAGTTATCGATAAATATGAATGTACATATGTACAAGTAAAGCTAATGAAAGCGTAGTAAAAAAACTAGCATTATGTGGGAAAAGCGTCTTGCGCTCGATATACCAAAATTATGTCACAAAGCGGGCCACGCTTTTTCCACAAGACTACTGTGTAGGGGTTTTAAAATTATTTTCAACTTTTTAGTTCATTACACTCTAAAAGCGTGAGTTTTAGTTTTTTTAAACTATATTTATTTTTTACTTTTTAGTCAAATGTCCTATGAAATTATCGAAATATATCGAAATCCAAATGAAACCTGCGGCCTTCCCCTTTCGTTTGATACTCATATTGTAGGGAATTTTAAGTTATTTGGGCCTCACATTTTGACAAAAACTCAGTTATCGATAAATTTATCAAAATATATCGATGTCCAAATGAAACTTGGGACCTTCCACTTTCGTTTGGTACCCATATTGTAGGGAAATTTTAAGGTTTTTGGGCAATCATATTTTAACCGATAACTCAGTTATCGATAAATTTATCGAAATATATCGAATTCCAAATGAAACCTGGGGTCTTCCCCTTTCGTTTGATACCCATATTGTAAGGAATTTTTTTAGGTTTTTGGGCAATCATATATTGACCGATAACTCAGTTATCGATAAATTTATCGAAATATATCGAGGTCCAAATGAAACCTGGGGTCTTCCCCTTTCGTTTGATACCCATATTGTAAGGATTTTTTTTAGGTTTTTGGGCAATCATATATTGACCGATAACTCAGTTATCGATAAATTTATCGAAATATATCGAGGTCCAAATGAAACCTGGGGTCTTCCCCTTTCGTTTGATACCCATATTGTAGGGACATTTTACGGCTTTTGGGCCACTGGGGCTTAGACCGAACGAGAGTTTGTATATATACAAACAGACAAACATACAAGTGAACCTAATAAAAGCGTGGTAAAAACATCATCTCTCGGCCGTCTTACTACATTTTTAGTCACCATAGAAAATGTATGCAAAATAGTATTATATAGTTGACTTCAGCTTGTCGCAACATGAAATTTTGCACGTAGTTTTTGCTGGATCCCGACATGGTTATAGGCAAAGAAAAAATTTAATAATCCAGGGTAACCTTATAACGGGTTCATACACTATGGGTATCAAATAAAAGGTGTTGACGAGTGATTTAACATGATATAGGTATTAGTCCCATACGAGCCCGTTTACGAGATATTGATCAAAATATGGACCACATTTTTTTCTACAAAATGAGTGTAAATTGAAAGATTTTGATTGGAGTTTTAACAAGTTATAGTTCTCAGACCCGTGTGAACTCTTTTTTCGAGATATACACTAAAATGTGGACCATGTGAAGACCTAGAAGATATTTGTGGTGTGGACGAGTGCTTTAACATGGTGTAGTTATAGGTCCCATACGAGACCCCGTTTTCGAGGTATTGACCAAAATATGGACCAGGTGCGGTCCTAGAAGGTGTTCCTACAATATGACTGTAAATTTAAATATTTTAATGGATGTTTTAATAAGTAAGTCGAGTTTAATACCCTGTTTTCGAGATATTCACCAAAATTTGGACCATTTGAACAATCACCCCTACGAGTTGAAGACATTATGGAAGTTACAAACGAGGAAACCAACGACGACTCAAACGTATTTCACCAAGAATCTGACAGAGATTAGCATTGAATCCACTTATGTAATTTATATAAACAATGCTGGAAAATATATATGTAAATAAAAAACATGATTTTTGAATTTTTTCTTGACTTGTTTAGTAAATATTTGGTTTACATCCCAATTTTCAATATTGTAAGTTTATATGTTGCACACATACACTCAGATCCAGTATGCCCCAGCATCACTGGACAACGGATAACTAGTAAGTATTACAATTGATTTACTTGACCAACAAAATACCTTAATTCTTTCGAAATTTTTAAGTTAAAAAAAAAAAATTCTAATATTCTAATTTTAGCGCTAGGAACCCAAATCCTTGGCCAGATTTTGGTGTTTTGCTCAATTGTTAGCAGCATTGCTACTTAAAGAAGAAATGGAACTTACAACAACAAAGAAAAATCCCAAATAACTACAAAAACAAGAGCAGGAGAATCTTATTTGTTTTTATTGCTGTGCCACTTTGAGCGACTAAATTACCTCAAACTATAACAGACACCTATCAATATAAATATGCAATCTTGTTCATAAGAAATAGCGCTTCAAAGAACTACTTAACTTTTTTTTCCAAATATTAATAAAAACAAGTAAGGAAGTCTAAGTTCGGGTGAAACCGAACATTACATACCCAGCTGTGCACATAAAGTGGGCGTGATCGTTCACCGATTTTTCTTATTTTCTGTGGTAGTACTCTGCATAAACATAACATGCCTGGTACCTAGTTTCGTAAATCTATCTCACACCGTTCTGAAGTTGTTAGCAGTCGAATTTAAAAATTGCTTGACTCATAAGTGGGCGGTGCCACGCCCACTTTCCAAAATTTTGAAAAAATTATGTAAAGAATATGAAAGTTGATGTATGTACCAAATTATATTATTATAGCGAAATCAGTTAATTAGATATGGACTTTTCAATATTTCCACCTCCTTTCAATATAACTTTTATGAAAAAGTAGGCGTGGTCGCGAAGCGATTTCGTTTATTTTCTATAGCTGAATTTACCACAACAATAGTATGTCCTCTACGAAATTTCGTTATACTAGCATAAACTGTTCTGAAGTTATTAAGAGTCAAAATTTTAAAATTTCTTCAAATATACGTGGGCGGTACCACGCCCACTTTTCAAAAATTTTTATAAAATCGGCCTTAGAACATCTAAATCAATACATATTGCAAATTTTATCATTGTAGCTGCTTCTAATATTGAATTAACCCATTTTATACGTTTTTCGAAATTTTCGATATCGAAAAAGGGGCGTGGTTATGGTCCGATTTTACCCATTTTCAATAGCAATCTATTCTGAACCCAAATAAGTACGCATGCCAAATTTGGTGAAGATATCTCATTATTTGCTCAAGTTATCGTGTTAACGGACAGACGGACGGACGGACGGACGGACGGACAGACGGACGGACATGGCTCAATCAAATTTTTTTTTCGATCCTGATCATATTGATATATGGAAGTCTATATCTATCTCGATTCCTTTATACCTGTACAACCAACCGTTATCCTAACAAAGTTATAATACCCTGTGTACAAGTACAGCTGGGTATAAAAATTTTATTGCATTTTTAAGGAAAATATCGCTAATTTTTTTGGTAATTTTTTCATAATTTTCCGAACGCTATAGCGGCAGCAGAACACAAAATATCGTCCCAAAAAATTAGGTTTAAGCTCATCGGAATGTCCTCTATCGAATGCCAAAAAAAAATTCTCGGATATCTCAAAAGTAAAGTTAATGTACTAGGGTATTAAAATTTTCAAAAAATTAATTTTTTTGAATGCACTCACTTTAAAGCTAGGCAACCCTAATCCTTGACCGGAATTTGGAAGGCAACCCTATTCCAACGGATTCGCAATGAAATTTGCTTTACTACGGTATACATTTCATTCTCTGACTCGTTCGGTGAAGGTGACCTCAAAAAATGTACTTTTCAAAAATTATTTAAAAATACCCTTGACCAGATTTCCTTAGGCAACCTATGCACAAAGTATTATTTACGTTACGAACTATCATATAAAGTGCATTTCATTTTCTTACTCGTTCCGGTAAGGTCGCCCCTTTGTCGGCTCTCCGACTATATTTATTTGATAGGAAAACACATTTAGACTGCCTTGTTGCAGGAAAATTGGGTGCCATGGTTTTCCATAAGCGATATTTATGAAATATTTCAAACAGGTATATGTTTGGGTACTGGTATGAGATATTTTTCTGTATAATATTAATGATGATATTTTTTAGCATCTGTTTTACATATTTACAACAGCTGCAACAAAGAAACACACTTAATAAATTATTATAATTTTTTATTTTTTTGACTTTTTCATATAAATCGCAAAATTATGGTTCATTGAGCACCCTCTTCCCATCCATCAAAAAATCTGAAAAAACTACAGAGGTATATTGAAGCCCATTCTACTAAATGAAGGGGTGCCCGGGGTGAATTTTTGAAGTTAGTTTTTTAAAATCACTAATAGCGCACACTTCGTAAAAGGAGAAACCATAATTTTGTAAATTATAAAATAATAGAAGGGAATTTTTGCTTTTACGAAATGTTAAAATCACTAATAGTGCACATTTCGTAAAAGGAGAAAGTAATGATTTTTCCCTTTTACAGAATGCTTACACCTTCTTGATTGAATATAGAGCTGAAAATAATCCGTAAAAGGGAAAATGAAATGAGAGATAAAGCCATACGAGATAACGCCATATGGCCATATCGCTCTTTGAAATTGGAAATAAAGCCATACAGAAATTTTGGCGCGAATATGGCTTTATCTCTCTTTGAATTGAGTGATGAGGCCATATGCCCTTATCTCGCATGGCTTTATCGCACCCCACCGAAAAAAAAAAATATACGCGCCCGGCTATATCTATTACATAGATATGACTTACATAAAAGGTACAACGAGCAAAATTTTAAGCAGAGCTCACTGCTTTAAAAATAATTGACTTAATGAAAAGTCGCAATAAAATAAGGCATCAGGTAACGAATATACTTGAAATAACCAAGGACTGAAACCGAAACCGTAACCGTAACCGATTAAAACCGATTAATTTTTCAAAACCGAAACCGAAACCGTAACCGTTATTTTGATATGGAAAAGACCGAAACCGAAACCGTTTCAAAAGCCGGAACCGGTTCCAAACGGTTTTGAATTTTTTCAATACCTTACTTATGTGATTGGGCACATAGGTACTTCGTTTTACAAATAGGTACCCTGAAAGTTTTCATGGAAGATTGTGGAGCCACGTTTTGACATCAGTATCAAAATTCTGAAAGAGGAAGTTTGAATATAGTTCAATGAAGGTTAGGTTAGGTTAAAAGGGCAGGACAGAGTACACCGACCCCGTCCAACACTTAGGCCAGAAAAAATAGGCCCATTGTGATACCCCACACGGTCACTACACCACCCCCATGTCCGAAAAACCCAAGCTCACACTCCAGGCAGAGGAACAAACCAGTTCGTGGAATCAATAAATTTGGCTAACGCCTTAATTTCCATTTTTGATACCTCGGCGAGGTCGTCGAGGAACGGTTGGCCAAGTATAGCCAAACGTCTTCTACTAAGTGCGGGGCATTGACACAGCAGATGCTGAACGCTCTCTTCCTCCTCAATACATCTGCAGCTGCGACAGTAGTCGTGAGATGTGACGCCCATCCTAGCACCATGCGTGCCTATTAGACAGTGTCCTGTTAAGACCCTTACCAAAGAGGAAATGCCCGATTTATTAAGGGTCAGCAGGCAATTAGTACGCCCTTTATTATAAGAAGGCCAAGTTGACCTGGATATCTCGCACGTCGGGAGACCTGACCAGAGCGTATTTGCTCTTTGTATGGTATTTGTGCTCGCACGAAGTTTGAAAGAGGCCATGGGAATTCCTACCAAATCATTTCCTGGGAGGAGATGAGTGGTGGTACCCTTCCTGGCCAGCTCATCCGCTTTGCAGTTGCCTTCAATATCCCTGTGACCAGGTACCCAAATAAGGCAGATACCGAAGTGCTGAGCCATCTCGTTAAGAGATCTGCGGCATTCAGTTAGCGACTTTGTGTTGTCGACACATGAGTTCAGTGCCTTTAGCGCGGCCTGACTGTCTGAGAAAATATATATTCTTTTGCCGTTTCGGGGCGTAGACACCAGACTTTTAACTGCACCGTGTATAGCCAGCATTTCTGCTTGGTACACGCTGCAGTGATCGGGAAGACGAAAAGAGATCTCTAGTCCCAGATCCGGTGAAAAGATACCTCCTCCCACCTTCCCATCAAGCCTAGAGCCATCAGTGAATATGTTAATGGCGTTCCGGACAGTATGTGGTCTGTTATCCCATTCTTGTCTTGTTGGTATTTTCACCTCGTAATTCCTGACAAACACGTTATTTGGCGTGCAATAGTCAGTGTGTGATGGTATGTTAACAGGAGCGTGAGAGCCTAAGATTGTGGCGTGTCCACTTGTTCCGTGCATCCAAACGCCTGTTTCCCTTATTCGCAGAGCCGTGATCACAGCTACCTCCTTTGCCACCAGATCGAGTGGTGGAAGATGCAGCATGGCATTTAGTGCTTCTGTTGGGGTGGACCCGAGGGCCCCGGTTATGCAAAGCTCCGAACTCCTTTGAACTTTTTGTAGTTGCTTAAGGTACGTGTTCTTAGTTAGTGCCGGCCACCAAACCAGCACTCCGTACAGTAGAATTGGGCGAACAATGGCTGTATATATCCAGTATATTACTTTGGGAGAAAACCCCCACGATATACCTATTGCTCTCTTACAGGTAAACAACGCGCACGTAGCTTTTTTGACTCGTTCCGCTATGTTGTCGCTCCACAGAAGTTTTCTGTCCAGAATAACTCCTAAGTATTTGACTTTGTCACTAAGTGTCAAAGTCGTGTTCCCAATTGTTGGAGGTGAAAGGTTCGGTATTTTGTACCTTCTAGTGAAGAGGACCAGTTCGGTTTTCTCGGGATTAACTTCTAAGCCCGAAGAATTCGCCCAGTCGCATACTTTCGACAGAGCTGTCTCCATTAAATTGCAAAGAGTTTGAGGGAATTTTCCTCGCATGATAACGCAGATATAATCAGCGTACGCAATTACTTGGTAGCCTTCGGCTTCCATAAGACGTAGGAGTTGATTTACAGTAACCAACCAAAGTAGCGGAGAGAGAACACCTCCTTGTGGGGTACCCCTGTTAACAGGTCTGCGAATCGAAATTCCACCTAACTCTGTTGTAATCCTTCTGCTAACAAGCAGTTTGCGGATAAATTCAACGAGGCAGGTGTCGACCCGCAGCTCCGTCAACGCCGAGGTAATAGCTTCCGGTAGAACGTTATTGAAGGCACCTGCTATATCAAGGAAAGCCACCAGTGTGTATTCCCTAATGTCAAGTGACTTTTCTATAGTGGATACCAGGGAGTGCAGGGCAGTATCGGTAGATCTGCCCTTGCTATAGGCGTGTTGGGCCCGCGAAAGATGAGTTGCGTCTATCGATCTTCTAACATAGTCCTCCAAGAGACTTTCCAGAGTCTTAAGAAGAAAAGAAGATAGGCTTATGGGCCTAAAATCGTTAGGTTTAGAATGGGAGGGTTTCCCGGATTTAGGTATAAAAACGACCTTAACCTCTCTCCATGATGCAGGTACGTAGTTGAGCCTGAGGCAGCTTACAAACATAGTTATCAGCCAAGGCTTAATAATCTCGGATGTTTGTTGTAGCTGGGCCGGGAATATTCCATCCGGACCAGGCGACTTAAACGGCTTGAGCCTGCATAAGGCCCAGTCCAGCTTTTTCTCATCGGTAATTTCCTGTATTAGCTGATCAGAGAGAGTTTCTCCACAAATCGATGTAGTAGACATGTCTATGCATGTCGGAAAGTGCGTATCCAGAAGCAGGTTCATGGTATCCGTACTTGAATCGGTCCAATTCCCATCCGGCTTTTGCACGTAGCTCAGCGTTGCTGGCGATTTAGAGAGCACCCTCCTAAGGCGCGACGCTGCGGATGTTGATTCGATATCACTGCAGAAGTTCATCCAAGAGACCCGTTTGGCCTTGCGGATTTCCCTTTTGTAGTTACTTAGCTTAGTTTTGTGAAGTGCCCAGGATGCTTCGCAGCCATCCCGTTTGGCTTTGTTAAAAGCTGCCCTACATGTCCTTCTGAGATTATCTAGAGCGGACGACCACCACGGTGGTTTATGTGTTTCAGCTATCTTTCTAGGCGGGCACGCTTTATCTAAAGCGAGCTTGCATTGTTCATTGAAGGAGCTGACGAGATCGTCTAACTCTTTATCTTTTCTAGGTGTTACCAGCTTATTTGACAAGTTTTTGCGAATAAGCTTTTGGTAGTAACCCCAATTTGCTTTCCTAATATTCTGTATGTATTTCGGACTTGTGTGTGAATCTGCTAAGGAGAAACTAATGTACTTATGGTCTGAGAAGGAGTGCTCTTTAGAGACCCTCCATGATTCAACGAGGTCACTGTAGGATTCGGTGACCAACGTAATGTCGAGGACTTCCTCGCGGTTTTTTGTTACGAAAGTAGGGTCGTTTCCCCTGTTGCATATACTTAGATTAGAGCCTAGTAAGTAATTAAAAAGTGACTCACCTCGCTCATTTGTGTCAGTGCTGCCCCACTGATTGTGATGGGCATTTGCGTCGCCGCCTAGCACGATAATGTCGTCACGCGGTTTGGTGGAACTCACGAGCTCTTGAAAGATCCTTGATGGTAATGGACCTTGGTGATCGTGGGCCAGATAGAAGGACGCAAACCTGCACCCCCTACCCAACCCCTCGACGCTAATCGCTGTCAAGTCTCCGTCACTGTATTGGGGTAAAAGAAGAGCGTTAATATTTGCTTTGGCTAGAATACACGTTCGAGGCTTACCTTTTTCTGTGGCGCTGTAGAGCTTGTATGTAGGGGTCCTCAAGCCACAGATCCTATCACCAGTGATCCATGGCTCTTGGACCAGAACAATGTCTACTGCACCTTTTGAGAGCTGCAGCAGAAGTGCAGCCGAAGCTGCTTTGCTATGATGAAGGTTAATTTGGAGGACCCTCATCATGCTTTTTGCCGCTCTCCTCCGTGAGCGTCGCGTCCGCATCGTCCTCGCTCAGAAGCTGACTCTCGGAGTAAAGCCTCCTGAGAGTCACGCTACCGTCCGAGCCAGACGAGGCGTAGCCGCTCCGTTTTTCTGACGCAACTGACCCATTGTCGTCCACGTCCATTTCATTGTCGCTGGGGGAGGGGTCCACCTCAGCAAGAGATGCAGAACTGGCAACAGCTTCAGCATCAGCCTTATAGACTTTGAGTACAGCCTTTCTGTACCCATACCGTACTGTGTAATTGCACCGGGCCAGAGCCTCGATACTTGCCTCATCGAGTAGCAGTACTATCTGCATCGTTGCCTTGTCGGTCTTGTCAACATTGACCACCCTCCAGTTCTGTGTGGGTAGCTCCGGGTTGTATTCTTGCAGAACGTCAAGAATTTCGGCTGGTTCCGAGGGAGTCGCTGGAACCCAGGCTCTAGCCCTTGGGCGTTGCGGGATATCGACCGCGTCCACTACCCTCAGGCGCGCGCCAGGATAGACCTCTCCTATGCGCTCAATTCCGATCCTGTATAGGTCCACGGATCTACTGTCATCGCAGGCAATGAGTTTTACATTGCCTTGATACCACCCGGCGTCGGTGTAGTTGGGTGGCGGTCCAGGGTTATCCCTTTTCACCTGGACTGAAACCTTGGCGAGCGCGGCCTCGATCCACTTCCACTGTTGTTTGGGGATCCTGCCGTCAACGTTGCTCTCATCGATGATACCAATGATCTTGCGATCCTTGGCTATGTCAGCGAAAGACCTTGTCCAGCCTCCTTGTGTTTTGGCCCTTTTCGGTGCCGTAGGGGTAGTCTCCTCTACTGAGCGATTGCGCTTAGAGGACTCCCCCTTGTTTGCGCCATACAGCTCCACCCTGAAATCAGGGACTATACGCCAAGCCCACGCAAGGTCTCGCTGTATCTTCGCCCAGGCCTCCGCAGAAACATCTTCCTCCCTTGACGGTGAGGTCGCATTCCTGTAAAGGATCCTGGCCGCAGACCGCTTGTCTTGGTGGCTGGCCTTTATGGGTTGCCTGTCCTTGGCCCCAGCGCTAGTGCCTCCATCACTCTTGGAGCCCCCAGCCAAGGACTCACCAGACGCTGAACGCTGACTGGCAAACCCGCTGGTAGAGGCTACAGGGTTGGAGACACCTGCATTGCTGGCCTCCCGAGCGCCACCTCTAGAAGAGGCGCCGCTCACTGGACTGCACGGACCGGTTTTGCACTCGGCCCTATTTTGTCTTGGGACGTCCTTGACCCCAACGCAAGTACCTCCAGCACCCTTGGAGCCCCCAGCCAAGGACTCACCAGATGCTGTACGCTGTCTGGCAAGACCGCTGGTAGAGGCTACAGGGTTGGAGATACCTGCTATGCTGGCCTCCCGATCGACACCTCTAGAAGAGGCGCCGCTCACCGGACTACTCGGACCGGTTTTGCACTCGGCCCTATTTTGTCTAGCTGCCGCAGCAGCATTGAATCGCTGGGGTGTCCTATCAGCTTTTTTATTTTGGTTCGGGCCCGGTTTGACCGTGACCGTCTTAGCGGAGCGAGCTCCTGTTGGCTTCTTTACCGGAGAGCCAGACTCCTTGTTTTTGTTTTTTGTATTTTGCTCCATATTTCGTACCCACGAGTGGCGGAGAGGGGGATGGTCCACCCGGGCAGAGATCCGCATTACCCGGGTAAGGCTAAATAGAATCGGAGGTCGCCCGGTATCCGAAGCACTCCGTTCGCGACTGGGCTATTTGAGGGCCCCCAGCCAGGTTGATCATCGGCACGGGTCGTATGACACCTTGATCCAGCCCTTACAGAGAAAGGAAGTGAGGGAGGGGATTGGGGGGGGGGGGGCTGTGATAGAGGCTGAAGAAGAAACAGCGGTAGGAGATCAGGTTAAAATAGGGGGGGGGGGGGGGGGGAGAGGTCGCCGCTCGAATTAGCCGCCGAAGCGTTACCAGGTGTCACCACGAGGAGGCTCCACCCCCGCTTGGAGGAGGAGGGTGCATGCACCTACGAGTCGACGATTTGAGGTGGCGCTGGTATGTGCAAGGCGCAAACACCCCCATCAAAGACACCCCAATGTTCAATGAAGCGATCGAAACAAATTCACGAGATCCGAAAAAGAAATGTTCAGGCTTGCCTCGGAAAGTGCCACTAATTTTAATGTTTTTAACGATTTATACATTTCATTTGGTTTTCATTATAATATAAAAGTAGAGTTAACTTTAGGAGTTTGTTTTGCAGAAATTTCATCTATGCATAGCGTTAATAAATGTACACAGAGCCAAAAATGCCTAATAAAATTAATAAGATTGTCTTCATGATCAGCTTTTGGGCAAAGGGGTAGTCGCAACGGTGCAAACGAAGAAAAAACTGTACGGAAATCTTTTTGGTTCTAAGAAGAAATTCTTATTAAAAAACTATACATTTAGTACAAAGGTGTAGTTAGACGCTGGCAATTATTAGTATACGATGGCCGGATGGTTAGCAGCTGGGTTTAGCAATCGAAAAATTGTAAGTTCGATTCTCTCTCTCTTTTTTTCCTAATTAGAAATGTTAAAAAGAAATCTTCTTAAATATATTTATAAGATTTTCCTTTGAAACATTAACAGCTCTACACATATCGGTAATTAGAAGCTGGCAATCAAAAGTGAGCGATGGCCTGATGGTTAACAGCTGGGTTTATCATTCCGAAAATTGTAAGTTCGATTCTCGGTGAGGGCGATATCATTTTATTTTTCATTTAAAATATTAAAAAGAAAATCTTCTTAATAAAATTAAAAAGACGGTCTCTACAATAATAAGAAGCACATCTTCTTGAAGAAAATCTATAGAGATATCTTATGACTTTTGTTCTATTTTATTAGGCATTGTTGGCTCTGTGTATTATTATATTGGAGAAATCCCATCACGGCCGCAGAAAAAAAGTTATGAAAATTCAGACCTATTTCGTAGCTACATAGGTACTTGAGTATTTTAGTAGAAACATTTTTTTCCTGTTTTTATTTGGAAACCGAAACCGGAACGAAACCGTAACCGAAACCGAAATAAATTTTGAAGAACGAAACCGGAACCGAAACCGAAACACGTTGCAAAAACCGAAACCGAAACCGGAACGTTATTTTAATCGGTTTCAGACATTGGAAATAACATATACTTTCATAACATAAAATGAAAAAAAAAAAAATTATAATAATGTGAGAAAAATGTAGGTATGTATATACATTTTACAATATTTCTGTATCACAATTTTCTATATCTTGCTGTGAGCTATCATAAATGTTAGATCTGTTGAACTAAGTTTATTTAAAAAAAAATGGTTTACTACATTGGCAAAAAAGCTAAAAACGGCTAAAAAAATAAGAAAACGGCTAGCGGCTAGATTCCGGTAAATGTTGGTGACAAAAACACAATGTGGTTTGTAAGGTAGAAAATTCATGAACTGCTTACATATGTAGGTACATTTATTCTATATTCAAACTCATGCTCACACACACTTTACTTATTCAACAAATATCAACTTTAGTAAACATCAGTAACAAAGAATCGAACAAATTGAAAAGTGGTAAAAGCTGGAACTGCAGGAAAACTAAGCGCTCAGTTAGCAACCGATTTGTTGCGCTTGTTGGCGTTCACCCAATATGGCACATTCCACCAAAACACACACACTCTACTACCCACACCCATGTAGCAGTTCAGTGAAGGATATAAAATCGTCAAACGTTAAATCTTGCGCAAGTAATCGGTGTTAGTTATATAGCATTCATGTGGTTACTCTCAAATTGTACACAATTTTGCATATCTTTTCACGGCAACCAAATATCAGACTAATGATACATTTACACTGCACCAAATGCGTCGCATTTGGCGAAGTTATTTCGAGAATGTTTGTCCACAGAATGAATTTGTTTGCCAAATTAGATGAATTTAATTTAACTTGACCTAATTTGGTGATCAAATTCAAACTGCGTATGAACGGTCTCGAAAAAACTTGGCCAAAAGCGACGCATTTGGTGCAGTGTAAACGTAGCTTTACATAAAGGTTGCAGAGAAGTGGGACAAGTAACAAATTTCCGAGTAAAATGTTGCGGTTTACTTTTTAGTTGAGTATCAAATCCCTAACTCATTTTGCTAGTTGATCCTTTTTTGTTGAAATTTCTTACATTTTACTTATTCCTTTTTTTCGATAAAATATGCTAGCATGTCGAATGGTGATTTTATATGCAATATGCAATTCATCAAAATCACTACTTAAATTACTTTTAACTCACTGAGTTCAATGCGCAAAGTAGTAGCGATCCAAACAACTCAACTTAGGTACAGCGCTGGGGTGCAGCGTGAAAATTTCAATAATCAATCATTCAATGCCGTTGCTAAATCCCTTTAGAAATTAATAGAAACATGTATTGAAAATTGAAACGCTGGTCTTACCGCTTCTCAGGTTGTATCTCATAGGATTGGACCACCATTTCCTTTAATTTTGTAGCCACCGGGACTACTATTCTATAGACCTGTCCGATAGTCCGGACGAGAGTCGCACACAGAAATGTAGACAACGATGCCTGGCTCTCAATCACATTATTTAAAAAAAAATACAATAATAATTAATAATTGAAACTTCAATTTGGTTCAATTGGAAGTGTTTTTCTGTTTTCAGAACTGGTAACAAAATGTTTTAGGCGAACTGGTATGTTCGCTATCCATAATCATTCGAGCCAGGCGACTAGCCAATCAAGGCAACTCGAAAAACTCATGCGAATCGCAAACTGTAATAGGCCCCTAAAACTTCAAGCTGCTTTACATTTTTTTTTCTCTGTCCAATTCAATTGTTTTTTTTTTTTTTTTTTTGTTTGAAATATTTTTATTTTTCCTTTTAAAAAATGTTTGGTTCTTCACGTTTTGTTTGGACCTTACGTTAGATAAAACTGTTATTGAATCTTTATAACAAGCTACATAAAATCACCTAGGTATCTAAAAGAAAAGTTAATTAAAATCGGCATAAAATTAGCTTTTCCAAAATTGAATTCAGGAAACTCCAAATGTATTTCAGAAAACGGCAATTGAATTTCAGAAAAAGCAATTGGATTTTGGAATTTGTCATTTGGATTTCAGGAAAAGCAATTGGATTTCAGAAAACTAAAATTGGATTTCAGAATATTCATTTGGAATTCAGAATGTGTGAATTGGATTACAGAAATCGTCAAGTGGATTTCAAAAAATATTTTGCTAGTGGGTTTTGTCATGCTAATACTTTGAGCAATGAATTTAATGGGATCTGAAATCCAAATGATGTCTTCCGAAATCCAATTGTCTATTTCTGAAATCCATTTACACATTCTGAATTCCGATTGAATATCCTGAAATCCAATTTTAGCTTTCTGAAATCCAAATGACAAATTCTGAAATCCAATTGCTTGAAGAATCGAAAATCGTGTTACGTAAATTTCGCCTACATATATGGATGTAGGCGGCCGCCGTGGTGTAGCGGTGCAGTGTTCGGCCTTCTACACCATGTCGTGGCGGTTCGATGCCCGGCAAAAGTAACATCAAAAATTATTTAGAAAAAGAATTTTTCTAAACGGGGTCGCCCCTCGGCAGTAGTTTGGCAAACTCTCCGGGTGTATTTCTGCAATGAGAAGCTTCTCAGCAAAAACTCATTTCCCTTGCAAGTGCCGTTCGGAGTCGGCAAAAAACTGTAGGTCCCGCCAAATTTTGGAAAAACTCAAAAGCAACACACCACAAGTTGGAAAGAAAAGCTCGGCAAAAATCTCGTTAGAGGTTATGATAACCTGTTGGTATATCGTCGCCATTAGTTTTTTATGTTTTTTTTTTTTTTGTTTATATGGATTGGCGAACAATGCCGGATACAATTTTGGTGGACTTAGTTTAAGCCCAAAAAGCACCAGATTCTCACTATTAGATTGCAGTCTGATGAAACCACATCTCTTACGGGTGTCGCTTGGTTGCTCAGCGAATGTTAAAAATATGGTCGAATTTGCGAGATTTGAAACGTAAGTGCCACTGATCACTTCCAATCAGTGTTGCCACTCACACAGTGGCGCAGCCAGGGGGTGGTTTTAGGGGTTTAAAACTGTATATGTGAAAACTAGTTTTCATGACATGTTTGCAAAAATTTCGATTGCACGTCAATTCCATAACAGGGGCCTAAGCTTTTGGGCCGTTTGCATAAGAGGGTGTCACACGTTACATCCATATTGACGCGAAGGGTGTCCCGCAAATTTCTTGTACGCAGTTCTTCTTATCTCATTGAGATCTAACAGAAAATGCTATCTGGTCCAATGTATTTTTTTTCGTGTTGCGCAGTGTAATAGATTCAATGACAAATAAAAAAAGAAGGCTGGCCCTTGTTATATAAGTCAATATAAAGTAACAATTATTTACAGGTATCTATGTATGTATGTATATTAGACTGGGCCAAAAATTCCAAATTTCGTTTTTCTTCAAAACTTATTTTGATTTTCTTTTTAAAAAAGGTGAAAAAATTACTGTAATTTTTTAGATTTTTATATTAAAGTCTAGAGGTCTATCATCGCTAGTTTAGATTTTACAGACTTAACCTCCAACTTGGTATAAAAACGACAAATCATTGTTGGAAAAACACCCGAGCATATTTTAGTCGGAAAAGCTACCTAGACTGAAATTTTCTCAGAATTCCCGATTTTGGTTTGAAAATTTGCGAAGCATGAAAAAATCAACATCGAATAAAGCTAAATACATATTCTTAAGGGAAATTGGATGCTGAATCCGAATTCGATATCAGAATTTAACAACGGGCCCGAGGTTCGGCCCTAACCGTGTAAAAAAGTCCAATATTATTTTGTGAAGGTTAGTGAAGAACTGCAACCTGTTGGCTACTTCTGATCACGGATTTGGATTTAGCTCGCCAAAATTAATGTATTGAGGTCACAGATCCGTCAACTTCTTGTTTTTTTTTTTTATTGTGGCTGCGCCATTTGAAGACTGTAGAACTACACCCCCGCAGAGAAAGCCTATATTAAGCAAAAATGTGTTTGAACAATGTACATTTTTTTGTTAAAATATTGATCATATAATGATAAATAATCTTGTAGAATATCAATAAACAAAATTTATTATTAAAAATTTGGATCAAAAACACCAAAAAAGACGGAAATATGATCTTTTTTTAATTTAATACTGAATAAGTTTTGGAAAAGTAACTTTACAAAGAAAAAGTTGTTTAACCTTTTTTGTAGCCCACTCAATATCCTTTAAGAATGTGTATCTATCTTTGGTAGGTATAGTCTGTAAAACCTAAACTAGCGATGATAGACCTCTAGACTTTAATTTAAAAATCTGAAAAAAATTACAGTAATTGTTTTTCACCTTTTTAAAAAAGAAAATCAATATAATTTTTGAAAAAAACGAATTTTTGGATTTTTGGCCCAGCCTAATGTATAATTATCTTTTTTAAATGCTTTCTTTACGCTAGTCCTGACTGGCGCTATAAAAAAATTTTGTCAATAGTTGTGCTAGGAAAAAATTAAAAAAAAAATTAAAAACCACCCCAAACATTTTCTTCTGGCTGCGCCCCTGCACTCACATACAGCTATGGTCAGAGATTTAGCGCACTTTCCATTGTACTGAAAAATAGTACAGTAACTTTAAAGATAATACGAATTGCACAAAAAAATTTGAGGCTTAACAATAGTATTGTATTGCTCTCTTCAAATGACAAAAGAATATCTGTTATAATTCTTTGATATTTGTTTTTGCTAAGTTTTTCTTTTCATCCGTCTAAAGTGCATTGAACATCGATTTAGCGCACTTACGTTTGTTTTGCTATTACTTGCGATTGGTTGAAAAAGTTAATAGTTTTTTGGTTAATATTTAATAAATAACCTCTTCTCTTATAATTTTGTTAAATTTTCTGGAAGAAAATACTGGTCGGTTTGCCAAAAGGACCTTTTTTTAATCAGGGACCAACCATGGGCAAAATTTCAAGAATTTTGGTATGTTTCGAGAAAAATGGTGTACAATGCCATCAGAGATGTGAGTTCGGACCCGAATTTGTCAAAGCATAACAAAAAACGTAAAGATCGCCCTTGTAAAACTTTTTCCCAAGGGGATAAATTGTTCCGAAGAAAGAGTAAAAATCATCCTTTTAAGTCCTTACCATTGAAAGTGGTTGAAATAATTTCGGTATTGTACTCAACTGTGTCCAGAAAACTTATACGAAGACCCCTAAATGAAAATAAAAAGTATGGGCGCATAAGCAAGAAAACGCGCGTCCTGCCAAAACAAGAACACTACACTAGATCGCTCCCTAAAACTTCCAAGTTCTCACTACCATGTTTTCGGAGTACCGTGGATTAGTTTCTTAATTTTTTTTCATGTTACACACACTTTTCTCGCCAGGATAGATAAGGTCTTATTGGGTTGCATCCGAAAAAAGTACAATTTCTCAAAATTCTACACCTTTGAGAATGTGGATTCTTGAGAATGAAAAAGGTGCTTTAATGTACTTGTTTGACAGGAGTAGCGTTTGCCTGCTTATGCGCCCATACCTTTTATTTTCACTTAGGAGTCTTCGTTTTGTGGACACAGTTGAGTACAATTCCGAAATTATTTCAACCACTTTCAATGGTAAGGACTTAAAAGGATGATTTTTACTCTTTCTTCCGAAAAATTTATCCCCTTGGGGAAAAGTTTTACAAGGGCGATCTTTACGTTTTTTGTTATGCTTTGACAAATTCGGATCCGAACTCACATCTCTGATGGCATTGTACAACATTTTTTTTCGAAAACATACCAAAATTCTTGAAATTTTGCCCTTGATTTGTCCCTGATTAAAAAAGGTTCTTTTTTGTCAAAACAATCAGTATTTTCTTCCAGAAAATTTAACAAAATTATAAGAGAAGAGGTTATTTATTAAATATTAACCAAAAAACTATTAACTTTTTCAACCAATCGCAATTAATAGCAAAACAAACGTAAGTGCGCTAAATCGATGTCCAATGCAATTTAGACGGATGTAAAGAAAAACTTAGCAAAAACAAAGATCAAAGAATTACAACAGAAATTCTTTTGTCATTTGAAGAGAGCAATACAATACTATTATTTTTTTGTGCAATTCGTATTATCTTGAATGTTACTGTACTATTTTTCAGTACAATGGAAAGTGCGCTAAATCTCTGACCATAGCTGTATATTTTTTCGCACCAAAATACGTACAAACACGCTTTCCAGAGTACCACATTTGTTTTCTGTATGAGAAGAATGGAAATTTCGAAACATGTGATGGTATCCAACGCTGTGTAAATCTTTCTTATTTTTCTCTAAGTATCAAAAATCAATTTGCACTTAATTTGGTAAAGCAGTTACTGAAAGTTTCACTTCATGGTGGCTTCTGTCACAACTCACTTGTATTGATCGACCAACCGAAATACTAAAATTAGCTTGACCACCTTTTCTTGTTCACACAAACCACAAGAAACACCTCCTTCACAAACAATGAAAGCCAACAAATTTTAACTATATACCGCCCCTTCAGTCTGAAATATAACAAACCACTTGTACCTACGTTGTACGCTCATACTCACCCGGAAATGTCCACTCGTCTGATGGAACTTGACGTTCAACAACTTTAACTTACTTACTTAACTGAAGTATTTGCCCAAATGTGTATTAGCGTGTGATCCCAGCATCAATGTAGATACGCTGTACTAGTACATATGGGTCAATGGAATCGAGATAGGCATGAAGTGCACAAGTACACCTGGATATACAAATCAGTCCTGTATCACTCAATTCAGTAATATTTTAGATCATATATATATACCAAACTCTAAGGAACGAAGCCCATCACTGATAACTACATATATGCTGTTAAAATATATTTTTTTACCTATTACGTTTTTATTCTTGCCACCCTCTGGAAATTAGGTACATTTCATTTTGCCGAAACGTGGTATTTGCAAACGACGAATTAAAACTTAAAAAAATTTGGAATCGTTGCATTTTGAAAAGAACTAGCTCACCAAAAGACGAAGCAACATGATACACTATGACGAAGACTACCGAATAGGACTAGTGCTATGTAGAGCGATATTTGATTTTAATAAGTAGATTTGTGTGTGCCGTAAACTTACACCTTAACCTCAGCAGTATCGGACAAAAGACTACGGTGGTGAATTTGCCTTTTATGACTTACATATTTCGAATAGGTGGGGTCGAAACAGATAACCAGGCTCCTTAGTATATACACTTAAAGAAAAATCGTTCTTAAACGAACGAAACAAGTCCAAAATGAGAACATTCGTGCACGAAAGTCTGTCAGTAAAGTTTTGACCTAACGATGGTCTTATTTTGAGTACGGATTTTTATGAACATCTTTTGTCGTCCGTGAACACTTTGGACTTGATTTATGAACATATTTAACTTATTCTGAGAATGTATTGGGCTCATTTTGGGCCAAAGTAAAAAAAATATATATTTTTTTTTCAGAGCTCTTACATTGACTTTACCGAGAATATCACTCAGGCCCCACGAACGCTCAGCGAAGGTGTCTACTACGAGCCATCATTCATTTATGCTTGCCAGCGTCTAATTACAGCTTTGTTCTAAAATTTAAATAATCGGGTGGAGGACTGTTTAGAACGGGATTCATAGGTAGAGCCCGCTTATGATTCCGCAGATCAAACGGCAAGGTAATATTATGCCGGATCTCGTCAAAATGCTTACGGAGATGTTTCCTTATGTCTCTCGGGGTCGGATCTGTGTCCAAAAGATGACGGTTTGGATGTGCTGGCTTGTGTCAGTTCAGAAGGAATTGCCTGCTCAGCATTTCCGCGTGCTCTTTTACATTGAGCAGTTTTGCCTCCGGATGGTGGTTAGACTCGGGAGACATGAGGAGACATCGCGTAGCAGTTCTGATAACAGTATTTTTGGCAGACTTGTAACTTCGCCAGTTTCGATAGCCTAACGGACGCGGAAGACCTCGACCGCACGGTGGTGGAGGGCAATCCGGTGCACACTAACGTTGATGCCACTTCAGACAGTAGAGATTCCGCCACGCCAAATCGTGCAGATAAATTGTCGTTGAGAGATAGGCCCCGGGACGGGGTAGACCTCCACGACGGTACGACGGTGGTAGGGAAGTCTGAGCGCTCTCATGTTGGTGGTGCTTCAGATTAACCTGCACAAATCTAAAGCAGCCTCAGCTGCCCTAAGCAGTCGTCTTTATAAAGGCGACGTAGACGTGGTCCTTATCCAAGAACCCTGGGTTAATAGCTCAAGGATCTGTGGATTGGTCAGAACCTGTATCTTGGTCAAGTCTGAGCTGAACACCTTTCTCTTACCCAACTATTCAAATGGTGACGTTACAGCTGCCAGCTTAACGGTCGGCAGCACCAGCCTGACGATGGCGTCGGTCTACATGCCCTATGACGCCGAAGAGCCTCCTCCACAAAAGGAGGTGAAAGATCTGGTGGAAAATTTCTGCACGGGTCATCTTATTATTGGAGCTGACGCTAATGCTCATCACGTCCAGTGGGGAAACTCCGATATTACCGCTAGGGGCGAGTCTCTGTTTGACTACTTACTAACAACTAACCTGGTGGTTTGTAACGTGGGGAACGAGCCTACTTTTGTCACTAAAGCCCGTAGGGAGGTCATAGACCTCACTATTTGTAGCGAAGGCGCTTATGAGTGGGTTAGGAAATGGCGTGTTCTTGAGGAGCATTCATTTTCCGAACACCGGAACATAGAAATTGCCTTAGATTTTTCTGTTGAGCAGCCAGTTATGAAACGCAATCCACGCAACACTAATTGGCAGCTACATAATCAAATATTAGTTAGGGACCTACCAGTGTTACCCCCACAAGCTCCATCATCAGTAGGAGAACTGGATGATCTGGTTGCGACCTTTACAACGGCGCTCTCTAATGCCCTAGAGCAGGCTTGTCCAATGCCGAAACCACGCGGTAAACATAGACCACACTGGTGGTCCTACGACCTGGATTCGCTCCGCAAGTCCTGCAGGAAGCAATTTAATAGGGCCAAGAGCCTCGGTACGGAGCCTGAATGGCTCGAAAATAAAGTAAAACTGAGGGCCTATAAAAGGGCCCTAAGGCAGGCGAAGAGAACTTCGTGGAGAGATTTCTGCACCGGGGTCGAAAAGGTCGATGATACGGCGAGACTTAGACGAGTGCTCTCAAAAACTCAAACAGCCATTAGCTATTTACGGAAGCCTGACGGATCGTGGACTAGCACGGAAGGGGAAACCCTGGAGCTGCTATTGAATACACACTTTCCGGGGAACTTGCATGAAGCACCTTTAGCATCTGCAACAAATATGGCAGTGAATATACCCATCACGGAGGAAAGGGTAAGGTGGGCGATCAAAAGCTTTGAGCCGTTCAAGGCTGCTGGGCCAGACGGGATTTTCCCCGCACAACTCATAAACACGTTGGAAACATCGGCTAAATGGCTGGTATTTCTCTTTTCAGCCTGCCTGGCTCTCAACTACATTCCGCACTCCTGGAGAAGCGCCAAGGTAGTCTTTATTCCTAAGGCTGGGAAGGCCTCACACTATGAGCCTAAGGACTACAGACCGATCAGTCTCTCGTCCTTTGCACTCAAAACCTTCGAGAGGATAATTAGCGATTATCTCTCCTCTACTATTGATAGCAACCTTATCTCTAGCTATCAACATGCATACACCAAAGGTAAATCAACGGAAACTGCGCTTCACAGCCTTGTCTCTGTTATTGAAAAATCGTTGTATGAAAAAGATTACTGTCTCGTGGCCTTCCTAGACATTGAATGTGCCTTCAACAATATAAGCCCGGAGGCTATTAACACCGCTCTAACTAATCTGGGCATAAGCAGGTCTCTTATTGGACTAATTGATAAGCTACTAAAGGGAAGGAAAATAGTTTCTACACTGGGCACAGTTGATTTCTCACGCTATGTCACAAGAGGAACGCCTCAGGGTGGTGTTCTCTCTCCGCTTTTATGGAACCTCACTGTAAACTCGTTGCTACGAGACACAAGCTGGGGGGGCGGGAGGATAGTTGCATATGCAGACGATTTAGCTATTGCATACAGGGGCAAATTCCCACAAACCCTGTGTGACTTGATGCAAGTAGCACTGCGAGCAGTTTCCTCGTGGTCATCTCGCTGCGGACTTAATATCAACCCGGGAAAAGTGGAGCTTGTCCTTTATACTAACCGGTACAAAATACCAACGCTAAGCCTACCAGAACTAAATGGCGTGCGTGCTGACAAAGCCAAATTCCTAGGCATAGTTCTGGATAGAAAGCTTAACTGGAAGGAGAATATCATCCAGCGCCAGAGGAAAGCGTGCATTGCACTTTACACCTGTAAAAGAGCCATTGGCAAAAAATGGGGGCTCAGTCCCAAAATCTGCAGATGGATTTACACTGCGATAATCCGGCCAATTATGCTGTATGGAGTCGTGGTATGGTGGCCTGCGCTGAGCAAGGCAGCCAACCTAAACCTGTTAGGTAAAGTCCACAGATCAGGCATGATCTGTATAAGCGGCGCGTTGAGAACAACGCCCAACGAAGCTCTCCAGGGCATTCTTGGCACTCGATCTGGAAGGGTACCGGGCAGCGGCAGCAACGGCTCTGCGTGTAAGGGAAACTTCCGGCTGGGGCGCAGGCACTACTAGACACTCCGGTATTCTGGATTCTTACAGCTTTCTCCCTCCGAGCACGGACCGTTGTGCAACCACAACAGTCGGAGATAGCTGGTTCAGAATAAACATTCCCAGCAGGGAAGACTGGGAGAGGACGGATCGGTGTCCTGCTACTAATGGCGGCATTTCCATATACACCGACGGTTCGAAGTTGGACGGCAGAGTTGGAGGAGGGATTTATTCCAAGGATCTGGACCTTGAGCTTTCCTTCAGACTGCCTGATCATTGCAGCGTCTTCCAGGCTGAGGTCTCAGCAATCATGGACGCCGCGGCTTGGATAGGGCAACACGCTATCGGACAGAATATCGTTATTTTCAGCGATAGCCAAGCGGCAGTCAAATCCCTTGGCTCTTACTTGTTCAACTCTGAACTGACGCTCAGCTGTCGTCGATCTCTTCAGGAGATGGCCCAACAGAACCGCGTGAGCCTCACATGGGTCCCGGGACACAGGGACATTAAGGGAAACTGTACGGCAGACGAACTTGCTAGGCAGGGCACGACCAAGCAGGTTCTTCAGGATAAAGAACGCTTAGGTATGCCCTTTGCCACATGCAAGCTAATGCTGAAGGAGCATACACTCCGACAAGCCAATGAAAGATGGCTTTTATCGCCAGGGTGCCGAGTATCCAAACAATCCTGGCCAAAATGGGATATTAAAAGATCTAAATATATTTACACCCTAAGAAGAAGGGATATATCTATATTAATAGGGGTTTTAACCGGGCACTGCCTTATTGGAAGGCACGCAGCAAGGCTGGGTGTACCCTACCGACGATGCTGTAGGAGTTGCAAAGATGATGAGGAGGAGGAAACGGTGGAGCATCTCATCTGCAACTGCCCGGCTTTAAGCGGCGCGAGAAGGCGCTTTTTCGGAGTTCCCTTCCTGGATAGCCTACGCCAGGTAGCGGAGCTGGACATAAAGGACTTGATGGCTTTCATCAAGTCATCTAAATGGTTCGAGGAGGTGTAACGGTGTCGGTTTTAGGAGTGTCAGCCCCGGGATTCTGCTATGTGGAGAGTCCCAATAGCACTGGGATTTTCCATATGGCCGGGTCCCGGGACTGACTTTCCTAGTGTTGATGGTATCACAACGGGCCTTTTAATACTGGCCTAGGTGTGCCTTTGCGGCAGCCACTTCTACCTAACCTAACTTCGCCAGTTGGTGCTATGCACATTAGGCGACCATATGGGTGCGGCATAGTCAAAGACTGGTCAGCAACGTTCCTTTGTCTTTTCTCCAAGTACTGCCGGCAAGTGACTTGAGGATCTTGTTGCGACCACGTACCTTTGAGACCATTGCAGACACATGACCAGCAAATGAGAAAGTATTATCCAGTGTCACCCCTAATAACTTTGGGTGGCTGACTTTTGGTAGCTTAGTACCATCAACGAAAATGTCTAATTCATTTCTCACCTGGTGTGCTCATGTCGTAAAAAGCGTCGCCGTAGATTTAGTAGGAGATATCGTCAGATCTCAGTGAAAAACCTGGAAAGGTCGCCGTTGATTTTCGCACAGAGTTCATCAGTATAGGGGCCCTTCCCCGTCGCCATTATCGTCGTCGGCATATGAAACGACGGTGACGCCCTCGTTCAATGACACTTGCTTACAACTAAACAGGGTTCGGAATTATTCATTTATGAAGATTCATGTACGTTCTTTACATTCGCATTCACGAACATGAACATTAAAAAAAAATTTGCATTCTCGTTCGTCAATAAGAACGTATAAAAAAATCCACACCGTTCACGTTCATGAATGCATTCGTCCATCATTCATAAATGCCTTCTTGAATCTATATATGAACGTACGTCTTGCCGTTCATCTTCTTATACGTATGCATATGTGGCGTGAATAATTCACGAAGGCATTCACGAAGGCATTGAAAGCATATTTTGTATATAACTAATGTAACTAATATAGCAGCTTGGATGCAATTACTTGCGAAAAGCCATTATCTCCCAACAAACATTTTAATTAAAGCTCAGTTTGAGATGCATTTAAGGATCAATCCTACTCTCAAATCTGAAGCGCACCTCAAATAACCATTGATAGCATTCGCGTGGTGTAGCGGTTAAGTGTTCGGCCTTCTACACCAAGTCGTGTCGGTTCGATGCCCGGCAAAAGTAACATCCGGGGTCGCCCCTCGGGAGTAGTTTGGCAAACTCTCCGGGTGTATTTCTGCCATGAGAAGCTTCTCAGCAAAAAATTCATTTGCTTTGCAAGTGCCGTTCGGAGTCGGCAAAAAACTGTAGGTCCCGCCAACTTGTAGGAAAAGCTCGGCTAAAAATCTCATTAGAGGTTATGATGACCTGTTGGTATATCGCCGCCATTAGTTTTTTTTTTTTTAGCATTCGCAAAGTGAAGGGAAAAATTTTTAATATGGAATTTTCCTTTATTTTAAAATTGAGAAATATAGAATTTTCAAACTTTTCTCAAACTGAGCAGAGCGGGCGTTCATTAATGCAGTTACATTTTATTTAATATTTTTTTAATTAAATAATCTGGTTATATAAACCAAATCTGAGAAAAAGTTGAGAATAGATGTTTCCTCAAACGTTTGAGTTTTTGATGTTTGTTGGGGTTTTATTCTTTATGCTTTTTGGACAGACTCACTGAGATTTTTGTATGTGTTAGTACAATTGTCATGTCCCCGACGGCGTTAATATATTCATTCCTAATTTTTTTTATTGCAGTGTTGCTTAAGGTTTTTTCCATAGCTAATGGCCTTCAGAAATTTACCAAAATAAAATGTTTATCCATAAATGGAAGAAAATATTTTAAAGACAGGATTATCATGGGAAAACACACATAATTGGTAAAACAATTCAGGCAATTTAAACTAAGCAAAAAATACCTGCTTTTTTTTAGTACTAGTTTACCACTGCCCACAGTAAACACAATGCAGGTAGTTAGGAACATCTTTTAAGACTGGTTAATAGTGGACAATTTATTACAAAGGAAAAACAATGTAGAAAATTATAAGCCATTAAGGACTAAACAATTGATTGCATAGTTACCCTTTTTTAGTTTGAAAAGGGCCAAGTTTAGTTTTAGCAAAATCATCTCAAATAACCACTCATAGCATTCTGAAACTAAAGGGCAAATTTTTATATGGAATTTTCGTTTACTTTCAAATTGAGAAATATAGAATTTCTAAACCATTCAAAAACTGAGCAATACGGAACGAAATCCAGTTGCTCTCATTAAAATATTTCTACAGATTTGCCAATAATGCAAAACTAATACCTACCTATTTTAATAAAACGCGTGTTTTCATTTATGCAGTTAAATTTTATGTAATATGTTTTAATTATTATATTTCAACAAATGATTCTGTTATATAAACAAAATCTGAGAAAAAGTTGAGAATAGATTTTTTCAAACGCTTGAGTTTTTGGTGGTCGTTGTTTGCTGGGTAGTAGGTATACTCGTGTACATATCTACATATATGTATTGTATAAAAGCGTTCGCATTTCTGTTTTTGATTTGTGTGTGGGAAAACCACAAGGCATTGTCGCTAGTTAGTAGAATAACCCTGCAAAAATCGTTGGATTATGTGTTCCAATTTTCTGATATTGGAGTACTCCATTAGTAATCCTTTGTATACATAATCGGACCACCTTCAGCTTTTTGAAAGCCGATCATTGCTCCTGCCTTATCGACGAAAATCACGACACTATCGCTCTGACAATATATACTCCAAGGAGTAACAACATTGGAGTACATTGTAAAGTACTCTGACAGTAGGTACTCCATGGAGTAGCAAAAACAAAGCGAAGGTTGGAGTAGGTTGTCCAGTCCTAGGACATCGCAATGTTAATTGGAGCACAATTTGTATATGAAAAAGGATTACATTTGGAGTACTCTGATGCTCCAATTGGAGTAGTCTTTGGATAGGAAATAGAGCACTCTCGATTTTTGCAGGCTATTAATAGCATGTGTTGTATGTAGGTAGGTATGTATGTGTGTATATGTGTTTCACATTCCTATCGGTATACTCGCAATAGCATTTTTCAAATCTTCTACTGCAACCCTGCAGTCAAATTCCGAACTACTCAGCAAACATACTAGTTCATTGACTAACCATTTTGTGCCATATGCATACCAATTCACTGTTGATTAGTTTTAAAACCAGTCAACGCCAAACTACTCAGTGCAAATTCTAGTTCATTGACTATACATTTTGTGGCGTATGCATACTAGTTCATTGCTGATTAGCGTTAAACCAGTCAATGCCAAATCACTCAGCAAGCAATATAGTTCATTGACTATACATTTTGTGGTGTATTCATACTAGTTCATTTGTGATCACCTTTAAACCGTTCAATGTCGAACTACTCAGCAAACAATATAGTTCATTGACTAAACATTTTGTGGTGTATTTATACTAGTTCATTGCTGATTAGCTTCAAACCAGTCAAGGCCAAAGTACTCAGCAAGCAATATAGTTCATTGACTATACATTTTGTGGTGTATTCATACTAGTTCACTTCTGGTCACCTTTAAACCAGTCAATGTCGAACTACTCAGCAAACAATATAGTTCACTGACTATACATTTTGTGATGTATTCATACTCGTTCATTTCTGATCACCTTTAAACCAGTCAATGTCCAACTACTCAGCAAACAATATAGTTCATTGACTATACATTTTGTGTTAAATTTATAGTTCTTCGACTAAACATTTGTGGTGTATTCATACTAGTTAATTTCTGACTACCTTGAAACTAATCAATTCCAAACTACTCAGCAGACACCTAGCTCGTTTACTATACATTTTATGGATGTTTTTATACTAGTTCTTTGCTGATTACCCTTAATCCAATCAATCAGAAAAATCCTGGTTCGTACTAGGGTACCGGCACTAGTAGTCGGACACTTAACTTTTTTTCATACTTCAAAAATTCATATATCTCTTAATATATGGAATATCGACACAAAGTAAAGTTTGTATGATTATGGAGATATTGCAGAATCACTTGGTAAAAAAATTTGTAAAAAAAGTTAACCAGGTTTTTAATTATTTTGGATTAATTAAAAAATGCCAGTTTGCGCTAGTACTCGGACATTTTTTTTAGTTGTCGGAAACTTCAGCTCTAGTACTCGGACACCGCAAAAGTCAGTATAATACTGTATGTTTTTGAAACTAAAACGTTAATTTATTGAGAAAAAGCAAAAAAAAGCTAAAAACAATAAAAAAAATATCTAATATTGATAGAAAAAAAATACATTTTACATAAGCCATGTTATAAATAAAAATAAATGTGTGGTTTAGGGGCGTCCAAAATACTCAGCAGATCTTTATGAAATTTTCACAGTAAATACTTTGATTCACTAGATATAGTATAAGCTACTATATATATATTTGGAAAAGGGGCGGGAACACGCCCCCCAAGGTATATAATATCAACCAAAAAAGACGTTTATTGGGCCAAGAAACAAAAACATTTAACAATTCATAAAAAAATCAAAAATAGCACTTCAATTAATTCAATAAATACTTATGTAGCTAAAATCAGGTATTAGTCATCACAACTAGGGCAAATAAATAAACTCTCAGCTGCTTCAAAGTACGGTAAGTCCTTCAACGGTGTGCATCTCAGATGGAACCATACTGGGCAGGTGTCACATCCGATATTTTTTAACCCTTCTTCTTCAACATCACTGACAAGTTCCTCCTTACAAGCTGGACATGTTTTCGACGGCTTGGACTTACGGCGTACAGTTCTTCCAGTCTTTTTTTTGAATTTCTCTTCGCTATCCGCTCCTCCTTCCTTTTAAGAATAGCATCCTGCTTCATCTGGCGCCCCCGTTCTTTTTCCAGATGAATATTTCGCCAACCTTGCGAGGAGATAGCGCTGGGAGACCTGCACCCATTCTGTACTAACCTCTTTCCTAAAAACGCCATATGATTAAAAACTGTTATTTCATAAATTACACTTGTTACCTTTAAAGCCAATAGGTTTTGGATAAAAAAGATGTGTAGAAAATAGGTTGGATCCACTTGATGTGCAAGAAATATCTGAAGGCACAAGCGCAGCCGCGGGTTTCTTATCATTTTGATCCGATTTCTCCTCGCCCAACTCCAGTACTCCATCATCATTAGTGGGTTGCTCATCATTTTGATCCGATTTGTCCTCTTCCAACTCCAGCTCTCCTTCATCATTAATGCTAAATATACCTGAGGGAATTTCTATGTCCCCCAAAGATACATCAATTAAAGATATTTTGGAAAGATTGTCATCTTCTGCTGGCGGTGGAGCAATCTGATCAGTTTCTTCAGCGAGGGAAATAGGTAGATGTTGTTCTATGCAATGAGTTTCCAAACTAGTTAGTTCTGCTGCAGCGATAACTTCCAATACAGAATCCGGATTAACTTGGCATGCTCGGAGTTTGGAAGAAAGTTCTTTTATAACATTTGATTTTTTTGTACTTATTTTCAACACTTTCTTCAATATTTGTTTCTATATTTGATAAATTACTCAAAACTCTTTGATTATACGATTTTACACATTTTGAATAATCTACAGCGTCAGGATCCAACGGAAAAAAATCTTTCTTTGTTAGAGTTTTACCCAAGTTCTGCATTTGCCACTGGCCTACGGTTTGTTTCCAATTCATTTTAAGTGGCCTGAAGAGACTAACGTCTGCAGGTTGCATAATGTGAGTTGTGTTTGGAGGCAATGCATATAAAATAATCTTCTTCTCGTTGCAAAATTCACTCAACTCTATATTTAAATGAGATTTGTGGCCGTCTACAAACAGGATCACGGGCCTTTTTACATTGTTTTCTTCCAACCACTTGTCAAAACCATTAGCAATATATTCATAAAAAGTTTCTGATCTCATCCACCCACTTTCCGTACGACCAAGGAACCAATTTTCAGGCATACTATTGACAATGTCCTTAGGTGGCCTCAAATATGGAAATATCACCATTGATAGAAGCATATTTCCAACTGCAGAAAACGTTACTAAAACTGTAATATTTTCTTTTTCGTTACCCGAAGTAATTTTATAAATGTTTTTATACCCCTTAGGCCCAATGACCTTACCAGTTTTGGGGCACAGTGAAAAGCCTGTTTCGTCCCCATTGAATATTCGAGATGGATCTTCCATAACATCATCCTGCCCGGTACTTCGAAGGTATTCCTTAAGTTCTGAAAACCATTCACGTATAGATACTTCCGTAACGAGTGCTCTGGCCTTGTTTATATTTTCCGCTTCGCGGCTCACCAAAATTGGATTCCTTTTGAAAAACAGATTAAGCCAAGTTTTACCTGGCCTATCATCCTTAAACGGAGTACTTTTTCCGCTGTCTCTAATAATCTTCTGAACAGTATTCAAAAGCTCATCTTTTTTTAGGGGAAACCCACACCTACATAAATTTATAATCCATTCTGTAATCTTTTCTTCCTCTTCTAAGGACAAAAAGGATTCAGGACCCTTCTTACATTGATCCTCCGTAAATCTTCCACTAACTCGGTCGTATAAAGTAGACTTAGGTAAATTGTAAGTTACTGCTGCTTTTCTTATACTCAAAGTTTTGTTCCGTACTTTCTCAAGAGCATTTGACATTCTACTTTGAAAATCCATCATTAAAGTAAATCTAAACAATAAAATTAAATCCACAAAAAATAAATAAATAAAGCTATTTCAATAATTGAGCAACAATTTCAAGTGTCCGAGTACTAAAATTGTCGTAATTTTGTGACCTCTAGTTGTCGGACGGGCTGTCCGATAACTGAATTTCATCCTTAAATCAGTTTCAGTACTCGGACATTGATTTTAACATACAAATAAAAATAAAATCAGATTTAAAATATTTTTAAATTATTGCTTACCCTTTTTTCTAACAAATCAAACACTTTTTCACACTTTTTTCTTTAAATATTACTCAAAAAATCACTTTTACAACACAATCTACTTTAAGCAAAAGTACACAACTACTGCGATCGGACGATAGCACATCAATATTGAAAGTCAATTTAATTTGCCAAAAATCCAATTTCCACGAAATTTGGCGTGCGATAATTTTTTCGTGGAGAATGAATTCCATAGAATTTATTTAAATTTTTTTGAACGTTGTAAATACAACGATTTTCTTATTTTGAATACAAAAAGATGAAAGTGTCCGACTACTGGGGGGTGTCCGACTACTAGTGCCTTTACCCTAGTATGCAAGTATGTATGAATCTCGGGTTGAAATCATACTAAACCTTTTTAAGTTTATATTCAGAAAGTTTTCTGAATATCAATTGTAATTTTCTGAATGTCAATTGTATTTTTCTGAATATCAAATGGAAATTCTGAATATGAATTGTAATTTTCAGAATATAAATTGTTACTTTCTGAATATAAACTGAAAAAGGTGTAGTCAGAAAAAGTCTAATCTATTTTAGAGAAATACTAACTAGAAAAATTCCATTTCATACTACATTATTATTATAAGGCCTTATTACACCGCAACCATTAGTACGATCTATTGTAGTACATGGTACTATGCAAACATTATTTGAAATTTTTGGTTTGCTTCTTTTTTTCTCTTGTAATTCACAGATGCTTTTTCGTGTTTGGGTAAATAAAAATATGATGCTGATGTATATATGGTCTAGTATGTCAACTGCTATATTTCTGGTGTATATACATAGACAAAATATAGTTTAAAAAAACTAAAACTCACGCTTTTAGAGAGTATTGAACTAAAAATTTGAAAATAATTTTAAAACCCCTACACAGTAGTATTGTGGAAAAAGCGTGGTCCGATTTGTTCCATAATCTTCGTTTTTTATTTAAACTATTTTTACCTTTTGAGTGCAATATTCTTTAAAAGCGCGTGTTTTCACTTTTTAAACTATATTTATTTTTACTTTTTAGTTAAATGTGTTATGAAGTAATCGATAAATATATCGAAGTATACCGCAGTGCAAACGAAACCTCTGGGCCTCCACTTTCGTTTGACACCCATATTGTAGGCAATTTTCAATGTTATTGGACAACCTCATTTTGACCGATAACTCAGTTATCGATAAATATATTCCAAAGTCCAATAGAAACCTGTGGACCTTTCCTTTCGTTTGATACAGGCAGTAGGCATTATGACCGAAAACTTAGTTATCGATAAATATATCGAAGTCCAAATGCAACCTCCTATCGTTTGATACCCATATTGAAGGCATATTTCAAGGTTTTTGTGACAGTAATATGCGACTATCGGGTAGACTGAAGTAGAGTTACATACAAACAAGCAAACATACATATGAATGTATGTACAAGTAAAGCTAATGAAAGCGCACTAAAGAAACTAGCATTATGTGGGAAAAGCGTCGAGCGCTCGATATACGAAAATTATGGCACAAAGCGGACCACGCTTTTTCAAGAATACTACTGTGTAGGGTTTTTAAAATTATTTTCAAATTTTTAGTTCAATACTCTCTAAAAGCGTGAGTTTTAGTTTTTTTAAACTATATTTATTTTTTACTTTTTAGTCAAATGTCCTATGAAATTATCGATAAATATATCGAAAAATACAGCAGTCCAAACGAAACCTCTGGACTTCCACTTTCGTTTGATACCCATATTGTTAGGAAATTTTAAGGCATTTGGCCTCAGATTTTGACAATAACTCAGTTATCGATAAATTTATCGAAATATATCGAAGTCCAAATGAGACCTGGGGCCTTCACCTTTCGTTTGATACCCACATTGTAGGGAATTTTTTAGGTTTTTGGGCAAATATATTTTGACCGATAAGTCAGTTATCGATCAATTTATCGAAATATCTCGAAGTCCAAATGAAACCTGGGCCTTCCCCTTTCGTTTGATACCCATATTGTAGGGAAATTTGAAGGTTTTCGGGCAACCACATTGTGACCGATAACTCAGTTATCGATAAATTTATCGAAAAATGTCGATGTCCAAGTGGATGTTCCATCAATACATTTTTGATAAATCACTATTGAAGTAGTATCCATATAAACAATTGATAAATTCTAAAAACAAAAATTCATACAACTTGACATCTGGTTTCAGTGGGACTCGAACACTGCTCCTATGTTACGTAAGCCCAGTATTTTACCATTCGGCTACGGCATATTAACAATTTTCATATTTTGAGCGATAACTCAGTTATCGATCAATTTATCGAAATATGTCGATGTCCAAATGAAACCTGGGGAGTTCACCTTTCGTTTGATACCCATATTTTACGGTTTTTGGGCCACTGGGGCTTAAACCGAACGAGAATTACATACATACAAGCAAGCAAACAAACAAACAAACATACAAGTGAACCTAATAAAAGCGTGGTAAAAAGGCACTGGTAAAGTCAACAATCTCGTAATGTTATCCTGAATTTGACCAAATTTTGGTTGTTTGAACGGTAATTTTTGTGGAAGTAACTGCATTCAGATCTTTTATGATCCCTCTAGATCTTTTATGATCCCATTTTGGCCACGTTTGTGTGGATGTCCGGCACCCTGGGGATTGTTGCCACCTTTCGTTGGCTTGACGGAGTGTGTACTCCTTCAGCAACTCCTTCGGCAAACGGCATATGCAAGCTAATGCAGAAGGAGTACACACTCCGTTAGGCCAACGAAAGGTGGCAACAATCTTCAAGGTGCCGGACATCCAAACAAACCTGGCCGAAATGGGATCATAAAAGATCTAGAGGCATTCACGCCCTAAAAAGGAGAGAAATCTCCATATTAATAGGTGTTCTAACTGGGCACTGCCTTATTGGTAGGCACGCAGAAAGGCTAGGTGTGCCCTATCGACGATGCTGTAGGAGCTGCAAAGATGATGAGGAAGAGGAAGCGGTGAAGCACCTCATCTGCAACTGCCGGCCTTAAGCGGCGCGAGAACGCGCTTTTTGGGAGTTCCCTTCCTGGATAGCCTAAACCAGTTCGCTGAACTGGACATAAAGGACTGAATGGCCTTCATAAAGTCATCTAAGTGGTTCGAGGAGGAGTAACGGTGTTGGTTTAGGAGTATCAGTCCCGGGATTCTGCTATGTGGAAAATCCCAACAACTCAGGGATTTTCCATATGGCCGGGTCCCGGGACTGACTTTCGTAGTGTTGGTGGTATCACAACGGGCCTTTTAAAACTGGCCTAAGTGTGCCTCTGCGGCAGCCACTTGAACCTAACCTAACCTAACTGTATTCAACTGTTTGAACAGCCACAGATTTGTAAATTAAAAAAAAAAAACTAAGTCCCGCCAACTTGTAGGAAAAAAATCAAAGCAGCACACTATAAGTTGGAAGAGAAGTTCGGCAAAAGTCTCGTTAGAGGTTATGACAACCTGTTGGTATATAACCGCCAGCATGAAAGCAGTCTTACTTTGACTCTTTTTGATGTAAAAATAAGACTTACTTTTATCTATATATACATATGTGGGACCGGAACTCCGCAGTGGGCGACTAACTTAACCTTAATTTACCTTACCTAAAAATACAACTCCAAAGCGCCTCGTTTTTGAGCATTTGCAAAAATTTCGCTTCGCTTTACGTTTAAAAAACTTTATATGAAAGAGAATTCAATAGTTAAATTAAAAATACAATAAACAACATAATTTAAAAAATATAGAAAAAAAAACTTGTGTTAACTTTACCGAGAATCGAACTCAGAGCCTTTAGCTCATTTTTGGCTGTGCATTTGTCAATCAACTGGTATAATGCTGATGCAGAGGCTGACTAGTATACCAATTGGTATGGTGCTGATGCAGAAGAGGACAATTGCTATTATTTTTTCTTGTAACTGCTTCTTTTTACTTTGTAATTCACAGATGCTTTTTCGTGTTTGGGTAAATATAAATAGTTGCTGCTTTCTAAAGAATAAACTGGTATATTGCTGATGTAGAGGCTGACTATGATAATGGTGCATAGACCATATACCAACTGGAATGAATGTCAAATTCGTGGACTAGTATGACAAGTGGTACGATCTGAATGGGCCTACTGATTAGTATGTCCTGCCGCATAGACTGAGCAGTATGTCTACTGGTATGATTCTGATGTATATATGAACTAGTATGTCAACTGGTAAGATTCTGATGCATATATGAACTAGTATGTCAAATGGTATATTTCTGATGCAAATTTGAACTAGAATGTCAACTGATATGATTATGATGCATAAATGAACTGGTATGTCAACTGGTATGATTCTGTTGAATAAATGAACTACTATATCAACTGTATGATTCTGACGCATATATGAACTAGTATGACAACTGGTATGATCCGATGCTGTTTTTAACTAATCTGTCAATTGGTATGATTCTGATGCATATATGAACTAGTCTGTCAACTGGTATGATTCTGATGCATATATGAACTAGTCTTTCAACTTGTATGATTCTGATGTATATATGAACTAGTCTGCCAACTGGTATGATTCTGATGTATATATGAACTATTCTTTCAACTGGTACGATCCTGACGTATATACGAACTAGTATCTTAAATGGTATGATACTGATGTGTATAATAACAAGTATATCAACTGGTATATTCCTGATGCAGAGGCTGACTAGTCAGCCAAATGGTATGGTGCTGATGCAGAGAAGGACAATTGCCATCTCGTAGGACATCGCCGTGTTAAAAAATAACAGTTGCTAATATGGAAAAATTACAGAGCTCGAACTAGTTGAGGCCGCCTGGCTGACTGGTATTTGATTAGTATAAAACTAGTTAAGTTGACTGCAGGGAACCTTCTGCGAATATGCCCCTGCAGTCAAATTCCGAACTAGTCAGCAAACATACTAGTTCATTGACTATACATTTTGTGGCGTATGCATACTAGTTCATTTCTGATTAGCTTTAAACCAGTCAATGCCAAACTACTCAGCAACATTATAGTTCTTGGACTATACATATTGTGGTGTATTCATACTAGTTAATTTCTGACTACCTTCAAACTAATCAGTTCCAAACTACTCAGCAGACACCTAGCTCGTTTACTACACATTTTATGGGTGTTTTTATACTAGTTCACTGCTGATTACCCTTAAACCAATCAATGCCAATCTAATCAGAAAACATACTAGTATACCACTATAATTTGCTGGGCGAAATCGTACTAGTCAGAAAAAAATCCTGGTTCGTACTAGTATGCAAGTATGTATGAATCTCGGGTTGAAATCATACTACACCTTTTTCAGTTTATATTCAGAAAGTTTTCTGAATATCAATTGCAATTTTCTGAATGTGAATTGTATTTTTCTGAATATCAAATGGAAATTCTGAATATAAAATGAAAAAGGTGTAGTCAGAAAAAGTCTAATCTATTTTAGAAAAGATACTAATAGGAAAAATTCCATTTCATACTACATTATTATTATAAGGCCTTATTCAACCGCGACCGTTAGTACGATCTATTGTACTACATGGTACTATGCAAACATTTTTTGAAACTTTTGGTTTGCTTCTTTTTTTTCTTGTAATTCACAGATGCTTTTTCGTGTTTGGGTAAATACAAATATGATGGTGATGTATAGGGCCCGGATTTATATGCACTAAAAACTGGAAAATATGCGCATATAATATGACCTAAAAAATCAAAAATATGACCTAAAAAATCAAAAGAATATGCAAAACACCTTGTTTTTTTTCATTTATTTTATTAGTTTTTACCATTTTCTAAGATTGTAATCTTAGTGTGAAAGACTCCAAATTAATAAAATATACATACATATATATTAGGGTGATTCAAATAAAAAAAATTTGTTTTTTTTTTCGGTCTTACCCCTGAAACTTTAGGTATTGATGAGAAAATAAGCGTTGCAAAAAATTAGCGCTCTAACTTAACCCTTAGGGGTGGCTATTTTTTTCGCCCTTTCCCATACATTTTGTATGGGGAAAAATGGAATTTTTTTTTTTTTTTCAAAGTAAATTTTCTTTAAATTTTTGAAACTTTTTTCAAAATATTTTTGCATACTCTTAAAGTTGAAGCTTTGAAGCTTCCAAAATGGTATGCCATGTGCGATTATCTTAACTAATAAAATAATTACAGCCATTTTAAAATTACTGAGTTTAGTACTATTGCACACACATACACATTAACACGTATAAAATCCAGTAAATTTTAAATGGCTGTAATTATTTGAAAAGTTAAGATAATCGCACATGGCATACCATTTTGGAAGCTTCAAAGCTTCAACTTTAAGAGTATGCAAAGAGTAGCAGATTTTGAAAATATTTTCTTTCCATTTGATATTAAGTCGTCCACATCACTGAAACGGGTTCTTACTTCTTCGGCCACTCGATGCATTGCATGTGCCAAGCAAGTAACGTGCAGTAACTTTGGATAAAATACCTTTAGCGCTTTTGCTGACTTCACCATATATGGGGCTGCGTCAGTGACATATAACAGAATTTTCAACTTTTCCAAGTCAGAGCCCAAAAATTGCATGGAATCATCAAATGCTCTTGCAATTGTGGAATGATTCGTGCGTCCTATATAAATAAAAATTTGGAGCTTACGTCTTGGTCTGGATGTAAAATTCCCACTATAATTTTTGCTGCGAAACGGCCTTGTATGTCAGTCGCTTCATCGATTGATACCCACAAAAAGTGGTTCTTCAATTGCTCTTTGATTTCTTCAATTTGTGATAAATAGATATAATGGACATAGTTTTTTCTCAAAGTTGACTCAGATGAAATGGATTCGTCAGTGTATTTTTTGAAAAACTTGATCAAATGTTGGTTTCTTAACTTCCATAATGGGATATCAGCTGCAATAAATGTCTCGCAAAGCTCCATGTAAAACTTGTTCTTATTTCCCACGTAATTTTTAAGCAGGCATTGAGATGTTTTTTCATCTTGCCTTCTAGAAAGCTCAACGTGCTTCTGGCTCCGCATGTGCTGATCCACTTGGAACTTTTTTGCGCAACTAACTCTTTTATTGCAATTTTTGCAAAATAAAATCCCTCCATCGGTTTCGAATACCTCTTTGTATTCGTTAACATATTTTGAAAGAGTTCCAGCCAAAGTAGTGTAACGACAGCCTTTGAAGATTTCTCTGACTACGCGCAAGCGGGTATATGAGCAGATGTATGGGCAACCGCTAACCGCACAGAGCCAACAATGCCTAATAAAATAGAACAAAAGTCATAAGATATCTCTATAGATTTTCTTCAAGAAGATGTGCTTCTTATTATTGTAGAGACCGTCTTTTTAATTTTATTAAGAAGATTTTCTTTTTAATATTTTAAATGAAAAATAAAATGATATCGCCCTCACCGAGAATCGAACTTACAATTTTCGGAATGATAAACCCAGCTGTTAACCATCAGGCCATCGCTCACTTTTGATTGCCAGCTTCTAATTACCGATATGTGTAGAGCTGTTAATGTTTCAAAGGAAAATCTTATAAATATATTTAAGAAGATTTCTTTTTAACATTTCTAATTAGGAAAAAAAGAGAGAGAGAATCGAACTTACAATTTTTCGATTGCTAAACCCAGCTGCTAACCATCCGGCCATCGTATACTAATAATTGCCAGCGTCTAACTACACCTTTGTACTAAATGTATAGTTTTTTAATAAGAATTTCTTCTTAGAACCAAAAAGATTTCCGTACAGTTTTTTCTTCGTTTGCACCGTTGCGACTACCCCTTTGCCCAAAAGCTGATCATGAAGACAATCTTATTAATTTTATTAGGCATTTTTGGCTCTGTGCGAACTCCCTTATTCGTTTTTACGATATTTGCATAGCGGATGGATAATGGTGTGAGTGGGTTAAAATGTTGCTTGTACATATGCACATATACGTGCCGCTTAAGTGTCGAACGCGGATTGGTTTGACCAAAGCAGGCATGCAATTCGTGCCGTATGATTTCCGAAATGCCGCAAGGACAATGGTGTATATCCGCTGATCGACAGATCAAAATTGGAAAAGTCGCGGTTTCAGCAAGTGCCAAAGTGTGAAAAAAAAAGTTTAAGTTTAAGTGCGTTCTTGTTCACCTTAAAGTGTAGGTGCGCGTGTGAAAAAAAAGTATATTTTTGCAAAGTGCGGTTTCACGTTGAAGTAAACGCGCCAGGAGAGCCGCCACCCAGGGCGATCCCCTGAAGCAATCTGCAGAGTCACCGGTAAGTCACTTTGTGAAATTTTTCAATTTTTTGGAGAACCTTTTCTTTTTTTAAAGTTCATTAAAATAATTTTTGTGAAATGTTATTTGAATAATTTTGGTTTAGCTCGAGATTTTTTTTATCGTTTTGTAAAGCTCCGATTAAAAATTAGATTTTTGTTAATTTAGATTGTGGTTTTCTGGCAAGGGTTTGAAACATTTTTTTTAATAAATTCGTATGTACACATTTTTTATTTGTTTATACCTAAAATGATGCTTCGTAATTTTTGATCTCTCTGTTTAGAAATTTTGTGGCCCTGAAAAGGACCGTTTATTTAATTGTATCAGCATCCACTAAAATATTCCTGAAATATTAAATAATATTTTTGAGCCCAAAGACCGTTTCTCAAATTATTTATTTTTTTTGTTTTCTAAAGTTTTATTCGAAAAATTCCTAAAAGTTTAAAAACTGCATAAGTGCACTTACGTGTACATATGTATATAAATATGTACACGAGCATGAACGCAAACAAATAGGTTGGATTGTTGTTGTAAATAATTTTTTTGCACTTTTGTCAAAACCATAAAAGTTGAAACCACGAATTATAATTTTTTTACCCAAAATCCCATTTTTTTTACTTTTTGGATTTTATTTGAATTTTTAATTTAGATAAAATTTAATCTAATTCGGAAAATTCAAAAATTTGTATTTAATGTAAAAAGGCCAGAAAACAAAATTTAGCAGGAAATTTGAAAAATAAAAATATTTGAAAAAAATATGCATATACATTTTTGTTGCAGCTCACTAAGCCAACCGAGGGCCGCGACATTTAAGTACATAAACACTCGCCAACAAAATACATGAAACCACACACACATTCACACATAGAAAAAACACGGAAAACAACAACAAACGATCATATCACATACATAGCACTGAAAATCTTCGAAGGAATTTTACTTGGCCAAAAGGCAACCTTTGGGCCAAAACCAATTTTGGAAACCAGGCCAAAAATCATATCTGAATGCACACACTCACTCACACAAAACAAAGGGAATCGACATCAGTAGTGGAATTCAGTACGCTATTTTAACAAGAGTTGTCATTGTTATGTTGACTTAACAACAATTTTATCGATTTCGCTATTCACTACAAGTTTATTTGACAACATTTGTTATCGAAATGTCAGCTGTTATTGTTGACGCGAAATAATTGTCGACCTATAATTTGGTGTTGTTTGTTAAAACAACCAATAGGTACTTTTCTTATAGATTTTAGCTCAGACACTTCTATGTTTTGCTTTGTGTTATCTGAGACAATAACCTTTTGTTTCTATGATTAGCTGAGAATCTGCTACGTTTTGCTATGTTTACCAGAGGCAATCACCTATTGGTCACTACAAGTTTATTTGACAAAATTTGTTATCGAAATGTCAGTTGTTATTGTTAACGCGAAATAATTTTCGACCTCTAATTTGGTGTTGTTTGTTATATTTTAGCTGAGACACTTCTATGTTTTGCTATGTGTTATCTGAGACAATCACCTTTTGTTTCTATGCTTAACTGAGACTCTACTACGTTTTGCTATGTTTACCTGAGACAATCACTATTGGTAGTTGTTAAGGAATATTGGTTCTATGCTTAGCTAAGAATCAGCTACTTTTTGCTATAATTCACCTGAGACAATCACCTTTTGTGCTATAATTCACCGGAGACAATCGCCTATTGTTAATTGTTAAGGAAGAGCTACTGAATCACCGAATCGATAGTGCAAACAACGAAATTGTTAAGCTAACAACCCGTTTCATAGTATTGTTTAAAGTTACTGAATTCCACTACAGACCAACATTTAACGTCATACCGGCATGTCAAACACTACAAAAGAATTTGGGCAACTTTTTTGAAAAAAAACTTTCAAACTTTGGAATTTTGAATTGTTAAATTTTTACATTATGAATTTATTTACATATTTATTTTACTGGTTTTATAAGTTAGTGAGTAGAAGTTCGATTGCATTTTGAATTTTTCTTACCTTTAGTTTCTTGGTTTTATTTTGATACAATTTTTTTATTGTGCCGACTCCGGCTAAGGCATATGCGTAGGCACTGAAGTGCACGCTGCCACTGCTAAAAATTTAATTTTTAATCTATTTGAAAAAAAGGATTTATTTTGCATATTTTTTAAATTTTTTTTTAAAACTTTTTTATTATAATTTTTATTCTTTTTGGCGATTTTTTTTAGACCTCGCCTAGATCTCTCAACTATATTTCATTTTTTGGTTTCGAGACATTGTCGTCAAAAATGTGATAGATTTTTTTTCAGGATTTCGCTTACACTTTCACTTTTCATGTTTGCATTTTTTTATTTTTTTGACCCCTGTGGTCGTTGTTTTTTACTTTTTTCAATTTTCATTTCCAATCTACATTATTAAAAAAAAAAAAATTTTTTTTTGTTTTTTTATCAGATTCTATCGTCACTCACCACTTTAAGCACTTTTAATGTTTTAATCACTTTTTAATTCGATTCCGCGATTTTATTTTTTTACTTAACTAATTAATTGATGCGCCGCGCGATTTTTTTTGTATACCAAATTTTTTTTTCTAGCATATGCACAAAATAATGCATATGTACCGAACCGCTTTGTTAAACTAAAACCCAAAAGACAATTGTTCTTAAAAACTAGCCTTGACCACGGTCAAGCGGTCAAAGACCTAATATAGCCCCGTGTATGTTGTTTGTTTTTATACCCAGCTGTACTTGTACACAGGGTATTATAACTTTGTTAGGATAACGGTTGGTTGTACAGGTATAAAGGAATCGAGATAGATATAGACTTCCATATATCAATATGATCAGGATCGAAAAAAAAATTGATTGTGCCATGTCCGTCCGTCTGTCCGTCCGTCCGTCCGTCTGTCCGTTAACACGATAACTTGAGCAAATAATGAGATATCTTCACCAAATTTGGCATGCGTACTTATTTGGGTTCAGAATAGATTGCTATTGAAAATGGGTAAAATCGGACCATAACCACGCCCCTTTTTCGATATCGAAAATTTCGAAAAACGTATAAAATGGGTTAATTCAATATTAGAAGCAGCTACAATGATAAAATTTGCAATATGTATTGATTTAGATGTTCTAAGGCCGATTTTATAAAAATTTTTGAAAAGGGGGCGTGGTACCGCCCACGTATCTTTGAAGAAATTTTAAAATTTTGACTCTTAATAACTTCAGAACAGTTTATGTTAGTATAACGAAATTTCGTAGAGGACATACTATTGTTGTGGTAAATTCAGCTATAGAAAATAAACGAAATCGCTTCGCGACCACGCCTACTTTTTCATAAAAGTTATATTGAAAGGAGGTGGAAATATTGAAAAGTCCATATCTAATTAACTGATTTCGCTATAATAATATAATTTGGTACATACATCAACTTTCATATTCTTTACATAATTTTTTCAAAATTTTGGAAAGTGGGCGTGGCACCGCCCACTTATGAGTCAACCAATTTTTAAATTCGACTGCTAACAACTTCAGAACGGTGTGAGATAGATTTACGAAACTAGGTACCAGGCATGTTATGTTTATGTAGAGTACTACCACAGAAAATAAGAAAAATCGGTGAACGATCACGCCCACTTTATGTGCACAGCTGGGTATGTAATGTTCGGTTTCACCCGAACTTAGACTTCCTTACTTGTTTATTATAAGCTTTTATTTAGTTTCACCTGACGGCTGTCTGTTATCAAATCTTGCAAGCTAAATTTGATACACTTCCCGGTGTCCGATGGATCTGAAATTCTGCACCCATGTATAACCCCGATGACAATGCAATATTATAAAAAAAAATTTCGATAGGTGGCGCGTGGGTCGCTATATTTTCAAAATTCGCATTTATGGTCCGATTTAGCTGAAATTCGTAACATGTATTACTACCATGAAAAGAAATATTTTTGTAAAAAAAAATTCCGCTAGGTGGGGCTGAGATAGCGGTAATAAAAACTCAAAATCGTAATTGTGGACCGATTTGGCTGATATTTTACGTGTGTGTTACTTTATTAATTTCTAATTGTTAAAAAAAATTGGACCCGCTAGGTGGCGCGTGAGTCGCTTTATTTGAGAATTACGAAGGTCTGTTTTCAGTGTCGATTAATTCGTTTTTCAACGAACTTCCCGTTGAGGTAGGATCTTGAAATTTTCATCATCGCTTAGTTTTATAACCCAATGCACTATAATAAAAAAATAAGTCCGATAGGTGGCGTATGGGTAGAGTTATTTGAAAAATTTAATTTACAGAGATTTTGCTTTCGATTTTGAACTAACTCCCCGTTGAGCTGGGGTTTTGAAATTTTCACCATCGATCAGGTTTTACTGACAATGCATTATACAAAAAAAAAAATCTAAAATATTGCTTTATTTGCAAAAATCCAATCATCACCCAAGTTTAGTCGTTTTTCCCTATTGCCATAGAAAGAAGATTGGAATTCGCCGCGTGGTGTACTCCAAAAGTACCTTTACTTACCACGCGCCGAATTCCTTTACTCTTATGAGCATTGTCTATTGATATGCAGATGGCACTGAAGAATGCAACATTCGGTTAATTTCTTCACTCTTTTGAGAAATTATGCATAAAAAGTTGGCTCTGCTGATTTTGAATTATTAAATTGAAGAAAAAAGGAAACAGCTAATTATTATTGAAACGCAGTTCTAATTAATTTATTATTATTATAAGCTTTTATTTAGTTTCACCTGACGGCTGTCTGTAATCAAATCTTGCAAGCTAAATTTGATACACTTCCCGGTGTCCGATTGATCTGAAATTCTGCACCCATGTATAACCCCGATGACAATGCAATATTATAAAAAAAAATTTCGATAGGTGGCGCGTGGGTCGCTATATTTTCAAAATTCGCATTTATGGTCCGATTTAGCTGAAATTCGTAACATGTATTACTACCATGAAAAAAAATATTTTTGTAAAAAAAATTCCGCTAGGTGGGGCTGAGATAGCGGTAATAAAAACTCAAAATCGTAATTATGGACCGATTTGGCTGATATTTTACGTGTGTGTTACTTAATTAATTTCTAAATGTTAAAAAAAAATTGGACCCGCTAGGTGGCGCGTGAGTCGCTTTATTTGAGAATTACGAAGGTCTGTTTTCAGTGTCGTTTAATTCGTTTTTCAACGAACTTCCCGTTGAGGTAGGATCTTGAAATTTTCATCATCGTTTAGTTTTCTGCCTCCACGCAAAATAACAAAAAAATAATTCCGATAGGTGGCGCACGAGTAGAGATATTCGAAAGTTTTCATTCCAGGAAATTTTGCTTTTGATATTGTACTAACTTGCAGTTAAGATGGGATTTTGCAAATTTTCATCATCGTTCAGGCTTCGCTAACACTGAATAAAAAAATTAGCTTAATTTCAAAAATCCCATTTATCGTTTAGTTTAGTCTTTATTCCAATATCCCAAAAGTAACTTTATTAACCACGCGGCTTTATTGTAAAAGATTCTATTATTGCCTCTTGTTGATAAACCGAACTAAAAAGTAAAAAATAAAATTAAAGAAAAAAAACTTTTTTAAAAATAAGCTTTTATTATTGGTTTATAAAATTAACTAAAACGTAAAAAATAAATTGACTGTAAAGGAATATAACACTTTATAAGTTCATTGTAACCTTTAAAGATAATTTGGCTTTTTCGTCTGCCACAAAATAATTCCATATTGTACATAATTACATATACATTTCTAACATTAAAACTTTACACCTAAATTATTAAATCTTCCAGTATATATCACATTCCTAATTTTATTAATAATAAAAGTGTGTTAAATTTTGATGGTATAATTAATAACATTTATGACTTTCTTTTCTATTTGATGGTATAATTAAGAACATTCAGGACCTTCTTTTCTTTTTCTTGCTATCGAAATTTAACACGCTTTTATTATTAATAAAATTAGGAATGTGATATATACTGGAAGATTTAATAATTTAGGTGTAAAGTTTTAATGTTAGAAATATATAATTATGTACAATATGGAATTATTTTGTGGCAGACGAGGAAGCCAAATTATCTTTAAAGGTTACAATGAACTTATAAAGTGTTATATTCCTTTACAGTCAATTTATTTTTTACGTTTTAGTTAATTTTATAAACCAATAATAAAAGCTTATTTTTAAAAAAGTTTTTTTTTCTTTAATTTTATTCTCATTTCTTTTCAGCTCGCCAACGTCACTTTGGTACCAACGTGGACTGTAAAGCGAGGTGAGTGTTTTTGCAAAAAAAAAAAAAATACAAATACACACATACACATACTTTCATATATATATATAGGTAGATTTTTTTAACTCAGAGCGAGAATGCTCATACTCACATAAATGTAGTTACCAATTTATCTGAGTGAGACCTCATACACATATATGTATATATATATAGTTTGTTTACAAATTTTAGAGAGAGGGAGCGCACATACTTCCATATATATTTAATTATATTTATAGGTGTGCCTGTGTACAAATAACTAGATACACATTAGGCTGGTTGAATTCTAGGTTTTTTTTTGAAATTTTTCAGTCGCCAATAAAATTTTGAATATCTTTTAAGCGTTAGGATTAGAAAATAATTGATAGTAAGTTTTGTATTAAGAATGAATTTTCAATTAGCGTAAGGGTTTATTTCTGTCTTGAATAATTTTGAATAAAGTTGTTAATTATTGAATACTGTAAATTCCAAAGAAAATTGTCTTTGAAGTTTATGGGTTGAAGATTTTTTTGCTTTAGGTAATTGAGTCCATAACATGTCTGACTAAAGACATATATTTGTTGGTGCAGGTGTTGCTCTCGTGGCAACTGATGGTAAGTTGGAGTAGTTGAGGCAATTATGAAAAGGAAGTAAGTACACATAGACGGACATTAGTCAGGTTTAAGGGGACTCTACTCGGGAAGCGGAGCCATAGTAGAGTCCAAAGGCTGTTCACATCTCTTGAACAGGAGGGGTGGGAAGGCTCCACCTGACTCGGACAGGTTTTCTCCCGCTTTTTCAATATCACTATTTCCTTTTTTTGCATATATTCTGTGAGGACCCCAATCGGAGCCCTCACAACATTTATACATACGCTTCATAAGCTCAAATGAAGTACGAGCTGTTTATGAACAATACTGGATTTTTAGATTTTTAAACATACGCCTTTTTGCACAAGGAAATATACTTAGATGTTATACTTATCAATTTTTATGCAAAACATTGAAATCTGATAATTCGCACATAAGCCATTTCTTAAATTAAGTACATACGCGGTTCTGCACAAACGACATATGGGTCATTATTTTACAAATCGAACAACTTTTGAGACTTCATAATTTTGATTCGGCTCAAACTTTTTTTTTAAGATGCTCGCACAAAATAAGCAAATATATGTATCAGGATTTCCTCGAAAAAAATTTATTTTCAGAGATCTGCATGTGCTCAAATTCGATGAGTAAGCAAACTTGCCCACATTCAAAATACCATATCTTTGGTTCCACTCGTCGTATCTTATTCATTTTTGTTTTATTTTGAAGGTAATAATATTTACTTTATAACTGCGTTAAAAAAAATATTTAATTATAAAAAATCAAAATATTGAATAAAGAATGAATTTTTTAAATAATTATTACATACAGTTTTCCCCACTTACTATTTTCGAAAAAATATATATAAAATGCGCTACAATTTCACCTAAAAACCCCTTTTTATTTCAAGTTGGACAATTTTGTAGTTCAAAAGATATTAACTCATTTCTGACCTGACCTCGAGCAACTTGCTTACATTTGCTTGCAGCAGGTACGTGCTACAATTGTATACAGTCAACGCCTGCCTGTGCATGCATGCTTGGTCAACTTAACTACAACATACGTACTAGACCAAGATCCCAGAGCCTAAAAGCGTCACTTATTTTATAATGGATGAAACCAATACCGATCGATAGTCCTCCCCGAATCTAGAAAGAATGTGAAAATTTTAAAGCTGTACCTATGACAAGGGCATAGGAATCGGGGGTCAAAGTCGCCAAAAAATTACCCTAACTTCACTTATTTTATAATGGATGATTTTCACATATTTGACGTAGATTACCACCCCGCGTCAGTATTAAGTGTTGTTAGACCCGTACCAGTTTTACTAATTTCACGCATTTGGGCCACTTTGGCTGCTTTTAACTACCCAATATTTTCCCATTTTTTGTAGAACACTACCCTCAAGTAGTAACAGGAATTTTTATACTTCGTCCCATGGAAAAAAATTCAGCCAGACACCTCAAAACTCGGGAAATTTCACTAATTTTTACTGCGCTTTCACATGTTTAAGCGGATTTGACCAACTTTGGCATCTTTTAAATAACAGATCTTTACACATGTGTCGTAAAATGGTACCCTTAAGTAGAATCAAGCATTTCTAGACATCATCCCATGGAAAAAACTTCAGCCAGACACCTGAAAGTTCGAGAACTTTTATTTTCCTATTAATTTGCTTTCTCTTGTTTGTCCCACTTTTACTAATTTTAAATGATAGATCTTTTCACATGTGTCGTAGGACACTACCCTTAAGTAGTTTCAGTAATTTTTAGACCTCGTCCCATGGCAAAAACTTCAGCCAGACACCTCAAAACTTGGGAAATTTCACTAATTTTTACTGCGCTTTCACATGTTTAAGTGGATTTGACAAACTTTGACTACTTTTAAATACCAGATCTTGACACATGTATCGTAAAATGCTATCCTTAAGTAGAATCAAGCATTTCCAGACATCATCCCATGGCAAAAACTTCAGCCAGACACCTAAAAGTTCGGGAACTTTTATTTTCCTATTAATTTGCTTTCTCTTGTTTGTCCCACTTTTACAACTTCTAAACGACGGATCTTTTCAGATGTTTCGTAGGACACTACCCTTAAGAAGTTTCAGTCATTTCTATACTTCGCCCCATGGCAAAAACTTCAGCCAGACACCTCAAAGCTCGGGATTTTCACTAATTTTTACAGAGATTTCACTTGTTTCAGCAGGTTTCTCCAACTTTGTCCACGTTTAACCGGCGGATCTTTACACACGTGTCGTATAACACTACCCTTAAACAGTATTAGGCGTTTCCGGACTTCATTCCATGAAAAAAACTTAAGCCAAACAACCCAAAGCACGGGGACTTTTCATCATTTTTAATGTGCTTTCACATGGTCAAATGGGTTTACTCAACTGTGGCTGCTTTTAAATGGCGGATCGTTACAAATGTATCGTATAACACTACTATTAACTAATATTAGGCATTTTTAGACTTCGCTCCATGACAAAAACTTCAGCCAGACACCTCAAAGCTGAGGAAATTTCATAATTCTTGCTGCGAATTCACATGTTTAACTGCGTTGCTCTAACTTTGGCTGCTTTGAAAGGGCAGATAATTTCACATGTGTCATAGAAGACCACCCTTAAGTGGTATCACGTACTTTTTGACTTCGCCCCATGTCAAAAACTTCAGCCAGACACCTCAAAACTGAGGAATTTTTATAATTCTTACTGCACTTTCACATGTCTAAGCGAGTTTGTCCAACTTTGGCTGTTTTTGAAAGGCAGATCTCTGCACATGTGTCGTGGAACACTATCTCCAAGTAGTATCAGGCATTTTTATACTTCATCCCATGGAAAAAACTTCAGCCAGACACCTCAAGCCTGAAGAATTTTCATAGTTCTTACTGCTTTTTCACATGTTTAATCGGGTTGGTCCAACTTCGGCTGCTCTTAGAGAGCGGATCTTTTCACATGTGTCATAGAAGACCACCCTTAAGTGGTATCAGTTACTTTTAGGTTTCGCCTCATGTCAAACACTTCAGCCAGACACCTCAAAACTGAGGAATTTTTATAATTTTTACTGCACTTTCACATGTTTAACCGAGTTTGTCCAACTTTGGCTATTTTTGGAAGGCAGATCTTTACACATGTGTCGTGGAACACTATCTCCAAGTAGTATCAGGTATGTTTAGACTTCATCCCATGGAAAAAACTGCAGCCAGACACCTCAAGGCTGAGGAATTTTCATAGTTCTTACTGCTTGTTCACATGTTTAATCGGGTTGGTCCAACTTCGGCTGCTTTTAAAGAGCAGATCTTTTCACATGTGTCATAGGAGACCCCCTTAAAGAAGTATCGGGTATTTTTATACTTCGCCCCATGTCAAAAACTACAGCCAGACACCTCAAAACTGAGGAATTTTTATAATTCTTACTGCACTTTCACATGTCTAAGCGAGTTTGTCCAACTTTGGCTGTTTTTGCAAGGCAGATCTCTGCACATGTGTCGTGGAACACTATCTCCAAGTAGTATCAGGCATTTTTATACTTCATCCCATGGAAAAAACTTCAGCCAGACACCTCAAGCCTGAGGAATTTTCATAGTTCTTACTGCTTTTTCACATGTTTAATCGGGTTGGTCCAACTTCGGCTGCTCTTAGAGAGCGGATCTTTTCACATGTGTCATAGAAGACCACCCTTAAGTGGTATCAGTTACTTTTAGGTTTCGCCTCATGTCAAACACTTCAGCCAGACACCTCAAAACTGAGGAATTTTTATAATTTTTACTGCACTTTCACATGTTTAACCGAGTTTGTCCAACTTTGGCTATTTTTGAAAGGCAGATCTTTACACATGTGTCGTGGAACACTATCTCCAAGTAGTATCAGGTATGTTTAGACTTCATCGCATGGAAAAAACTGCAGCCAGACACCTCAAGGCTGAGGAATTTTCATAGTTCTTACTGCTTGTTCACATGTTTAATCGGGTTGGTCCAACTTCGGCTGCTTTTAAAGAGCAGATCTTTTCACATGTGTCATAGAAGACCCCCTTAAAGAAGTATCGGGTATTTTTATACTTCGCCCCATGTCAAAAACTACAGTCAGACACCTCAAAACTGAGGAATTTTCATAATTCTTACTGCGATTTCACAGGTTTAAGCGAGTTGGTCCAACTTTTGCTGTTCGTAAAGGGCATATCTACACACATGTGTCATAGAAGACCACCTTAAAGAAGCATCGGGTATTTGTATACTTCGCCCCATGTCAAAAACTACAGCCAGACACCTCAAAACTGAGGAATTTTCATAATTCTTACTGCGATTTCACAGTTTTAAGCGAGTTCCCTGCAGCGAAACCTCAAACTAATCAGAAAAATACTAGTATACAACTATAATTTTCTGGCAGAACTCATATTAGTCAGGAAATATCCATTTCATACCAGTAACAAATAGAATTTTCCGGCTGAACCCATACTAGTCAGGAAATATCCATTCCATACTAGTATACAACTAGATTTTTCTGGATGAAATTATACCAGTTGAAAAAAACAAAATTCATTCGTTTGGTTTTCTCTTATAATTCATAGATACTTTTTCGTGATAGGGTAAATACAAATAGCCGCTGCTTTCTTAAGAATAAACATGAAAATAAAGTCAAATGATAAAATAAAGGGTAAGCCAGGAAAATTCTGGTTGAAATCATACTAGTCCAGGTTAAAAGCCTTTTTGACTAGTATATTCCATACTGGTCCTTTTTGGACTAGTTAATTTTTTGGAAATTATACTAGTCCAGGATGAACTAGGATGGAACTGGTATCTTACAACTAGCATGAAACTGGTATTTCCTGACTAGTAAATAACTGGTATATTCTGGTCGAAATCTGACAATTTGCATCTTGTAGGACATCAACACGTAAAAAATACCAGTTGCTTATATGGAAAAAAGACAGAACACCGGGCCCAACTAGTCAGTGTTCTGTCTTTGTTCCATATAAGCCCGGTGCACCAACTAGTTGTAAAGTAGTTTTCAACTAGTTGCTTTCGCTGCAGGGTAGCGACATAAGAGTGACACTGTCTGAAATGCAACAAATTCCACATCTGAACACTTTGTATGGGCTGAACTGTTCTAATTTGCTTGATCATGTCCTATGGAGAGATCAATTGCGAAAAAAAACTCGAGCTTTGAGGTGTTTGGATGTTGTTTTGGTCATGGGAAGATCTCCAAAAATGCCTGATACCACTTAAGAGTTG
>CAXKVI010000002.1:109932104-110073523 GCA_964058755.1 Campiglossa producta | reverse complement strand
GTTCTGTCTTTGTTCCATATAAGCCCGGTGCACCAACTAGTTGTAAAGTAGTTTTCAACTAGTTGCTTTCGCTGCAGGGTAGCGACATAAGAGTGACACTGTCTGAAATGCAACAAATTCCACATCTGAACACTTTGTATGGGCTGAACTGTTCTAATTTGCTTGATCATGTCCTATGGAGAGATCAATTGCGAAAAAAAACTCGAGCTTTGAGGTGTTTGGATGTTGTTTTGGTCATGGGAAGATCTCCAAAAATGCCTGATACCACTTAAGAGTTGCGTTCTACGACACATGTGTAAATATTCGCCTTTTAAAAATAGTCAAAGTTGGACAAACCTGCTTAAACAATCGAAAGCACAGTAAGAATTATGAAAACTACCCAGATTTAAGGTGTCTGGTTAAAGTATTTGTCATAAGGCGAAGTCTAAAAGTACCTGGTACCCTTACGTGGGGTGGTCCTCTATGTCACATTGAAAATATCTGCCCTTTAAAAGCAGCCAGAGGTAGACCAACCATCTCAAACATGTGAATTATAAAAATTTCTCAGTTTTGAGGTGTCTGGCTGTAGTTTTTGACATGGGCGAAGTATAAAATTACCCGATACTTCTTTAAGGTGGTCTTCTATGACACATGTGTGAAGATATGCCCTTTACGAACAGCAAAAGTTGGACCAACTCGCTTAAACCTGTGAAATCGCAGTAAGAATTATGAAAATTCCTCAGTTTTGAGGTGTCTGACTGTAGTTTTTGACATGGGGCGAAGTATAAAAATAGCCGATCCTTCTTTAAGGGGTTCTTCTATGACACATGTGAAAAGATCTGCTCTTTAAAAGCAGCCGAAGTTGGACGAACACGCTTAAAACTTTGAAATCGCAGTAAGAATTATGAAAATTCCTCAGTTTTGAGGTGTCTGGCTGAAATTTTTGACATGGGGCAAAGTATAAAAAATACCCGATACTTCTTTAAGGTGGTCTTCTATGACACATGTGTGAAGATATGCCCTTTACGAACAGCAAAAGTTGGACCAACTCGCTTAAACCTGTGAAATCGCAGTAATAATTATGAAAATTCCTCAGTTTTGAGGTGTCTGACTGTAGTTTTTGACATGAGGCGAAATAAAATAATAATAGCCGATCCTTCTTTAAGGGGGTCTTCTATGACACATGTGAAAAGATCTGCTCTTTAAAAGCAGCCGAAGTTGGACCAACCCGATTAAACATGTGAAAAAGCAGTAAGAACTATGAAAATTCCTCAGGCTTGAGGTGTCTGGCTGAAGTTTTTTCCATGGGATGAAGTATAAAAATGCCTGATACTACTTGGAGATAGTGTTCCTCGACATATGTGCAAAGATCTGCCTTTCAAAAACAGCCAAAGTTGGACAAATTCGCTTAAACATGTGAAAGTGCAGTAAGAATTATAAAAATTCCTCAGTTTTGAGGTGTCTGGCTGAAGTTTTTGACATGGGGCGAAGTCAAAAAGTACCTGATACCTCTTAAAGGTGGTCTTCTATGACACATGTGAAATTATCTGCCCTTTAAAAGCAGCCAAAGTTAGACCAACGCAGTTAAACATGTGAATTCGTAGCAAGAATTATGAAATTTCCTCAGCTTTGAGGTGTCTGGCTGAAGTTTTTGTCATGGGGCGAAGTCTTAAAATGCCTAATATTAGTTAATAGTAGTGTTATACGATACATTTGTAGCGATCCGCCATTTAAAAGCAGCCAAAGTTGGGTAAACCCATTTGAACATGTGAAAGCACAGTAATAATGATGAAAAGTTCCCGTGCTTTGGGTTGTTTGGTTCAACTTTTTTTCATGGAATGAAGTCCGGAAATGCTTGATACTGTTTAAGGGTGGTGTTATACGATACATGTGTAAAGATCCGCCGTTTAAACGTGGACAAAGTTGGAGAAACCTGCTGAAACAAGTGAAATCTCTGTAAAAATTAGTGAAAATCCCGAGCTTTGAGGTGTCTGGCTGAAGTTTTTGCCATGGGGCGAAGTCTAGAAATGACTGAAACTACTTAAGGGTAGTGTCCTACGAAACATCTGAAAAGATCCGTCGTTTAGAAGTTGTAAAAGTGGGACAAACAAGAGAAAGCAAATTAATAGGAAAATAAAAGTTCCCGAACTTTGAGGTGTCTGGCTGAGGTTTTTGCCATGGGATGATGTCTGGAAATGCTTGATTCTACTTAAGGGTAGCATTTTACGACACATGTGTGAAGATCTGCTATTTAAAAGTAGTCAAAGTTTGTCAAATCCACTTAAACATGTGAAAGCGCAGTAAAAATTAGTGAAATTTCCCGAGTTTTGAAGTGTCTGGCTGAAGTTTTTGCCATGGGACGAGGTCTAAAAATTACTGAAACTACTTAAGGGTAGTGTCCTACGACACATGTGAAAAGATCTATCATTTAAAATTAGTAAAAGTGGGACAAACAAGAGAAAGCAAATTAATAGGAAAATAAAAGTTCTCGAACTTTCAGGTGTCTGGCTGAAGTTTTTTCCATGGGATCATGTCTGGAAATGCTTCATTCTACTTAAGGGTAGCATTTTACGACACATGTGTAAAGATCTGTTATTTAAAAGAGGCCAAAGTTGGTCAAATCCGCTTAACATGTGAAAGCGCAGTAAAAATTAGTGAAATTTCCCGAGTTTTGAGGTGTCTGGCTGAAGTTTTTGCCATGGGACGAAGTCTAAAAATTCCTGATACTACTTTAGGGTAGTGTTCTACAAAAAATGGGAAAATATTGGGTAGTTAAAAGCAGCCAAAGTGGCTCAAATGCGTGAAATTGGTAAAACAGAAAAAATTTCTATAGGAAAATCCGCGAACTGGGGGTGTCTGGCTGGAGCCTTGTCACTGGTACGGGTCTAACAACACTTGATACTGACGCGGGGTGATAATCTACGTCAAATATGTGAAAATCATCCATTATAAAATAAGTGAAGTTAGGGTCATTTTTTGGCGACTTTGACCCCGGATTCCTAGGCCCTTGTCATAGGTACAGCTTTAAAATTTTCGCATTCTTTCTAGATTCGGGGAGGACTATCGATCGGTATTGGTTTCATCCATTATAAAATAAGTGACGCTTTTAGGCTCTGGGATCTCGCTCTATACGTATACATACTTGTGCATGGTCAACTTAACTACGACATACATACTTAGCACTTTGCAGGTAGCTAGTATTTGTGTTTTACCAAATCATTATTGTAGTACAATAGACAATACATAGAATACAAATAAAAAACAATTTCTATTTTTTTAGTTATTTTTAAAATGTATTTACATATATTATTGAAAATAAAATGAGAATGCACACTTCAAAACCGTCGTAAGAAAATATGTATACATATGTGTTTGTGTGTTTAGATACTACATGTAACAATATAAAAAAAAAAAATTCGTATTCGATAATAGAATTTAATAATTTCTAATAATATAGGATTTAATAATTTTTAATAAATTATAAATTATATTACTTATTTTTGTAAAATTAAGATTTTACAAGCTATTTTTATATTATTATGTTTTATTATTACAAGTAGAAAATGAGCAGGATTTATTAAACATAATCAGTCTAATATATAAACAAACTTATATAATATCAATTTTACAAAAATAACAAACTCGGACTTGAAGACGGCAATTGATGTATGTACTAATTAATTACTACAAAAAACAAAACCAACTTAACAATAATTTTTAATTTCATTTAAATTTATACATATTTAATAATAATTATTTCATAACTTGAACTTCAACTGAATGATCATCCAAAGAAAAAAACTTTGCTTTTGCTGTTCCTTCTGCCACTGGAATCATGCAGTGGTATGCCAACGACCCTTTCACTGCTACTGCCTTTTTAAATCTAGCTTCAAGGTTCTTTTCTTCTTTGTAGTATTCCTCGTTTTCCACATATTTAAATGAAATATTAGGGATAGCCGCTATTGCCCAGTCAAATAATTCTTTTGGCGTTTGAATTGGATTATTCGCTCTCTGTAGACTTGCTCTGGCAGCCAATCTTTTCAAGGTCCCTCCTAAACCATCGCATGCATTTTTGCCATGTGAAGTTGGAAAAAAGTGCCACTCCGCACTCAAACCGAAATCCTTTTGATGGTGGGTAAGATTAACAAAATTCTTTTTGTTTTTATACTGTGCACTTGCCCCATCAGAAAAATATGTAATTTTGGAAATATTTTCAAAGTTATTTTTAACATACTCCACTAGGTATTTTTGAAATAAATGCACGGCAATTGTGTTGTGATGTAAACAGTCCGAAATGACAACAAAGCTTTTCATACGAATTTCGCCGCTTCCATGCTTGTAATAAATGGCAAATGGATGAATTGTTGCCTGATTGTTATTCCAATGAATTCCTTGAGCAGAATTTTGCACGACAAATGCATAGTTTTCGGAAAAATCACAGAGAACGATGCATTCATTTTCTGGTAAAGATTCTTTTTTGCTGTTTATAAACTTGTTTTGGCTTTTAACTATGAATGAATGCAACAATAATTTTTTTAAGCCGGACTCTAATTTTTGTAAGTATTCATCAACTGGGGATACCATTACTTGCAAAGTGGTTCTATCGACGTTCACCCATTGTCTGTAAGTTATTTCCTCAATAAAGCTATCCTCCAAAATTGTTCTTATTTCATCGATCAAATTTGTTGCCCCAGGGCACTGGGCACATTTTCCGAAATAACAATTTGTTGATGCATTAAGACATAACATACGTTTTAAACAGTCTTGATAGCTTTTTATTGGGTGCACAGACTCAGCAGTAAGATGTTTGATGTTAGGTCCTTCGACTAATAATTTGAAGTTCTCATGTATAGTGCAAACACATACTGAATGAGTACCACTTGTACCTGCTAGAACGCAATGTTTTGGCCTCAAAGTTGCAAATTTTGAAAAACTACACTTAACTGTGGGGTGATTTTCCTTAAACATCTGATGAAGTTCGCGTAAGTTTATCAACAGTAGCCTCTTTTGCACGTGAATGCGTTCATTTTTAATTTTTACAGAGACAAAATCTTTTTTCCCGGGCATTACACGACTATTTTCATCGAGTTCATAAAATTGTGTTATCAAATCAATAACTTCTCTTTCTAATGACGGATGGCTCTTGGGATTTGCTTCTACCAGAATTCCTTTCTCCTCAGCAATTTTCTTAGCAACAGTTATCATATGAACTGTAGCAGAGGGGAAATGATGTTGAATTTTCCGATGAGGCCAATCCTTGCAAATAGTTAAAATTCTAACTTGTTTTGCTCGATCACTGGTGGTAGCGAATGCGTCTTTAAGAGTTTGTAATATTTCGTTTCCATCATTTTCATCTAAGCAAACGTTGTCATCACTGGGTATGCCAAAAATTTTTCCTGAAATTGCTTCAGAAACATTCTGCATTTTTTCAGTTGAATAGCGCTTCTGATTAACTTTTTTTTTTGAATTGGTGAAACTCCGATTATTTCTAAGCCTCTGTTGATTAAACTAGTTGCCTCAAACATTGCTTCCCTGTCTTTCTCCAATGATATAGATGTAGAACATTCCGGAGTGTAATTCACGTCGCTATCAGTTTCAGTGTGTACTTCGCTGAAATTAATATCATCTGGTTCCTTCATCTGGAAAAACGAATAAATGTATGATAAGTACCTAATATTTGACGAATTAAATAATACTGAAGTTAAAATATGGAAAACCATATGTGTACATGAGGGCAGCTGCCAATGTCTTACATATGAGTTCCATAAATAGATATATTGTTTCTGAATTTGTATATTCAATTATATGTGCAAGTATATACAAACCTCATTATCTTTGCTGATTTTAGATAGCTTAAGTCGGCATTTGTTGCAAATTCGTTGTTCCATCGCTTTTTTTGTTACAGGAATATCCAGCGTCAATAAGTGCTTTTCTGTTACTTTTCTCAGAGTCCCGTATTTTTTGGTGTTTGGATGCGGAGACAAATCAAATGGATTAAAACATCTAACTTTCGGCATTTTCCTAATAATATTTATTTAAAACTCGCAATAATAAAACAAGAACTTTCTCAATTAAGGAAATGAACGATGTTTCTACATTGAAATAACATTTAATTCTGTTTTCTATGACAAAAATAATAATTTCGTAAAACTATCTACCTACTAAGTGATTATTAAGTTTATTCACAAGTATGTATACGTATGTATGTTGTAGTTAAGTTGACCAAGCATGCATACACAGGCAGGCGTTGACTGTATACAATTGTAGCACGTACCTGCTGCAAGCAAATTTAAGCAAGTTGCTCGAGGTCAGGTCAGAAATGAGTTAATATCTTTTGAACTACAAAATTGTCCAACTTGAAATAAAAAGGGTTTTTTAGGTGAAATTGTAGCGCATTTTATATATATTTTTTCGAAAATAGTAAGTGGGGAAAACTGTATGTAATAATTATTTAAAAAATTCATTCTTTATTCAATATTTTGATTTTTTATAATTAAATATTTTTTTTAACGCAGTTATAAAGTAAATATTATTATCTTCAAAATAAAACAAAAATGAATAAGATACGACGAGTGGAACCAAAGATATGGCATTTTGAATGTGGGCAAGTTTGCTTACTCATCGAATTTGAGCACATGCAGATCTCTGAAAATAAATTTTTTTCGAGGAAATCCTGATACATATATTTGCTTATTTTGTGCGAGCAGCGTAAAAAAAAAGTTTGAGCCGAATCAAAATTATGAAATTTTTTTTTCGATAAATCCGTTTGATTTGTAAAATAATGACCCATATACTTATACTTTGTATATAGCCAATTATATGAAGTATACTGAAATTTTATATTTTTGCACATATGCCATTTTACACGTCAAGCACATACACGCTTTTGTACAAAAATATATACATACTCATGCTTATATGTACATACAAATATACAATCTACATAATTTCATAATTTGCTAATGAAATCTAATATGTACAATATTAGGCACACCCTGATGTATGTTCGTAAAATAGAAGATTTTTACCGGAATATCAGCGGCCCAACATGAGCAAATATTCTTGTTGACAATAACCGAAATTTTACACAAACAAGTTACCAGCATTCCAACTAGCAAAAGGGTCGTTCACCAACCCAAACAGCTTTGCCTGGCAACATACACCCGCATGCCTACATACTAGATCATCCGATGCAGCGGACATAGCCTAAAGAAGAGAATAACAATAAGCACGGCAATAACAATAGGCGTTGGGAATGCAGCAAAATGAACAAGTAACTTATACATATTGACGTCATCAATATTTATGTGAACAGCAGGCCCAGCTGATCAAGGCAGTGCGAGCGAACAGCTGATGGAATGCAATGGGGGCATTCCAAGACGAAGTAGTAGCAGTGTAAAAACTGTTAGCAAACATGATACAAATTATATATATGTAAATGTCGCATATATACCTAAGGTCTTACAAATTAAGTGGAAGATACGCCGTGAGGTTAAGGAACAGTAGTTTTAAGCATTGTTATTGTGAATTGGAAGGTTGCTGCACACAAAAAAGAGTATAAAAAGGCGAGCAGTTATTAGAATAATTGAGTCATCCGTGACTAGAGCTAGGTATAGTAGTCGTGGGTTTTCACCTCGATGAATGCGGAACTGGGGGTTTTCACCTCACTATCGCAGAGTTTATATTCAGTGGTGGGTTTTCACCTCCGCTGACGGTTGGGTCGAGCAGAGGGGTTTCACCTCAGCCGCCTTTATTTTAGCTAGGAGTCTTAAGTCATAGTAAGCGGTGGGTTTTCACCTCCGCCGAAGAAGGGCTGAGTAGGGGGTTTTCACCCTTACCACCCTTATCGAAGTTTGAAATTAAAATTAAGATTTGTAGATTGATTTGAGAAAAGAGGAGTGAATCCCAACAATAAACATTTTAAAAATATTAATCAGGGTTTTGTCATTTCGAGAGGACCTTTAGGGAACATCTATTTTCAGAACCCTGGACGTACTGAGCCTACCCCAGCATACCGAAGGAAAAGTCCGTCACAATTCTTTCCCCAGGCATGAACTCTAATTTTGCTTCGCAACTGTTGGGAAAGGAGAAGTGGCAAGAACTGCGCCCCAATGCCGACGAGCCTCAGCCGGGATACAACCATGCCGACCCGCCACTCCTCCTCTCCCGCACCAGGCAGTTACGTAACAATGGCGTCCAACGGTATAGCCCACTAGTTTAAAGTTTCAATTTTCTCATATTTTTCCTAATTTTCTTTTACTTTCAAATTTTCATTTTCTCGTACTTTCTTTGACTTTCTTTTATACTATTTCCACTTTTCCTATCTCTTTCACTTTCGTAATTTTTCCTTCTCACGGACAGAGTTAGGGTCACGGGGGCAACATCGCTTGTTGCTAGCAACGAGCGATATGTGCCTAAGTGACAAGACAGTGGGGGGTGTGCTGGCGGTGATTTCTGAGTTCCTTTTAAGAACTCCAACGTTTGATAAAAGTGGTATCAGAAGTCATCAGCAGTACTTTATGACGACATTCTTTGTTTTTGTTTTGTTGCATGCAACATTAGCTGCCATACGTATGGTCCAGCACTGTACGTATGTGAGGTTTTTGTGTGTCTGCAGGGGGTAAAGTAGATTAATAGGGTAAAGGGGGAATTTTGGCAACCACGTCTTGAGCCAGCCTTAAGACGCTGTCGTGCCACATTCCATAGTTAAGAGGGGATTAGCTGACTTTGACCTTGGACAGAATTATTCATACTTTGCTCAACTACCCACGGTGTCCATTGGGCGAGGACAACACCAAATGCACCAACAGCACCACGATATATTTTTGAAAGTTTTTACTGTGACAGTTGGTTCAAATCCTAAAAATTTTTTTTATAATTTTTTTTTATGATCTTTAATTTCCATATCTTTGACTTTTTTTCCTAATTTTTTTACTTTTACTAGCAAAAGTAAAATATTTATTTTCTTTTGCTACATACATATTTTTCTTTTTTTTTACCTGAAGAAAGTGTTTTGGATTTTTTGATATCAAACCTAAATATTTCAGGCTAATTATTTTTGCAATTTTGTTGTTTTAGATAAACACGTTTAAATACACACAACTATAGAATTTTTGAAGTTTATCTTTATAAATTATTTTTTTACATACATATATCTACATAGTTGAGAAATTTTCATTTGGATTTTGAATTATATATCCATGATCTTTTGAGGCTCATTTATATACATATTTTGATACCCATATTTATCGTACATACATATACTGCTGTATACGTAGTTGTTTTTGAATTGTTTCATATCCTTTTATATATATAGTTTATTTCAATTGTTTTTCCTGAATTGAAAAATAAACCCATAGTTGAAATACCTAGTGGAATCCACCTGTTGCCTTTTACTTTCCACACCTCGTACGTTTCCGTGTTTTCGCGGCAGTTTTTTTCTCTCAACTTAAAAAAATTCACGATACGCTTTGGTGGTCGGATTGCGGACTCCCTTTGTATACACGTCCCATTAGTATATGGACAAGTCTGCGAACCAGGGGGCAATTCCAAAAAGAGGTTTAGGAGTTTTAGCAAGTGATAGGCGAATAACGCGTAGACTAGCTCGGGATCTAAGAAACGAGGTAGTAGGGTCTCTATTCAACCAGATAGACACCGGAATCGAATTACCATCCGACTTCGTCCCGATAGACCTTTTGAATCGTTGCACCTCTAGGGTTTTTGGGCAAGCAGAAAAACCTGTCAATCAAAGACAGGAGTGTAGCGTGACGGATACGGTTCCACTAAACGCGGCAGACGATTGCCTAAGTTTCTCGAAGAAATTGGACCAGCTGATGGAGATGTCTGACTGCGGGGAAGGAGCTGTTGGAGGTGAAGGAACAGGAGCGGCGAATGGCGGAAACAATGGTTGCAACCAGCGCACGCAGGCAACTGTGGACGAGCGAATCGACCATCTGGCACGTATGATGGAGGTGATGATGCAGCAGAACGCTGAGATGAATCATCACATGGGCAAAGTGCGAAAGGTGAGGGCGGATATATCCACCCTTAGCAATCGCGTCGCTCATGTGGAGACGTCTATGCGCGCTCCTGTTGCATCAGCTCCTCCACCAAACACGTCCACGCCAGGACAAAATAGGGATGCTACAGCGAACCACCACAGCACTGGGAACCACACAGATGCAGGCCACAGCCATTCCAGCTATTCGGGGCGAAAGAAGGTCGACTTAGACAAGTGGCGCCTGAAACTCGACGGCTCGACGAAGGGCATGACAGTTGAAAGTTTCGTTTTCAGACTAGAGCGAATGCGGATCCAGTACCAACTGTCCTTTGAGCAACTCTTTGCCGATTTCCATTGTTAAGTGACAGGGCCAGCTCTCAAGTGGTATTGGCAGGTGCTGGAAGATCACGCCGACGATGAGTCCTTTGACTACTTCGGCTTGAAAAGATAAATTTTTAAGTCGGCAGAGTCTGATTACGAGGTGATGCGAGAGATTATGGAGCGGAAGCAGCAGCCCCAAGAGAGTTTCGACGAGTTCTACGCCGACGTCCACGATCTCACGTTCCGACTGAGGCAAAGAATCCCGGAGAAAGAGCTGGTCAAGATTATTAAGGGCAACCTAAAGCCGTACCTGGCAAATCTAACTTTTGCCACAAAAACCGAAACTTTGGCCGAATTGAAAGCCGAATGTAAAAGAGCAGAAAAGTTAATTAAAGATAATAGGTCTAGGGCGAAGCCAGTTAGTGTCCATTGTCAAAATGTTAGTCCTGTCCAAAACCAAATGTTTTGTCCGTCCCCGTTTCACCTTATGTTGTTCTATGCTTGTGGAATGCCGGTGGATTTTTATACTAAGAACCCGGCAGAAGCAGCAAAGGACACAAAGTGCAAGTCCAATTTCCATTATTTGAGATGTTTTGCGTGTGCTGGTGACTCATCTTTTTCTGTGTTTAAGCCAGAGGCGGGAAACCGGGCGTTGGCAGAGATGTCCGGGAGCTCTGCCTCAAGGCAGGATCGCCCGGAGAAGTTGTAGAGAGTAGGAAAATAGAAATTTTAAAAAGAGATAAAGAAAACGAGGTGAAGGAAAAGATAGAGGAAGAAAAGAAAATCGAACAAATTAGGGAAAGTTTACATTTTAGAAAGTTAAAGTACGAAGAAGCCAGAAGGAGGATATTTTGTGAGGAAATCAGCGCTAGAAAGAAGAAGAGAAATTTTGATAAGATAGGGAAAATGAGGGAAAAGCAAAAGTTATTTAAAAGAATTAAGAAGAAGATAATTTCGACGATAATTACGGTGCAGGGCGACAATAGGTTGTCCGCTAAAACGGAGATCGGTGGACGCGAGGTGCTAGCGCTCTTAGATTCAGGGGCCGGGGCCAGCTGCTTGGGGAAAAACGCCCATAAATTGCTCGAAGGAAAAGAGAATCTGATTCTGCCGATTCAGGGCCAGAATGTAAAGACAGCCAATGGGGGTGAAACCGCGGTTGTAGGAGTAGTGACTCTTACAGTGCTTTGGGACAATACCACTCGGGAGCTGGAATTCCTCATCGTACCCGGGTTCCAACAAGAGGTCTATCTGGGGATCGATTTCTGGAAAGCCTTCCAGCTTAATGTTGTCAGTAGGGGGCCCCAAATACAATCAAAGGTTTCTGTCGTGTGAGAGCTTACGCCTACTGAGGGTGACTTCCCTGCAGTCAAATTCCTAACTACTCAGCAAACATACTAGTTCATTGACTAACCATTTTGTGGCATATGCATACCAGTTCATTGTTGATTGGTTTTAAAACCAGTCAATGCCAAACTACTCGGCGAAAATTCTAGTTCATTGACTATACATTTTGTGGCGTATGCATACTAGTTCATTGCTGATTAGCGTTAAACCAGTCAATGCCAAACTAATCAGCAAGCAATATAGTTAATTGACTATACATTTTGTGGTGTATTCATACTAGTTCATTTCTGATCACCTTTAAACCAGTCAATGTCGAACTACTCAGCAAACAATATAGTTCATTGACTATACATTTTGTGGTGTATTCATACTAGTTCACTTCTGATCACCTTTAAACCAGTCAATGTCGAACTACTCAGCCAGCAATATAGTTCAATGACTATTCATTTTGTGGTGTATTCATACTAGTTCATTTCTGATCACCTTTAAACCAGTCAATGTCCAACTACTCAGCAAACAATATAGTTCATTGACTATACATTTTGTGGTGTATTTATACTAATTCATTTCTGATCACCTTTAAACCAGTCAATGTCGAACTACTCAGCAAACAATATAGTTCATTGTCTATACATTTTGTGGTGTATTCATACTAGTTCATTTCTGATCACCTTTAAACCAGTCAATGTCCAACTACTCAGCAAACAATATAGTTCATTGACTATACATTTTGTGGTGTATTTATACTAGTTAATTTCTGACTACCTTCAAACTAATTAATTCCAAACTACTCAGCAGACACCTAGCTCGTTTACTATACATTTTATGGATGTTTTTATACTAGTTCTTTGCTGATTACCCTTAAACCAATCAATGCCAATCTAATCAGAAAACAAACTAGTTTACAACTATAATTTGTTGGGCGAAATCATACTAGTCAGAAAAATCCTGGTTCGTACTAGTATGCAAGTATGTATGAATCTCGGGTTGAAATCATACTACACCTTTTTCAGTTTATATTCAGGAAGTTTTCTGAATATCAATTGTAATTTTCTGAATGTCAATTGCATTTTTCTGAATATCAAATGGAAATTCTGAATATGGATTGTAATTTTCTGAATGTAAATTGTTAGTTTCTGAATATAAACTGAAAAAGTTGTAGTCAGAAAAAGTCTAATCTATTTTAGAAAAATACTAATTCGAAAAATTCCATTTCATACTTCATTATTATTATAAGGCCTTATTACACCGCAACCATTAGTACGATCTATTGTAGTACATCGTACTATGCAAACATTATTTGAAATTTTTGGTTTGCTTCTTTTTTTCTCTTGTAATTCGCAGATGCTTTTTCGTGTTTGGGTAAATACAAATATGATGCTGAGGTATATATGATCTAGTATGTCAACTGCTATATTTCTTGTGTATATACACAGAAAAAAGGAACTGGTAAAAAGGCACTAGTAGAATCAACAACCTCGTGCTGTTATTCTGAAGTTGACAAAATTTTGGTTGTTTGAACGGTAATTTTTGTTGAAGTAACTCTCCCGTGATAAAAAAAAAACCAAGTAACTAGTTTTTTAAAATTTTGGGAAATTAGGGGTTTGCGTAGCAGCCCATATCCCAGCCCATATCATACAACTTTTTCAATTATGACAAGATAAGACCCCAAAATTTTTTATGCACATGTGCAAGAAATTTTTTGCGACCTAGTTATGGACTTATTGGCCAAGAACAAACACAAGTAACTTTGATTTTAGATTTTTACGATTTTTGGCTTTCATACAAAAAAAAATTTTGTTTCACGACAAATCCAAGCAAGTTGATAGTTACTTGGGTTTGTTGTGCACTTTCATATAAAAACGAAGGAAGCAAATCGTTTTTATTTTTTGGGTCTAACACTAAATTTTCCTTGTTGTTGTTCCAAAGGAGAATCACAGACAAAGATCACGCTATATAAGTCTCTCATCATACGAGTCCTAATGTACGGCTCGGAATCATGGACAGTGTCAAGAAAAGATGAGATGGCACTTGGAGTATTTGAGAAAAAATTTCTCCGGAAGATTTGTGGTCCTTCCCGTGTTGCCAACGGGAAGCATCGAAGGAAATTTAACGATGAGCTGTACGAGCTCTACGCAGAACTGACGAAAGTGTAGCGAATTGAAGTCCAAAGGCTTTGCTGGCTGGGTCATTTTATGCGAATGAACAAGGAAGCTCCAACACAGGTTTTCCAATCGACACCCGAATCGGGCAGCAGAGGAAGGGGGAGGCATCGACTGTTTTAGAAACAACAAGTGGAGGATGACTTGAACTCCCTTCGTGATTTCAATTGAACAATGATGAAACCTGGTTGAATATACTTTTTAGATTCTCACCGATAGTTTGCTGCACTGGAGGAAAAATTCTCTTACACTACCATAACTTTCAGATATAGTATAAAAAGTCCTTACTTCTGCTGCAAAATGAGTTTTAATGGTTTTTGCATTACTAAGAGATCGAAACTAAAAGAGAAACTTAGAGTGATGATTAGAAATTGATTTCTAATGAGTTTTTGTAAAATAACCAAGTATTTGTTGTAAAATTTTCAGTTACTCAAAAAAGAACACGAGTTACTTGGTTTTGTTGTGAACTAAATTCTTGATTTCAGTGCATTTTAAGTTACTTGGTTTTATAATTTTTTTAGTTTAAGGTACTTAGAAACAAGATAGGAAGAAACGGATCGATATCCCTGATAGATTTTTTTAACGGGATTCCGAAAATTCACGATGATGTCACGGGAGAACTGCATTCAGATCTTTTATGATCCCTCTAGATCTTTTATGATCCCATTTTGGCCAGGTTTGTTTGGATGTCCGGCACCCTGGGGATTGTTGCCACCTGTGTACTCCTTCAGCAACTCCTTCGGCAAACGGCATATGCAAGCTAATGCTGAAGGAGTACACACTCCGTCAAGCCAACGAAAGGTGGCAACAATCCCCAAGGTGCCGGAAATCCAAACAAACCTGGCCGAAATGGGATCATAAAAGATCTAGAGGCATTCACGCCCTAAAAAGGAGAGAAATCTCCATATTAATAAGTGTTTTAACTGGGCACTGCCTTATTGGTAGGCACGCAGAAAGGCTAGGTGTGCCCTATCGACGATGCTGTAGGAGCTGCAAAGATGATGAGGAAGAGGAAACGGTGAATCACCTCATCTGCAACTGCCCGGCCTTAAGCGGCCCGAGAACGCGCTTTTTGGGAGTTCCCTTCCTGGTTAGCCTAAACCAGATCGCTGAACTGGGCATAAAGGACTTGATGGCCTCAGGGATTTTCCATATGGCGGGGTCCCGGGACTGACTTTCCTAGTGTTGGTGGTATCACAAAGGACCTTTCAAAACTGGCCTAAGTGTGCCTCTGCGGCAGCCACTTGAACCTAACCTATCCTAACTGCATTCAACTGTTTGAACAGTCACAGATTTGTAAATTAAAAAAAAAAAACCTAGGTCCCGCCAACTTGTAGGAAAAAAATCAAAGCAGCACACTATAAGTTGGAAGAGAAGTTCGGCAGAAGTCTCGTTAGAGGTTATGACAACCTGTTGGTATATAACCGCCATTTTTTTTACGTTGCGGCGTAAACTTGAGTATATTGACAACAACAATATAAATTAACTCTAACAATGCTCCTTTAACTCGAGTGTATGGCCCAGCATGAAAGCAGTCTTATTTTGACTCTTTTTGATGTAAAAATAAGACTTACTTTTATCTATATATACATATGTGGGACCGGAACTCCGCAGTGGGCGACTAACTTAACCTTAATTTACCTTACCTAAAAGTACAACTCCAAAGCCCCAATTACATAAAACTTTGACAAATGCGCGCCTCGTTTTTGAGCATTTGCAAAAATTTCGCTTCGCTTTACGTTTAAAAAACTTTGTATGAAAGTGGATCCTACAATGTTGAATGCAATTGGGCCTTCACCTATATAATCAAACTTGACGAACGCGGAATTTGAAAGGAGCCATTGCAAGTTGAATTAAATAATTAAATTAAAAATACAATAAACAATATAAAAAATATTGAATAAAAAAAATTGTGTTGACTTTACCGAGAATCGAACTCAGAGCCTTTAGCTCATTTTTGGCTGTGTATGAACTAGTATATCAACTGGTATAATGCTCATGCAGAGGCTGACTAGTATACCAATTGGTATGGTGCTGATGGAGAAGAGGACAATTGCTTTTCTTTTTCTCTTGTAACTGCTTATTTTTTACCTTGTAATTCACAGATGCTTTTTCGTGTTTGGGTAAATACAAATAGTCGTTGCTTTCTAAAGAATAAGCTGGTATATTGCTGATGTAGAGGCTGACTATGATACTGGTGCATAGACCGACTAGTATACCAACTGGAATGAATGTCAAATTCGTGGACTAGTATGACAAGTGGTACGATCTGAATGGGCATAATGATTAGTATGTCCTGCCGCATAGACTGAGCAGTATGTCAACTGGTATGATTCTGATGTATATATGATCTAGTATGTCATCTGGTAAGATTCTGATGCATATATGAACTAGTATGTGAAATGGTATATTTCTGATGCATATTTGAACTAGTATGTCAACTGATATGATTATGATGCTTAAAGGAACTGGTATGTCAACTGGTATGATTCTGATGCATAAATGAACTACTATATCAACTGGTATGATTCTGACGCATATATGAACTAGTATGACAACTGGTATGATTCCGAAGATTTTTTTAACTAGTCTGTCAATTGGTATGATTCTGATGCATATATGAACTAGTCTGTCAACTGGTATGATTCTGATGCATATAAGAAGTAGTCTGTCAACAGGTGTAATTCTGATGCATATATGAACTAGTCTGCCAACTGGTTTAATTCTGATACATATATGAACTAGTCTGTCAACTGGTATGATTCTGATGTATATATGAACTAGTCTTTCAACTAGTATGATTTTGATGTATATATAAAGTAGTCTGCCAACTGGTATGATTATAATGTATATATGAACTATTCTTTCAACTGGTACGATCCTGACGTATATACGAACTAGTATCTTAAATGGTATGACTTATGTGTATAATAACAAGTATATCAACTGATATATTCCTGATGCAGAGGCTGACTAGTCAGCCAATTGGTATGGTGCGGATGCAGAGAAGGACAATTGCCATCTCGTAGGACATCGCCGTGTGAAAAATACCAGTTGCTAATATGGAAAAATTACAGAACTCGAACTAGTTGAAGCCGCCTGGCTGACTGGTATTTGATTAGTATAAAACTAGTTAATTTGACTGCAGGGTTATCATTCGATGCGGTACAACACGAGCTGAGTCCCGAAGAAACTGTTGCTTTGGATCGCGTAAAAGCACAGTATCCTTCATTCGCGGTACTTGGGTTGGGCAAAACCGACGTAGAGGAGCACATCATTGAAGTGACTGATGAACACCTTCCCGTGAAACAGCGCCGGTACCCTATTTCTCCGGCAATCCAAAAATTAATATTCGCGGAACCAGACAGGATGCTGGAAATGGGCGTGATCGAGGAAAGCAACAGCTGCTGGAACTCACCCGTTCCATTAGTGATTAAAGGAACGAAGAATCGCCTATGTTTGGACGCCCGAAAATTAAATGATCGAACCATCAAAGACGCTTACCCACTCCCACATATCGATGGTATTCTAAGTCGGCTTCAGAATACCAGGTACATATCTGCCATTGATTTAAAAGACGCGTTTTGGCAGATACCTTTAGAGCGAAAGTCCAGGGAGAAAACTGCTTTCACTGTACCTGGTAGACCTTTGTACCATTTTACAGTCATGCCGTTTGGACTGTGCAACGCGGCGCAACGTATGTGTCGTTTAATGGACAAGGTCATCCCCGCTTCGCTTCGTGATTCTGTGTTTGTTTATTTAGACGATTTACTTGTATGTTCTGAGAATTTTTCGTCCCATTTAGATTTGTTGTCCCGTGTTGCAAAATGTCTTCGTGATGCAAAATTGACGATAAACGTTGAAAAGAGTAAGTTCTGTTTTAAAGAGGTACGTTATTTAGGTTATGTTGTAGGCGATGGGTGTATCCGTACGGATCTGAATAAGGTGGCAGCAATGCGAGACTTCCCCGAACCCCGAACACCGAAACAGCTCAGACGGTTCCTAGGGATGGCAGGCTGGTACCGTAGATTCATACAGGATTACGCGACTATTGCAGCACCACTGCACGACTGCCTCACTAAATACAAGATAAAAGCATTCAAAATGACGGACGAAGCAATGCAAGCATTCAATTGTTTAAAACAGAAACTCATTTCAGCACCTGTGTTAATCCATCCGGATTTCAACAAACACTTTTATGTACAATGCGATGCATCAACGGACGGAGTTGGAGGGGTACTCTTCCAACTAGACGAGGACGGAAAAGAACGACCAATTGCCTACGTATCAGCAAAGTTGAACAAGGCACAACGCAACTACAGTATTACGGAACTAGAATGTTATGCAGCGGTCCTGAGCAAAAGAGGTTCCGGCCTTACACCGAGGGATTGCCCTTTACGGTGATAACTGACCATGCCAGCTTGAAATGGTTGATGGGTCAGAAAGACCTATCAGGTCGGCTGGCAAGGTGGAGTTTGAAGCTGCAAGGATACAACTTTGATATCCAACACCGTAAAGGCACCCAAAATGTAGTACCGGACGCTTTATCCAGGGCCGACATGAACGAGCTGCTGTTAAGCGACAGGGTCCTTGATGTTGATGTCACCTCACCGTACTTCAAAACGACTGAGTACCAAGAACTCATAGACACCGTGACCGCAAACAAAGACAAACTACCCGAACTGTGCGTGTCAGACGGGTATGTTTATAGACGGACGCATTTCGAAAGGGGGAAGGGCTTCAAGGAGACCTAGTCTGGAAGCTCTGGGTACCGACTGAACTGCGTTCGGGGTTGGTGGAAGCGTCGCATTGCTCGCCTTCTTCATGGGGGTATTCACAAGACCATAGCGCCCATACGCGAAAGATATTACTGGACTAGTTGCAGATGTACAAAATTATATTAAAAGTTGCGATGTTTGTAAAGGCAACAAAACGCAAAATGCTTTCCACAAACCATTAATGGGGAAGCAACATATTACTGAACGCCCTTTTCAACGTTTATTTATAGATTTTATGGGTCCATACCCACGTACGTGTGATGGTAATGTTTATGTGTTTGTATGTTTAGATCATTTTTCGAAATTTGTGTTTTTGAAACAGATGCGTAAGGCAACCTCAGCTGAAGTGGTAAAATTTTTAGAAAGAGATGTATTTCATGTGTTTGGAGTCCCAGAGTACGTACACTCTGACAATGGCAAACAGTTCGTGTCAGAACTGTTCACGTCGTTTTTGGCAAAGTATGGTGCAACCCACATAAGGACAGCGTTCTACTCGCCACAAGGCAATGCGGCTGAAAGGGTCAATCGATCGATTTTACAAATAGTTATTATTATTATTATTATTATTATTATTATGCCCAACGGATTTTACCCACCATCCCGCCCGACCGACACGAGGGGCGCATCCGCATAACGCGCGGATTAAATTTGCCGAGTGTTTGAAAGGCGGAGGTTTGTTAAGCGTCGAGATCTCAAACTGCTCAGCTACAGAGAAAAATTCATCAGCTGAGTGTAATACGAAAATAAATAGATAATAAAAATACATAAATTGATACTACGTAGAAATCAATTGTTAAGAGAGAATAGGATAGTATTTTTAATAATGAAAAGCGAGTCCGAAATATCAAAAGTGTCTGAATGAGAGTTATAATTTTCGCACAAACACTGGAACGGCTCGTGTAATTGATAGTTGGTTCTACATTGCTTCAGAAGAATAGGTTTAAAATGTCTTAAGGCTCGTGAGGGAACATTAAAGTTAACTTCGTTCAAAAGAGGAGGGCTTGAAATCCACCCGTTTAGGAGTTTACACATGAATATTACACCTAGCATTTCTCTACGGCTAGCAAGGGTAGGGAGATTGATAAGTTTCAAGCGATTAGTATAAGGAGGAAGGTTACACGAAGGATCCCATCGTAGATCTCTCAATGCAAAAAGTAAGAATTGTTTTTGAATAGATTCTAGCTTATCTATATGAATTTGATAACGCGGATTCCATATAATCGAGCCGTATTCTAATATTGGTCTAACTAATGTAGTAAAAAGGGTCTTAGTAATATAAGGGTCGCTAAATTCTTTTGACCACCTTTTCACGAAGGCTAAAACACCTCTGGCCTTATTGGCAGTAGCCTCGATATGAGGATTGAAACTAAGTTTACAGTTCATCATCACACCCAAGTCAACAAAAACATTAACGTGTTCAAGAGTATAATTGTTTATCGAATAAGAAGCTGGTTGAAGAGTTCCACGAGAGAAACACATGAATTTACATTTTGCCAGATTAAGCGGCATATAGTTTACGTTGCACCAAGTAACTAAGTGGTCTAAGTCCGTTTGAAGCAAAGAACGTTCCTCCGTCAACGCATATGACTTAAATAGTTTCACATCGTCAGCATATAACAAGATTTTAGAGTACTTAATTGTTGTACACATGTCGTTTATGAATAGCAAAAACAGAACCGGGCCAAGGTGACTGCCCTGAGGGACACCAGAAGAGACATCAATGGCATTTGAATACGTATTTTTTAAAATTACACGTTGTGTTCTACCACAAAGATAGGAGGAGATCCAACGAGTAAAACCAGGTTGAAAGCCTATGAGATCAAGTTTATGTATGAGTAAAGCGTGGCAAACTTTGTCAAATGCTTTACTAAAGTCGGTGTATATAACGTCAGTGCTTAAATTATTTCTAAACCCATTCGAGACGTAGGTAGTGAATTCAAGTAAATTAGTTATGGTTGATTTGCCTTTACAAAATCCATGTTGAGAACTTGCAATCAGTGTTGGGATCGAAAATGCTAGATAATTGGTAATGATGGCTTCGAATAACTTGGGAATGGCGGAGAGCTTTGCTATTCCACGATAATTTTCTACGCAGGACCTGCTCCCACTTTTATAAAGAGGTATAAGAAAAGATTCTTTCCATGAAGTTGGGAAAATCCCACACTGTAAAGACAGATTAAACAACTGTGTTAAGGGCTGGTAGATGTATTCAGCACACTTTTTAAGAAAGCATGTCGGGATTAAGTCGGGGCCATATTTGAAAGACTCCTTTAAGGCCTTTAGGTGTAATAAAATATCTTCTGGGTTTAAATGAGGAACATGGATTGAGTTAATGGAGTGTGGTAAATAAGGGTATCCGTTAGATGATAAATTTATTCCAGAAGAATAATTGGACTTGAAGAATTGAGCAAAGAAGTTGGCAATCTCTAGGTCGTCACTAGAGATTTTATCTTTAAATTTCATAGATGAAGGAAACCCTTTTACCCTGCGTTTAGCGTTTACGAAACCATAAAATGTCTTCGGATTGCAAATAATGTTCTTTTTAATTTTACATAAGTAAGCATTGTAACACTTTTTATTCAATTCTAAATATTTATGGCGCAAAACAGAGTATTGTACATAATCAGAGTGTAAACCAGTTTTTTTGTATAGTTTAAAGAAGCGTGACTTTCGATTTTTTAAAGATTTGAGTTCTTTAGTGCACCAGACTTGCATTGGCTCATCATTACGTAAACAGATGCGCTTTGGTACGAACTTTTCAAAGAGGCTGTATATGGTACTATTGAAGTGAGATAAGTTTCGCTCGACGTCCTCATTGTAATGAGGCCAAACAAGTTTGGAAAGTTCTTTATTTATCTTTTTGAAGTTGGCTCTAGAGAAATCAAAAGTTTTAATAGAGTCATAAGGTTTCGTAATACAATCGCGATTATAGTTTATGATTTCGTAGGCTATTTCAAAAGATGGATGGTAAGCGTCTTCGGGAAGAACTAAAGGATCACATCGATTTACAGTGAATTTAGACAAGTCATCAACAAAGGCCAAGTCTAAGACTTTTCCTAACTTGTTCGGAATAACATTAATCTGACTAAGACATAGGTTGGTCATTTCGTCCAAAAACTCATTACACAACTTAGATGACACTGGGACAATATTGCCATCAATTATTCTCCACGAGACCCAAAACAACTACTGAGTCCACGGGCTTAATCAAAGAACTTACAGTTTTTATAAGTGAAATGTGGTGCATATACACTGATAAATCAGATGACGGTGGAATGTAACTAACAGCTAAATAAATATGGCCTGTGCCAATTCCTATACGTATGCATTTAAATTCTATGTTTTCAATATAAGGTAAATTAACATCTTCAGATGGTATTGAAGAATGTACAGCCAATAGGACCCCGCCCCCGGTTCTGTCTAAGCGATCGTTTCTATAAATCTGATAACCATCACAAAAAATTTCGGAATCAAAGACATGTGGTTTTAACCAAGTTTCAGTGAAAGCAATAATTCTATAGTTACAATTGATCGTTTTTAAGTAAAAATCAGTTAATTTGGTATTTAAACCTCTAACATTCTGATAATAGATATTCAAGAAAGAATTTAGAATTAGTTTTTTGGATCAGTATTCTGACGAGGAATTTGTACAGCATCTGGGTCGTTCGCAGTTGACTTAGGTGAAAACTCGCGAATAAAAGCACCAGGGGGCCAGAACGACTGATCCAAAATCACATCGTAATCTTCATCAAAAACATCAATCCTAAATGAAGAAATTTTTCGCTCATAATTAAATTTAAACTTATGTATTACTAAACCCTCAGCCTTAATTTTCGATTTGATGTAAGACTTAAGGTCGTTGACGGAGGTGTCTTTCTGAAATCTAGACACGAATATCGATTTTCGCGGTGGAACCACAACCAGCTTAGTAGCCGTTGGTTGAACTGAATTGGCAGTATTTTGTTGTACAGGGGTTCGATTTGGGGCCTCGGAAGTGGACTGAACCACTTCCAAGGAAGTGGATGAACCCACTCCTTTGGAAGTAGGCGGCACCACTTCTTTGGAAGTCGACGCAATCACTTCTTTGAAAGTGGACGGAACCACCCCCTTGGAAGCGGATGGAACCACTTCTTTGGAAGCCGATGGAACCACTTCTTTGGAAGCGGATGGAACCACTTCTTTGGAAGCGGACGGAATCACCTCCTTGGAAGTGGACGGAACCACTTCTTTGGAAGTGGACGGAACTACTTCTTTGGAAGTTGACGGAACTACTGCTTGGGGACTGGGTGAGGCCAAGTCGATTAATTCCAACATTTGCGATTGGAGACCTAGCTGGGGAGGATTTAAATTCAGGGGCTCAGGCAAACTAGGTTCTCGATAATTTAAATCATTCGAAATGTTTTTTTCCACAACAGGAGAACCATCTAAACACTTGAATGACCTAAAAAGTTTTTCGTAATGGTCAAATTTCACGGAAATTTTAGAAAACTCCTTACCGATTTCAGAAAACGCATTTCGAGTTTCCCTAAAAAGCTTGAAAAGATCAATTTCAGCTGATCTACATTTTACACATGACCAACGAACACCCTTGTTATCATTTATGGCATCTACAATCCTACCTGTCAACCCTGCGCACTTCATATGACCAAGCGCATCGCAGAGCCAGCAAGACACGTAGCGTTCGGATTCGCTTTTTATTTGACACTTTTCGTAAATACAGTACATTTTTAAAACGACAAAAAAAAGTTCCGTTATTAATTAATAATTTATAAAAGTTGGTTTTAATTAAAAGCAACCCTGAAAGTTTTATAGGCAAGTGTTTATATAGCAGCGAGCAGCTTGAGAGTCACTGTATTCTGACACTCAACAAACAACGCAAACAGCTGTAATAAAAGAAAATAGCAAAGTAACAAGTGCACACAATAGCAATAACAATTATAAGAAGAAAATGAAGCCAATCAAACAGCAACAAATACACTATGCAAATGACTCGGCAAATAAAAGGAAAGCAAAATTGAATTTAGAATTAAGCTAAAATTCATAAAATATGAATTATCTCCACAATTCAAATGTTTAAAATTGAACACTATGACTTTGCACTTAATTTTATCACAAATTAGAGTATGGAAGTTGTATATATTAATTTTAATTTCACAATTAAAAACACAGTAAATGTAAACACGACTGCACAGCAATAATGACGTTTGCGTTATAGGTCATATGTAGGCGAAAATCAAAAGAATTGGGACAAACACATAAGTGATGCAGCGTTTGCCCTAAGAAGTGTGACCCATTCAGCAATTAACACATCCCCATATTTTCCTCTGTTTGGTATGCCAATGGTGCAACATGGGGCATCTTACGAATTGTATCGAAAATTAGGGACAGTTAAGGATGTAGACTGCGAGGTGGAAACATCTGCAGATAAACTACAATCAATTAGGAACAAAATTATGCTAGAGCTGAGGTTGGCCCACGAACGCAGTAAAAAGGTGAATAATACTAGGAGTAGGGATGTGACGTTTAAAATTGGACAAGTGGTATACCGCCGAAATTTCAAACAGAGTTCACAAATAGACAACTACAATCCCAAACTTGCCCCAAAGCAAGTAAAGTGCGTAGTATTAAAAGCAATTGGTAACTCTATGTATGAACTCGGTGATGTTAGCGGGAAGAAAATCGGGGTATACCATGCTAAGGACATATTTGTGGCATGATGTTATTAAGTGTTCAATGTTGCATGTTGTATGTTTATTACTCACTGTTGTACCTGAAAATTTGACCTTAGGAAATTGACTAAATTGACCTTCCAATGTAATTATACAATTTTTGACTTGACCATTTTTTTTTGATTATACATTTCAGACTTGACACATATTTTCATTTACATACTTGCAACTTGACCAATTTTTTTCAATCTGTGATATAGTTTTAGGTTTACCCTGTGATATAGGATTAAGATGCCCATCTGTGATAACGTAGGTTAAGTTTGTTTAAGCCCAGTGATATTAGATTTAGTTTTGATAGTTTATTTAAATTTTGTGTCTTAATCAATGTTAAGTGTAATAGATGTTGCAAGAACGGTATAGACAAGAAGCGAACTTGAAGCCCGGCATTAGATCGTGGGTCGAGGCCACACGTTAGCCCTATACGTACAAACCAACCCAAGGCTGCGTTATGAATTCCTTTTACGCACACGCTCCATGGTGCAGGCACCATCGGTGGATGCGAGCCTGTAACGACTCTTTCACATGCATTTTAATTTGATTACTGTTTTTGGTTGATTTTGACTTTGTAAACCGTAATGTTAATCGCTCTAATTGTCTGCGGTATAAATTCGATGAACGGTAGCAAACGGCTTAGTCGTCGATCAAATATTTGAGCGAAGAACACTGCGGTAAGTGCTTATTGTTTGTAATATGTTTTATATGTTGTAACAAATTTCCTTTTATGTAGAAATAAACCCGTATATTAAAGAATAAATGAGTGTGGATGATAAATTCGCAAACGCAATCGACGACAAGTTTTATTTCGCAATGTAAATGTGCACATTCATTTACATGCCTGCGTATGTACATCACCTTTGCCAATTATTGAAAATCGTTTAGCTAGTCGAAAATCGCATTATCATTACATTTATATGGAGAAATTTCCCCGCCGCAGCCAACGTTTGAATACTGTAAGCAGCAAGTACGCAACAACAACCATGCCCATGGAAAAAGACGGTCCACCGCCAAATACGGTTGCAACTACTGCCGCAATGAAACCAGCCTCGCCTGCAACTACTCGTCCCTCGTCAACAGCTTCCACTGTGAGTCAGGATAGTACGGTTCATGCAATGCAAAAACGTATCGCCGCACTAGAAAATATCCTCAAAGCAGCGCAAGCTAAGTTGAGGGAAAATGAGCTGCAAAACGCCGCAAATAACGCAATCAGTGCTCCGTCAACAGTTTCTCAGGTTACAACATTGCAATTGCCAGTTGTTCACCCGCCGGAAATGCAAACAACAACTACTGCTGCCACAAATACACTGCCATTGCCATCAATCGCCAACAATCGTTACTCGCCAGTTGCTAGCCTTCAAGAAATGCAAGAAACAACCACTGCTGCCACAAATATATTACATTTGCCATCACTCGCTGACAATGGGTACTCGCCGCCACTTTTCACAACTTACACTTCTACCGCAAATGCTCGATATAATCCGCTTGGAAATATGTATGCTAATCCGCCACTACCAGCTGCCAATGCCACTTCGTTAAGGCTCAACACTGTCTATACTCCAACCGACACACACATGAGTTCTGCTATAGCGCCATCGTCATGCCCACCTCGAAAAATGCAAGCTTTGCCGGATTTCTGTGGGAAAGCGGAGGATTGGCCAACATTTTTTACCGCCTACACAGAATCTACGGCAGTCTATGGGTACAGCAATTTTGAAAATAATCAAAGGCTGCAGAGAAGCTTGAAGGGCGAAGCTCGATAGTCGGTGAAATCGTTACTTATTCACCCAAGCAACGTTACGAACATAATAGAGCAACTTAAATTTTGATTTGGTCTTCCAGAGCAGCTAATTCGTAGCCAGCTAGCACGTGTAAAAGAAATAGCACCCATATCGGAAAATGCAATGGTAAAACTCGTACCATTTGCCAGCAGCGTTAACAATATTTGCGCCTTTTTGCAGTCGGCCAGAGGAGGAGAGCAACATCTTGCAAACCCAACACTTCTCGACGAGCTCGTTATGAAATTGCCTATGAGTAAACGCATTGACTGGGCAAGTCATGCGGCAGCTATAAATCCATATGCGACGGTAACGCACTTTAGCGAGTGGCTCACAAGCTTAGCTAACGTCATTTGTACAGTGCAGGATAGTGACTCAGTGCGAGACCATAAACGCCGGGTCGTGCTCCATGCTGCTCAAAATCACCTCCAACAAGATTGTCCAATATGCAACGGCCAACATAAAATATCTGAATGCAAGCAGTTTCTGGAGCTGACCGCTTCAAATAGGTGGACTCAGGTGAAGCAGTGCCGACTTTGCTTCTCATGTCTTGCCTCTGGACATGGTACGCGCGACTGCCAGCGGCGTAAGCCATGCGGAACAGAAGGATGCAAAAGAATACATCACAAGCTGTTGCATAAGGCCGAGCGTCCCACGAACTATCTACAAAGAACTATACATTCGGGTAACAGGCATGATTCATCCATAGTGCAATCCAAGGACCGCTCCATAGCCCACGCCAAACAACCAATATGCACTCAACAGCCGCCAAAAAATGCAGAAGCATCAGTCCTCAATTGCAGCAATAACTCAGCAAGTAAGCTGTTGTTTAGAATCTTGCCAGTAATTCTGCATGGAAAAAACAAATCGGTTGAGACACATGCGCTATTGGATGAGGGCTCCTCGGTCACTATGATGGACAGCACTCTGGTGGATGAACTTGGTCTTCGAGGACAACAACAGCGTCTGAATTTGCAATGGGTTGGCGGTCACGCATCACAAGAACCAGCCATCGTCGTAGAACTGTCAATAAGCGGAGTAAACGTTCAAAAGAAACACAAGTTACGCAACGTGTATGGGGTGAAAAATCTGCAGCTCCCGTGTCAAAGTCTAAGTCAGTCGGAGTTGAGCTGTCATGGAGCATATCTTTGTAACTTACCAGTACAAACATATCCGCAAGTTAGACCAAAACTATTGATTGGTCTTGACCACTGTCACCTAGGCTTGCCGTCGACGACCGTGAGAGTAGGAGAGAGTGGGCCCTATGCTGCGAACACCGAATTGGGTTGGGTGCTTTTCGGCCCAACTTATGGTACATCCATATCAATGTCACCAACATCGAAATCATCATGCCTGCTTCTGGATAATCGTGCACGATATGGTGGCCAACTTTTTTACCACTGAAAGCTTTGGAGTTGCAGCCGCACCGCCTATAGAAAGCGACAGCCGATCACGACAGATACTGCAGTCAACCACACTCCGCATTGACGGAAGATTCCAGACGGGCCTAATATGGAAAAGCGATGGTATATCACTACCAGATAGTTACCCTCTTGCGCTGAAGAGATTAATTGGTGTAAAGAGAAGAATGAATTTTGTGCTGAATATAAACGCATCTTAAACTCGTACATCGAGAAAGAATACGCACGTAAGCTCACACCAGCAGAGGCAGCCTCAGTGAAACCCCAACAAGCCAGGCAAGTTACGTTTAGTTTTTGATGCCGCCCAGGTTGAAGGTGTCTCTCTCAACTCCCAACTGTTGAAAGGACCACAGGAGTATAAATCATTGCCATCGATACTCTTTCATTTTCGTAATGGTGCCGTTGCAGTTTGTGGTGACATTAGAGAAATGTTTCACCAAGTGGTAATTCAACCAGACGACAGATGTGCGCAGCGATTCCTTTGGCGCGACGGAGATACCACAAAACAGCCTGAAGTTTACGAGATGCGTGTGATGACATTTGGAGCCGCTTGCTCACCCTGCTCAGCAAACTATGTTAAGAAAGTAAACGCATTGGAATACGAAAATAACAATGAAATTACAGCACGCGCAGTACATAGCATTCTAAATCATCACTATGTAGATGATTATGTTGACAGCTTTGCGACAGAGGAAGAAGCGATCGCAGTTTCAGAGAAAGTACGAGAAATTCATTTGAAAGCTGGTTTCGAACTCAGAGATTTTTCATCAAACTCACATAAGGTAGTCAGCATACTAGGTGGCAGCGAGTACACTCGTCCAATAAGCCAAAAGGATGGTATTTCAGTCGAGCGAGTCTTAGGACTGTTTTGGCAACCATCAACCGACTGCTTCGGTTTCCAGCTTAAGTTCAACAATGTCGATCCTGCAGTTATAAATGGCTCAAGATGTCCTACCAAACGCGAGCTATTAGGCGTAGTCATGTCAATCTTCGACCCTTTAGGCTTCCTAGCACATTTTGTCATTGGCGCCAAATTAATAATGCGTGAGGTATGGAAAACTAATACGCAATGGGATGAGTCGCTTCGGCAAGAGGTTAATGAAGCATGGGCGAAATGGCGAAATCAGATGGTAGCAGTCAACGAGTTCGCTATGCCACGGTACTATTTTCAAAAAGGCATACCACAAATGTTGCAGCTTCATATATTCGTGGACGCAAGTGAGGATGCGTTTGCAGCTGTAGCATACTACAGGTCAGTAAGTTCGAGTGGCGAGGTAGAAGTATCGTTCATATGCGCAAAGTCAAAATGCGCACCCATAAAGCCACTAACTGTGCCACGGCTCGAACTGCAGGCGGCTGTATTAGGTACCCGTTTGCTAAATTGCGTACGAGAAGACCATCCAATAGATAGTGAAAGTTGCTATTTGTGGAGCGACTCAACAACGGTTTTAAGGTGGATCGGCAGAGAGCATCGCCGATATAAACCGTTCGTGCAACACAGGGTTGCAGAAATACTGGCATCAACAAAAACATCAAATTGGAGGTGGATTCCCACCAGTCAAAACGTTGCAGATGTAGCCGCACGCGCAAACAATCATGTCGAGTTCAGTCAAACAACGCCTTGGTTATCTGGTCCGTCATTTCTCAAAGAATCCCAGCATTCCTGGCCCACTAGTGATATTGCATTATGTGACAATGAAGATACTGAGGAAGAGCTGCGTCGAAAATACGCGTTGGTAATTGTTGATAGTAATATTTTTAATTTTAAATGTTTTTCTACCTTCAGCAAACTGGTCAGAACCACCGCCTGGTTTTTACGTTTTATCGTTATATGCCGCCGCCAAACTCATGTAAACGAAGTCCATGGTCTGTCCGCTCGAGAAACTGAACTAGCAAAATCCTTACTGTGCCGCCTTGTGCAACGTGAGGCATTCCCCATCGAGATACAACAAATCGAAAGTGGCCACGACATCGCCCGCAATAGTGAACTTCTCCATCTCTCACCGTATATTGATAAAGAAGGGGTACTCCGTGTCCAAGGACGCATAGACTCTGCCAACTGGCTGCCCATAAGTTCTAGACGACCTATTATATTACCGCCAAACCATGCATTCACGAATCTTCTCATAATGCATTACCACTGCATAATGTGCCACCAAAATACGGAGGCTACCATATGTGAAATACGGAGAACTTATTGGATACCACGGCTAAGAAGTGTGCTGCGCGGTGTAATAGCCAAATGCCATATCTGTCGCTTGCGTAAAGCACACCCGAAAGCGCCTTTGATGGGACCATTGCCGGTTGATAGGCTTACCCCATATATCCGACCATTCAGCTATACTGGATTGGACTATTTCGGTCCGATGACAGTTACGGTGCGCCGCAGCACGGAAAAGAGATGGGTGGCCTTGTTTACATGTTTAACTTTCAGGGCGGTTCATTTAATGTTGGCCCACGATTTGAGTACCGATTCCTGCATCGTTGCAATTCGCAATTTTATAAATCGGCGAGGGGTGCCAATACGCTTGCGTACAGACAATGGCAAGAATTTTGTCGGTGCCGACAAAGAAGCCAAAAGATTCGGTGAAGTTTTCGATTGTGCTCGTGTTCAAGACGAGTTGTCTCAGAGAGAAGTGGAGTGGGTGTTTAATTCACCGTTTAATCCAGCAGAAGGGGGCGCCTGGGAAAGGTTAGTACAATGTGTTAAGCGTGTTTTACGCTGCACCTTGAAGGAGACTGCGCCGCGAGAGCATACCCTCAACTGCCTCTTAATTGAAGCAGAAAATATCATCAATTCCAGGCCCCTCACACATTTGCCCATACACGTGAATCAGGAACAGCCGCTCACACCCAACGACTTCCTCCTGGGTGAAGCAAATAATGCACAAACGTCAGCTGTGAGCGATACCGTTGAAAAGGTCTCTGGTCTGCGTCAGCAGTGGAGGATTGCCAGACAGCTGAGAGATCACTTCTGGAAGCGTTGGATCACAGAGTACCTCCCCACTCTGAACAGGCGAGTAAAGTGGTGCCAACGATCAGAGAAATTGCAGGTAGGGCATTTAGTTTTTGTTTGCGACCCTAAAGGCTTAGTCGTCGATCAAATATTTGAGCGAAGAACACTGCGGTAAGTGCTTATTGTTTGTAATATGTTTTATATGTTGTAACAAATTTCCTTTTATGTAGAAATAAACCCGCATATTAAAGAATAAATGAGTGTGGATGTTAAATTCGCAAACGCAATCGACGACAACAGCCTTTGAAGATTTCTCTGACTACGCGCAAGCGGGTATATGAGCAGATGTATGGGCAACCGTTAACCGAACTCCCTTATTCATTTTTACGATATTTGCATAGCGGATGGATAATGGTGTGAGTGGGTTAAAATGTTGCTTGTACATATGCACATATACGTGCCGCTTAAGTGTCGAACGCGGATTGGTTTGACCAAAGCAGGCAGGCAATTCGTGCCGTACGATGTCCGAAATGCCGCAAGGACAATGGTGTATAAAAACGGGTTCCGCTGATCGACAGATCAAAATTGGAGAAGTCGCGGTCTCAGCAAGTGCCAAAGTGTGAAAAAAAAGTTTAAGTTTAAGTGCGTTCTTGTTCACCTTAAAGTGTAGGTGCGCGTGTGAAAAAAAAGTATATTTTTGCAAAGTGCGGTTTCACGTTGAAGTAAACGCGAGCGTAAACGAAAATTGTGAATTTCCTTGCATCTAGGAGTCCCCAAGAGGATCCTAGCCAGCGCCAGGAGAGCCGCCACCCAGGGCGATCCCCTGAAGCAATCTGCAGAGTCACCGGTAAGTCACTTTGTGAAATTTTTCAATTTTTTGGAGAACCTTTTCTTTTTTTAAAGTTCATTAAAATAATTTTTGTGAAATGTTATTTGAATAATTTTGGTTTAGCTAGAGATTTTTTTTATCGTTTTGTAAAGCTCCGATTAAAAATTAGATTTTTGTTAATTTAGATTGTGGTTTTCTTGCAAGGGTTTGAAACATTTTTTTTTTATAAATTCGTATGTACACTTTTTTTATTTGTTTATACCTAAAATGATGCTTCGTAATTTTTGATCTCTCTGTTTAGAAGTTTTGTGGCCCTGAAAAGGACCGTTTATTTAATTGCATCAGCATCCACTAAAATATTCCTGAAATATTAAATAATAATTTTGAGCCCAAAAACCGTTTCTCAAATTTTTTATTTTTTTTGTTTTCTAAAATTTTATTCGAAAAATTCCTAAAAGTTTAAAAACTGCATAAATGCACTTACGTGTACATATGTATGTAGATATGTACACGAGCTTGAACGCAAACAAATAGGTTGGATTGTTGTTGTAAATAATTTTTTTGCACTTTTGTCAAAGCCATAAAAGTTGAAACGACGAATTATAATTTTTTTACCCAAAATCCCTTTTTTTTTACTTTTTGGATTTTATTTGAATAATTTAGAAAAAATTTAATCTAATTCGGAAAATTCAAAAATATTAAAATAATAGCAACCCGCTCCGGCTTCGCACGGAAAAATTTAAATTACATGGAATTCAGTACGGCAATAAGGCCATGAATTGAAAATACATTCATACATAGATACGTCCGAAATTTAATTATGCGAGAGATTCGTACATATATACAAACATACATACGTATCGAGTTCTTTCACCATACGATCTAATTCAACATGAATGAGGTGGGGTGAGATTCCCGCATAATCGGTTGACAGCGAACAAACACACAAACGGCGTTCTTTCACCATACGATCTCACCCCTCCTCTTTCATAACGCTGTTTGTGTGTTTATTCGCTGTCAAGTTCTAATGGCTCATTCGTTTAACAGCGAACAAACAACCAAACAGCTTTTTTGGAAAAAGTGCTGTTTTTGTTTAAACAATTTTGGTTAAATAAGATATGAAACAACTTTTTTTTTGATGCAGAACAAAAGTAAATATTTCAAAGTTTAACTTCAAGTAAGTTTCATTTTAATCGGTGGATTCGTTTAGGATTTACGGCTGTGTAAACAAAAAATGTATGGTTTTTTACCACATTTTGTCCGATCGCCACGCCCCCTTTATATATTTCTTCACGTTATAATGACATAAACCTTCCTCTTCAACCAATCTATTTATTAAAAAAAACCGCATAAAAATCCGTTGCTTAGTTTTCAAGATTTAAGCATTCAAGGGAAAAAACAGACAGAAAAAGAGACTTTGTTTTATAATATGTAGATAGAAGATGCAGATGTTTTATAATATGTAGAAGATGCACAAGTGCACTTAGGTGTATATACGTATGTACATATATATATACACGAGCACGTATGCAAACAAAGAAGAAGAAGAAAACATTTTTTTTTTGAAGGAATTGATTTAATGGATTTCTGATCATGTTTATAAACGAGAAAAATTTTTATTTAACTTAAAAAGGCCAGAAAACAAAATTTAGCAGCAAATTTGAAAAATAAAAATATTTGAAAAAAAATATGCATATACATTTTTATTGCAGCTCACGAAGCCAACCGAAGGCCGCGACATTTAAGTACATAAACACTCGCCAACAAAATACATGAAACCACACACACATTCACACATAGAAAAAACACGGAAAACAACAACAAACGATCATATCACATACATAGCACTGAAAATCTTCGAAGGAAGTTTACTTGGCCAAAACGCAACCTTTGGGCCAAAACCAATTTTGGAAACCAGGCCAAAAATCATATCTGAATGCACACACTCACTCACACAAACCAAAGGGAATCGACATCAGACCAACTTTTAACGTCATACCGGCATGTCAAACGCTACAAAAGAGGGTAGATAGAACACAACATTTTTCCATTACAACACAGCATCAGCAACATGTACAGAATTTGGGCAAGATTATCAGCAACATAAATATCTACTTGGCAACATCGACTCTGAAACATTCACTCACCACACATATACACGGCGACGCAAAACATAACACTAACACAGCAGAGAGGAGAGAGAGAGAGTAACTAAGCGCGGCTCAGCGATAGCGTGCTCACCAACTTCGAAATTTTTTCACTACCACCATCACACACACTTTGGGACATTTATTAGTGTGCATTACCCAACTAACTTTTTTGAAAAAAAACTTTCAAACTTTGGAATTTTGAATTGTTAAATTTTTACATTTATGAATTTATTTACATATTTATTTTACTGGTTTTATAAGTTAGTGATTGCATTTTGAATTTTTCTTACCTTTAGTTTCTTGGTTTTATTTTGATACAATTTTTTTATTGTGCCGACTCCGGCTAAGGCATATGCGTAGGCACTGAAGTGCACGCTGCCACTGCTAAAAATTTAATTTTTAATCTATTTGAAAAAAAAGGATTTATTTTGCATATTTTTTTTATTTTTTTTAAACCTTTTTTATTATAATTTTTATTCTTTTTGGCGCTTTTTTTTAGACCTCGCCTAGATCTCTCAACTAAATTTCATTTTTTGTTTTCGAGACATTTTCGTCAAAAATGTGATAGATTTTTTTTCTTCAGGATTTCGCTTACACTTTCACTTTTCATGTTTGAATTTTTTTATTTTTTTTACTTTTTTTTTCAATTTTCATTTCCAATCTACATTATTAAAAAAAAAAAAAATTTTTGGTTTTTTTATCAGATTCTATCGTCACTCACCACTTTAAGCACTTTTAATGTTTTAATCACTTTTTAATTCGATTCCGCGATTTTATTTTTTTACCTAACTAATTAATTGATGCGCCGCGAGATTTTTTTGTATACGTAAATTTTTTCTAGCATATGCATAAAATAATGCATATGCACCGAACCGCTTTGTTAAACTAAAACCCAAAAGACAATTGTTCTTAAAAACTAGCCTTGACCACGGTCAAGCGGCCAAAGACCTATAACTGAACCACTGTCTTTTGTTTTTTTTGCTCATTTCTTTTCAGCTCGCCAACGTCACTTTGGTACCAACGTGGACTGTAAATAAATGTAGTTACCAATTTATCTGAGTGAGACCTCATACACAAATATATATATAGTTTGTTTACAAATTTTAGAGAGAGGGAGCGCACATACTTCCATCCATATTTAATTATATTTATAGGTGTGCCTGTGCACAAATAACTAGATACACATTAGGCTGGTTGAATTCTAGGATTTTTTTTTGAAGTTTTCAGTCGCCAATAAAATTTTGAATATCTTTTAAGCGTTAGGATTAGAAAATAATTAATAGTAAGTTTTGTATTAAGAATGAATTTTCAATTAGCGTAAAGGTTTATTTCTATCTTGAATAATTTCGAATAAAGTTGTTAATTATTGAATATTGTAAATTCCAAAGAAAATTGTCTTTGAAGTTTATGGGTTGAAGATTTTTTTGCTTTAGGTAATTGAGTCCATAACATGTCTGACTAAAGACATAGGCGCATAATCATAGTCAACTTAAAGTATGCGTTAAATAAAATTAGAGCATACTTTAAAGAAAAGCATACTTCATCTTATTCATAGTCGAGTTAAAGTTGACTTTTTCAGTTAGAGCCATTGCTAAAGTTAGAGCGGCGAATAGCTGTCACTAAAGCCGCTACTAAATATACTGAGGTTGAAAAAATCGCTCATATATAGCGTTTTGTTCTTTAGATTTTGCTAAAATTTGGTATAAATAATAAATAATAATCTTACTTAAAAAAAAAACATACTTTTATTTTTCATACTGTGCCATTTTTTTAAATATCAACAACTGCTACAAACAAATAGAAAAAAAAACGACTTCGCCAAATATTTTTTTTTTGCTCATGCAGTACGCGCGTCCTATTTGACTCAAAAAAGCCACAGATGCCTATAAAAGTGGTATATGACTAACGGAAGAGTCATTTATGACTCATAAAAGTAATTTATGAATCATGAAAGAGTCATTTATGACTCATGAGAGAGTCATTTATGACTCATAAAAAAGTCAATTATGACTCATGAAGGAGTCATCTATGACTCATGAAAGGGTCATTTATGACTCATGAAAGAGTCATTTATGACTCATGAAAGAGTTATTTATGACTCATGAAAGAGTCATTTATGACTCATGAACGAGTCATTTATAAGTCATGAAAGAGTCATTTATGACTCATGAAAAACTCATTTATGACTCATGAAAGAGTCATTTATGACCAATGAAAGAGTCATTTAAGACTCATGAAAGAGTCATTTATGACTCATGAAAGAGTCATCTATGATTCATTGAAGAGTCATTTATGGCTTCTGGAAGAGTCATTTATAACTTTCGGTAGAGTCATTTACTATTCATGGAAGAGTCATTCATTACTCAAGGAAAAGTCATATATGACTCATGGAAGTCATTTATGGCTCATTTTGTATTATTTAATTTTGTTTAATTTAATTTATTTTTGTAATATTTTACTTCATCTCACTTCATTTTATTTTTTATTATTTTTTTATTCTACCTTATTTTATCCTATTTAACATGCATATTCGCAATTTTTTTGTTTCTCCAACGTCCAAACACATGTTTTACAGCAATTTATTTCAATTAATTATTTAAAAACATAAATTAAATAAAAAATAAATATAAAAAATCAAAGAAATTACCAAGAGTCGAACTCGAACCTCCCGCTTACTACCGCGACGTCTTAACCGCTAGGCTACTGTGGCGCACTGCATTACCAATTTTATATAGAACTGCGATACCATTGCTACTTGGTAAAGCATGGCGCTAAACTGACTATGATATACTTAAAAAAGAAGTGCACTTCAATATTTATTATAAGCTTTTATTTAGTTTCACCTGACGGCTGTCTGTTATCAAATCTTGCAAGCTAAATTTGATACACTTCCCGGTGTCCGATGGATCTGAAATTCTGCACCCATGTATAACCCCGATGACAATGCAATATTATAAAAAAAAATTTCGATAGGTGGCGCGTGGGTCGCTATATTTTCAAAATTCGCATTTATGGTCCGATTTAGCTGAAATTCGTAACATGTATTACTACCATGAAAATAAATATTTTTGTAAAAAAAAATTCCGCTAGGTGGGGCTGAGATAGCGGTAATAAAAACTCAAAATCGTAATTGTGGACCGATTTGGCTGATATTTTACGTGTGTGTTACTTTATTAATTTCTAATTGTTAAAAAAAATTGGACCCGCTAGGTGGCGCGTGAGTCGCTTTATTTGAGAATTACGAAGGTCTGTTTTCAGTGTCGATTAATTCGTTTTTCAACGAACTTCCCGTTGAGGTAGGATCTTGAAATTTTCATCATCGCTTAGTTTTATAACCCAATGCACTTAATAAAAAAATAAGTCCGATAGGTGGCGCATGGGTAGAGTTATTTGAAAAATTTAATTTACAGAGATTTTGCTTTCGATTTTGAACTAACTCCCCGTTGAGCTGGGGTTTTGAAATTTTCACCATCGATCAGGTTTTACTGACAATGCATTATACAAAAAAAAAACATCGAAAATATTGCTTTATTTGCAAAAATCCAATCATCACCCAAGTTTAGTCGTTTTTCCCTATTGCCATAGAAAGAAGATTGGAATTCGCCGCGTGGTGTATTCCAAAAGTACCTTTACTTACCACGCGGCGAATTCCTTTACTCTTATGAGCATTGTCTATTGATATGCAGATGGCACTGAAGAATGCAACATTCGGTTAATTTCTTCACTCTTTTGAGCAATTATGCATAAAAAGTTGGCTCTGCTGATTTTGAATTATTAAATTGAAGAAAAAAGGAAACAGCTAATTATTATTGAAACGCAGTTCTAATTAATTTATTATTATTATAAGCTTTTATTTAGTTTCACCTGACGGCTGTCTGTAATCAAATCTTGTAAGCTAAATTTGATACACTTCCCGGTGTCCGATTGATCTGAAATTCTGCACCCATGTATAACCCCGATGACAATGCAATATTATAAAAAAAAATTTCGATAGGTGGCGCGTGGGTCGCTATATTTTCAAAATTCACATTTATGGTCCGATTTAGCTGAAATTCGTAACATGTATTACTACCATGAAAACAAATATTTTTGTAAAAAAAATTCCGCTAGGTGGGGCTGAGATAGCGGTAATAAAAACTCAAAATCGTAATTATGGACCGATTTGGCTGATATTTTACGTGTGTGTTACTTAATTAATTTCTAAATGTTAAAAAAAAATTGGAGCCGCTAGGTGGCGCGTGAGTCGCTTTATTTGAGAATTACGAAGGTCTGTTTTCAGTGTCGTTTAATTCGTTTTTCAACGAACTTCCCGTTGAGGTAGGATCTTGAAATTTTCATCATCGTTTAGTTTTCTGCCTCCACGCAAAATAACAAAAAAATAATTCCGATAGGTGGCGCACGAGTAGAGATATTCGAAAGTTTTCATTCCAGGAAATTTTGCTTTTGATATTGTACTAACTTGCAGTTAAGATGGGATTTTGCAAATTTTCATCATCGTTCAGTAAATAAAAAAATTAGCTTAATTTCAAAAATTCCATTTATCGTTTAGTTTAGTCTTTATTCCAATATCCCAAAAGTAACTTTATTAACCACGCGGCTTTATTGTAAAAGCTTCTATTATTGCCTCTTGTTGATGGTATAATTAAGAACATTTAGGACCTTCTTTTCTATTTGATGGTATAATTAAGAACATTCAGGACCTTCTTTTCTTGCTATCGAAATTTAACACGCTTTTATTATTAATAAAATTAGGAATGTGATATATACTGGAAGATTTAATAATTTAGGTGTAAAGTTTTAATGTTAGAAATATATAATTATGTACAATATGGAATTATTTTGTGGCAGACGAAGAAGCCAAATTATCTTTAAAGGTTACAATGAACTTATAAAGTGTTATATTCCTTTATAGTCAATTTATTTTTTACGTTTTAGTTAATTTTATAAACCAATAATAAAAGATTATTTTTAAAAAAGTTTTTTTTTTCTTTAATTTAATTTTTTACTTTTTAGTTCGTGTTGTGTATGAATTATCTGCACTGTTGCTTACAGCGAGCTTTTATCTTCATAACACCGACGACAGCAACGAGAGTCACTAAGCGAGCGGTCGTGTATCACTCAACAGTTGCAGTTTGATCCTATACGCGTAAACATCTAACTACCGTCATATTCCATTTGTCTAATTTCCATATACACATATTATGTTAAGTAAATGAATTACAATAAAAACAAATGAAATACATACATGCTTAAAACTGGCGACGAGGATGGGATAACAAAAAGCCCTCGTATACAAAAATAAATACTTAACGTTATTGTATGTGCACGCAAAAGGTGCGTGATCTGCTTGAAAAAAATTACATAAAAAAAAAAAAAAAAACAAAGGAAAATAAAACGGTTAAAGAAACACATCGGGCGACCATGCATTTTTAATATTTTGCCTGTACCAAAATTTAAACACACATCGCAAACCTTGAACGTTCGAGTAGGAATTAATGCCGGACAAAGAAGACAATATTGCTGTAAAAGCTGAAGAGTCACAACAACTAATTGCAAAAAAAGCTATGTCAACTTTGGGTAATCTGGAGCCTTTCGACATCTGCCAACCTGATAGATGGACATCATACTACACACGTTTCGAACATTATCTACTAGCCAATGATGTAAAGGAGGAAGAGCGTCAAAAGGCAATTTTCCTTACTCTGGCTGGACCTGGTCTCTTTGACCTCCTTACATCATTGGTGGCGCCAAAACAGGTGGGTACACTAAAACTTTCGGAAATTAAAAGTACTTTAACCAACCACTTTTCTCCCAAACCCTCGGAAATTGCGGCTTTTTACAAGTTTCACAAGCGCGATCAACAATCCAATGAAAGTTTTGCTGATTATGTTGCTGCTTTACGGAAGCTAGCAGTTGACTGTAACTTTGGTAATGCCCTCGATCGTATGCTCCGTGATCGCCTTGTTTGTGGGTTGCGGGACGAAGCGGTACAACGCGTGTTACTAGCTGAATATGATCTTAAGTTACAAAAAGTAATCGATCGTGCTAGAGCTGCTGAAGCGGCTATGAAAAACGCACTCGAGTTGCGTCAACCGGATCACGTTCATTCTGTTACAAGTGGGAGTAGGAAAAACTATAATAATCATAATAGCAATTACAAATCGCAAAACAGCCGTAATAATACTAGCCAGAAGAACTGTCAGGGATGCGGGGGAAAGCATGCACGTTGCAAATGCCCATATCAAGACTCAATCTGTTCATTGTGTGGAATTAAAGGGCATCTACAGCGCGTTTGTCGATCTAATAGTTCATCACACTCATCAAACGCTTCCAATGCACGTCATCAAGCCAATCGTAAGAAGACAACAAAAGAGAAAGGTAAACACGATCAATCTGTAAATCAAATATCACCGATGGTAAGTTTCAAGAAATCCGCTACCGTAATAATAAATGGACAATCATGCACATTCGAAGTGGATTCTGGATCAAACTATACGATTATGTCATCCACTACTTTTAAGAAGTTATGGCCAGCCACGAAGCCACAACTACATAAATGTAAACTGCAACTCATCGATTTTCAAGCCAATCACATTCCGATTAAGGGCGTAGTTGACGTGTCGATCTGCTACAATGGCAAATTACTACCCGATCTTCCAGTAATTATTGCTGAGGGTAATCAAACAAATGTGTTAGGCTGTAATTGGTTTGAGCCATTAGGAATTAGCATTCAAGGTATCCACCAAATCGGTTCAACCTTCCCGGGTAGAAAATAATCTTGGCAAATCTATACTTAACCTAGGCACTGCCCGGGTAGAAAATAATCTAGGCAAATCTATTCTTAATCTAGGCGCTGGCTAGATTTTCCTACAGTAGACAATTATACCTTGGGCCTGCCAGGGCTCTGGAATGGAAAGTGTATGTCTTTATATTTACGGGCAATTTATGGATTATTCTGTAAGGGGACTGCCTAGTTTTGCATACCTTGCCCCTGCTCAGTTTTTCCAATCCAGGGCCTAAATATTTTTTCTATATTGGGGCGGCCTAGTTTTTCCAATCCAGCGCCAGGATAGTTTTTCCACGATTATAAAATTTAATTAAAGTTGTTCATTTGCCAAACAAATTTCATGCGTTGTGACAGCTGAATGGATAGAGATGTTGGCTGTAATGTGAAGGTGCCTGGGTTCAATGCTGGCTCAGGGAGAATGCATTTTTTTAATTGATTATTAAATGTATATGAAATTTAATTCAAGTTGTTCATTTGCAGAAAATATTTCAATGATTGGAATAGCCCAATGGATAGAGAAGACAACTGTGATGTAAAGGTACCCGGGTTCAATGCTGACTGAAAAGCAATGAATTATTTTATTTCTTAGCTGGCATTGCCTTGGAAAAACTAGGCAGGGCCTAGATTTGCAATACCCGACAGGCTCTTTATTAAAAAGCATTAACAAACAGATAAGGGCCTGTGTAAACTTTCCTTGGCAGGCCCATGGTTTTAAAAGGGAAAACCTAGTCAGGCCCTAGGCTAAATTTAACAGATTTTCTACCCGGGGAATTTCTTGGTTTTAAATTAGACTCTTTTGGTATCCGTCGATCATCCGGGAAGGTTGAAGCAATCAAAAATACATCACCTCCTACAGATAAAAAGCAACTTCAATCGTTCCTTGGGCTACTAAATTTTTACCATAATTTCTTACCAAACAAAGCAACTATTGCTGAACCGCTACACCGTCTCTTAGATAAAAACAGCAAATGGCAATGGACATCGCGTCATCAAGAAGCTTTCGAGAAGCTCAAACAGATTGTTATATCCGATCGAGTGTTAGTGCATTACGACGAAAAGTTACCGCTCATCCTAGTTTGTGACGCATCTCCCTTTGGAGTTGGTGCCGTTTTAAGCCATCGCATGGCAGACGGCTCTGAAAGACCAATCGCGTTTTACTCACGCACGTTGAGCAAAGCTGAGCGAAATTATGCACAGATCGACAGGGAAGCAGTGGCAATCATAACAGGCGTTACAAAATTTAACGATTATTTATACGGTAGACATTTCACCATCGTTACTGATCACCGTCCACTGCTGGGTATTTTTAATACAAACAAACCGATTCCTGCAGTTATATCTAATCAAATGCTGAGAAGATGCATTTTTCTCAACGCGTACGACTTTCAGCTTATACATCGCGCTGGGAAGAAGGTGGGTAATGCAGACTTTTTAAGTCGGTTCCCAATGGAAAATAAGCTTAATAAAATTAAAGAAAAAAAAAACTTTTTTAAAAATAAGCTTTTATTATTGGTTTATAAAATTAACTAAAACGTAAAAAATAAATTGACTGTAAAGGAATATAACACTTTATAAGTTCATTGTAACCTTTAAAGATAATTTGGCTTCTTCGTCTGCCACAAAATAATTCCATATTGTACATAATTATATATTTCTAACATTAAAACTTTACACCTAAATTATTAAATCTTCCAGTATATATCACATTCCTAATTTTATTAATAATAAAAGCGTGTTAAATTTCGATAGCAAGAAAAGAAGGTCCTGAATGTTCTTAATTATACCATCAAATAGAAAAGAAGGTCCTAAATGTTCTTAATTATACCATCAAAATTTAACACGCTTTTATTATTAATAAAATTAGGAATGTGATATATACTGGAAGATTTAATAATTTAGGTGTAAAGTTTTAATGTTAGAAATATATAATTATGTACAATATGGAATTATTTTGTGGCAGACGAAAAAGCCAAATTATCTTTAAAGGTTACAATGAACTTATAAAGTGTTATATTCCTTTACAGTCAATTTATTTTTTACGTTTTAGTTAATTTTATAAACCAATAATAAAAGCTTATTTTAAAAAAAAATTTTTTTTTCTTTAATTTTATTTTTTACTTTTTAGTTCGGTTTATCAACAAGAGGCAATAATAGAAGCTTTTACAATAAAGCCGCGTGGTTAATAAAGTTACTTTTGGGATATTGGAATAAAGACTAAACTAAACGATAAATGGAATTTTTGAAATTAAGCTAATTTTTTTATTTACTGTTAGCGAAGCCTGAACGATGATGAAAATTTGCAAAATCCCATCTTAACTGCAAGTTAGTACAATATCAAAAGCAAAATTTCCTGGAATGAAAACTTTCGAATATCTCTACTCGTGCGCCACCTATCGGAATTATTTTTTTGTTATTTTGCGTGGAGGCAGAAAACTAAACGATGATGAAAATTTCAAGATCCTACCTCAACGGGAAGTTCGTTGAAAAACGAATTAAACGACACTGAAAACAGACCTTCGTAATTCTCAAATAAAGCGACTCACGCGCCACCTAGCGGCTCCAATTTTTTTTTAACATTTAGAAATTAATTAAGTAACACACACGTAAAATATCAGCCAAATCGGTCCATAATTACGATTTTGAGTTTTTATTACCGCTATCTCAGCCCCACCTAGAGGAATTTTTTTTACAAAAATATTTGTTTTCATGGTAGTAATACATGTTACGAATTTCAGCTAAATCGGACCATAAATGCGAATTTTGAAAATATAGCGACCCACGCGCCACCTATCGAAATTTTTTTTTATAATATTGCATTGTCATCGGGGTTATACATGGGTGCAGAATTTCAGATCAATCGGACACCGGGAAGTGTATCAAATTTAGCTTACAAGATTTGATTACAGACAGCCGTCAGGTGAAACTAAATAAAAGCTTATAATAATAATAAATTAATTAGAACTGCGTTTCAATAATAATTAGCTGTTTCCTTTTTTCTTCAATTTAATAATTCAAAATCAGCAGAGCCAACTTTTTATGCATAATTGCTCAAAAGAGTGAAGAAATTAACCGAATGTTGCATTCTTCAGTGCCATCTGCATATCAATAGACAATGCTCATAAGAGTAAAGGAATTCGCCGCGTGGTAAGTAAAGGTACTTTTGGAATACACCACGCGGCGAATTCCAATCTTCTTTCTATGGCAATAGGGAAAAACGACTAAACTTGGGTGATGATTGGATTTTTGCAAATAAAGCAATATTTTCGATGTTTTTTTTTTTGTATAATGCATTGTCAGTAAAACCTGATCGATGGTGAAAATTTCAAAACCCCAGCTCAACGGGGAGTTAGTTCAAAATCGAAAGCAAAATCTCTGTAAATTAAATTTTTCAAATAACTCTACCCATGCGCCACCTATCGGACTTATTTTTTTATTAAGTGCATTGGGTTATAAAACTAAGCGATGATGAAAATTTCAAGATCCTACCTCAACGGGAAGTTCGTTGAAAAACGAATTAATCGACACTGAAAACAGACCTTCGTAATTCTCAAATAAAGCGACTCACGCGCCACCTAGCGGGTCCAATTTTTTTTAACAATTAGAAATTAATAAAGTAACACACACGTAAAATATCAGCCAAATCGGTCCACAATTACGATTTTGAGTTTTTATTACCGCTATCTCAGCCCCACCTAGCGGAATTTTTTTTTACAAAAATATTTCTTTTCATGGTAGTAATACATGTTACGAATTTCAGCTAAATCGGACCATAAATGCGAATTTTGAAAATATAGCGACCCACGCGCCACCTATCGAAATTTTTTTTATAATATTGCATTGTCATCGGGGTTATACATGGGTGCAGAATTTCAGATCCATCGGACACCGGGAAGTGTATCAAATTTAGCTTGCAAGATTTGATAACAGACAGCCGTCAGGTGAAACTAAATAAAAGCTTATAAAAATGAGGAAGAGCAAGAAATACAAGATGTGCTAATGATAGAAACAGTGGCGACCCCAACCCTTGATGCAAAACAAATAGCTTCATTCACGAAAAAGGACTCTGACACATCGATGGTGCTCAGCTGGGCGTTAAGGGGGTGGCCAAATACTATGTCTCGGGATCATAGGCTGTATCCTTATTATATACGCAGGGGTGAAATATCGACACTTAAAGGGTGTTTACTATGGGGAAACCTAGTAATTGTTCCGAACTTCGGTCGAAAAGCAATTCTAGATGCACTACATGCGAGCCATCCAGGAATTGTTCGCATGAAAGCGTTAGCCAGAAGCTACGTGTGGTGGCCTCAAATAGATGCCGATATTGAGCGAAGGGTTAAACTCTGCATACCGTGTCAGGAGACTCGTCACGATAATCCACATGCACCACTACACATGTGGGAATCAACCAGAGTTCCATGGTCGCGTTTACATATCGACTTCGCCGGACCCTTTCAAGGTCGAATATTTTTTATCGTTATTGACTCATACTCCAAGTGGCTGGAAGTATTTCCTGTCAAGTCAACGTCATCAATAGCGGCGATTAAACCATTACGCTCACTTTTCGCAACACACGGTCTGCCAGATGCAATTGTTTCTGATAACGGCACCGCATTCACATCAGAGCTCTTTAAGTCATTTTTGAATGACAACTTAATTCGGCACATACGCTGTGCTCCGTTCCATCCATCCTCGAACGGACAAGCAGAGCGTATGGTACAAACGACGAAAGATTTCTTTAAAAAGTTACCAGCGAAATGCGTTTTTGACTTGGAGCTCGTTCGTTTCATTTTCAACCAACATATCACACCTAACGCCATAACTGGTCAATCGCCAGCAGAGCTCATGTTCAACAAAAAGCTTAAATCTTATTTTGACAAAATTCATCCAAACGAACTAACTTCGCAAAGAGTCGAAATTGAAAACGCACAAAAAGTACAATCATTTGAAAAGGGCGATAATGTTTGGATACGTAATTATGCACCTGGTCCTCGTTGGAAACCAGCAACTATCGAATCAAAGACAGGGCCAATATCTTATACCGTACGGCTGGAAGATAGTCGAATTAACAAGCGGCACATAGATCAAATCCGTCCTCGAACAGTTTTCTCCGACCTTCAAGTAATCGGCGGGAAGGAAGATCCCAACGAAGATAACACTGCGTTACCAGCTGAAGCAGAAGAGAGTCAAGATGAATTCATTGAAAATGAATCACCGACTCCCCTATCTACACCAACAACGAATCCAAAGGTGGACACCTCACCTTCATCCGAGAGGCCTTTAAGAACAAGAAAACCACAGGGATTCTATTCTGAGCGTTAAGGAGTGTTGTGTATGAATTATCTGCACTGTTGCTTACAGCGAGCTTTTATCTTCATAACACCGACGACAGCAACGAGAGTCACTAAGTGAGCGGTCGTGTATCACTCAACAGTTGCAGTTTGATCCATAGTACAGGTCTACAAGTAAGTTATCCTTATTTCTCTCTCTTTCTAATACACCCAATTTTGACACTGTAGACAGTGTCAAACTAGCTTAACTAACACAGCAACCCGAGGCCCAGGGTTGAAATTTCCAAGAAGAAATGGAGTGAAATCTCCATACAGGGTTGCTGTGTAGGTATATTTTTAAAGCAATTTAGTATGGAAATGTAGAACAAAATGTATGCCTATGAACTAAACAAATTTTGTGATTTGGATAAAATTTGTTTTTTTATGATGAAAAATAATGTCATTTCAACTATATATGAACTATAACTTTTTGAATATCAATATATTTTGCAGTTTTTATACATTTCAATATTTATTTTGATGATAAATGAAATGATTTCAATATATTTACATATTTTATGAATAAGAATATTTTGAAATACATTGCAGACGTAAAATGCAATCCTGCGCGTAAATATGTACGTACATATGTGTGTGTATACACCACTGTTAGTTCAAACGAAGCAGTTGATGAAGTGAGTCGTTTCAAAAAAAGTTTATTTTAATATTTAATTTTATAATACAATTTCGGCTAATAATTTAATTTATTTACAAAGAACAACATTTTTCCGTCTTTCAGATATTTTTGCCGTGTCCGATCAAGGGTCCAATTTCGTAAGCTTTTCTAGGCTGGTAGGTGTAACAAAAGATAGGCCTTTTTTCGAAGTGAATGGCGATGAGATAGTTTATTTTTTTGATGGTCCCCATCTTCTCAAAAGTACCCGAAAATGCCTAGAAAACAAAAAAATAATGTTAGCTTTTATGAACGCCCTGTAGACTGGAAAGATATTGTCCATTTATATGAACAGGGCTCAAAATATGACATATAATGCACTCACAAGCTAACATCAGTTCATATTAGGCCAAAACAGCATAATAAAATGAGCGTAAAGTTAGCTTTTTTTTAATAAGGTTTAATGGGTGTTTTTGTAAATATTGTAAATAGTTTTATTTGAACTGAATATACTTTTTTATTTCCCCTAAATAGTTTTGTTTAGATTTTTTATATTTATTTTTAGTTATTGTACCTGAATTTTTAAAATGAGCAATTTAATTACTACGTATATTGGTGAAAATAAGCCTCTAGGGGAACCGAACACCTAAAAAAATCGCTATCGCGCCTACATTGCTGCCTCCTGGGTGGTGTGGAAAAGCAATGACAACTTTCATAAATGTATACAGCTCACGAATCTTAAATTTTTAATATATTACTATTAAGAATGTGTGAGAATAATGATTTAGTGCACTGTGTCCAATTATAGTAACTTTTTTATGTTTGAGTTATGGGACTCACTTATTTTCTTTATTTATTTATTTAAATAAACAATGATTTTTTATACAAATATGTCTGTTTTCATTATTTAATGGAAAATGTGGTGATAAATCTCAATATTAACAGCGAGGGTGCAATACGTCGTCTTTGTTGTCGCTTTTCCTCGAGTTTAATGCAAGGTAATAATAAGGAAGGAGATTTAACGATGAGCTGTACGAGCTTTACGCAGATCTGACCATAGTCCAGCGAATTAAAGCCCAAAGGCTCCGCTGGCTGGGTCACGTCATGCGAATGGACAAAGAAGCTCCAGCCCAGAAGGTTTTCCAATCGTCACCCGAATTCGGCAGCAGAGGAAGGGGGAGGCCTCGACTGAGATGGAAACAACAGGTGGAGGATGACTTGAACTCCCTTGGGGTTTCCAATTGGCGTCAGTTATCGCTAAAAAGGAATGACTGGCGTGCTTTGATAGGCGACGGCCAAAATCGCTTAGGCGGTTAAGCGCCAATAAATGATGATGAATAATAATAATTATTTAATTGCTATGATTATTCATAACAAAGCTACGCGATCTATCAGCAACGAGGAGGAACACGCATCAGAAACAGTTGACAATTATTCCAAACCCAAAGGATGCTGTGTATGTTTGGTGGAAACGCCATATAAGCAACTTTGTAGCAGTATGTGAACACTCCCTTATATGCACGCCAAGCACACACAAAGTACAAAAAGAAAATAAGCACAGGCATCTATGAAAAAACACATTTAAATGGTGGGGCACTTTACTAATATATGCTGTAAGTAAGAAAAATGCTTGTTTATTAAAAATATTCACAGAAATTTATACAATTAGCAAGTTGCGTTTTATGTAAACAAAGAAGAACAAGAGAGTTGTCATGGAAATATCAACCACAGGATTGCTTTTCTGCGCAGTGCTAAAAGTTTTAGAAAATATGAAAAAAATTTCGCTAAACAAGTAAAATCTTTGTACAAACATTTCCAGATCAAATTAGTTGCTATAATAAATAATTTTCGGCAAATAGTTTCTATTATTTATGAAGTTATTAAACATTTGTCACAAGCTACTACTACTTTTATTTCGGTCCTAACGAATGACACCCTTCGTTGAGTGGCTTCCAATAAGGGGAACCCGATCAGGTGAGCACAGCTGTAAGTCGAACAGCTGATTCATATCTTACTTGTACAGTTGTACTATGGTTTGATCCTATACGCGTAAACATCTAAGTACCGTCATATTCCATTTGTCTAATTTCCATATACACATATTATGTTAAGTAAATGAATTACAATAAAAACAATTGAAATACATACATGCTTAAAAGTTCGGTTTATCAACAAGAGGCAATAATAGAATCTTTTACAATAAAGCCGCGTGGTTAATAAAGTTACTTTTGGGATATTGGAATAAAGACTAAACTAAACGATAAATGGGATTTTTGAAATTAAGCTAATTTTTTTATTTACTGTTAGCGAAGCCTGAACGATGATGGAAATTTGCAAAATCCCATCTTAACTGCAAGTTAGTACAATATCAAAAGCAAAATTTCCTGGAATGAAAACTTTCGAATATCTCTACTCGTGCGCCACCTATCGGAATTATTTTTTTGTTATTTTGCGTGGAGGCAGAAAACTAAACGATGATGAAAATTTCAAGATCCTACCTCAACGGGAAGTTCGTTGAAAAACGAATTAAACGATACTGAAAACAGACCTTCGTAATTCTCAAATAAAGCGACTCACGCGCCACCTAGCGGCTCCAATTTTTTTTTAACATTTAGAAATTAATTAAGTAACACACACGTAAAATATCAGCCAAATCGGTCCATAATTACGATTTTGAGTTTTTATTACCGCTATCTCAGCCCCACCTAGCGGAATTTTTTTTACAAAAATATTTGTTTTCGTGGTAGTAATACATGTTACGAATTTCAGCTAAATCGGACCATAAATGCGAATTTTGAAAATATAGCGACGTATCAAATTTAGCTTGCAAGATTTGATTACAGACAGCCGTCAGGTGAAACTAAATAAAAGCTTATAATAATAATAAATTAATTAGAACTGCGTTTCAATAATAATTAGCTGTTTCCTTTTTTCTTCAATTTAATAAAATTAAAGAAAAAAAAACTTTTTTAAAAATAAGCTTTTATTATTGGTTTATAAAATTAACTAAAAAGTAAAAAATAAATTGACTGTAAAGTAGTATAACACTTTATAAGTTCATTGTAACCTTTAAAGATAATTTGGCTTCTTCGTCTGCCACAAAATAATTCCATATTGTACATAATTATATATTTCTAACATTAAAACTTTACATCTAAATTATTAAATTTTCCAGTATATATCACATTCCTAATTTTATTAATAAGCGTGTTAAATTTCGATAGCAAGAAAAGAAGGTCCTAAATGTTCTTAATTATACCATCAAAATTTAACACGCTGGAAAATTTAATAATTTAGGTGTAAAGTTTTAATGTTAGAAATATATATGTAATTATGTACAATATGGAATTATTTTGTGGCAGACGAAGAAGCCAAATTATCTTTAAAGGTTACAATGAACTTATAAAGTGTTATATTCCTTTACAGTCAATTTGTTTTTTACTTTTTAGTTAATTTTATAAACCAATAATAAAAGCTTATTTTTAAAAAAGTTTTTTTTTTTCTTTAATTTTATTTTTTACTTTTTAGTTCGGTTTATCAACAAGAAATATACCTATAAGCTTGTGCTTAGAACATCTTTTTTCTTGAATTTATTTTAAATATAAAATATGTATTGTTTAAATTAGTTATGCAATCTTTACTTAGTTATTTTAACATTCCTCATCCGATCCATTTCTTTTAATGCATCAACATTACACGGCTTCTTTGAAGTCAACTTTTGATATTGTACTAAAGCCAATTTATCTTTAAGGGAACAATATCAAAAGCCGCGTGACAACCAAGTTTCGTATGTACATGCATTTAACGCAAACTTATGCGGCACAATCAACTATATGAGAGCCAAGTGTAAAATGCTTCTTCTTATGCTTTTCATGCATACAAAGTTGAAAGTTGGCAACTTTTGCATGTCAGATGTCACTCGTGATGCGCAATGTGTCGTTCTCTACCTAAATACATCTGTCAATACATAATGCTGCGGCAAACATTGATTGTGACGCCGCCATTAATAAAGTTACTTTTGTGATATTGGAATAAAGACTAAACTAAACGATAAGGGGTCGTGCATATATGACGTCACGCTCTTTGAGGGGGGGGGAAGGGGTCTGCGATTTGTGACGAAATGTGACATGGGGGGAGGGGGGGACTAGCACTTACGTGATGTCACGTTATTTTTTGCATGTTTTCTAGCGTGCAACGTCCATGAACGTTTTCAAATTTAGCACGTTCTCATTCTTTCGATTGGCAAATATTATTTAATAATTAATATAAACATTCTAAATATGTATCAGATTTTATGTCAAATAAATATTGAATTTATATTTATTAAGGGTGTGATGTGACATTCGAGGTGGAGGGGGGGGTCTGGCGTTTGTGACTTGGTGTGACATGGGGGGAGGGGGGGGGGGTCAAAAACTACCAAAAATCGCGTGACGTCATATATGCACGACCCCTAAATGGGATTTTTGAAATTAAGCAAATTTTTTTTTTTACTGTTAGCGAAGCCTGAACGATGATGAAAATTTGCAAAATCCCATCTTAACTGTAAGTTAGTACAATATCAAAAGCAAAATTTCCTGGAATGAAAACTTTCGAATATCTCTACGCGTGCGCCACCTATCGGAATTATTTTTTTTGTTATTTTGCGTGGAGGCAGAAAACTAAACGATGATGAAAATTTCAAGATCCTACCTCAACGGGAAGTTCGTTGAAAAACGAATTAATCGACACTGAAAACAGACCTTCGTAATTCTCAAATAAAGCGACTCACGCGCGGGTCCAATTTTTTTTTAACATTTAGAAATTAATTAAGTAACACACACGTAAAATATCAGCCAAATCGGTCCATAATTACGATTTTGAGTTTTTATTACCGCTATCTCAGCCCACCTAGCGGAATTTTTTTTTACAAAAATATTTCTTTTCATGGTAGTAATACATGTTACGATTTTCCGCTAAATCGGACCATAAATGCGAATTTTGAAAATATAGCGACCCACGCGCCACCTATCGAATTTTTTTTTTATAATATTGCATTGTCATCGGGGTTATACATGGGTGCAGAATTTCAGATCAATCGGACACCGGGAAGTGTATCAAATTTAGCTTGCAAGATTTGATAACAGACAGCCGTCAGGTGAAACTAAATAAAAGCTTATAAAAAATAAATTGACTGTAAAGGAATATAACACTTTATAAGTTCATTGTAACCTTTAAAGATAATTTGGCTTCTTCGTCTGCCACAAAATAATTCCATATTGTACATAATTATATATTTCTAACATTAAAACTTTACACCTAAATTATTAAATCTTCCAGTATATATCACATTCCTAATTTTATTAATAATAAAAGCGTGTTAAATTTCGATAGCAAGAAAAGAAGGGCCTGAATATTCTTAATTATACCATCAAATAGAAAAGAAGGTCCTAAATGTTCTTAATTATACCATCAAAATTTAACACCTGAATGTTCTTAATTATACCATCAAATAGAAAAGAAGGTCCTAAATGTTCTAAATTATACCATCAAAATTTAACACGCTTTTATTATTAATAAAATTAGGAATGTGATAGTACTGGAAGATTTAATAATTTAGGTGTAAAGTTTTAATGTTAGAAATATATAATTATGTACAATATGGAATTATTTTGTGGCAGACGAAGAAGCCAAATTATCTTTAAAGGTTACAATGAACTTATAAAGTGTTATATTCCTTTACAGTCAATTTATTTTTTACTTTTTAGTTAGTTTTATAAACCAATAATAAAAGCTTATTTTTAAAAAAGTTTTTTTTTCTTTAATTTTATTTACTTTTTAGTTAGTTTTATAAACCAATAATAAAAGCTTATTTTTAAAAAAGTTTTTTTTTCTTTAATTTTATTATTAAATCGGATTGAAAGTTAAAGCAATTACAAGTTCTGAAAGCTATCAAACAAAATATGCAAAGTACGATCTGATTATTTTTTGCATTTTTCATGGCTAGATAAAAGTCAGCGTAAAAAATTTAGACAAAAGGTAGGTAAATTTTTTCTCCTCAACTGGTTGATGTCTTCATGACCTTAGGCTCAAATAAAAGTCAATGGTTGATTTCTGCATGACTTCGTGGTTAACTTCAAAGGTCATTTTGAAAAAATAAAAACAAAGTTAAAAAAATATTCCGAACTGTTTGATTTATGCATGACTTTAGGGTTAGCTATAGAACAACCTTTGTACGTTAATAAATTGACTTAAGGTTATTTTTTTGGCTGGCTGGCTACCTAAGTCCCGATTGGGTATGTATCTACCCTTAGACCTAGCAAAGTTCATAACTGGTCACTTCTGGGTATACAATTTTCAGTTTCAACTGAACTTAGACTTCCTTTCTTGTTTATTTTATAAGCGTTTTGTGAACAAAATTTGCAAACCCTTATCATACGATTTTTTCGACCGTGAAAAGAAAAACTTTATTCTTAATGCATTTTTATATACAAGTTGATAGGATTTGTTGCTACCACTTTTGTTTATTAAAACTCGTTTTTTCTATGCCAAAGTCTTCGCCATAACTGGTCAATGGTTAGTGAAGAAAATAAAAACAAAACCAAGAACGTTAAAAGAGCAACAAATTCCATTGCACTGCATCAAAGCAGCTTTTGGGTTCATTAGTTGATTTAAAAAGTTTTTGCAAAATCCATGAGTTCAACTTTGTCTGGCCAAACAGTTGTGACCACCACCACCAGTCAGCCACCATCAGCAACCAACTAGAACTTGCTTATTTATTTGAAAGTATGTAAAATTTAGCAATTTTTAGATACTTTTGCAAAAGTTTACTCGCGTAATTGGTTAAAATTGCAAATGGTATTTATTTCTAAATTATGTGTAAGCTTTATAACTATGTACGCAGCAATTGTTTCGTAGCTATTACAGTTAAAGCAAAGTTGAAGTATGGGATTCCTTTTTATAGGATTTATTCGTTTGGGAAAATTTTGAACTGTTTTGTAGTTAAAAGTTATGGCCATTTATATGTACATTAAGCTGTTCCTTAAGAAACAAATTTTTTTCGCCGGGCGGAATATGATAGATTTTGCTCTAAAAATAAGCTGTGCAAAATTTCACTCGAATTGGATAACTTTTAGAACTTGCACGTTGCATTTGAAAATTTTCAAAACAAAAAGCATTCAGAGTGCAGCAGATTATATAAAAACATTGATAGCCGTAATCTTGGTACACATTTATTACGTGAAAAAACGTGCAGATTCCGATTCTGAAGAGAAAAATCAAAAATTCGTTATAGTTTTTAAGATTTCGCAAAGTTTTCGTTTTTAAAAAAGTGAGAAAACACCATTTTTGTATTTTACGAAAAATCACCCGCTTTGCTTATCCGATCGAACCCGTCTATTCACCGCATCAAAGGTCTTCGATAGCTCTAAAAATCCGTCATATAATAGGTTTCAACCATATGCCCAGTTTAAGAGCTATCAGCAGGTTTAGTCGAGAAATTTTACAAATTTCAAGTCACAGTGTCATTAGTTGTTAAGTACAACGAAAAGGGATAATTATTTTTATGTCGTTTTAAAGCTTAATCAATTTCAAACAAAACTTATCTTAACCATTTTCTTATCGGATCAATACTATTGAATCAGTAGTAGCAAACTATTTCCAATTTAAAAATCTGTTACAGCTAGAGTTATCATAACGATTGTGTACAGCAAAGCAGTCGAAAAGTTGATACATAAAACCCACAGCAATATTCGTATGGATTTGACATCAAAAAACCTTGTTGATTTTGAAATAATTTTCTCGATTGTGAATATCGATATACCAAATGTAGCTATATAGTCATACTAAAATGGCTATAACTTTCATAATTCTGAACTGATTTGCAAACAGCTTTGACCAATATGATTTGGAATTGATTAAAGAATTGATCAAAATAAAATTAAAAAGGTTTTTAGTTTTCGCTGTATATCAATACATACTACGAGGTGACTTGAAATTGTGCTCTATTTCTCTCATTAATCTGCTAATAGCTTCTAACCTGGTCATCTGATTGAAAACCATTATATGACGGATTTTTAGAGCTATCAAAGACCTTTGATGCGGTGAGTAGAGGGGTAGCAAAGCTGGAGATTTTTCGTATAATACAAAAATGATGTTTTTTCACTTTCTTAAAAACGATAACTTTGAGAAATCTTAAAACCTGTTCCAAATTTTCGATTTTTCTCTTCAGAATCGGAATCTGCAGGTTTTTCACGTAATAAACGTGAACCAAGTTTACGGTTATCAATGTTTTTTTATAATCTGCTGCACCTTGAATGCATATAGTTTTTAAAATTTTCAAATGCAATGTGCAAGTTCTAAAAGTTGTCCAATTCGAGTGAAATTTCACCCAGCTTATTTTTAGAGCAAAATCTATCATATTCCGCCCGGCGAACACAACATTTGCAAATAAAATTGGTATAAGGAACAGCTTAATGTACATATATATAGATATTTTGGTAATATTTGTTAACTGGTACTTTGATAAATTCGCAATAAATTTTGCTGTGATAATTAGATCCGTTGAAATATGTTTAGAACACTTTTAATGATCAAACTGGAATTGCAGCGACAGATATGACTTCGTTCTCCATAATGAAGGGTAAAAAAAAGCTTGCTTTCTCATACATTATGTGGGTTTGCTAGCTCAAAATATATTTTGAGTTGATGACAGTTCCTGAAATGGTTGTCTCAGTCAAGCAAAAAGATAAAGCTTCTCTGCCAAAATGTATTTGTCTTAACAAAACTGGAAAATAAGTTTAACCTTAATGATCTCGGAGGTATATCGCCGCAATTATGGCTTTCAGCAACTTCGTCCCAGTTGTGTTAGTGCCAACTTTCAAAAATCAGTTTCGTGACCGTGTCGTATCGTGTTGCAAAAATCATGATCGTGCCCATCTCTAGTAGTAGCCTTTTTACAGATGCTTTTTTCTAAGTCTTTTTGCTCTACTTTCGTGCACTGAACCAAAAACGTACATGTTTTTTACGAATAAAGTTTCGTAGAAGTTCACGCTGATTTTTTCTTAGAATCTAAGAAAAATTACATATAATTTGAGAAAAAATTCTTATTATATATGAAAAAATACGTTACATTTTATTAACGTGAGAACTTCGTTTTTTCACAATGATTATAAGAACCTTTTCTTATTATTTAGGATTTGTTTCGTAGATTTTAAGAACTATTTCTTATATTTTAGGAAAGTGTCATAGATTGAATCAACATTTTCTTACTTGAACAGACAGCTGTCACTGTGAAAAATTTTTCATTCATATTAAATGCTGAATATAGTCAAGGCAAATTCGCTATATGAATATAAATAAATAGTTAATATAAATGAATTTGCCTTCAATTTAGTGTAAAAAGGTAAGTTTACTATTTGCCATTAACTTTAAGTGTGTGCTAAAAATTTTTCAATTATTTTACAGATGGGCCTAGACTTCAAAGACACAAACAACACACTACAAGACACAAGAGCCCTGGCAATCGCAATCCTGGTGGCGCATGGCAGCGCTTATGGCACTTAAGGGTAGCAACGAGATTTTTTTCCCGCCTTTGATGAATTCTGTATACGACACTATCTACTACCTATCTATCCACCCGACGTGTACATCGTGCCCGAATTCGGGTAGCGCCGTTCCAATCTCTACGTTAGTTCAACTAAAGCGCCAAATACACGACACGAACATTTTCGCGAGCATTCCCGTTATGTCATGTTTCTGCGACCTTTCCTGTCGTGTATGGTGGAGTTTGCCAGTTCGCGCAAAATGTTCGCCAAAAATCAAAATATTTTAATTTTTGGCGAACATTTGCGCGAACTGTTCGTGCGTGTATGGCGAAATAGCTCATAATCGTAGTAATTTCTGAACGGAACAGACGTTTTTTAAACCATTCCTTGCACCAAATTCTTTTTTTGCGATCCTCTCTCTTTTTTTACGCTTAATTGCCACAGCGACCAATATTGCTGCAGCACAATTGTTGTCCGTATTCATCGCTGTCTGAAAGAGAACTAATGTTCGGCCAAAAGTTCGTATGGTGAATGGCCAAAGCTGCGAACAAGATTGCGGAATGTTCGCGGAAATGTTCGAGTCGTGTATTTGGCGCTTAAGCATTATATTAGCTACATATCGTCGCTCCCAACGAAGACTAGCATGCTAGTTTTCCACGCAGAAAACGAAGTGGGCTAGTCTGCCCGTTTTGAAAAAAAGCACAAATAAGCTAGATCATACACAAGGCCCTTCGTGGCTAAACTTAGTGAAATAAAATCAAATGGAAAATTGATAAAATTAAAAAAAAAGTAAAATAAGAAATAGAAAAGTGATTGAAAGTAAAAAAGAAATTTGTTGGAAATGAAAGGAAAGGAAATAATATAAAATAAATAAATATAAATTGTTTCACTATTTTTGAGCTCTAGGCCTATTTTAAATAAAACAACTCGATTTTGTTGTTGGTATTTATTCAATATTTCGATCTCAATCTGAGATCATCATCAGGACTGTAATCAAACAATAAAAACAAACACATTATATTTAACATAAAACCATAAACATATATCATTTTGGTAAACAGTGTGTTATCACGACTTACATCTTTCGCTGCGATGTCAAGACTAAAAATTGTTAATAAAAAAAAAAAAAAAAAACAACGAAAGTTCTAAACAGAGAATGTACATTTAAAGATAAACAATTAAAATCCCGTAATGGTAAACAAAAATTGACAGACATTTACAACAATAATATAACAAGTGGCGAAAATTATGATGTAGGTATATTAGAGCGGGTCGATTTTTTTTGCATCAGGGGCCCATGGCGATTATGGTTAATTGGATAATTTCAAGCATTTTTGCCGAAGAAACTATAGGTCTAACATGAATTTCGAGCTAGCGGATTTTTCAAACGTATTTTTTTTTTCTTAAAAAAGTGATTCACTTGTTAAAAAGCTGTGTTGAAAACTAAAAAAATTCATTCTATATATGCATTTGGGGTTTTTTGAGTCGATAAACCCATTTCCGACATTCATTTTTTATTTTGACGTCCGCCAGAAGGCGTTTCCGTCCTTTTATTTTGGTATTTTTTTTTTTATTTTTTTGTTTTAAGTAATTCACTCGTTGAAAAGCTGTATTGAAAACTAAAAAAAAATCATTCTATATATGCATCTGGGGGTTTTTGGGGTCGATAAATCCATTTCTGACATTAGTTTTTTCATTTTACGTCCGCCAGAGGGCGCTTACGTCCTTTTTGGATTATATCTTTATTTTTACGTGGTTCACTTGTAGAAAAGCTGTATTGAAAACAATAAAAAAAACATTCTATATGTGCATCTGGGGGTTTTTAGGGTTGATAAATCCATTTCTGATATTGATTTTTTATTTTGACGTCCGCCAGAGGGCGCTTCCGTCCAATTTTTGAATTTTAACACCTTTTTCCGAAAATCAACAACAATGTTCCGAAAATCTATGAAATTCGACTTTCCCATAATGCAATTTCTTTTTTTTAAGTAGACACATTTTTAAATTGAAAAAAATACGTTTGGGCCAGTTTTTCGAAATTCGAATTATTACCAAATTTCATGCAAATTCCTCAATTTTTACTCAAGTTATGTTAATTTGTATGATTTTAGAAATGTTCGATATCGAAAAAGGGGGCGTGGTTATCATCCGATTTCGCCCATTTTCAATAGCAACCTACCTTGGCCAAAAGGTAACCTGTATACAAAATTTCATGCAAATATCTAAATTTTTACTCAAGTTATCGTGTACACAGACGGACGGACGGACGGGCAGACGGACGGACATGTCTTAATGGACTCCTCTTTTCAACCTAAGAACTTTCATATATGGAACTCTATATCTATCTCGATTATTTTGTGCCGTTACGTACTACCGTTATGTGAACAAAATTAATATACCCTTGTACTAGTACTAGTACACTGGGTATAAAAAATATCACGCATACATAAACTCTACGTATAACTTTGATTTTAAAAAAGCACCGTTAACCTAATAGCAAACAAAAACAAAAACTAAGCAAACAAATATTTTTTTTGCACAAAACCAAACTATTCTTTGGAACTTCCACCATGCACTTTTTATACCTTTCATGAACATGAAATGGTATTATAACTTTGGTCCGATGTTTGTAAATATGAGAAGAAGAAGAGATAGACCCATCAATAAGTATACCGAAATGATCAGGATGACGAGATGAGTTGATTTAGCCATGTCCGTCTGTCCGTCTGTCCGTCTGTCTGTCTGTCTGTTTGAACGCAAACTAGTCCCTCAGTTTTTGAGATATTTGGCTGAAATTTGGTATGCGGCCCCCATTTTCCAATATAGGAATCATTTGTCGGAACCAGCAAGATCGGACCAATATAACATATAGCTCCCATACAACCGATTATTCCGATAAACGGATTTTGGGCTATAACTCCTGTAATTAAACACGTAGGAACGTGAAATTTTGTAAATATTGCTCTTTTTATATGTGAAACATCGATGTTGAAATTCATAGAGATGGGATAAATATTTCACATAGCTCCCATACAATCGATTATTCCGATAAACGGATTTTGGGCTATAGCTCCTGTAATTAAACACGTAGGAACGTGAAATTATGGACGTATTTTTTTTTTTATATGTGAAATATCGATGTTGAAAATCATCGAGATTAGATAAATATTTCACATAGCCCCCATACAATCGATTGTTCCGATAAACGGATTTTGGTAGATAACTCCTGTAATTATATAGGTAGGAACGTGAAATTTTGGAAGTATCGCTATTTTTATATGCGAAATATCGATGTTGAAAATCATTGCGATGGCATAAATATTTCACATAGCTCCCATACAATCGATTATTCCGATAAGCGGATTTTGGGCTATAACTCCTGTAATTAAACACGTAGGAACGTGAAATTTTGTAAGTGTTGCTATTTTTATATGTGAAATATCGATGTTGAAACTCATAGAGATGGGATAAATATTTCACATAGCTCCCATACAATCGATTATTCCGATAAACGGATTTTGGGCTATAACTCCTGTAATTAAACACGTAGGAACGTGAAATTTTGGACGTATTGCTATTTTTATATGTGAAATATCGATGTTGAAAATCATCGAGATTGGATAAATAGTTCACATAGCCCCCATACAATCGATTGTTCCGATAAACGGATTTTGGTAGATAACTCCTGTAATTATATAGGTAGGAACGTGAAATTTTGGAAGTATCGCTATTTTTATATGCGAAATATCGATGTTGAAAATCATTGAGATGGCATAAATATTTCACATAGCTCCCATACAATCGATTATTCCGATAAGCGGATTTTGGGCTATAAGTCCTGTAATTAAACACATAGGAACGCGAAATTTTGGAAGCATCGCTATTTTTATATGTAAAATATCGATGTTGAAAATCATTGAAATGGGATAAATATTTCACATAGCCCCCATACAATCGATTGTTCCGATAAACGGATTTTGGTAGATAACTTCTGTAATTATATCGGTAGGAACGTGAAATTTCGTAAATAATGCTATTTTATAATGTGGAATGTCGATGCTAAAAATGAATGAGATTGGACCAATATAACACATCGTCCCCATATAATCGATAGCTCCGATAATTTCGGTATGAGCTAAAGTTAAATTCATACAGGCTGTACTGGGGATCAAACCGTGAAAATCGTGACGCTTATTCATGAAAGGTATTTAGCCTTCGGCACAGCCGAAGACAGCTTTCCTTACTTGTTTATTATTAATAACTGTTTTAATACATACCTTTTAGTTTTCTTAAACACTTTTTCCCTTTATTTATTGGTTGATTTTTTATTTTGTTTATAATCAATTTCAATTGACCTCCCAATCCAGGGTGTTATGCGACCACGTGCCCATTGGACGTTTGCAGCCGGGAGGCAAATCGTGGCTGTAATCGAACGGAGCCTCTCTGATACCGGGCCGCCTCGGAGAGTAACTATGGCCTTACCGCGGCATGGGGCTCTGCCGCGGCGGACGACACATTCCCCATACTCTTCCTTTGACCCTAAACTGGCCTTGCCCGGCAAGGGGTCGTACGAACAAGATGAAAAAAAGTAATAAAAACCTTAAAAATAATGATACAACCATGTATACTGCCCAGCAGAGGAGGAAAATGCTGGAGCAAGCGAGAACGCAACGTCGGAGGACAAACTCCATTTCTTCATCAGTCGAGAGATCGACAGCGATGGCAACTACGAGTCGATCAGCTCTGGATAATAAGGGGGCAATCCCCAAAGTAAGTACCGGTACAAACACGGTGAAGCCAACAACGGCTGATGCTAGAGCCCTAGTAAGTGCCGGTACCGAAACCAAGTCTTTAACGTCTGTGGAAGTGGTCTCACGACCTGGCCCCAGAGATCCAAATAAGGGAACGACCGCGATGGCAACTACGGGTCGAAATTTACCCCAAAAGACATCTCCCATTCGCTCTGAGTACTTGGACAAAAGAGCGGCCGCGAGGATACTGAAGAAATACGAGGGTATTTCACAAGAGACGCTATCGCCGAATGCTAGGAAGACGGTGGAGATGGCTGAAGCTATCTTACCGAACTTCCAAAGCGATTACGCGCCAAAGAAGCTTAATATAAATCCCTTCACACGCCAGAGATCGGACGTGGATTTAAAACCTCACCCGAAGCGGCAGCAACACGCCCCCGTAGTGGGTAAACTCAGCTTTGCTGAAGTGACTAAGGATAGGATCCTCATAGGCGTCATTGACCGAGGTAATGAAAACTGGGCCATCCCTAGGGACCAGTGGCGGTTCGTCCGGAACGCTATCGGTAATGCCCTTCTCGACATTATGGATGAGTCTCCGGGTGCCACTCCGATGGGTTCTGATGCGGGATGGCACCAGGGCCGAATCAAGGTATTCGCTTGCGAGGATGCAAAAACTGTTGCACTGTACAAGGCAGCAGCTGCAAGACTAGGTGAGATCTACCAAGGGGCAAAAATCGAGGTTGTCGACTGGAAGGACATCCCGGCTCGGCCAAGGGCAAGAGCGTGGATTCCTGCTATCCCTGCTGAAAATGAGAGAATTCTCAGGATGCTGAGGATCATGAACCCGTCTCTCCCGACTCAGGACTGGGGTGTAAATCTGGTCGAGGACGCGGTAGGGCCTGATAGGCAAGTGGTCTTCACCTTGAATAAGGAGGCACTCGAGCCCCTTAAACGGTGCAATGGACGAGTGCACTACGGCATGGGTCAGATCGTGATCCACGTATACCGCGGCGATGTACAGCGCGCTGCTATTTCAGCTGCACCGGAGGACTCGGACATCGCAGTGCCGGAAGGGGAGTCGGAGATGTCCGACTCGGAAAGTATGGTATCTGCCACGTCAAATGGCGAAGGAGCAGTGAACAGCTCGGAGATGGGAGACAGCCTGCTGGACGGGGAGGACCTCAACGTCACAGTGATAGCAGCTAGTCCTGAGCGCACCACAATTGACACTGCCACAGTTAGTAGGATCTCTGCCACGCCAAACCGTGGTCTGAAGAAATCGTCGTTGAAAGATAAGCCTCCAGACGAGGTGGAACTCGACGATACGGCGGTGGCAGGGAAGTCTGAGCACTCTCATGTTGGTGGTGATTCAGATAAACCTGCACAAATCTAAAGCAGCCTCGGCTGCTTTAATCAGTCGTCTCTCTAAAGGCGACGTAGATGTGGTCCTCATCCAAGAACCCTGGGTCAACAGCTCAAGGATTTGCGGTTTGGGGACTAAGGGTTATAAGCTTATTCGAGCCAGCGAGGGGGGCAGGGTTAGAGCCTGTATGTTAGTTAAGTCTGAGCTGAATGCATTTCTCTTGCCCAACTATACCAATGGTGACGTTACAGCTGCCAGTTTAACAGTCGACAGTACCAGTCTGACGATGGCGTCGGTCTATATGCCCTACGACGCCGAAGAACCTCCGCCACAGAGGGAGCTGAAAGACCTGGTGGCAAATTTTTCCATGGGTCATCTTATTATCGGAACTGACGCCGATGCTCATCACGTCCAGTGGGGAAGCTCCGATATCAATGCTAGAGGAGAGTCGTTGTTTGACTATTTGTTAACAACTAACCTGGTAGTTTGCAACGTGGGTAACGAACCTACGTTTATTACTAAAACCCGTAGGGAGGTAATAGATCTCACTATTTGCAGCGAAGGCGCTTATGAGTGGGTCAGAAAATGGCGCGTTCTCGATGAGCACTCATTCTCCGACCACCGGTACGTAGAAATAGTTCTAGACTTTTCTGTTGAGCAGCCGGTTATGAAACGCAACCCACGTAACACTAACTGGCAGCTACACAATGAAATACTATCTAGGGACTTACCAGCACTGCCCCCACAAGTCCCCTCATCAGTAGGGGAGTTGGAGGATCTGGTAAAGACCTTTACAACGGCGCTCTCGAATGCTTTAGAGCAGGCTTGCCCAGTGCCAAAACCACGCGGTAAACATAGGCCGCATTGGTGGTCTTACGACCTGGACTCGCTCCGAAAATCATGTAGGACACAATTTAATAAGGCCAAGAGCCTTGGCACGGAGACTCAATGGCTCGAATATAAAGTTAAACTCAGGGCCTACAAAAAAGCTCTGAGGCAGGCGAAGAGAGTATCGTGGAGAAATTTCTGCACTGGGGTCGAAAATGTCGACGATACAGCGAGACTTAGACGAGTGCTCTCAAAAACTCAAACAGCCACAAGCTATTTGCGCAAACCTGACGGATCCTGGACCAGCACGGAGAGGGAAACCCTAGAGCTGCTCTTGAATACGCACTTCCCAGGGAACTTGCATGAGGAACCCGTAGCACCTACAACAAACCTGGCTGTATACATACCCATCACGGAGGAAAAGGTTAGGTGGGCGGTTAAAAGCTTCGAACCGTTCAAGGCTGCCGGGCCAGACGGGATTATTCCCGCACAACTCATAAATACGCTGGAGACATCAGCCAAATGGCTGGTATTTCTCTATACAGCCTGCCTGGCTCTTAGCTACATTCCGTGCTCCTGGAGAAGTGCCACGGTAGTGTTTATTCCTAAGGCGGGGAAGGCGTCTCATTACGAGCCGAAGGACTACAGACCGATCAGTCTCTCATCCTTTGTGCTCAAAACCTTCGAGAGGATAATAAATGACTACCTCTCCTCTACTATTGATAGCAACCTGATCTGTAGCTATCAGCATGCATACACCAAAGGGAAATCTACAGAAACTGCGCTTCACAGCCTAGTTTCTGTTATTGAAAAATCGCTGTATGAGAAGGAGTACTGTCTTGTGGCCTTTTTAGATATTGAAGGAGCCTTCAACAACATAAGCCCTGATGCTATAAACACCGCTTTAACAAGTCTGGGCATAAGCAGGTCTCTTATTGGACTAATTGATCAACTGCTAAGGGGTAGACGAATAGTTTCATCACTGGGCTCGGTTGACTTATCACGCTATGTCACAAGGGGAACGCCTCAGGGTGGTGTTCTCTCCCCGCTTCTATGGAACCTCACTGTCAACTCGATGCTGCGAGACACAAGCTGGGGGGGCGGGAAGGTAGTGGCATATGCAGACGACTTAGCTATAGTATATAGGGGCAAATTCCCACAAACCCTGTGCGACTTGATGCAAGTAGCACTGCGAGAGGTTTCCTCATGGTGCTCGCGCTGCGGACTGAGCATCAACCCGGGAAAAGTAGAACTGGTTCTTTTCACCAACCGCTATAAGATACCACCGCTAACACTACCAAAACTGAATGACGTGCACCTGAACCTGGCTGACAAAGCCAAGTTCTTAGGCACAGTTCTTCAGCGCCAGAAGAAAGCGTGTATTGCACTCTACACATGCAAAAGAGCCATTGGAAAGAAATGGGGGCTCAGCCCCAAAATATGCAAATGGATCTACACCGCAATCATTCGACCAATCATGCTCTATGGAGTTGTGGTATGGTGCCTGCGCTGAGCAAGGCAACAAACCTTAATCTGCTAGGTAAAGTACACAGATCTAGCATGATCTGTATAAGCGGTGCGTTAAGAACAACGCCCAATGAAGCACTCCAGGCCATTCTTGGCATTTTGCCACTCTATCTGGAAGGGCACCGGGTAGCAGCAGCATCGGCTCTGCGTCTAAGGGAAACGTCCGGCTGGGGCGCAAGCACTACTGGACACGCCTGTATTTTGGGATCCTATAACTTTCTTCCGCTGAGCACGGATCGTTGTGCGACCACAACAGTCGGAGATAGCTGTTTTAAAATCAACATTCCCAGCAGGGAAGAATGGGAGAGCACGGATCGGAGTCCCGCCACTCATGGCGGCACTTCCATTTATACTGATGGCTCGAAGTTAGACGGCAGAGTTGGAGGAGGGGTTTATTCAAAGGATCTGAACCTTGAGCTCTCCTTCAGACTACCTGATCACTGCAGTGTCTTCCAGGCTGAAGTTTCAGCAATCATGGACGCCGCGGCTTGGATAGGCCAACACACTATCGGACACGACATTTTTATATTCAGCGACAGCCAGGCGGCCATCAAATCCCTTGGCTCTTATTCGTTCAACTCTGAACTGACGCTCAGCTGTCGTCGATCTCTACAAGAGATGGCCCAACAGAATCGCGTGAACCTCACATGGGTCCCGGGGCATAGGGACATAGAGGGAAATTGTAGGGCAGACGAACTTGCGAGGCAGGGCACGACCAAGCAGGTTCTTCGGGATAAAGAGCGCTTAGGTATGCCGTTTGCCACATGCAAGCTTATGCTGAAGGAGTACACACTCCGCCAAGCCAACGAAAGATGGCTACAATCTCCAGGGTGCCGGATATCCAAAGAAATGGGATCATAAAAGATCAAGACAAATTTATGCCCTAAGGAGAAGAGAAATCTCCATATTAATAGGCGTATTGACTGGGCACTGCCTCATTGGTAGGCACGCAGAAAGACTTGGTGTGCCCTACCGACGATGCTGTAGGAGTTGTAAGGATGATGAGGAGGAGGAAACGGTGGAGCACCTCATCTGCAACTGCCCGGCTTTAAGTGGCGCGAGAATGCGCTTTTTGGGAGTTCCCTTCTTGGTTAGCCTACGCCAGGTCACAGAGCTGGACATAAAGGACCTGATGGCCTTCATCAAGTCATCTAAATGGTTCGAGGAGGAGTAACGGTGTCGGTATAGGAACGTCGGTCCCGGGATTCTGCTATGTGGAGAATTCCGTTAATACCGGGATTTTCCATATGGCAGGGTCCCGGAACTGACTTTCCTAGTGTTGGTGGTATCACAACGGGCCTTTTAATACTGGCCTAGGTGTGCCTCTACGGTAGCCACTTGAACCTAACCTAATTTCAATTGACGCGAAAACTATAGCAAACACAGTATAGAAATGAAAAGTAGCGGGATCACGTGTGTCATTTGTAATACAATGTAAATAAACAGTACCCAGCAAACCATCGGAGTTATAATTATCAATCTTGATAAAAAACCAAATATTTGTATCAAATATTTTGAATTCTGCTTAAAAAATAATAATTTGAAAATAATTTTAATAAAATACAACTGGTTTTTTACGCAAAATTCAAAATACTTGATAAACAAATTTGTATCTTGACAATTTAACAAGAATATAGAATCGACGTGTTAGTCTACTTAAAAAAAAGAAATTGCCTTATGGGAAAGTCGAATTACATAGATTTTCGGAACATTGTTGTTGATTTTCGGAAAAAGGTGTTAAAATTTAAAAATTGGACGGAAGCGCCCTCTGGCGGACGTCAAAATAAAAAATGAATGTCGGAAATGGGTTTATCGACTCAAAAAACCCCCAAATGCATATATAGAATGAATTTTTTTAGTTTTCAACACAGCTTTTTAACAAGTGAATCACTTTTTTAAGAAAAAAAAAAATACGTTTGAAAAATCCGCTAGCTCGAAATTCATGTTAGACCTATAGTTTCTTCGGCAAAAATGCTTGAAATTATCCAATTAACCATAATCGTCATGGGCCCCTGTGAATTTTTTTGGGTCCATACAAATCAACCCGCTCTAAGGTATATGTATATAAAAGTACTGGAGCAGTGTATAGTTGTTGTGCTATGACGAAGAGAATTGCATGTATGGTTGTTGTAATATGATGCAGAGAACTGCATGAGTGGTTGTTACACTGGGATCCAGAGGCTGCATGTGGATTTATAAAAATATGTATCATGGGTGTTTGTTACGATTTAAAATCAAATTGCGGTAGGCGTAAGCACAGTGGTCAGTATCAGCCTTAAAATTCATCCTTTTATCATTAGGGGTATCCACTATATGGAGCATTTCCAAAGTAAAACGTTTATAATAATTTTTCTCCTGTTCTAATATTTTGACATTTTCGAAATCCGGATAATGTCCTGTATCCCTACAATGAGATGATAGAGCCGTTTTGTTGTCCGAAAAATTGTTCCTTAATTATACCTTTCATGAACATGAAATGGTATTATAACTTTGGTCCGATGTTTGTAAATATGAGAAGAAGAAGAGATAGACCCATCAATAAGTATACCGAAATGATCAGGATGACGAGATGAGTTGATTTAGCCATGTCCGTCTGTCTGTCTGTCTGTCTGTCTGTCTGTTTGAACGCAAACTAGTCCCTCAGTTTTTGAGATATTTGGCTGAAATTTGGTATGCGGCCACCATTTTCCAATATAGGAATCATTTGTCGGAACCAGTAAGATCGGACCAATATAACATATAGCTCCCATACAACCGATTATTCCGATAAACGGATTTTGGGCTATAACTCCTGTAAATAAACACGCAGGAACGTGAAATTTTATAAGTGTTGCTATTTTTATATGTAAAATATCGATGCTGAAAATCATAGAGATGGGATAAATATTTCACATAGCTCCCATACAATCGATTATTCCGATAAACGGATTTTGGGCTATAACTCCTGTAATTAAACACGTAGGAACGTGAAATTTTGTAAGTATTGCTATTTTTATATGTGAAATATCGGTGTTGAAACTCATAGAGATGGCATAAATATTTCACATAGCTCCCATACAATCGATTATTCCGATAAACGGATTTTGGGCTATAACTCCTGTAATTAAACACGTAGGAACGTGAAATTTTGGACGTATTGCTATTTTTATATGTGAAATATCGATGTTGAAAATCATCGAGATTGGATAAATATTTCACATAGCCCCCATACAATCGATTGTTCCGATAAACGGATTTTGGTAGATAACTCCTGTAATTATATAGGTAGGAACGTGAAATTTTGGAAGTATCGCTATTTTTATATGCGAAATATCGATGTTGAAAATCATTGAGATGGCGTAAATATTTCACATAGCTCCCATACAATCGATTATTCCGATAAGCGGATTTTGGGCTATAAGTCCTGTAATTAAACACATAGGAACGCGAAATTTTGGAAGCATCGCTATTTTTATATGTAAAATATCGATGTTGAAAATCATTGAAATGGGATAAATATTACACATAGCCCCCATACAATCGATTGTTCCGATAAACGGATTTTGGTAGATAACTCCTGTAATTATATCGGTAGGAACGTGAAATTTCGTAAATGTTGCTATTTTAGAATGTGGTATGTCGATGTTAAAAATCAATGAGATTGGACCGTATGAGCTAAAGTTTCGGTATGAGCTAAAGTTAAATTCACACAGGCTGTACTGGGGATCAAACAGTGAAAATCGTGACGCTTATTCATGAAAGGTATTTAGCCTTCGGCACAGCCGAAGACAGCTTTCCTTACTTGTTTTATATTAGATTTATGAGCGGATATCCTTGTCTTAAGTTTAGATTTTGTAGTACCCACATATACTTTCTCGCATACGTGGGACCCGTCGCCGTTACAAGGAATCCTATAAACAACATCCGATTTATCTGGTTTTGGTATTGGGTCTTTTAATTTGCTGAAAACTTTTCTTAAGGAATTACTGTAGGTAAGTGCTAGTTGAATTCTGTCTTTGTCGTACATTTTTGAATGTTTGATCCTTTCCGAAAGCCCAGGGTGTTACCGATTTGTAGGTTTTGGCATTTTGACGGTATTTTTCCGTCTTTTTCTAATTCAATTGTAAATTTAATCGATCGATGGAATCCGTTTAGTAGGTTCAGCAAAATGTTTGTATCTTCCGTTTTTATTATCGCGAACAAATCATCTACGTATTTCGTTAACATTCTTGGTTTGTTCGTCGACTCCATTTCAAACCGGGTTAAAAGTTCCTCCATCACAATGTCTGCTATTACCGGTGATGCTGGGGATCCCATGGGCATTCCCGACCGTTGCTCATATATTTTGTCTTTATATTTGAAATACCGATTTTCCTTAATGCAAAACTTGACCACCGTCAAGAAAAGTTCTTTCGTCATGGACGTATGCTCCTTTATCGTGTCCCACTTAGCACCTATGATGTCTAGCCCTTTCCTTGCATTTGGTAAATATATTGTACAAAAAAATTGCTCCAATATAGCGGCCTGTAGTTTTATAACTATAACATATTTACAAAAAAAAATTGCATAAATATAAAATTGCATAACTTTCCTCACTTTCTACCAATTTTTATAAAAATAGCGAATATAGTGTTAATGTTATATAACTTCATAAATATGTCTATAGACAAAAATTTTATTTTTTGTAAAGGGACATAAAATATTTAATATTTTAACCAATTAAATTAAAATATTCTGCATGAGTATCTTTTTCAAATGAAAGTAAATATTTCACTCTTCAATAAAAAATTAATAATCTTTAACAATTTAGTTAAAAAAAAAATATTTAATGCTAATAAATAATGTGTACAATATATTGTACAAAATACCGCAACTCTGATGTGCAATATATTGTACAAATGAAATTTGGTCAATATCTTGCACAAATGTCATGAACGGTTGCTGCAACTCACCTACAACTGAAGCGGCAGTTAGAAGCTGAAACGATTTAGTAGGCTTTGCTATTGGTAAAAATTTGAAATTTTTTTTGATACAAGTTGTTTAGTACTGTTGAGGCCAAAGTATATTAAACAAAGTAATAGTGAACTTGACAGTTCTCTCTTTTCTGTAGGAGTTTTCCCGTCAAATGAAAAAAAATATTAACCCGTTTTGCTTAAGATTTTTAAAGTTTTTTAAATGGTGTGCAGAAATAGCAAATTGTTTCATATAAATACAATACCGCTTGCTTCAGTTCCTTGCACGTTTAAATAGAGTTTAGAGTTCATATTAGCTAGACTCTAGCACATTTTAGCTAAGATGAATGGTCTAATCTTTTTTCAACTGGATCTTATACCGAAAACGAAACTGTAAGCGATTAAAATCGATTCATGACCCCTGTGGGTTAGGGGTTTAGAATATGCCCGTTGTGGAATGCCTGTTGCAAGAGGCGACTAAAATCCATTTCGACCACGGCCACGGGGTTGATGAAATCGGCAATGGGAATAGAAACATAAGGTGGTTCGGCAGCTGTGAGAGCATAGACTCAATACCGTACAACTCTGTTTGGTCCGTCACAATAGCAACAGCGAAGCCGATTAATTTCTCGAAACCGAAAACTAAATCGTAAAAAAACGAAACCCTTTCAAAATCCATAACCGGTTCCAAACAAGTTTGTACTTTTTTTTATAAATTGATTATTTCACTTCGCGGACACATATTTTCCTTGATAAGACGGTACCCTGGTTTTGAATTCAGTATAAATCTAATGGAAACCAATCCACCAGTTTCTGCGACACTCTGGCAACAACCTTCTTGCCAATTTTATAACGCAAAGGTCCGAAAAGAGATAGATTCCAAAGTGGCCAAAGTTACTCCGTTACTGTTTGGGCTAGCATATTTCACGGTATTGATAACACTGGTCGACGGCCAAAATTTACCAGAGACGCCGTTATGAAATTCGTATGTAAAACCACCCCCTGATTTCGAAAATCGAGTTCATTTTTGATTCTATGGTACCGTTTTTGAGATATTTGCATTTTACCGTTATTCGAAAAAACCAAAAAGATGGCTCCCTATAATTACATATATCTCACCAACGGGTCAAGCGATTGCAAAAAGGTTGACAGAATCAAAAAGACGATAAAATTTGCTATAAATGCATCAAACATTGTTTTTTGCTCAACCAGATAGTTTTCGAGATATTAGCTTATCATTTCATATTTTTGTTTTCTTTTATGAAAAAATATGAAAAAAATTACTCTTTGCGTGGACAGCATTTCAAAACCAAACCTTTTTTTCTAGATATTTTTTCTTTACGTAGAGATCTGTTTTATTAGAAAAAAGATAAGCTATCATCGAAAAAAATCGATGTAAAACTACGTAAGTTATAAGCGATCAAATAAAAATACCCAGGTTGCGCAATTTCAACGTATAGCTCAAAACGTAGGTATGGTATAAGAAAGAGAGAAATATCAAGCTATGCTCTGTTTCTATTGAGTTCAAAGTTTAATTCATGAATGAAATTACCCATATTTTTTACTTTTTTTAAATTTATTTATGTTTATACTATATTCTAACAATCTTTATCTTAATTTGATTTTACTATGTAGTCGAAATAATTATGTGTTCTACTTTGACGCTTATTCAGTTTAGGATCGGTTTCTCTTATGAGAAACCAGCAGTAATCACCCATCACTGCGACGTCCCAGAATCCTTGATATCGATTCTCAATTAATTTCATTTGCTGATGAAACCTTTCGCCATGTTCGTCACTTTCGTCGCCAAGATTTGCCGGAAAAAAGTTCAAATGTGAGTGCAGAAAGTGAATTTTTAAAGACATATTTACGCCTGGAAAGAAAATATTAGTTAGGTAAATAAAATTTTGGGAAATTAATTTTAATAAGCCTTTTATATTTACCCATTTTCGCATAATTATTGATTAAGTCGTTCACTATCTGTTCGTAGTTAGGGCTTTTGTATCTACCGAGAAAAGAAGCAACGACCTTTTCAAAGGATTCCCACGCTGCTGCCTCAACTGATGAGAGTAGTCCTATGAATTGAGTATTGTTGATCAACTTTTTTATTTGTGGTCCAACAAACGACTTTGAGATCAGAACATATTTTCCAATCATGCTCTTCATATTTGATAAATTTGAGAATTTTTTGCATTTCCTCGTAGGTTTCCTTTGTATTTACTGCATGTGCGATCGGGATAGAAGGCTTTTTGTTGCCAATATGCAATAATACAGCTTTCAAACTCAGTTTATTGCTGTCTATGAACAATCGCCACTCTTTTGAATCATATGTTTGACCAAACTCTTTGAATAAACCAGGAATGTCGTTGCAGTAGCATATACTGTCTTTCTTGGTATAGTGTTTGGAAAATGGTTCGTGACGAGTTCTACAATATGTCACCTTAACATCGGATGACTCAAATCTAAATTGTTGCATACGGGAAGTGTGGATCTCTGCCTTTTCCTTGGATAGTTCCAAATCTCTTATCCAATCATTAAGTTGTGCTTGTGAGAGAACGTTTCTCTCGTTTCCCACCCGAAATTCAGTACAACTTGATTCCCCGCACTCAGATATTACTGTTGACAATGGAACTGGATCCGCAACTGTCGTTGAATGTAGTACTGGTAATGTCACTGATGGTACGCTACAAGTTACTCTTCTTGATCTTCCAACGCCAAGCACTTTCGTTTGACAAATATAACACTCCTTTGAATGGCAAGTAGGTTCTCTCCATATCATTGGTGTAGCAAATTTTATTTGTTGTCCTGATTTCGACTGAATCAATTCTACTCGACACGATGTACACAAAGTGTTCGGTGTCCATGGTTTTTCAGCATTTTTAGGCTCAATGCCAAAATACTTGGAGTATAAAGTTTTGATACGATCTGAGAACACTCGTCGTAGCCTTATGATAGTATATTGGCCACACATGAAACAGAACATATCTGGATCGTTATCACACTCAAATTCTCGCGTCCTTTTATTTTTTTTTAATAAATCACGGTTTTGAAATTCGACTTATGAACTGAACTATCTCCGGCGAGCCTTGCAGATGTTTTGAAGTTTCAAGGCGCCTTAACTCATATTTATACTCGGAACAAAAATAAAATTGAAAAAATCAAATCTTACCTAGACGATAAGGTTCCTTTTTATACGAAGCCGGGAAAAGAAAATATTACCTGCTTTAGATGTCGGCTTTAAAAATTTTCTTATAATTTTGAAAATCTACCTGCATACTTACACATAAGTGACGGAAATACATGTTTATAACTACATGCCTACAGCACTTTCGAACCCAACCACTCTTCCTTTCGAAGCAACCACTCTACCTACTATAAAACAATTCGAGTATTAAAAGTACTATTTGATTTATTTAAAGAAAAAGTATTATCATTGTTATGGTGTTATTCGTTTATCCGGATAATATCCCATTTGCACTTTATACCTTTAAAATATGTATGTATACATCACACATTGAAGTTGCGCAACCTGGGTATTTTTACTTGATCGTTTATAACTTACGTAGTTTTGCATCGATTTTCTTCGATGATAGCTTATCTTTTTTCTAATAAAACAGAGCTCTACGTAAAGAAAAAATATCTAGAAAAAAAGTTGTGGTTTTGGAATGCTGCCCACGCAAAGAGTAATTTTTTTCATATTTTTTCATAAAAAAAAACAAAAATATGAAATGACAAGCTAATATCTCGAAAACTATCTGGTTGAGCAAAAAACAATGTATGATGCATTTATAGCAAATTTTATCGTTTTTCCGATTCTGTAAACTTTTTTGCAATTGCTTGACCCGTTCGTGAGATATACGCAATTAAAGGGCGCCATCTTTTTGGTTTTTTCGAATAACGGTAAATTGCAAATATCTCAAAAACGGTACCATAGAATCAAAAATGAACTCAATTTTCGAAATCAGGGGGTGATTTTACATACGAATTTCATAACGGCATTTCTGGTAAAGCGAAAAAGTTGAAATTCGTGGTCCAGTGTAATTTATTGGCCTGAGCAAATGCTATCTTATTTTTCAGTAAAACAATTATATGGGACACAAAAAGTGTGCTTGGGTGGCAAAAGGTTAACACGCTTGTTTACATTTTTTGAAGGAAAAACTCCTACAAAAACAAAATATTTCAATTGTCAATTCTACCTTGTTGAATTTGCCTTGGTTGAGGCTAAACACTCAAACAATTGGATATTCTGATTGCTGTTTTATTCCGTAACAAATTATAAATTGTATGTTCAAGGCGCGAATTATTTTGCAACTAAAAAACTAAGCCAGCCTGTCAAAACTGGTTTTTATGTATATCCATCAATTGTATTGTCGCTAAAATGTGCTATACTGTAAGTACATGATATTTGTATAAGAGAGAACATTACTGCAATTCTTAATGGTTCGATTATGTACATATGTATGTATATAAGATTGTGTATGGACAGCTAATGCGAACTATGATGTGTGGACACGGTAAAATGGCATGATTTATCGGTACCGTAATATCAGCTGATGATATGACCATACGTGGTGAGTGACCAGATTACTTTTAAACATCCTGCCCGGCTGAACCTTCACGGTTCAGGATGGGTTCCCTTACGTCAACCTCAACCAGTCGACCTAGCTTCTGTACTGGGCGTTGGCATTTGTGCTTGATGAAGAGACCCTCGGCTGATTTCTTGTCACTGTTGTATTCAATTGTAACTGTACGCACTAAGCCATCCTTACCTGGATGCACGTCAACGATGCGACCGATACGCCAGTAGCTAGGATGTAAATTCTCGTTCAGAATAAGAACCACATCGCCTATATGTAAGTTTGGAGATGATCTGGCCCACTTGTTACGAGCCTGCAATGTAGATAGGTACTCGCGCTGCCATCGTTTCCAAAAATGCTCAAACATTTGCTGCAACAATTGCTTATACAACAGGCGGTTTTGAGGAATGTCAGGAACAGATTTTTCTGGCCGAGAATTTAATGGTCGACTAATCAGGAAATCAGCCGGTGTGATTGCTAGGCAGCCGTTTGGATCGTCGTGAAGCGGTACAAGAGGACGGGAGTTCAACACGGCCTCGATCTTTACCAAAAGCGTACCGAGCTGATTGAATCGCAGTGTTTGTCGGCCAATTGTACGATATAAATGTTTCTTTGCGGACCGTACCGCAGCTTCCCAAAGTCCGACATGGTGCGGAGCAGACGGAGTGATGAATTTCCAACGGGTGCCTGTGGTCGCAATATGTTGTCGGGCCCTATCGCTTACCCACTCTTCTAAATCTCTTTGCATCTGACGGCTAGCACCAACAAACTGCGTGCCATTGTCGCTGTACATAACCGAGCTTATCCCTCGCCGGCTAATAAAGCGGTCGAAAACTTCAATGAACGCCTGAGCGGATAAGTCTTCCGCTAACTCAATATGAACGGCCTTGGTGGCCATGCAAATAAAAATCGCTGCATAACATTTGTTCGTTGTTTGAGACCTCTTACCACCTATCCGAACGTTAAAGGGGCCACAGTAGTCCAGGCCCGTATGAGTAAAGGGTGGAGATACCAACACACGTGATTTCGGGAGAGATGCCATTTGTTGTTGTTGGGTTACCCTTTGATATCGACGACACGCAACGCACCTATGTATATAGGACTTAACCAAGGTACGACTATGGATAATCCAAAATTTTTGGCGCAAGTGTTGTAAGGTGGCTTGTATGCCGCCATGCAAGCAGTAAAGATGTGCTTCGTGAATGAGCAGTGCTGCCAATGCGCAATCGCGCGCTAATATTATAAGATGTCGCTGTTCCGGTGGTAAATCAGAATGGGTTAGTCGGCCACCTAGCCGAAGTATACCACGATCATCCAAAAACGGGTTAAGCGGAAGTAGTTTGCTTGAAGAGTTTAATCTGGAACAAGACTTAAGTGCATTAATGTCTGATATAAATGCGTTACCTTGCGATTGCCGAATATGAACTTCAAGTGCCCACTCCCTTTCTTCAGCCGTGACAACCTCATGGTGTCGATTTGTCTGGAAGCACGGAAGTATTCGCCGGATACGTGCAGTTGTATTAAGTAGTCTACTCAGCCGACTGAACCTAAGTACCAGAGGTATTTGTTTATTATTGAACGTCGTCGTAAGCAGCTGTGGCTTGCTGTGAACGCTTAGCAGAACCTTGGCTGACCGAGTTTCATCAGAGAAAATCTGTTGTTGTTCAGTGGACATAGATGGAATTGTCGGTTTGGTTTCATCAAAGGAGCGAATCATGGCAGGCCCTGTCCACCAGAGCGTATGGGTTTCGAGTACAGCTGGGGTGATACCGCGGCTGGCGCAATCAGCGGGGTTCAACTCCGAACGAACGTGCCTCCAAGCATTTGTATCCGAGTGGGTCTGTATATAGGCCACACGATTGGCCACGTATTGTTTGAATGTGGAAGGGGGCTTATTGATCCAATTTAGAACTATTGTAGAGTCGCTCCACAAAGTGTATGCTACACCTTCTAGATTCAGTGCCCGTTTCACACTGGCTAGAGTGCTAGTCAACAGCTGCGCTGCACACAGCTCCAAACGGGGAATGGTTTGCTGCTTAAGTGGTGCAACTCTTGTTTTAGCAGCAACGAGCATAACTTTCGGATGTCCATTCAAATCGATACATCGTACGTAAATCGCAGCTGCATATGCACATATGCTTGCATCACAAAACCCATGCAGGGTGACGGATGTATAATGCGTTAAGCCTAGCCACCGTGGTATACGGATTCTTTCCAATGCCGGGAGATTGTTCCGAAAGTTCAACCATTTTTCACGAAGTTCAGTTGTTATTGGTGTGTCCCAATTAAGCTGAGCCTTCCAGAGCATCTGGATCAATATTTTAGCCAACACGACAACGGGAGCTAGCATGCTAGTCGGGTCATAAAGCCGAGCTATGTCTCTCAAAATAATACGTTTAGTAAAATGTAACTCATCACATACCTTTGTCTTGAAGAATAAATGGTCTGTAACTGGATTCCAGTGTAGACCAAGTACCTTGGTGTCGTGATCGCCTAGATCAATTTCTAAATCCGTTGGGGCTGAATTACTAATTTTTGCTAAGACCCGTGAGCAATTACAGTTCCATTTCGCCAATTCAAATCCACCTTGTTGCAGAATCATGCTCACGTCTTAAGCTCGTGTAACGGCCATGTTTGCATTTTCGACGCTATCTAAATAGTCGTCCACATAAAAGCATTTGAGTATGCTGTTGCGCGCTGCGGCTGCCCGGCTGGCGTCAGCGATGACTTTAGTGTTATCAATAGCGCATTGTATTAGCGCTCGGATTGCATTGTATGGGCTACACGCCATACCATAGGTGACCGTGTTGAGCCTGTACGTCTGTAGTGGATCGTTAGGTGACTCCCTCCAAAGAATTTGCTGCCATTTTCGATGCCTTTGATCCACCCAAACCTGGCGGAACATTTTCTTAATGTCTGCGGTAATGGCTATTTCGTATCGTCGGAAACGATGGAGTATGTCAATTAAATTGTCTTGCAGTTGCCGACCAGAAAAGTGGGTGTCATTAAGCGATACCCCGTTTGTTGATTTAGATGAGGCGTTAAAGACTACGCGAAATTTCTTAGTAACGGCATGATGCGGTATATAATAACATTGAGTGAAGTTATGAGAATCCTCTTCGATGGCCTGCATGTGACCCAGTGTCACATACTCACGCATAAACTGTACGTATCTTTCACGTAGATATGAATCTGTTGCAAGTTTTCGTTCAAGTTGATAAAATTGGCGAAGTGCAGCTTGATGCGAATTACCAAGTGAAGGCGCATCTGGTCGAAATGGTATTTGGACGCAATATCGACCATACGATAATCGAGTGACAGTGTTAACGAAAATTGTTTCACACTCATCATCTTCAGACGAAACTTCTACGGCTGGTTCCTCCATCTCCCAAAACCTGCACAACAACTTATCAAGGCAAATATCGTCGGTGGAATTTGGTGCCATGAAGGAATGATGGAACGTTGATATACATTCGCTGCTTGCGACTGGACCAAATACAATCCAACCTAGTCGCGTACGTAGGGCACAAGGCATAATGTCGGGCCCTGACCTTATTCCCGTCAAGATCAGAGCCGGTAAAATGTCGGCACCAAGGAGAAGGTCCACTGCGTTTGGTGTTCCCAGCGTAGGGTCAGCTAATTGAAGCCCTTGCATATGGCTCCATCAACGGATACGGAAGGAGTTGCTGATGTAATCGAATCAAGTATGTAAGCGCTGAAGTTAAGGGTGAATGATGCATCAACCATTGACTGCATGCTAACTGTAACGATACCCTTGGTGTGAGCTGCGAAACTTGAACCAACCCCTTCGATCGGAACTTTACACGCATTCCTAGGAAGATTCAACGAAGTTAGGATAGACTCTGATATAAAGCTCACCTGGGAGCCCATGTCACAGAGAGCTCGGCATTCCTGTATTAAACCATTGCGACCGATAAGAAGGACCTTAGCTGTAGCTAGGAGAACAGTCCGGTCACTCTGCAGCAGAAATGACTGGACCTTACCAAACCGTCATTGTTGTCGGCTGTACACCTGAGGTGCAGCAGCTGGGGACTCAGTGATGTGGGCCACCAAGGGCTGACTGGTTGGTGATGTTGCGCATGTTGTTGATGGGGCCACATTTTCCGTTTTGCGGCACAAAATGGTGTTCTGCTTTTGCTGGCATTTCGAGCAAACACCGGATGTACATTCCCGAAGACTATGGCCGGATCGTAGGCAGTTAAAGCAAAGTTGCCATCCCCTTGCCTTATTCCATCGCTCATCTACCGGGAAGCTCCGAAATTGGGAGCATTTCATCAAGCGATGAGTATCGGTGCACTGAGGACAACCACCAGAACGTTTCTGTGCGGACGATAGGTGTGGGCGTGGTGAGGCAGTGGCGATGTGCGCCCGCAGTGTCTTCGACGAATGCTTGTTAGTTGAACCAGTTGAGTTTGCAGGCGATTCAGCAGGCAAGTTGCTTGAGCGGCGCTCTATAAAACGTAGCAGATCCTCAAGTTTGGGTATTTCATTGGTAGTTACGCTCATGTCCCACTCGGTGCGAGTTATGGAAGGTAACTTGGGCAACAAAATCGGCACTGCTATGGCATCCCATTCTCGGACTGGTACCTTCATGACTGTAAGTGCTCGAAATGTGTTGCGTACGCAGTCAACAATATTGCTCAAAGACCTTTGCGATTCATTAGGCTCGTTGGGTAGGTCCAGCAAACGTTGGACATGGGTTTGTGAAAGTATGCGAGGATTATCAAAACGACGTTTGAGCTCTGCCCATACCTCTTCATATCCGCCCGTATACAACCCTCCAATTAGTGGGACACTGTCTGATTTTACGTATTGGCGAAGCTTGCCAAGCTTGTAGGTTGCGTTCAAATCAACTCGGTTGTGCACGAGAGTCTCAAACATGTCCTTGAAAACCAACCAATTCGCTGGTGAACCATCAAATGTGGGTACTGAGAGAGGATCCAGCCGCATATCTGCAGCAAAATTGAACGACGGTGCTACCTGCACAGGTTTCTGCTCCTCTGCCCTCTTGCGCTTCAATGTTATGCAGATGTCATTGTAGATCTGCTCAGTTGATGCCAAAAGTTCATTGTGATCATTCAGCTCCTCCGCTTTGGCAACTGCTACCAATTTCAGGTGATTATCCACAAACCGGTTGAAGTGTCGCAGCGACGTAGACAAAAGTTGATCGACTTCGATGCTATCTGGAGTTCATTCCTTCGACCTGACTCCAGATCAGCTGCTGCGATGTTCGCGAGGCAGTACGTAAATTTAACGACGACATACTACATGTATGCTTACTAAAAGAAACACCGAACCGAAATTAATTTTCCTCACAGGAGGCACCAAAAATGTTTATAGAGCGAGATCCCAGAGCCTAAAAGCGTCACTTATTTTATAATGGATGAAACCAATACCGATCGATAGTCCTCCCCGAATCTAGAAAGAATGTGAAAATTTTAAAGCTGTACCTATGACAAGGGCCTAGGAATCGGGGGTCAAAGTCGCCAAAAAATGACCCTAACTTCACTTATTTTATAATGGATGATTTTCACATATTTGACGTAGATTACCACCCCGCGTCAGTATCAAGTGTTGTTAGACCCGTACCAGTGACAAGGCTCCAGCCAGACACCCCCAGTTCGCGGATTTTCCTATGGAAATTTATTCTGTTTTACTAATTTCACGCATTTGGGCCACTTTGGCTGCTTTTAACTACCCAATATTTTCCCATTTTTTGTAGAACACTACCCTCAAGTAGTATCAGGAATTTTTAGACTTCGTCCCATGGAAAAAACTTCAGCCAGACACCTCAAAACTCGGGAAATTTCACTAATTTTTACTGCGCTTTCACATGTTTAAGCGGATTTGACCAACTTTGGCCTCTTTTAAATAACAGATCTTTACACATGTGTCGTAAACTGCTACCCTTAAGTAGAATCAAGCATTTCTAGACATCATCCCATGGAAAAAACTTCAGCCAGACACCTGAAAGTTCGAGAACTTTTATTTTCCTATTAATTTGCTTTCTCTTGTTTGTCCCACTTTTGCTAATTTTAAATGATAGATCTTTTCACATGTGTCGTAGGACACTACCCTTAAGTAGCTTCAGCAATTTTTAGACCTCGTCCCATGGCAAAAACTTCAGCCAGACACTTCAAAACTCGGGAAATTTCACTAATTTTTACTGCGTTTCACATGTTTAAGTGGATTTGACAAACTTTGACTACTTTTAAATAGCAGATCTTCACACATGTGTCGTAAAATGCTATCCTTAAGTAGAATCAAGCATTTCCAGACATCATCCCATGGCAAAAACTTCAGCCAGACACCTCAAAGTTCGGGAACTTTTATTTTCCTATTAATTTGCTTTCTCTTGTTTGTCCCACTTTTACAACTTCTAAACGACGGATCTTTTCAGATGTTTCGTAGGACACTACCCTTAAGTAGTTTCAGTCATTTCTAGACTTCGCCCCATGGCAAAAACTTCAGCCAGACACCTCAAAGCTCGGGATTTTCACTAATTTTTACAGAGATTTCACTTGTTTCAGCAGGTTTCTCCAACTTTGTCCACGTTTAAACGGCGGATCTTTACACACGTGTCGTATAACACTACCCTTAAACAGTATCAGGCATTTCCGGACTTCATTCCATGAAAAAAACTTAAGCCAAACAACCCAAAGCACGGGGACTTTTCATTATTTTTAATGTGCTTTCACATGGTCAAATCGGTTTACCCAACTTTGGCTGCTTTTAAATGGCTGATCGTTACAAATGTATCGTATAACACTACTATTAACTAATATTAGGCATTTTTAGACTTCGCCCCATGACAAAAACTTCAGCCAGACACCTCAAAGCTGAGGAAATTTCATAATTCTTGCTGCGAATTCACATGTTTAACTGCGTTGCTCTAACTTTGGCTGCTTTTAAAGGGCAGATAATTTCACATGTGTCATAGAAGACCACCCTTAAGTGGTATCACGTACTTGTTGACTTCGCCCCATGTCAAAAACTTCAGCCAGACACCTCAAAACTGAGGAATCTATTATATTAATAGGCTAACAAATTTTACATATAAACCATTGCCAAGCTTAAACCCATACTAAATATGCATAAATATTTATGAAATGCATATTTATTTGTTGGCATACCTCTAAGGCAGTGCACAATTATCTAATATATAACCAATACTGCTTCATTTATCTGTAATAAGCGAATGAAAATTTTTCATGCAACTTAAATTGGTTATCTGACAATCAATTTGTAAATAAAGCGATAGCCCAGTGGGAAGCGTTAGTGGGTAGTGGTCGAGCGGTTGATGGTTCGAGTACAGTTAGTTACACAGCTATAGGCCAACATTTTTTTTCTTTTTTGTCATTGAAAATTGTTTATATTTTTTATATATTTTTATATTTCTAATCTTGACTTTTTAATATTTTTATAAACAATATTTTTATGTTTGTGATCTCTATTTTCGAGAAGAAAAAAATTTGGTGCGAATATTTTTAGTTTACGGAAAGCCATGTGAAATAATAATTTTATATCATAAATATACATACATACCACCCATTATAGAAATGCTATAACCGCTTATACAATTTCTTTTTGTTTTTTTTTTTTTTGGTAATTATTTCAAAAAATTACCATTAATATAAGTCTGACTGCTCAAATTTTTGAAGATGAAAGCTGCAATTTGCGAATTTTTTTTTCAAATTCTATCGATTGAGATAGAGTTGCTGACAAATTCCTTATTTAAAGTATAAAAATCGACAAAATATTTTATGGATACTACATTATTTTGAACTAAACCAAGTGATAATTTTACTGAAGACAACAAATAATTTCTTTTCAAATGTATATATGTATGTATTAACTTTTAAAAGGGCAGATTTGCAACCCGAGCCCCAAACAAGTCTAGACCAAATTGAATAGAATTTTTTTAAAAATCAATATACATTTTTTTTTCTTTAAATCAAAAGAAAAATCCATATAAAGTGTCTTTTAAATATTGCTAAGTTATGGTTAAAGAAAAAAGCTAGAAAACCCTCACACTTTTTTTGACCTAACCCGAATTTGTAATTTACCCCCACTAAAAAGTTTTAAAACCACGCCATGTATAATACATTTTTTTAAATACAACCCATACTTCTCTATTTTCGTTCTCTCGCTCATTAATACTCTTTAATATTACACGAACTCATATTTCCAAATTTCCACCCCTTCAAAATAAACGTCAAACCAATTTCATACTCATATCTATTTATATACACATATACATATATGCGTAAACACTCCAATTCTCTCGCTCATTGAGTTCAAACAGTAGATTCGGCGTTGAACTCATATGTATATTGAAATGTTACACTCCAAATAGATGGCGTCGGCGCGAATAGCCAATTTGTTTCCGCATGAGAGTTGCCCCAATATGTGTTGTTATGTACCAAAGGATTAAAAAAAAGTGACAATTTGTTTTTCTCATATCTCGCACGCTTTATTATAAACGAAAATAGTTTAAAAATAAAATTTTTACGAAAGAAGCAATCAATGTTTTAACTTTCTGTATTGAAATTCATCAAGAAAAAAAAAAAAAAAGAATGAGATTGAAATAGATACACCCATTGCCGTCAATTCTATATAATATGAAAATTTGCTTTTTTAAAAAAATAAAAATCAAACATCTTTTTCGTAGAATTCTATAATAAAAATGAGATAACTATCGTCGCCTTATATTCCAAAGTTTAAATAAACAAATGAAAAACTAAAAATGTTATATTGTTGTGCCATAAAATCATGAAAAAATTAAATTTTCAATTACATATACTTATAATAAAATGTAATTTAACTATACAATTTTTTGGGAAAACGTTATCAAAATTATATTTATCCATAAAGCTCTAATATGTATGTATATATGTATATCTAAATAGAGATTCAAAAGCCCAATAAAGCTTCACTTAATTGTAGAATTCCATATTAAAAAAATTTATTCAAGGAATTGATTATGGACAAGACACCAAGGGCATGAGAAGTTGCAGGCTGAATTGGATATCTTGAAACCGCTAGAACTGCTCGGAAAAATTCCGATGTAATAGATTTGTTTAAAATGAAATTCTACAAAGTTTTATGTTCTCATAACACCATTATTAAAATGTGAAATAGGGCAACCATGGTCAAACTTTTAATTTGAAAAAAATATGTCGCAATCAAAGTTGGCTTGCGTACCACCAAACAAAAAAAATGTTTCAAAAAAATATAAAATAATAATTCAATATGGCTACTGTTGTTGGAGTACCACGCTTATTTTGAGAAATTTGTATATGTGTGTAAAATACCAGCAATGGAAATATTTTGATTCTCTCGCTCTTTGAGAGTTAGAGTAATAGCGTCAAACTCATATTTCGAAGTTGGCTGAACTTCAAAGGAAACCACTCTTTATCTTCATTCTCTCCCTCATTAAACACGTCCTATTATGAGAGAGAAATTATTTTCATTCCCTCGCTCATTGAGTACTTTGGTCCATTATCTATTATATTAATAGGCTAACAAATTTTACATATAAATCATTGCCAAGCTTAAACCCATACTAAATATGCATAAATATTTATGAAATGCATATTTATTTGTTGGCATACCTCTAAGGCAGTGCACAATTATCTAATATATAACCAATACTGCTTCATTTATCTGTAATAAGCGAATGAAAATTTTTCATGCAACTTAAATTGGTTATCTGACAATCAATTTGTAAATAAAGCGATAGCCCAGTGGGAAGCGTTAGTGGGTAGTGGTCGAGCGGTTGATGGTTCGAGTACAGTTAGTTACACAGCTATAGGCCAACATTTTTTTTCTTTTTTGTCATTGAAAATTGTTTATATTTTTTATATATTTTTATATTTCTAATCTTGACTTTTTAATATTTTTATAAACAATATTTTTATGTTTGTGATCTCTATTTTCGAGAAGAAAAAAATTTGGTGCGAATATTTTTAGTTTACGGAAAGCCATGTGAAATAATAATTTTATATCATAAATATACATACATACCACCCATTATAGAAATGCTATAACCGCTTATACAATTTCTTTTTGTTTTTTTTTTTTTTTGGTAATTATTTCAAAAAATTACCATTAATATAAGTCTGACTGCTCAAATTTTTGAAGATGAAAGCTGCAATTTGCGAATTTTTTTTTCAAATTCTATCGATTGAGATAGAGTTGCTGACAAATTCCTTATTTAAAGTATAAAAATCGACAAAATATTTTATGGATACTACATTATTTTGAACTAAACCAAGTGATAATTTTACTGAAGACAACAAATAATTTCTTTTCAAATGTATATATGTATTAACTTTTAAAAGGGCAGATTTGCAACCCGAGCCCCAAACAAGTCTAGACCAAATTGAATAGAATTTTTTTAAAAATCAATATACATTTTTTTTTCTTTAAATCAAAAGAAAAATCCATATAAAGTGTCTTTTAAATATTGCTAAGTTATGGTTAAAGAAAAAAGCTAGAAAACCCTCACACTTTTTTTGACCTAACCCGAATTTGTAATTTACCCCCACTAAAAAGTTTTAAAACCACGCCATGTATAATACATTTTTTTTAAAAACAACCCATACTTCTCTATTTTCGTTCTCTCGCTCATTAATACTCTTTAATATTACACGAACTCATATTTCCAAATTTCCACCCCTTCAAAATAAACGTCAAACCAATTTCATACTCATATCTATTTATATACACATATACATATATGCGTAAACACTCCAATTCTCTCGCTCATTGAGTTCAAACAGTAGATTCGGCGTTGAACTCATATGTATATTGAAATGTTACACTCCAAATAGATGGCGTCGGCGCGAATAGCCAATTTGTTTCCGCATGAGAGTTGCCCCAATATGTGTTGTTATGTACCAAAGGATTAAAAAAAAGTGACAATTTGTTTTTCTCATATCTCGCACGCTTTATTATAAACGAAAATAGTTTAAAAATAAAATTTTTACGAAAGAAGCAATCAATGTTTTAACTTTCTGTATTGAAATTCATCAAGAAAAAAAAAAAAAAAGAATGAGATTGAAATAGATACACCCATTGCCGTCAATTCTATATAATATGAAAATTTGCTTTTTTAAAAAAATAAAAATCAAACATCTTTTTCGTAGAATTCTATAATAAAAATGAGATAACTATCGTCGCCTTATATTCCAAAGTTTAAATAAACAAATGAAAAACTAAAAATGTTATATTGTTGTGCCATAAAATCATGAAAAAATTAAATTTTCAATTACATATACTTATAATAAAATGTAATTTAACTATACAATTTTTTGGGAAAACGTTATCAAAATTATATTTATCCATTAAGCTCTAATATGTATGTATATATGTATATCTAAATAGAGATTCAAAAGCCCAATAAAGCTTCACTTAATTGTAGAATTCCATATTAATAAAATTTATTCAAGGAATTGATTATGGACAAGACACCAAGGGCATGAGAAGTTGCAGGCTGAATTGGATATCTTGAAACCGCTAGAACTGCTCGGAAAAATTCCGATGTAATAGATTTGTTTAAAATGAAATTCTACAAAGTTTTATGTTCTCATAACACCATTATTAAAATGTGAAATAGGGCAACCATGGTCAAACTTTTAATTTGAAAAAAATATGTCGCAATCAAAGTTGGCTTGAGTACCACCAAACAAAAAAAATGTTTCAAAAAAATATAAAATAATAATTCAATATGGCTACTGTTGTTGGAGTACCACGCTTATTTTGAGAAATTTGTATATGTGTGTAAAATACCAGCAATGGAAATATTTTGATTCTCTCGCTCTTTGAGAGTTAGAGTAATAGCGTCAAACTCATATTTCGAAGTTGGCTGAACTTCAAAGGAAACCACTCTTTATCTTCATTCTCTCCCTCATTAAACACGTCCTATTATGAGAGAGAAATTATTTTCATTCCCTCGCTCATTGAGTACTTTGGTCCATTATCTATTATATTAATAGGCTAACAAATTTTACATATAAATATTTGCCAAACTTAAACCCATACTAAATATGCATAAATATTTATGAAATGCATATGGATTTGTTGGCATACCTCTAAGGCAGTGCACAATTATCTAATATATAACCAATCCTGCTTCATTTATCTGTAATAAGCGAATGAAAATTTCTCATACCACTTGAATTGGTTATCTGACAATCAATTTGTACATAAAGCGATAGCCCAGTGGGAATCGTCGGGGGTAGTGGTCGAGCGGTTAATGGTTCAAGTAGAGCTATCGGCCAATTTTTTTTTTTTTTTTTTCAATATATAAAAATTTCTTATCTTGACTTTTTTAAAATTTTTATGTTTGTGATATCTATTTTCGAGAAAAAAATTGCTGAATATTTTTAGTTGACGGAAAGCATATGCATACATACCACCCATTATAGAAATGCGATAACCGCTTATTCAATTTGGGTTTTTTGTCTAATTTTTGATGATATAAGATCGAAGTTGCAAAATTTTTTCAAACACAGTAGTCTATTTATCGGACTTCGGTAGATTACTTCTATAAATTGTAGTGATTTCTACCGTTTGAGACAAAACGATTGCATAAATTAGTGGCTATTTGTTAAGCACAATCTCATCATCCGATTATTCAAGTGCAAATTAAAATCTCGAAATCCGAGTATTTGCATGGCATTTGCCATAAATAACTTTGGAAAGGGCTGCTGTAATTTAATATTTTTATTATATAATAACAGCCACTATTTTTTAAATTCTTTGATGGCTTCATTTTGCCTATAGATGAGTTTTTAATGTATACATTTAAGTTGGTCGAGGTTCGGCCACGGGCCTAAAGGCAGCTAATGACAAAAAGTTGATCAGATGTTTGAATAAGTTCAACTATTTTAAATTGGTCGAATTTCGACCACGGGATATACTAGTTTATATTAATAGTCTAACTTTGTTGTTGGTATATTGTTAATTCTTAAACTGCTTTGTGCATAAGGTAATGGCGCGGCGGTGAGCGTATAGAATACGGTGTGCACAGTTGCAAGACCCGGTTGCGGAATATTCCGTTTTTTTCTTAAATTATGTTTTTTTTTTATATTAAAAAACCTTTAATCTTAACTATTACAATTTACTTAATTTTCAACCTAATATTTTTTTGTTCTTCACCTGCTCAAAACGATCGCATAAATTAGTGGCTATTTGTTAAGCACAATGTCATCATCCGATTATTCAAGTGCAACATAAAATCTCGAAAACCGAGTATTTGCATGGCATTTGCCATAAATAATTTTGGAAAGGGCTGCTGTAATTTAATATTTTTATTATATAATAACAGCCGCTATTTTTTAAATTCTTTGATGGCCTCATTTTGCCTATAGATGAGTTTTTAATGTATACATTTAAGTTGGTCGAGGTTCGGCCACGGGTCCTAAAGGCAGCTATTGACAAAAAGTTGATCAGATGTTTGAATAAGTTCAACTATTTTAAATTGGTCGAATTTCGACCACGGGATATACTAGTTTTTATAATTCTTACTGCACTTTCACATGTTTAAGCGAATTTGTCCAACTTTGGCTGTTTTTGAAAGGCAGATCTTTGCACATGTGTCGTGGAACACTATCTCCAAGTAGTATCAGGCATTTTTATACTTCATCCCATGGAAAAAACTTCAGCCAGACACCTCAAGCCTGAGGAATTTTCATAGTTCTTACTGCTTTTTCACATGTTTAATCGGGTTGGTCCAACTTCGGCTGCTTTTAAAGAGCAGATCTTTTCACATGTGTCATAGAAGACCCCCTTAAAGAAGTATTGGGTATTTTTATACTTCGCCCCATGTCAAAAACTACAGCCAGACACCTCAAAACTGAGGAATTTTCATAATTCTTACTGCGATTTCACAGGTTTAAGCGAGTTGGTCCAACTTTTGCTGTTCGTAAAGGGCATATCTACACACATGTGTCATAGTAGACCACCTTAAAGAAGCATCGGGTATTTTTATACTTCGCCCTGAACTGAGGAATTTTCATAATTCTTACTGCGATTTCACAGGTTTAAGCGAGTTCCCTGCAGCGAAACCTCAAACTAATCAGAAACTATAATTTTCTGGCAGAACTCATACTAGTCAGGAAATATTCATTTCATACCAGTATACAACTAGAATTTTCCGGCTGAACCCATACTAGTCAGAAAATATCCATTCCATACTAGTATACAACTAGATTTTTCTGGATGAAATTATACCAGTTGAAAAAAAACAAAATTCATTCGTTTCGTTTTCTCTTATAATTCATAGATCCTCGTGAAGGGTGGATACCTTGCCGCGGTACGAGGGCTTAAGTCGATAGCCACAGGGCTACGCTGCCCTTGTGATCATAGCTCCGTACGGCACTTCATCACGAGAGCAGCCTAGCCTCTCTGGCGCGACGACAAAGATCTTCCCCCTCCCAATCCAGGGTGTTATGCGAAACCGTGCCCATTGGACGTTTGCAGCCGGGAGGCAAATCGTGGCTGTATTTGAACGGAGCCTCTCTGATACCGGGTCGCCTCAGAGAGTAAGCATGGCCTTACCGCGGTACGGGGCTCTGCCGCGGCGGACGACACATTTTCCCCTACTCTTCCCTTGACCCTAAGCTGGCCGTGTCCGGCGATGGGTCGTACGAACAAGATGAACTCAAATTATCCAAATAAAAACGATAAACCTAAAAAACAAACAACGCCAAATTTCACTCCTCAGCAAAGGAGAGCTATGGAGGAACAGGCGAGAAAGCAACAACAACGCCGGAGGACAACCTCCGTTCCACAATCAAGGGGGGGATCGACAGCGATGGCAACTACGAGTCGGTCAACCAACCCTCTATCGACTAAGATTGACTTGATGGGAGCTAGCACCAGTGCGGTTGCCAACGCAACTAAGCGGACAACGGCAGATGCTAAACTCCCATCAACCGCTGATATGAAAACCAGTATCTTTACGTCTGTGGCAGCGGTCTCACGACCTGGCCTCGGAGTTTCGAAGGAGAAGGAAGCTGCAACTGAGATTTCGGCAAGGAGAGCGACCGCGATGGCAACTACGGGTCCGCACTCCCAGGAGACATCTCCCCGCCGCTTCACATACCACGAGAAAAGATTGGCTGCAAAGATCCTGAAGAGGTATGAAGGGGTACCGCAGGAATCGCTGTCGCCGAATTCCAGTAAATCGGTAGAGCTAGCGAAAGCTGTGATACCGGATTTCCAAAATTCTTACATGCCAAAGAGGTTAAAAGTTAACCCTTTCAAGCGCCAGAGATCGGACCTGGAGTTGAATCCCCCTCCCAAGCGGCATCAGAATACCCCTGGAGCGGGCAAACTAAGCTTTGCTGAGGTAACCAAGGACAGGATCCTTATAGGCGTCCTGGACCGAGGCAATGACCGCCTGGCCATCCCTAAGGACCGGTGGCGTTACGTGCGAAATGAACTCGGCAACATTCTTCTCAATGTTGCTCCAGAGTTTCCGGGTAGTTCGGCGCGAGTAACGGATGCGGGTTGGCACCAGGGTCAGATTAAATTACTCGCATGCGAGGATGCAAAAACCGTAGCACTGTACAAGGCAGCAGCTGCTAAGCTGGGTGAAGTCTACAAGGGCGCAAAGATAGAGGTCGTCGACTGGAAGGACATTCCAGCTCGTCCAAGGGCAAGGGCGTGGATTCCGGCCATCCCTGACGAACCCGAGAGAATTCTCGGGATGCTACGGCTAATGAATCCGTCCCTGCCAACGCATGACTGGAGTGTCAATCTGGTCGGGGATGCGGTAGGGCCCGACAGACAGGTGGTGTTCACCATGAATAAAGAGTCAATCGAGCCCCTCAAAAGGTGCAATGGCCTAGTACACTACAGCGTAGGCCAGATCGTTATCCACGTATATCGTGGTGATGCTCAGCGCGCTGCCTTCTCGGCTGCTCCGGGGGAACCGGAAAACGAATTACCAGAAGAGGAAGCGGAGGATTCCGATGCGGAAAGCATGTTATCCGCCACGTCCCTTGGCGATAGTGCTGTGAACAACTCGGAGATGGAGGACAGCCTACAGGACGAGGAAGCCCTCGACGTCACGGTGGTAGCAGCCAACGCTGAGCGATTAACATCTAACGCTGCAGACAGCAAGACTCCTGCAACGCCATATCGGGCAGTTAATCGGATCAACTCGTCGTTGATAGGCAACCTCCGGGATGGGGCAAACCTCGACGATATGGGGACGGCAGGGAAGTCTCATCTTCTTATTATTGGAGCGGACGCTAATGCTCACCATGTCCAATGGGGGAGCTCCGACATCAATGCCAGGGGCGAGTCTCTGTTTGATTACCTCTTAACAACCAACCTGGTGATTTGCAACGTGGGTAATGAGCCTACTTTTATCACTAAGACCCGCAGGGAGGTCATAGACCTCACTCTCTGTAGTGAAGGCGCTTATGAGTGGGTCAGAAAATGGCGGGTTCTGGAAGAACATTCTTTCTCCGACCACCGTTATATAGAAATGGTTTTAGACTTTATTGTAGAACAACCAATCATGAAACGCAATCCACGTAACACTGATTGGCAGTTACACAATGAAATATTAGACAGAGACCTCCCAGTACTGCCCTCACAAGCCCCCTCATCAGTAGAGGAGCTGGAGGATCTTGTTACTACATTTACATCGGCGCTCTCAAATGCTCTAGGACAGGCTTGTCCAGTGCCAAAACCACGCGGTAAACACAGGCCACATTGGTGGTCCTACGATTTGGACTCGCTCCGAATATCATGCCGGAAACAATTTAACAAGGCCAAGAGCTTCGGCTCTGAGCCTCATTGGCACGAATATAAAGCTAAACTAAGGGCCTACAAAAAAGCTCTGAGACAGGCGAAGAGAACCTCGTGGAGAAATTTCTGCACTGGCGTCGAAAAGGTCGACGACACAGCGAGACTTAGACGAGTCCTCTCGAAAAGTCAAACAACCATCAGCTATTTGCGAAAGCCTGACGGATCCTGGACCAGCACGGAAGAGGAAACCCTTGAGCTGCTCTTGAATACACATTTTCCGGGGAATCTGCATGATGCACCACTAGCACCTGCAACAAACCTGGCAGTAAATATACCCATCACTGAGGAAAGAGTAAGGTGGGCAGTTAAGAGCTTTGAACCGTATAAGGCTGCCGGGCCGGACGGGATTATCCCCGCGCAGCTTATAAACACGTTGGAGACATCAGCTAAATGGCTGGTATTTCTCTTCACAGCCTGCCTGGCTCTCAACCACATTCCGGGCTCCTGGAGAAGCGCCACGGTAGTGTTTATCCCTAAGGCTGGGAAGGCATCCCACTACGAGCCAAAAGACTACAGACCGATCAGTCTCTCGTCCTTTGTACTAAAAACCTTTGAGAGGATATTAAGCGACTACCTCTTAACGACTATTGATAGCAACCTTATCTCTAGCTATCAGCATGCATACACCAAGGGTAAATCAACAGAAACCGCTCTGCACAGCCTAGTGTCTGTCATTGAGAAATCGCTGTGTGAAAAGGACTACTGTCTCGTGGCCCTCCTAGACATTGAGGGGGCTTTCAACAATATAAGCCCGGAGGCTATCAACTCCGCTCTAACTAATCTGGGAGTAGATAGACCTCTAACTGGTTTAATTGACCAACTTTTAATGGGAAGGAAAATAGCTTCTTCACTTGGTACGGTTGAGTTATCACGCTATGTCACAAGGGGAACACCCCAGGGTGGTGTTCTTTCCCCGCTTTTATGGAACCTCACAGTCAACTCGTTGCTACGTGACACAAGCTGGGGGGGCGGGAAGATAGTGGCATACGCAGACGATTTAGCTATTGCATTCAGAGGCAAGTTCCCACAAACTCTGTGTGATCTGATGCAAGTAGCACTGCGAGAAGTTTCGACGTGGTCCTCTCGCTGCGGACTTAGTATCAACCCAGGGAAGGTGGAACTTGTCCTCTTCACCAACCGGTACAAAATACCGCCACTAAGCCTACCAGAACTAGATGGCACGCGCCTGGGCTTGTCGGATAAGGCCAAGTTTCTAGGCATAGTTCTGGACAGGAAATTGAATTGGAAGGAGAATGTTCTTCAGCGCCAGAAGAAAGCTTGCATCGCTCTTTACACCTGCAAAAGAGCCATTGGCAAAAAATGGGGGCTCAGCCCTAGAGTATGCAGTTGGATCTACACGGCCATCATTCGCCCAATCATGCTTTATGGAGTCGTCGTATGGTGGCCTGCGCTGAGCAAGGCAACATACCTGAATCTGTTGCGGAAAGTCCATAGATCCAATATGATCTGTATAAGCGGTGCGCTAAGGACAACGCCCAACGAAGCCCTCCAGGTCATTCTGGGCATTTTGCCACTTGATCTGGAAGGGTTTCGGTCAGCGGCGGCATCAGCTCTGCGCCTAAGAGAAACCTCCAGTTGGGCTGCGGGTACTATTGGACACTCCAGTATTCTGGAATCTTACAGCTTTCTCCCTCTAAGCACAGATCGTTGTGCGACTACTACAGTCGGGGATAGCTGTTTCAAAATAAACATTCCCAGCAGAGAAGACTGGGAGAGGACGGATTGGTGTCCCGAAACAAATGGTGGCACTTCCATATACACCGACGGCTCGAAGTTGGACGGCAGAGTTGGAGGAGGCGTTTATTCAAGGGATTTGGACCTTGAGCTCTCCTTCAGACTACCTGATCATTGTAGCGTCTTCCAGGCGGAAGTCTCGGCAATCCTGGACGCCGCGGCATGGTTAAGCAAACGTGTTATCGGAGAAGATATCGCTATTTTCAGCGATAGCCAAGCGGCCATCAAATCCCTTGGCTCATACACGTTCAACTCTGAACTGACGCTCAGCTGTCGTCGATCTCTTCAGGAGATGGCCCAACAGAACCGCGTAAACCTCATATGGGTCCCGGGACATAGGGACATTGAGGGAAACTGTAAGGCAGACGAGCTTGCCAGGCAGGGCACGACCAAGCAGGTTCTTCAGGATAAAGAGCGCTTAGGTATGCCGTTTGCCACATGCAAACTAATGCTGAAGGAGCACACACTCCGTCAAGCCAACGAAAGATGGCTGCAATCCCCAGGGTGTCGCATATCGAAACAAACCTGGCCAAAATGGGATCTTAAAAGGTCTAGACGCATTTATGCCCTAACTAGGAGGGAAATCTGCATATTGATAGGGGTATTAACCGGTCACTGCCTCATTGGTAGGCATGCAGAAAGGCTAGGTGTGCCCTACCGACGATGCTGCAGGAGTTGCAAAGATGATGAGGAGGAGGAAACAGTGGATCACCTCATCTGCAACTGTCCGGCGTTAAGCGGCGCGAGAACGCGCTTTTTGGGAGTTCCGTTCCTGGATAGCCTAAGCCAGATCGCGGAACTGGACATAAAGGACTTGATGGGCTTCATAAAGTCATCTAAGTGGTTCGAGGAGGAGTAACGGTGTCGGTTTAGGAGTGTCAGTCCCGGGATTCTGCTATGTGGAAAATCCCAACAACTCAGGGATTTTCCATATGGCTGGGTCCCGGGACTGACTTTCCTTGTGTTGGTGGTATCACAACGGGCCTTTCAAAACTGGCCTAAGTGTGCCTCTGCGGCAGCCACTTGAACCTAACCTAACCTATAATTCATAGATGCTTTTTCGTGATAGGGTAAATACAAATAGCCGCTGCTTTCTTAAGAATAAACATGAAAATAAAGTCAAATGATAAAATAAAGGGTAAGCCAGGAAAATTCTGGTTGAAATCATACTAGTCCAGGTTAAAAGCCTTTTTGACTAGTATATTCCATACTGGTCCTTTTTGGACCAGTTCATTTTTTGGAAATTATACTAGTCCAGGATGAACTAGTATGGAACTGGTATATTACAACTAGCATGAAACTGGTACTTCCTGACTAGTAAATAACTGGTATATATATATATGGAAAAAACACAGAACACCGGGCCCAACTAGTCAGTGTTTTGTCTTTGTTCCATATAAGCCCGGTGCACCAACTAGTTGTAAAGTAGTTTTCAACTAGTTGCTTTCGCTGCAGGGTAGCGACATAGGAGTGACATTGTCTGAAATGCAACAAATTCCACATCTGAACACTTTTTATGGGCTGAACTGTTCTAATTTGCTTGATCATGTCCTATGGAGAGATCAATTGCGAAAAAAAACTCGAGCTTTGAGGTGTTTGGATGTAGTTTTTGTCATGGGAAGATCTCCAAAAATGCCTGATACCACTTAAGAGTTGCGTTCTACGACACATGTGTAAATATTCGCCTTTTAAAAATAGTCAAAGTTGGACAAACCTGCTTAAACAATCGAAAGCACAGTAAGAATTATGAAAACTACCCAGATTTAAGGTGTCTGGTTAAAGTATTTGTCATAAGGCGAAGTCTAAAAGTACCTGGTACCACGTAAAGGTGGTCCTCTATGACACATTGAAAATATCTGCCCTTTAAAAGCAGCCAGAGGTAGACGAACCATCTCAAACATGTGAAATCGCAGTAAGAATTATGAAAATTCCTCAGTTTTGAGGTGTCTGACTGTAGTTTTCGACATGGGGCGAAGTATAAAAATACCCGATACTTCTTTAAGGGGGTCTTCTATGACACATGTGAAAAGATCTGCTCTTTAAAAGCAGCCGAAATTGGACGAACTCGCTTAAACCTTTGAAATCGCAGTAAGAATTATGAAAATTCCTCAGTTTTGAGGTGTCTGGCTGAAATTTTTGACATGGGGCAAAGTATAAAAAATACCCGATGCTTCTTTAAGGTGGTCTTCTATGACACATGTGTGAAGATATGCCCTTTACGAACAGCAAAAGTTGGACCAACTCGCTTAAACCTGTGAAATCGCAGTAATAATTATGAAAATTCCTCAGTTTTGAGGTGTCTGACTGTAGTTTTTGACATGAGGCGAAGTATAATAATAGCCGATCCTTCTTTAAGGGGGTCTTCTATGACACATGTGAAAAGATCTGCTCTTTAAAAGCAGCCGAAGTTGGACCAACCCGATTAAACATGTGAAAAAGCAGTAAGAACTATGAAAATTCCTCAGGCTTGAGATGTCTGGCTGAAGTTTTTTCCATGGGATGAAGTATAAAAATGCCTGATACTACTTGGAGATAGTGTTCCACGACACATGTGCAAAGATCTGCCTTTCAAAAACAGCCAAAGTTGGACAAATTCGCTTAAACATGTGAAAGTGCAGTCAGAATTATAAAAATTCCTCAGTTTTGAGGTGTCTGGCTGAAGTTTTTGCCATGGGGCGAAGTCTAGAAATGACTGAAACTACTTAAGGGTAGTGTCCTACGAAACACCTGAAAAGATTCGTCGTGTAGAAGTTGTAAAAGTGGGACAAACAAGAGAAAGCAAATTAATAGGAAAATAAAAGTTCCCGAACTTTGAGGTGTCTGGCTGAAGTTTTTGCCATGGGATGATGTCTGGAAATGCTTGATTCTACTTAAGGGTAGCATTTTACGACACATGTGTGAAGATCTGCTATTTAAAAGTAGTCAAAGCTTGTCAAATCCACTTAAACATGTGAAACGCAGTAAAAATTAGTGAATTTTCCCGAGTTTTGAAGTGTCTGGCTGAAGTTTTTGCCATGGGACGAGGTCTAAAAATTACTGAAACTACTTAAGGGTAGTGTCCTACGACACATGTGAAAAGATCTATCATTTAAAATTAGTAAAAGTGGGACAAACAAGAGAAAGCAAATTAATAGGAAAATAAAAGTTCTCGAACTTTCAGGTGTCTGGCTGAAGTTTTTTCCATGGGATGATGTCTAGAAATGCTTGATTCTACTTAAGGGTAGCAGTTACGACACATGTGTAAAGATCTGTTATTTAAAAGAGGCCAAAGTTGGTCAAATCCGCTTAAACATGTGAAAGCGCAGTAAAAATTAGTGAAATTTCCCGAGTTTTGAGGTGTCTGGCTGAAGTTTTTTCCATGGGACGAAGTCTAAAAGTTCCTGATACTACTTGAGGGTAGTGTTCTACAAGAAATGGGAAAATATTGGGTAGTTAAAAGCAGCCAAAGTGGCCCAAATGCGTGAAATTAATAAAACAGAATAAATTTCCATAGGAAAATCCGCGAACTGGGGGTGTCTGGCTGGAGCCTTGTCACTGGTACGGGTCTAACAACACTTGATACTGACGCGGGGTGGTAATCTACGTCAAATATGTGAAAATCATCCATTATAAAATAAGTGAAGTTAGGGTCATTTTTTGGCGACTTTGACCCCCGATTCCTGGGCCCTTGTCATAGGTACAGCTTTAAAATTTTCACATTCTTTCTAGATTCGGGGAGGACTATCGATCGGTATTGGTTTCATCCATTATAAAATAAGTGACGCTTTTAGGCTCTGGGATCTTGGTCTATTAGTACTGTTGAGGCTAAACACTCAAAGAAAAACGATTAGCAATTGGATATTCTGATTGCTGTTTTATTCCTTAACAAATTATAAATTGTATGTTCAAGGCGCGAATTATTTTGCAACTAAAAAACTAAGCCAGCCTGTCAAAACTGGTTTTTATGTATGTATGTATATCCAACAATTGTATTGTCGCTAAAATGTGCTATACTGTAAGTACATGATATTTGTATAAGAGAGAACATTACTGCAATTCTTAAGGGTCGAATACATAAAGCTTTGTTAACCTCGCCTGACATTTGCTACCTCAAAACTTTGCGTCCAACTTCAGAGGTATGCTACAATGAACGCCTTGACGCTTCTCTTTTATACATTTGTTTTCGTTATTTTTTTCTTTGCATTCGTAGTGTTTTAGTTAATTTATTAATTTAATAAAGAAAAAATGAATTAATTATTATTTTCTCCAACATTTTATTCTTTAATTGAAGCAAAGTCATCAACATCTGATTGTCAAAGCAAGCAAAGCAAGCAAAATTTGAGAGTTTGCCAAATTTCAACCTCGCTTCAACTTTGAGGTCTCCAATTTGCCATGCTTGGTTTAAATACGTATACTGAACTTTTCTGTCAAAGTCAAAGTTTGAGGTAAAGCCAAAATAAAGTTTTATGTAACTGACCCATTAATGGTTCGATTATGTACATATGTATGTATATAAGATTGTGTATGGACAGCTAATGCGAACTATGATGTGTGGACACGGTAAAATGGCATGATTTATCGGTACCGTAATATCAGCTGATGATATGACCATACGTGGTGAGTGACCAGATTACTTTTAAACACAAGTATTTTGTACTTATTAATGCGCATGACAAATCAGTTTACATATTGTACTTTGAGTGAGTCATAGTCAGAGGTTCTTTCGTGTTTATAATCGTTAAAAAAAAATAAACAAAAATATGAGTTCGTGCAGAAAAGGTTTATCTGACAGGGAAATAGTGGACATATTAGATAAAATAGATGCGCATTTATCTGATTTCGAGGAAGAAGATTCAGATCAAGATGACAATGGCGACATAGCGAAACCCATTAATGACAATCCAATCTTCGATGAAACAGTCAATCCTGTAGATGCTATCATGATAGATTCTATAACACGACGAAATATTAACGAAGATAATGCCAATGAAGAAATAATTGACCCAGAGGATGATATTATGATAGACTCCATTATTCGACGAAATATTAATAAAGAAAATGCGAATGATTCCAGCTTTTCCGAATTCCAAGAAGAGATTTTCGAAGCTATTGAATCTGAGGGCGAGGACGAAAGTTCATACAGCACTGAGTTTTTTGTTACAGCAAAAAAATACTTCAAAGTGATAACTCAAGCACATCCTTCCAATATTTTCAACAGTTTTTCACTTCTGAGTTATTTGATAAAGCAACTTTTTATAGAAATTTGTACGCAGCACAGCGATCCATTCCAAGCTATAAAACTGCCACTAAGGAAGAAATACAAGTATTAGTAGGTATGCAGTTACGGAGAATTTCAATGTTTTGGGATCCCACGCTGGGTGTGACTCTTTTTAAAGACTCAATGACAATGAGGCGATTTACACAGCTCCGTGTACTGTTGCATTTCACTGACAATTTGAAAATACCCAAAGAATGCAATGACAAATTTGTGAAAGTACGTCCATTAATCGATGCGATTAGGAAAAGATGTTTGATGGAACCCGTTGAGCAAGATGTTTGCATTGACGAACAGATAATACCTTTTAAAGGGGAACTTGCGTGTAAAGTTTATCACAAAGGAAAGCCAAACCCTTGGGGTATAAAAAATTACGTTCGCTGTGGAAAATCGGGATTTCCTTATGACTTTGAGCTTTACCAAGGAAAACAAACACAGCTTGATCCACGCAACTTGAAAAGTTATGGATTCACGTCTGCAATAGTTTTGCATTTGTGCAAAAGATTAGTCAACAGTGGACATAATCTTTATTTTGATAACTTTTTCAATTCCTTCAACCTGCTTGAAATTCTTACACAGTTAAAGATCAATGCAACTGGTACAGCGCGTATAAATAGATTTGGTAAACCTTCGCTGATATCAAATAAAGAACTGCAAAAAGGTGGACGGGGTGCATCTGACTGTTTAGTGAGCAGCGATCCTAAAATATGTATTATAAAGTGGCAAGATAGCAGAGCAATGCATATTGCATCGAATTTTGTAGGAATTGGAGAAGAAGACATTACTAACAGATATTGCAAACAATCAAAGAAAATGTTAGAAGTAAAAAGACCCGAAGTAGTACGAAGATATAACTCCTCGATGGGTGGAGTTGACTTGTTGGATCAACTTATAAGCTATAATAGAATATTCCTCAAATCAACTAAGTGGACACTTCGACTTGTCTCTCATTTCATTGATTTTGCGTTGGTATCTGCTTGGTTGTTGTATCGGAAAGACTGCGTTGCTCGGAATGGACTTGCTCCACTTCCGAATGGCAGTTGCAAATCCCCTTGTGCTTTACTACAAAACTAACGAAATACGGAAACGAGGAACACCACGGAACACTACCGAATCAGACACAGAGCCATCAACTAGCAAAAGAAAGCCCGGCAACAACAACAACAACATGAAGCCCGGCCACCCCAGGAGATTATTTTGGACAAAGTGGAACATCTTCCAGCGCATGACGGCCTATCGAGTCCAACGAGATGTAAAAATCCTGGATGTACAGAACGCACTTTCTTTATTTGTGTTAAATGTCAAGTATACTTATGCATTTCACGAGAAAAGACATGTTTTCAGAAGTTCCACAATTATTCAACCAGTTAAAATTTTTTATCGCTCTTCAAACATTTTATTCAACTGAACTAATAATTTATTTTTGTAACTTTTGTTATTCTTTTTCCCTTACTTTTGTTAATTGTTTAATGAAATTTTAATAAACATATACCTATTTAGTTTATGAAATTTTTATATGAATTTGCATATTAAAAATTATAATAGTAATAATGTGTAATTATTTAACACATATGTATATCCATATGACTTATAAAATTTATTTAAAACACTGAATTGCAATGTAAAATAAGTTAGTTTTTATAATAAAAAAAAAAAAGTATAAAAAAACTTGAAATTTTTACTCCTTTCACAACATTTGGTCAATATATTGACCAAATTTTGAAGAGCTCTACAGCCTTTCTTAAATCTTTTCTACAATTTTTTTTTGGTTGTTTTCGACTATTTAGATGGGACTCTATAAACTTAAATGTAAACAAAATATTTTTTTTTAGTAACTTGAAAGTTAGTAGGAAAGGGCTAGGGCTAAATCGACTGGTATGCTTGGGAATAAAGAAACAACGTCGAACGAAACCAGACTCTCGTCGTCATACACATAAGTATTGTGTATCCTATTTTTGAACTCAGCTGCATCTTTGATGTTGTAGTTGGATGAAAGGGTCAGATTTTTCAGAATTTGTATGACATATTTACACAGATTATAGGACGGAGAATTCACGGACGAACAGATGGGTCTAAGTGGAGTTCCTGTTTTATGGATCTTAGGCAGGCCATAAATTGGGGGGGGGGGGGGGGGGGAGAAGATGTTTTGCAATTAAGACGGACTTTTTCTTTTAAATCAATGACTTTGTTTTTGTATAATTTTTCCACTATTTCATTGTTTTTCACTTGAAGCTGATTGGTGGGGTCGCGTTTTAGCACTTTGTACATGGAAATGTCGTTAACTATTTTTTGCATCTTTATGTCATACTCAGTTTTGTCCATTAACACCGTGACATTTCCCTTATCAGCATTGAGAACTAAGATCTGTTTATTATTTTTCAAAAATTGTTTTGTGGCGCGCAGTGTATCTAAAGTGAATTTATCCCTGCCGGAAATTTTTGTTTTGTTAATGTGGTTCTGCAGAAGTGCCGTCAAGTTATTCCTTTCGACTTCTTGTTTCTCTTTTTCTTTAATAGTTTGAATATGGTTTTCCCCATCTGCTATCAATTTAAATAACGGAAATTCTTTAACATCCGTGGGCAAAGCATGTTTAGGACCAAGGGAAAGAAGCCACATAATATTTGTCGGTATTCCTATATCCGTAGTGTTACAAATATATTCGGGTATCACCCTAATGTTAAAACTTTGGTGTTGTTTCTGTTTAAGATGTTCATACTTGTTTACTTGTGAATTTTTCGTTTTCTCCTTTAGATTATTAGTCAACAGCTCTTCGCTTTCGAAGAATGCCGTGGCATCGTATGTTGTAAGGGATTTTGTTATTAGTGTTTTTAACTTATTTACCTCTTTTCCTTTTCGCCGTAGAATTTCGTGCTTTATTGTTATTAGAATATTCAAAAGTTTATACCCGATCCTCTCTATGTATGTACTCACGGTGTTCGACAGTTTTGTTGGTATTTTGTGACTATTGATGTTGTTGTTAATGGTTTTTGTATAGTGCGTTGGTATTGTTTGATGTTTCTTTGGGTTTTGTTGTTGTAACCATTTTTGATGATTCTGTAAACGTTTGTGGTGCCGTTTACTTCTCGGTTTGCTCTCCGTTTAGACATAGTTAATTTGTTTATTGGCCGTTAGTAAATATATAAAAATTGTTTCACTATTTTTGAGCTCTAGGCCTATTTTAAATAAAACAACTCGATTTTGTTGTTGGTATTTATTCAATATTTCGATCTCAATCTGAGATCATCATCAGGACTGTAATCAAACAATAAAAACAAACACATTATATTTAACATAAAAACATAAACATATATCATTTTGGTAAACAGTGTGTTATCGCGACTTACATCTATGGTAAACAAAAATTGACAGACATTTACAACAATAATATAACAAGTGGCGAAAATTATGATGTAGGTATATGTATATAAAAGTACTGGAGCAGTGTATAGTTGTTGTGCTATGACGAAGAGAATTTCATGTATGGTTGTTGTAATATGATGCAGAGAACTGCATGAGTAGTTGTTACACTGGGATCCAGAGAGCTGCATGTGGATTTATAAAAATATGTATCATGGGTGTTTGTTACGATTTAAAATCAAATTGCGGTAGGCGTAAGCACAGTGGTCAGTATCAGCCTTAAAATTCATCCTTTTATCATTAGGGGTATCCACTATATGGAGCATTTCCAAAGTAAAACGTTTATAATAATTTTTCACCTGTTCTAATATTTTGACATTTTCTTAATCCGGATAATGTCCAGTATCCTTACAATGAGATGATAGAGCCGTTTTGTTGTCCGAAAAATTGTTCCTTAATTTTATATTAGATTTATGATTAACATTAGACTGGTACAAAAAACCAACTGCTTCCGGTAGATTGATTAATTACAACTCACAGCATGATAAAAAAATAATTGTCAACACAGCCAATAATTTCGTGAGAAGAGTTCTCTCCATTAGTGATAGCATTTACCATAATAAAAATATTAAACTTATAAAAGATACCCTCGAAAAGAACGTTTTCCTATAAAATTAGAAAACAAACTCATATACGATTATTATTCACGTCTTGGTAAAGACAATAAGAGGACAAATCAAAATGCCAAAACCTACAAATCGGTAACATATGTCCCTGGGCTTTCGGAAAGGATCAAACATTCAAAAATATACGATAAAGAGAGAATTCAACTAGCATTTACCTACAGTAATTCCTTGAGAAAAGTTTTCAGCAAATTAAAAGACCCAAAACCAAAACCAGATAAATCGGATGTTGTTTATAGGATTCCTTGTAATGGCGACGGGTCCCACGTATGCGAGAAAGTATATGTGGGTACTACAAAATCTAAACTTAAGACAAGGACATCCGCTCATAAATCTAATATAAAATTTATATGTATAAGCTGGAATTATTGGTGATGTTTGTCGTAACGCTGTAGTCGTATCCCTAACGCAACCCTATGCGATACATTTTTATCGATTATTGGTGCGGTAACCGTAAACAGCTGATTGACTGCAAAACTCAGCTATGAACACAATCTTAATTAATATTTTCTTAAAAAATGTAAAATGATAACTCACCAAATAGCAAAAACCAATAAATTCGAAAAATTTATGCAAAACAAATAAATTAAATGAACAAAGAAGGTAATCAGCTGTTTATCGTTACCGCGGAAAACCAAAAACCAATTGGTTGGCTACGATCCGGTTACGACCTTAGCGTCACGATATGGCACCAATTATCGATTGCATTAAATCCCATAAGGTTGGTCGAATCAGCTGATTGGATACGACTACAGCGTTACGACAAACATCACCAATAATTCCAGCTTTATCTTTAAATGTACATTCTCTGCTCAAAAGGCTCAAAAATAGTGAAACAATTTATATATATTTACTAACGGCCAATAAACAAATTAACTATAAAATAAATAAAAATAAAACAAAATGAAATAAATAAAAGTATAAAATAAAGGAAATAATGGGAAAGGAAAGGAATGGATAAAAGGAAAATAAAGGTAAATTAAGGTAAGCAACGGAAAATATGAGAGAAATAGAAAAGGCAAGTAAAGGTAGGGAAAGAAAAGGAATGGAAAGGAAAAAAGGAAGGGAAAGAAAGGGAATGTAATGTAAGCAAAGGAGTGGAAAAGAGAATCAAATAGAGAAAGACAAAGAAAGGGAAGAAAAGAAAAAGAAAGGAAAGAAAAGGTAAGGAGGAGGAAGGTATGGAAAATAAATGAAAATAAAAAGAAAGAAAAATAAAGGAAATGAAAATCGAAAAAAATAGGTAAAGGAAATGTATTGAAAAGAAAGAAAACTAAAGGAGTTACGAAAAGAAAAGAAAGAAAGTAAGGAAACGAAGGAAAGGAAAGGTAAAGAAAGGAAAGGTAAGCAAAGGAAAGGTAAGGAAACGAGATGACAGGAAAAGAAATCTAAGTAAAAAAGGAAATTAAAAGAAAATAAAGGTAAGAAAAAAAATAAAAGAAAAGAAATGAAATGAAAAGAAAACTAATAAAATAAAAGGAAAGGAAACTGAGGGAAACGAAACGAAACTTCGATATATTTCGATAAATTTATCGATAACTGAGTTATCGGTCAAAATGTGGTTGCCTAAAAACCTTAAAATTTCCCTACAATATGGGTATCAAACGAAAGGAGAAGGCCCCAGGTTTCATTTGGACATAAATATATTTCGATAACTGAGTTATCGGTCAAAATGTGGTTGCCGGAAAACCTTAAAATTTCCCTACAATATGGGTATCAAACGAAAGGTGAATGCCCCACGTCTCATTTGGACATGGACATATTTCGAAAAATTTATCGATAACTGAGTTATCGGTCAAAATATGATTGCCCAAAAACCTAAAAAATTCCCTACAATATGGGTATGAAACGAAAGGTGAAGGCCCCAGGTTTCATTTGGACATCGAGATATTTGGATAAATTTATCGATAACTGAGTTATCGGTCAAAATGTGGTTGCCCGAAAAATTTAAAATTTCCCTACAATATGGGTATCAAACGAAAGGGGAGATTATTTTGGACAAAGTGGAACATCTTCCAGCGCATGACGGCCTATCGAGTCCAACGAGATGTAAAAATCCTGGATGTACAGAACCCACTTTCTTTATTTGTGTTAAATGTCAAGTATACTTATGCATTTCACGAGAAAAGACATGTTTTCAGAAGTTCCACAATTATTCAACCAGTTAAAATTTTTTATCGCTCTTCAAACATTTTATTCAACTGAACTAATAATTTATTTTTGTAACTTTTGTTATTCTTTTTCCCTTACTTTTGTTAATTGTTTAATGAAATTTTAATAAACATATACCTATTTAGTTTATGAAATTTTTATATGAATTTGCATATTAAAAATTATAATAGTAATAATGTGTAATTATTTAACACATATGTATATCCATATGACTTATAAAATTTATTTAAAACACTGAATTGCAATGTAAAATAAGTTAGTTTTTATAATAAAAAAAAAAAGTATAAAACAACTTGAAATTTTTACTCCTTTCACAACATTTGGTCAATATATTGACCAAATTTTGAAGAGCTCTACAGCCTTTCTTAAATCTTTTCTACAATTTTTTTTTGGTTGTTTTCGACTATTTAGATGGGACTCTATAAACTTAAATGTAAACAAAATTTTTTTTTTTAGTAACTTGAAAGTTAGTAGGAAAGGGCTAGGGCTAAATCGACTGGTATGCTTGGGAATAAAGAAACAACGTCGAACGAAACCAGACTCTCGTCGTCATACACATAAGTATTGTGTATCCTATTTTTGAACTCAGCTGCATCTTTGATGTTGTAGTTGAATGAAAGGGTCAGATTTTTCAGAATTTGTATGACATATTTACACAGATTATAGGACGGAGAATTCACGGACGAACAGATGGGTCTAAGTGGAGTTCCTGTTTTATGGATCTTAGGCAGGCCATAAATTGGGGGGGGGGGGGATAAGATGTTTTGCAATTAAGACGGACTTTTTCTTTTAAATCAATGACTTTCATTGTTTTTCACTTGAAGCTGATTGGTGGGGTCGCGTTTTAGCACTTTGTACATGGAAATGTCGTTAACTATTTTTTGCATCTTTATGTCATACTCAGTTTTGTCCATTAACACCGTGACATTTCCCTTATCAGCATTGAGAACTAAAAAAAAAAAAACTAAGATCTGTTTATTATTTTTCAAAAATTGTTTTGTGGCGCGCAGTGTATCTAAAGTGAATTTATCCCTGCCGGAAATTTTTGTTTTGTTAATGTGGTTCTGCAGAAGTGCCCCCATCTGCTATCAATTTAAATAACGGAAATTCTTTAACATCCGTGGGCAAAGCATGTTTAGGACCAAGGGAAAGAAGCCACATAATATTTGTCGGTATTCCTATATCCGTAGTGTTACAAATATATTCGGGTATCACCCTAATGTTACAACTTTGGTGTTGTTTCTGTTTAAGATGTTCATACTTGTTTACTTGTGTATTTTTCGTTTTCTCCTTTAGATTATTAGTCAACAGCTCTTCGCTTTCGAAGAATGCCGTGGCATCGTATGTTGTAAGGGATTTTGTTATTAGTGTTTTTAACTTATTAACCTCTTTTCCTTTTCGCCGTAGAATTTCGTGTTTTATTGTTATTAGAATATTCAAAAGTTTATACCCGATCCTCTCTATGTATGTACTCACGGTGTTCGACAGTTTTGTTGGTATTTTGTGACTATTGATTTTGTCATTAATGGTGTAAAGTATGGTTTTTGTAGCATTTGTTATGAAACTCGGTGTATTTCTATTCCGCCTACATCTCTCCGAGAACGTCGTTGATTCTGACAGTCGTGCGATTTGATGTATAGTGCGTTGGTATTGTTTGAAGTTTCTTTGGGTTTTGTTGTTGTAACCATTTAATTTGTTTATTGGCCGTTAGTAAATATATAAAAATTGTTTCACTATTTTTGAGCTCTAGGCCTATTTTAAATAAAACAACTCGATTTTGTTGTTGGTATTTATTCAATATTTCGATCTCAATCTGAGATCATCATCAGGACTGTAATCAAACAATTAAAACAAACATATTATATTTAACATAAAAACATAAACATATATCATTTTGGTAAACAGTGTGTTATCACGACTTACATACATCTTTCGCTGCGATGTCAAGACTAAAAATTGTTAAGAAAAGTGATTATTAAAAACAACGAAAGTTCTAAACAGAGAATGTACATTGAAGCGTTCAGCAGAATCAATCCGTGACGTACGTCACGTACGTCGAAATAACTGACAGCAAAGTAGACTGCGGATGTTTGTATGCGTAACGCCAGATAAGACGGATACGTCAAAGTAGAAATTGCTCTAAAATTGACGTACGTGACGCAGCTGACGTATTGGCGGACTGATTCTGCCGAAAGCTTTAAAGATAAACATATAAAATCCCGTAATGGTAAACAAAAATTGACAGACATTTACAACAATAATATAACAAGTGGCGAAAATTATGATGTAGGTATATGTATATAAAAGTACTGGAGCAGTGTATAGTTGTTGTGCTATGACGAAGAGAATTTCATGTATGGTTGTTGTAATATGATGTAGAGAACTGCATGAGTAGTTGTTACACTGGGATCCAGAGAGCTGCATGTGGATTTATAAAAATATGTATCATGGGTGTTTGTTACGATTTAAAATCAAATTGCGGTAGGCGTAAGCACAGTGGTCAGTATCAGCCTTAAAATTCATCCTTTTATCATTAGGGGTATCCACTATATGGAGCATTTCCAAAGTAAAACGTTTATAATAATTTTTCACCTGTTCTAATATTTTGACATTTTCTTAATCCGGATAATGTCCAGTATCCTTACAATGAGATGATAGAGCCGTTTTGTTGTCCGAAAAATTGTTCCTTAATTTTATATTAGATTTATGATTAACATTAGACTGGTACAAAAAACCAACTGCTTCCGGTAGATTGATTAATTACAACTCACAGCATGATAAAAAAATAATTGTCAACACAGCCAATAATTTCGTGAGAAGAGTTCTCTCCATTAGTGATAGCATTTACCATAATAAAAATATTAAACTTATAAAAGATACCCTCGAAAAGAACGTTTTCCTATAAAATTAGTAAACAAACTCATATACGATTATTATTCACGTCTTGGTAAAGACAATAAGAGGACAAATCAAAATGCCAAAACCTACAAATCGGTAACATATGTCCCTGGGCTTTCGGAAAGGATCAAACATTCAAAAATATACGATAAAGAGAGAATTCAACTAGCATTTACCTACAGTAATTCCTTGAGAAAAGTTTTTAGCAAATTAAAAGACCCAAAACCAAAACCAGATAAATCGGATGTTGTTTATAGGATTCCTTGTACGGCGACGGGTCCCACGTATGCGAGAAAGTATATGTGGGTACTACAAAATCTAAACTTAAGACAAGGACATCCGCTCATAAATCTAATATAAAATTTATATGTATAAGCTGGAATTATTGGTGATGTTTGTCGTAACGCTGTAGTCGTATCCCTAACGCAACCCTATGCGATACATTTTTATCGATTATTGGTGCGGTAACCGTAAACAGCTGATTGACTGCAAAACTCAGCTATGAACACAATCTTAATTAATATTTTCTTAAAAAATGTAAAATGATAACTCACCAAATAGCAAAAACCAATAAATTCGAAAAATTAATGCAAAACAAATAAATTAAATGAACAAAGAAGGTAATCAGCTGTTTATCGTTACCGCGGAAAACCAAAAACCAATTGGTTGGCTACGATCCGGTTACGACCTTAGCGTTACGATATGGCACCAATAATCGATTGCATTAAATCCCATAAGGTTGGTCGAATCAGCTGATTGGATACGACTACAGCGTTACGACAAACATCACCAATAATTCCAGCTTTATCTTTAAATGTACATTCTCTGCTCAAAAAGCTCAAAAATAGTGAAACAATTTATATATATTTACTAACGGCCAATAAACAAATTAACTATAAAATAAATAAAAATAAAACAAAATGAAATAAATAAAAGTATAAAATAAAGGAAATAATTGGAAAGGAAAGGAATGGATAAAAGGAAAATAAAGGTAAATTAAGGTAAGCAACGGAAAATATGAGAGAAATAGAAAAGGCAAGTAAAGGTAGGGAAAGAAAAGGAATGGAAAGGAAAAAAGGAAGGGAAAGAAAGGGAATGTAATGTAAGCAAATGAGTGGAAAAGAGAATCAAATAGAGAAAGACAAAGAAAGGGAAGAAAAGAAAAAGAAAGGAAAGAAAAGGTAAGGAGGAGGAAGGTATGGAAAATAAATGAAAATAAAAAGAAAGAAAAATAAAGGAAATGAAAATCGAAAAAAAATAGGTAAAGGAAATGTATGGAAAAGAAAGAAAACTAAAGGAGTTACGAAAAGAAAAGAAAGAAAGTAAGGAAACGAAGGAAAGGAAAGGTAAAGAAAGGAAAGGTAAGCAAAGGAAAGGTAAGGAAACGAAATGACAGGAAAAGAAATCTAAGTAAAAAAGGAAATTAAAAGAAAATAAAGGTAAGAAAAAAAAATAAAAGAAAAGAAATGAAATGAAAAGAAAACTAATAAAATAAAAGGAAAGGAAACTGAGGGAAACGAAACGAAACTTTGATATATTTCGATAAATTTATCGATAACTGAGTTATCGGTCAAAATGTGGTTGCCTAAAAACCTTAAAATTTCCCTACAATATGGGTTTCAAACGAAAGGAGAAGGCCCCACGTCTCATTTGGACATGGACATATTTCGAAAAATTTATCGATAACTGAGTTATCGGTCAAAATATGATTGCCCAAAAACCTAAAAAATTCCCTACAATATGGGTATGAAACGAAAGGTGAAGGCCCCAGGTTTCATTTGGACATCGAGATATTTGGATAAATTTATCGATAACTGAGTTATCGGTCAAAATGTGGTTGCCCGAAAACCTAAAAAATTCCCTACAATATGGGTATCAAACGAAAGGTGAAGGCCCCACGTCTCATTTGGACATGGACATATTTCGAAAAATTTATCGATAACTGAGTTATCGGTCAAAATATGATTGCCCAAAAACCTAAAAAATTCCCTACAATATGGGTATGAAACGAAAGGTGAAGGCCCCAGGTTTCATTTGGACATCGAGATATTTGGATAAATTTATCGATAACTGAGTTATCGGTCAAAATGTGGTTGCCCGAAAAATTTAAAATTTCCCTACAATATGGGTATCAAACGAAAGGGGAGATTATTTTGGACAAAGTGGAACATCTTCCAGCGCATGACGGCCTATCGAGTCCAACGAGATGTAAAAATCCTGGATGTACAGAACGCACTTTCTTTATTTGTGTTAAATGTCAAGTATACTTATGCATTTCACGAGAAAAGACATGTTTTCAGAAGTTCCACAATTATTCAACCAGTTAAAATTTTTTATCGCTCTTCAAACATTTTATTCAACTGAACTAATAATTTATTTTTGTAACTTTTGTTATTCTTTTTCCCTTACTTTTGTTAATTGTTTAATGAAATTTTAATAAACATATACATATTTAGTTTATGAAATTTTTATATGAATTTGCATATTAAAAATTATAATAGTAATAATGTGTAATTATTTAACACATATGTATATCCATATGACTTATAAAATTTATTTAAAACACTGAATTGCAATGTAAAATAAGTTAGTTTTTATAATAAAAAAAAAAAAAAGTATAAAAAAACTTGAAATTTTTACGCCTTTCACAACATTTGGTCAATATATTGACCAAATTTTGAAGAGCTCTACAGCCTTTCTTAAATCTTTTCTACAATTTTTTTTTGGTTGTTTTCGACTATTTAGATGGGACTCTATAAACTTAAATGTAAACAAAATTTTTTTTTTTAGTAACTTGAAAGTTAGTAGGAAAGGGCTAGGGCTAAATCGACTGGTATGCTTGGGAATAAAGAAACAACGTCGAACGAAACCAGACTCTCGTCGTCATACACATAAGTATTGTGTATCCTATTTTTGAACTCAGCTGCATCTTTGATGTTGTAGTTGGATGAAAGGGTCAGATTTTTCAGAATTTGTATGACATATTTACACAGATTATAGGACGGAGAATTCACGGACGAACAGATGGGTCTAAGTGGAGTTCCTGTTTTATGCATCTTAGGCAGGCCATAAATTGGGGGGGGGGGGGGGGGGGATAAGATGTTTTGCAATTAAGACGGACTTTTTCTTTTAAATCAATGACTTTGTTTTTGTATAATTTTTCCACTATTTCATTGTTTTTCACTTGAAGCTGATTGGTGGGGTCGCGTTTTAGCACTTTGTACATGGAAATGTCGTTAACTATTTTTAGCATCTTTATGTCATACTCAGTTTTGTCCATTATCACCGTGACATTTCCCTTATCAGCATTGAGAACTAAGATCTGTTTATTATTTTTCAAAAATTGTTTTGTGGCGCGCAGTGTATCTAAAGTGAATTTATCCCTGCCGGAAATTTTTGTTTTGTTAATGTGGTTCTGCAGAAGTGCCGTCAAGTTGTTCCTTTCGACTTCTTGTTTCTCTTTTTCTTTAATAGTTTGAATATGGTTTTCCCCATCTGCTATCAATTTAAATAACGGAAATTCTTTAACATCCGTGGGCAAAGCATGTTTAGGACCAAGGGAAAGAAGCCACATAATATTTGTCGGTATTCCTATATCCGTAGTGTTACAAATATATTCGGGTATCACCCTAATGTTAAAACTTTGGTGTTGTTTCTGTTTAAGATGTTCATACTTGTCTACTTGTGTATTTTTCGTTTTCTCCTTTTAGAGCGAGATCCCAGAGCCTAAAAGCGTCACTTATTTTATAATGGATGAAACCAATACCGATCGATAGTCCTCCCCGAATCTAGAAAGAATGTGAAAATTTTAAAGCTGTACCTGTGACAAAGGCCTAGGAATCGGGGGTCAAAGTCGCCAAAAAATGACCCTAACTTCACTTATTTTATAATGGATGATTTTCACATATTAGACGTAGATCATCACCCCGCGTCAGTATCAAGTGTTGTTAGACCCGTACCAGTGACAAGGCTCCAGCCAGACACCCCCAGTTCGCGGATTTTCCTATAGAAATTTTTTCTGTTTTACCAATTTGACGCATTTGGGCCACTTTGGCTGCTTTTAACTACCCAATATTTTCCCATTTTTTGTAGAACACTACCCTCAAGTAGTATCAGGAATTTTTAGACTTCGTCCCATGGCAAAAACTTCAGCCAGACACCTCAAAACTCGGGAAATTTCACTAATTTTTACTGCGCTTTCACATGTTTAGGCGGATTTGACCAACTTTGGCCTCTTTTAAATAACAGATCTTTACACATGTGTCGTAAAATGCTACCCTTAAGTAGAATGAAGCATTTCCAGACATGATCCCATGGAAAAAACTTCAGCCAGACACCTGAAAGTTCGATAACTTTTATTTTCCTATTAATTTGCTTTCTCTTGTTTGTCCCATTTTTACTAATTTTAAATGATAGATCTTTTCACATGTGTCGTAGGACACTACCCTTAAGTAGTTTCAGTAATTTTTAGACCTCGTCCCATGGCAAAAACTTCAGCCAGACACTTCAAAACTCGGGAAATTTCATTCATTTTTACTGCGCTTTCACATGTTTAAGTGGATTTGACAAACTTTGACTACCTTTAAATAGCAGATCTTCACACATGTGTCGTAAAATGCTACCCTTAAGTAGAATCAAGCATTTCCAGACATCATCCCATGGCAAAAACTTCAGCCAGACACCTCAAAGTTCGGGAACTTTTATTTTCCTATTAATTTGCTTTCTCTTGTTTGTCCCACTTTTACAATTTCTAAACGACGGATCTTTTCAGGTGTTTCGTAGGACTCTACCCTTAAGTAGTTTCAGTAATTTCTAGACTTCGCCCCATGGCAAAAACTTCAGCCAGACACCTCAAAGCTCGGGATTTTCACTAATTTTTACAGAGATTTCACTTTTTTCAGCAGGTTTCTCCAACTTTGTCCACGTTTAAACGGCGGATCTTTACACATGTGTCGTATAACACTACCTTTAAACGGTATCATGCATTTCCGGACTTCATTCCATGAAAAAAACTTGAGCCAAACAACCCAAAGCACGGGAACTTTTCATCATTTTTACTGTGCTTTCACATGGTCAAATGGGTTTACCCAACTTTGGCTGCTTTTAAATGGCGGATCGCTACAAATGTATCGTATAACACTACTATTAACTAATATTAGGCATTTTTAGACTTCGCCCCATGACAAAAACTTCAGCCAGACACCTCAAAGCTGAGGAAATTTCATAATTCTTGCTGCGAATTCACATGTTTAACTGCGTTGCTCTAACTTTGACTGCTTTTAAAGGACAGATAATTTCACATGTGTCATAGAAGACCACCCTTAAGTGGTATCACGTACTTTTTGACTTCGCCCCATGTCAAAAACTTCAGCCAGACACCTCAAAACTGAGGAATTTTTATAATTCTTACTGCACTTTCACATGTTTAAGCGAGTTTGTCCAACTTTGGCTGTTTTTGAAAGGCAGATCTTTGCACATGTGTCGTGGAACACTATCTCCAAGTAGTATCAGGCATTTTTATTCTTCATCCCATGGAAAAAACTCAGCCAGACACCTCAAGGCTGAGGAATTTTCATAGTTCTTACTGCTTTTTCACATGTTTAATCGGGTTGGTCCAACTTCGGCTGCTTTTAAAGAGCAGATCTTTTCACATGTGTCATAGAAGACCCCCTCAAAGAAGGATCGGCTATTTTTATACTTCGCCCCATGTCAAAAACTACAGTCACACACCTCAAAACTGAGGAATTTTCATAATTCTTACTGCGATTTCACAGGTTTAAGCGAGTAGGTCCAACTGTTGCTGTTCGTAAAGGGCATATCTTCACACATGTGTCATAGAAGACCACCCTAAAGAAGTATCGGGTATTTTTATACTTCGCCCATGTCAAAAACTACAGCCAGACACCTCAAAACTGAGAAATTTTTATAATTCTTACTGCGTTTTCACATGTTTGAGATGGTTCGTCTACCTCTAGCTGCTTTTAAAGGGCAGATATTTTCAATGTGTCATAGAGGACCACCCTTACGTGGTACCAGGTACTTTTAGACTTCGCCTTATGACAAATACTTTAACCAGACACCTTAAATCTGGGTAGTTTTCATAATTCTTACTGTGCTTTCGATTGTTTAAGCAGGTTTGTCCAACTTTGACTATTTTTAAAAGGCGAATATTTACACATGTGTCGTAGAACGCAACTCTTAAGTGGTATCAGGCATTTTTGGAGATCTTCCCATGACAAAAACTACATCCAAACACCTCAAAGCTCGAGTTTTTTTTCGCAATTGATCTCTCCATAGGACATGATCAAGCAAATTAGAACAGTTCAGCCCATACAAAGTGTTCAGATGTGGAATTTGTTGCATTTCAGACAATGTCACTCTTATGTCGCTACCCTGCAGCGAAAGCAACTAGTTGAAAACTACTTTACAACTAGTTGGTGCACCGAGCTTATATGGAACAAAGACAGAACACTGACTAGTTGGACCCGGTGTTCTGTCTTTTTTCCATATAAGCAACTGGTATTTTTTACGTGTTGATGTCCTACAAGATGTCAATTGTCAGATTTCGACCAGAATATACCAGTTATTTACTAGTCAGGAAATACCAGTTTCATGCTAGTTGTAAGATACCAGTTCCATACTAGTTCATCCTGGACTAGTATAATTTCCATAAAATGAACTAGTCCAAAAAGGACCAGTATGGAATATACTAGTCAAAAAGGCTTTTAACCTGGACTAGTATGATTTCAACCAGAATTTTCCTGGCTTACCCTTTATTTTATCATTTGACTTTATTTTCATGTTTATTCTTAAGAAAGCAGCGGCTATTTGTATTTACCCAATCACGAAAAAGCATCTATGAATTATAAGAGAAAACGAAACGAATGAATTTTGTTTTTTTCAACTGGTATAATTTCATCCAGAAAAATCTAGTTGTATACTAGTATGGAATGGATATTTCCTGACTAGTATGGGTTCAGCCGGAAAATTCTATTTGTATACTGGTATGAAATGGATATTTCCTGACTAGTATGAGTTCTGCCAGAAAATTATAGTTGTATACTAGTATTTTTCTGATTAGTTTGAGGTTTCGCTGCAGGGAACTCGCTTAAACCTGTGAAATCGCAGTAAGAATTATGAAAATTTCTCAGTTTTGAGGTGTCTGGCTGTAGTTTTTGACATGGGGCGAAGTATAAAAATACCCGATGCTTCTTTAAGGTGGTCTTCTATGGCACATGTGTGTAGATATGCCCTTTACGAACAGCAAAAGTTGGACCAACTCGCTTAAACCTGTGAAATCGCAGTAAGAATTAGGAAAATTCCTCAGTTTTGAGGTGTCTGACTGTAGTTTTTGACATGGGGCGAAGTATAAAAATACCCGATACTTCTTTAAGGGGGTCTTCTATGACACATGTGAAAAGATCTGCTCTTTAAAAGCAGCCGAAGTTGGACCAACCCGATTAAACATGTGAACAAGCAGTGTGAGGTGTCTGGCTGAGTTTTTTCCATGGGATGAAGTCTAAAAATACCTGATACTACTTGGAGATAGTGTTCCACGACACATGTGTAAAGATCTGCCTTTCAAAAATAGCCAAAGTTGGACAAACTCGGTTAAACATGTGAAAGTGCAGTAAGAATTATAAAAATTCCTCAGTTTTGAGGTGTCTGGCTGAAGTGTTTGACATGAGGCGAAATCTAAAAGTAACTGATACCACTTAAGGGTGGTCTTCTATGACACATGTGAAAAGATCCGCTCTCTAAGAGCAGCCGAAGTTGGACCAACCCGATTAAACATGTGAAAAAGCAGTAAGAACTATGAAAATTCCTCAGGCTTGAGGTGTCTGGCTGAGGTTTTTTCCATGGGATGAAGTATAAAAATGCCTGATACTACTTGGAGATAGTGTTCCACGACACATGTGCAAAGATCTGCCTTTCAAAAACAGCCAAAGTTGGACAAACTCGCTTAAACATGTGAAAGTGCAGTAAGAATTATAAAAATTCCTCAGTTTTGAGGTGTCTGGCTGAAGTTTTTGACATGGGGCGAAGTCAAAAAGTACGTGATACCACTTAAGGGTGGTCTTCTATGACACATGTGAAATTATCTGTCCTTTAAAAGCAGTCAAAGTTAGAGCAACGCAGTTAAACATGTGAATTCGCAGCAAGAATTATGAGATTTCCTCAGCTTTGAGGTGTCTGGCTGAAGTTTTTGTCATGGGGCGAAGTCTAAAAATGCCTAATATTAGTTAATAGTAGTGTTATACGATACATTTGTAACGATCCGCCATTTAAAAGCAGCCAAAGTTGAGTAAACCCATTTGACCATGTGAAAGCACATTAAAAATGATGAAAAGTCCCCGTGCTTTGGGTTGTTTGGCTTAAGTTTTTTTCATGGAATGAAGTCCGGAAATGCCTGATGCTGTTTAAGGGTAGTGTTATACGACACGTGTGTAAAGATCCGCCGTTTAAACGTGGACAAAGTTGGAGAAACCTGCTGAAACAAGTGAAATCTCTGTAAAAATTAGTGAAAATCCCGAGCTTTGAGGTGTCTGGCTGAAGTTTTTGCCATGGGGCGAAGTATAGAAATGACTGAAACTACTTAAGGGTAGTGTCCTACGAAACATCTGAAAAGATCCGTCGTTTAGAAGTTGTAAAAGTGGGACAAACAAGAGAAAGCAAATTAATAGGAAAATAAAAGTTCCCGAACTTTTAGGTGTCTGGCTGAAGTTTTTGCCATGGGATGATGTCTGGAAATGCTTGATTCTACTTAAGGATAGCATTTTACGACACATGTGTGAAGATCTGCTATTTAAAGGTAGTCAAAGTTTGTAAAATCCACTTAAAAATGTGAAAGCGCAGTAAAAATTAGTGAAATTTCCCGAGTTTTGAGGTGTCTGGCTGAAGTTTTTGCCATGGGACGAGGTCTAAAAATTACTGAAACTACTTAAGGGTAGTGTCCTACGACACATGTGAAAAGATCTATCATTTAAAATTAGTAAAAGTGGGACAAACAAGAGAAAGCAAATTAATAGGAAAATAAAAGTTCTCGAACTTTCAGGTGTCTGGCTGAAGTTTTTTCCATGGGATGATGTCTAGAAATGCTTGATTCTACTTAAGGGTAGCATTTTACGACACATGTGTAAAGATCTGTTATTTAAAAGAGGCCAAAGTTGGTCAAATCCGCTTAAACATGTGAAAGCGTAGTTAAAATTAGTGAAATTTCCCGAGTTTTGAGGTGTCTGGCTGAAGTTTTTTCCATGGGACGAAGTCTAAAAATTCCTGATACTACTGGAGGGTAGTGTTCTACAAAAAATGGGAAAATATTGGGTAGTTAAAAGCAGCCAAAGTGGCCCAAATGCGTGAAATTAGTAAAACAGAATAAATTTCCATAGGAAAATCCGCGAACTGGGGGTGTCTGGCTGGAGCCTTGTCACTGGTACGGGTCTAACAACACTTGATACTGACGCGGGGTGGTAATCTACGTCAAATATGTGAAAATCATCCATTATAAAATAAGTGAAGTTAGGGTCATTTTTTGGCGACTTTGACCCCCGATTCCTAGGCCCTTGTCATAGGTACAGCTTTAAAATTTTCACATTCTTTCTAGATTCGGGGAGGACTATCGATCGGTATTGGTTTCATCCATTATAAAATAAGTGACGCTTTTAGGCTCTGGGATCTTGGTCTATTTAGATTATTAGTCAACAGCTCTTCGCTTTCGAAGAATGCCGTGGCATCGTATGTTGTAAAGCTTTCGGCAGAATCAGTCCGCCAATACGTCAGTTGCGTCACGTACGTCAATTTCAGAGCAATTTCTACTTTGACGTATCCGTCGTATCTGGCGTTACTCATACAAACACCCGCAGCCTACTTTGCTGTCAGTTATTTCGACGTACGTGACGTACGTGCCGGATTGATTCTGCTGAACGCTTAAGGGATTTTGTTATTAGTGTTTTTAACTTATTTACCTCTTTTCCTTTTCGCCGTAGAATTTCGTGTTTTATTGTTATTAGAATATTCAAAAGTTTATACCCGATCCTCTCTATGTATGTACTCACGGTGTTCGACAGTTTTGTTGGTATTTTGTGAGTATTGATGTTGTTGTTAATGGTGTAAAGTATGGTTTTTGTAGCATTTGTTATGAAACTCGGTGTAATTCTATTCCTCCTACATCTCTCCGAGAACGTCGTTGATTCTGACAGTCGTGCGATTTGATGTATAGTGCGTTGGTATTGTTTGATGTTTCTTTGGGTTTTGTTGTTGTAACCATTTAATTTGTTTATTGGCCGTTAGTAAATATATAAAAATTGTTTCACTATTTTTGAGCTCTAGGCCTATTTTAAATAAAACAACTCGATTTTGTTGTTGGTATTTATTCAATATTTCGATCTCAATCTGAGATCATCATCAGGACTGTAATCAAACAATAAAAACAAACACATTATATTTAACATAAAAACATAAACATATATCATTTTGGTAAACAGTGTGTTATCACGACTTACATACATCTTTCGCTGCGATGTCAAGACTAAAAATTGTTAAGAAAAGTGATTATTAAAAACAACGAAAGTTCTAAACAGAGAATGTACATTTAAAGATAAACATATAAAATCCCGTAATGGTAAACAAAAATTGACAGACATTTACAACAATAATATAACAAGTGGCGAAAATTATGATGTAGGTATATGTATATAAAAGTACTGGAGCAGTGTATAGTTGTTGTGCTATGACGAAGAGAATTTCATGTATGGTTGTTGTAATATGATGCAGAGAACTGCATAAGGAGTTGTTACACTGGGATCCAGAGAGCTGCATGTGGATTTATAAAAATATGTATCATGGGTGTTTGTTACGATTTAAAATCAAATTGCGGTAGGCGTAAGCACAGTGGTCAGTATCAGCCTTAAAATTCATCCTTTTATCATTAGGGGTATCCACTATATGGAGCATTTCCAAAGTAAAACGTTTATAATAATTTTTCACCTGTTCTAATATTTTGACATTTTCTTAATCCGGATAATGTCCAGTATCCTTACAATGAGATGATAGAGCTGTTTTGTTGTCCGAAAAATTGTTCCTTAATTTTATATTAGATTTATGATTAACATTAGACTGGTACAAAAAACCAACTGCTTCCGGTAGATTGATTAATTACAACTCACAGCATGATAAAAAATAATTGTCAACACAGCCAATAATTTCGTGAGAAGAGTTCTCTCCATTAGTGATAGCATTTACCATAATAAAAATATTAAACTTATAAAAGATACCCTCGAAAAGAACTTTTTCCTATAAAATTAGTAAACAAACTCATATACGATTATTATTCACGTCTTGGTAAAGACAATAAGAGGACAAATCAAAATGCCAAAACCTACAAATCGGTAACATATGTCCCTGGGCTTTCGGAAAGGATCAAACATTCAAAAATATACGATAAAGAGAGAATTCAACTAGCATTTACCTACAGTAATTCCTTGAGAAAAGTTTTCAGCAAATTAAAAGACCCAAAACCAAAACCAGATAAATCGGATGTTGTTTATAGGATTCCTTGGATCAAACATTCAAAAATATACGATAAAGAGAGAATTCAACTAGCATTTACCTACAGTAATTCCTTGAGAAAAGTTTTCAGCAAATTAAAAGACCCAAAACCAAAACCAGATAAATCGGATGTTGTTTATAGGATTCCTTGTAACGGCGACGGGTCCCACGTATGCGAGAAAGTATATGTGGGTACTACAAAATCTAAACTTAAGTCAAGGACATCCGCTCATAAATCTAATATAAAATTTATATGTTTAAGCTGGAATTATTGGTGATGTTTGTCGTAACGCTGTAGTCGTATCCCTAACGCAACCCTATGCGATACATTTTTATGGATTATTGGTGCGGTAACCGTAAACAGCTGATTGACTGCAAAACTCAGCTATGAACACAATCTTAATTAATATTTTCTTAAAAAATGTAAAATAATAACTCACCAAATAGCAAAAACCAATAAATTCGAAAAATTAATGCAAAACAAATAAATTAAATGAACAAAGAAGGTAATCAGCTGTTTATCGTTACCGCGGAAAACCAAAAACCAATTGGTTGGCTACGATCCGGTTACGACCTTAGCGTTACGATATGGCACCAATAATCGATTGCATTAAATCCCATAAGGTTGGTCGAATCAGCTGATTGGATACGACTACAGCGTTACGACAAACATCACCAATAATTCCAGCTTTATCTTTAAATGTACATTCTCTGCTCAAAAAGCTCAAAAATAGTGAAACAATTTATATATATTTACTAACGGCCAATAAACAAATTAACTATAAAATAAATAAAAATAAAACAAAATGAAATAAATAAAAGTATAAAATAAAGGAAATAATGGGAAAGGAAAGGAATGGATAAAAGGAAAATAAAGGTAAATTAAGGTAAGCAACGGAAAATATGAGAGAAATAGAAAAGGCAAGTAAAGGTAGGGAAAGAAAAGGAATGGAAAGGAAAAAAGGAAGGGAAAGAAAGGGAATGTAATGTAAGCAAAGGAGTGGAAAAGAGAATCAAATAGAGAAAGACAAAGAAAGGGAAGAAAAGAAAAAAGAAAGGAAAGAAAAGGTAAGGAGGAGGAAGGTATGGAAAATAAATGAAAATAAAAAGAAAGAAAAATAAAGGAAATGAAAATCGAAAAAAAATAGGTAAAGGAAATGTATGGAAAAGAAAGAAAACTAAAGGAGTTACGAAAAGAAAAGAAAGAAAGTAAGGAAACGAAGGAAAGGAAAGGTAAAGAAAGGAAAGGTAAGCAAAGGAAAGGTAAGGAAACGAAATGACAGGAAAAGAAATCTAAGTAAAAAAGGAAATTAAAAGAAAATAAAGGTAAGAAAAAAAAGAAAAGAAAAGAAATGAAATGAAAAGAAAACTAATCAAATAAACGGGAAAGGAAACTGAGGGAAACGAAACGAAACTTCGATATATTTCGATAAATTTATCGATAACTGAGTTATCGGTCAAAATGTGGTTGCCTAAAAACCTTAAAATTTCCATACAATATGGGTATCAAACGAAAGGAGCAGGCCCCAGGTTTCATTTGGACATAAATATATTTCGATAACTGAGTTATCGGTCAAAATGTGGTTGCCGGAAAACCTTAAAATTTCCCTACAATATGGGTATCAAACGAAAGGTGAAGGCCCCACGTCTCATTTGGACATCGACATATTTCGAAAAATTTATCGATAACTGAGTTATCGGTCAAAATATGATTGCCCAAAAACCTAAAAAATTCCCTACAATATGGGTATGAAACGAAAGGTGAAGGCCCCAGGTTTCATTTGGACATCGAGATATTTGGATAAATTTATCGATAACTGAGTTATCGGTCAAAATGTGGTTGCCCGAAAAATTTAAAATTTCCCTACAATATGGGTATCAAACGAAAGGGGAAGGCCCCAGGTTTCATTTGGACTTCGATATATTTCGATAAATTTATCGATAACTGAGTTATCGGTCAAAACCCTCGTGAAGGGTGGACACCTTGCCGCGGTACGAGGGCTTAAGTCGATATCCACAGGGCTACGCTGCCCTTGTGATCATAGCGCCGCCGGTACTACATCACGAGAGAAGCCAAGCCTCTCTGGCGCGACGACTAAGATCTTCCCCCTCCCAATCCAGGGTGTTATGCGACCACGTCCCATTGGACGTTGCAGCCGGGAGGCAAATCGTGGCTGTAATCGAACAGAGCCTCTCTGATACCGGGCCGCCTTGGAGAGTAACTATGGCCTTACCGCGGTCTCACGACCTGGCCCCAGAGATCCAAATAAGGGAACGACCGCGATGGCAACTACGGGTCGAAATTTACACCAAAAGACATCTTCCAGTCGCTCTGAGTACTTGGACAAAAGAGCGGTCGCGAGGATCCTGAAGAAATACGAGGGTATTTCACAAGAGACGCTATCGCCAAATGCTAGAAAGACGGTGGAGATGGCTGAAGCTATCTTACCGAACTTCCAAAGCGATTACGCGCCAAAGAAGGTTAATGGAAATCCCTTCAAACGCCAGAGATCGGACGTGGATTTAAAACCTCTCCCGAAGCGGCAGCAACACGCCCCCGTAGTGGGTAAACTCAGCTTTGCTGAAGTGACTAAGGATAGGATCCTCACAGGCGTCATTGACCGAGGCAACGAAAGCTGGGCCATCCCTAGGGACCAGTGGCGGTACGTCCGGAACGCTATCGGTAATGCCCTTCTCGACATTATGGATGACTCTCCGGGTACCAAGCCGATGGGTTCTGATGCGGGATGGCACCAGGGCCGAATCAAGGTATTCGCTTGCGAGGATGCAAAAACTGTTGCACTGTACAAGGCAGCAGCTGCAAGACTGGGTGAGATCTACCAAGGGGCAAGACTCGAGGTTGTCGACTGGAAAGACATCCCGGCTCGGCCAAGGGCAAGAGCGTGGATTCCTGCTATCCCTGCTGAACCTGAGAGAATTCTCAGGATGCTGAGGATCATGAACCCGTCTCTTCCGACGCAGGACTGGGGTGTCAATCTGGTCGAGGATGCGGTAGGGCCTGACAGGCAAGTGGTCTTCACCTTGAGTAAGGAAGCACTCGAGCCCCTTAAAGGGTGCAATGGACGAGTGCACTACGGCATGGGTCAGATCGTGATACACGTATACCGCGGTGATGCACAGCGCCCTGCTATTTCGGCTGCACCGGAGGACTCGGACATCGCAGTGCCGGTAGAGGAGTCGGAGATGTCCGACTCGGAAAGTATGGTATCTGCCACGTCAAATGGCGAAGGAGCAGTGAACAGCTCGGAGATGGGAGACAGCCTGCTGGACGGGGAAGACCTCAACGTCACAGTGATAGCAGCTAGTCCTGAACGCACCAATGTCGATACTGCCACAGTTAGTAGGATCTCGGCCACGCCAAATCGTGGTCTGAGCAAATCGTCGTTGAAAGATAAGCCTCCAGACGAGGTGGAACTCGACGATACGGCGGTGGCAGGGAAGTCTGAGCGCTCTCATTTTGGTGGTGATTCAGATAAACCTGCACAAATCTAAAGCAGCTTTAATCAGTCGTCTCTCTAAAGGCGACATAGATGTGGTCCTCATCCAAGAACCCTGGGTCAACAGCTCAAGGATTTGCGGTTTGGGGACTAAGGGTTTTAAGCTTATCCGAGCCAGCGAGGGGGGCAGGGTTAGAGCCTGTATTTTGGTTAAGTCTGAGCTGAATGCCTTTCTCTTGCCCAACTATACCAATGGTGACGTTACAGCTGCCAGTTTAAGAGTCGACAGTACCAGTCTGACGATGGTGTCGGTCTATATGCCTTACGACGCCGAAGAACCTCCGCCACAGAGGGAGGTAAAAGACCTGGTGACAAATTTTTCCATAGGTCATCTTATTATCGGAACTGACGCCAATGCTCATCACGTCCAGTGGGGAAGCTCCGATATCAATGCTAGAGGAGAGTCGTTGTTTGATGATTTGTTAACAACTAACCTGGTAGTTTGCAACGTGGGTAACGAACCTACGTTTATTACTAAAAACCCGTAGGGAGGTCATAGATCTCACTATTTGCAGCGAAGGCGCTTATGAGTGGGTCAGAAAATGGCGCGTTCTCGATGAACACTCATTCTCCGACCACCGGTACGTAGAATTAGTTCTAGACTTTTCTGTTGAGCAGCCGGTTATGAAACGCAGCCCACGTAACACTAACTGGCAGCTACACAAAGAAATACTATCTAGGGACTTGCCAGCACTGCCCCCACAAGTCCCCTCATCAGTAGGGGAGTTGGAGGATCTGGTAAAGACCTTTACAACGGCGCTCTCGAATGCCCTAGAGCAGACTTGCCCAGTGCCAAAACCACGCGGTAAACATAGGCCGCATTGGTGGTCCTACGACCTGGACTCGCTCCGTAAATCATGTAGGACACAATTTAATAAGGCCAAGAGCCTTGGCACGGAGACTCAATGGCTCGAATATAAAGTTAAACTCAGGGCCTACAAAAAAGCTCTGAGGCAGGCGAAAAGAGTATCGTGGAGAAATTTCTGCGCTGGGGTCGAAAATGTCGACGATACAGGGAGACTTAGACGAGTGCTCTCAAAAACTCAAACAGCCACAAGCTATTTGCGAAAACCTGACGGATACTGGACCAGCACGGAGAGGGAAACCCTAGAGCTGCTCTTGAATACGCACTTCCCAGGGAACTTGCATGAGGAACCCCTAGCACCTACATGCGCTTCACAGCCTAGTTTCTGTTATTGAAAAAGCGCTGTATGAAAAGGAGTACTGTCTTGTGGCCTTTTTAGATATTGAAGGAGCCTTCAACAAAATAAGCCCTGATGCTATAAACACCGCTTTAAGTCTGGGCATAAGCAGGTCTCTTATTGGACTTATTGATCAACTGCTAAGGGGTATACGAATAGTTTCATCACTGGGCTCGGTTGACTTATCACGCTATGTCACAAGGGGAACGCCTCAGGGTGGTGTTCTCTCCCCGCTTCTATGGAACCTTACTGTCAACTCGATGCTGCGAGACACAAGCTGGGGGGCGGGAAGGTAGTGGCATATGCAGACGACTTAGCTATAGTATATAGGGGCAAGTTCCCACAAACCCTGTGTGACTTGATGCAAGTAGCACTGAGAGAGGTTTCCTCATGGTGCTCGCGCTGCGGACTGAGCATCAACCCGGAAAAAGTAGAACTGGTCCTTTTCACCAACCGCTATAAGATACCACCGCTAATACTACCAAAACTGAATAACGTGCACCTGAACTTGGCTGACAAAGCCAAGTTCTTGGGCACAGTTCTGGATAGGAAACTAACCTGGAAGGAGAATGTTCTTCAGCGCCAGAAGAAAGCGTGTATTGCACTCTACACGTGAAAAAGAGCCAGGCGTCCATCAAATCCCTTGGTTCTTACTCGTTCAACTCTGAACTGACGCTCAGCTGTCGTCGATCTCTACAAGAGATGGCCCAACAGAATCGCGTTAACCTCACATGGGTCCCGGGGCATAGGGACATTGAGGGAAATCGTAGGGCAGACGAACTTGCGAGGCAGGGCACGAGCAAGCAGGGTCTTCGCGGTAAAGAGCGCAAAGGTATGCCGTTTGCCACATGCAAGCTTATGCTGAAGGAGTACACACTCCGCCAAGCCAACGAAAGATGGCTGCAATCTCCAGGATGCCGGATATCGAAAGAAACCTGGCCGAAATGGGATCATAAAAGATCAAGACAAATTTATGCCCTAAGGAGAAGAGAAATCTCCATATTAATAGGCGTATTAACTGGGCACTGCCTCATTGGTAGGCACGCAGAAAGACTTGGTGTGCCCTAACGACGATGCTGTAGGAGTTGTAAGGATGATGAGGAGGAGGAAACGGTGGAGCACCTCATCTGCAACTGCCCGGCTTTAAGTGGCGCGAGAATGCGCTTTTTGGGAGTTCCCTTCCTGGTCAGCCTACGCCAGGTCACGGAGCTGGACATAAAGGACCTGATGGCCTTCATCAAGTCATCTAAATGGTTCGAGGAGGAGTAACAGTGTCGGTATAGGAAAGTCAGTCCCGGGATTCTGCTATGTGGAGAATTCCGTTAATACTACACTCAGAAAAAAGCATTTCCTTGAAACAACGAACCAGTTTCCTTACTTCGATTTACTTAACATAAGGAAGAATATCCTTAACTTAAAGTTTTTTTTCCTCAAATTAAGTGTATGATGTCTTTAACTTCAGGAACCCAATTTCCTTAATACAAGTAATAAGTTCCTTAAAATATCGACGCCTTGCTTGCGACGCTACCCAACGGGACACTGATCCTCGCTGACATATGTTTTCGGTCGCACCACTATCATCTTTTCATGAGCCTCGTGAAAAAGGTGATGCTTTGTTGTGTATGATCTTGAATCACTTTCAGGGCAATTCTAAACAAAATTCCACACGGATTTTGTTCCCTCTCCCAAAAGTTATCCACTAATTTATTAACTTAAAACAAAATTTAAACTCGCAGTATTATGCCAATTGCCAAAAACAGATCATTCCCAATATTTGAAAATGTTCTTTGAGAAAGGAATTGAAGGAATTTTTGCGAAAGAATAAAAAAATTCAATGGCGAAAGATTCCGGGCGAATATTTAGAATTGCCCTGTTTTTCTCTAATGTTCTTTGGCTATCTATTCAAAATAGATCCAACAGTTGATCAAAAACATTACCACGACAGACATCGTACTTTATCAGTAAAGACTCATATTCAAATTGCTTACATCAGCCCTGATCCAAATGACTATCATCACTGACAGCAATAAGCCTAAGCAGTGACATCAGCGATGACGATAGACTCCCTAACCTCAAAAAGAAGTACTCATCGTTTCAATACCCTACTGATGTACACAGCCCATACCAATGAAAAAATTTAACTGTATGTCGCTTCTGTATCCTTTCGATAAGCATTTTATCGGAAAGTGCAACCCTATTCTGTAGTTATCGCTCACTACTCTACAAGAAACGCTAATATTTAAATGCACTATTTGCAATTTTTAAATTTCATTAACACCTTATTAAAAATTAAAATCACCCTTCACTTTCTTGCTACAGTAGCTCGTATTTGCCTTTTCAACAAATAATTTATTTTTGTGTTGGTAACCATCACCCATACCTCGTAGGGTATTTCCCGCAGGGTAGCTTAAAATTCAATTTTATAAACCAAAGTAACGCGTGTCGAACTCGAGAAAATGGAGAAAAATTTTGACTTGCTGCAGCGATTACAGTTATTAAAAAGTGAAGTTTTTTATAATATTTTTTAAGGTAAGTGGTAATTAATTAAAAAGGTGCATTTTATAAGACGGTTAATTATATGAAATAAACAGTTGTCGGGTTTATGTTGTTGCTAGCAGTGCTTCGCGCTGGTTAGAGTACATGCGTCTTTTGACACCAATTTCAGCAATATTCCATAAAAATTAAATATTGGCCCGTCTTGTAAAATTAAACCTTTGAAATAACTATGTTTAAACAATTACCATAACCTAATAGTCGTCCTGCATAAATTACAGATTGCGGATTTACAGCCGAAACCCTAAAGTATTTAAAACCGGAGCACATATATGATATTGTACCCAACTCATTATACGGGGCACGAGTAGTCTTTGAGCACAATTTGTTGCAGTGGCAAAAGGAACAGGTGAGTGTTCAAAAATTAGTGCTAGTATTTGTTTACTTTAGGTGTCAACTGCGAACTGTAGTGTTTTGTTTTATATAAAACATATGTTTTTCGTCAGGGTGTCGTTCTGGATACCGCATTAGCAGCAACAAACAACTCTGCCCTTGCGGCTACAACAAGCTGTGCAGATAAAGTAGCGGATAGTGAAGAGAACGTTCTGGATAGTGAAGAGAACATTCTGGATAATTCCCTTGTGGCTACATCAAGCTGTTCACATAACGTTCTGGATAATGAAGAGAACGTTCTGGATTGTTCCCCTGCGGCTACATCAACTATTGTGGATTCTGTGGCTAAATTGGTGAGTAGGTATTGGGAACCCATCATAAGATTTGCAAAAAATTACATTTTGTATGGGAAAAAGTGAGTTCTCTTTTAATATTTAAATATTTGTTAATTTCTTTTTTTGGAAAGGATTCAAAAATTAAAAGAAAACTCACTTAAAATCAGCTTAATATCCACGAACCAAGATTTTAGTAATTCATACATTTTCTTAGTTCTCGATTTCAGATATATTGGATACGTCCGGTATTGGCAAGATAATTGTTCAGTACTATGACAACAATAGAAGATTGGTATCAAAATATAGAAGTGCACTGGCGAAGTGTGTAACGAACTATCTTTTAAAAGACGAAATTAAACCAACCCCGTCTACATTTGATGCAATTGCAGATCAGATTATTGAAAAGTTCCCCAACGAAGAAAAGGTGAGTTTTATACTTCGTTGGCTCCACTATATATTTTTATATTATATTATATTTTAAGAGTATTTACTATATTCGCCGGGAGAAAAGGAAACCAGGTGGATGTCTCTATGCGAAGTACCATAATACTATTTATAATCTTAGGCGAGATGGTGTCATTGTGAATAAAGCTAAAAAAAATTCAAGCGACGGTGCTTCGAACCCAAAAATACGCCCAGGTTTGTATAGGTTAAATGGTTGGACATTAGATTACTGAAACTCAACTCTGAATACATATACCGAACCATCATTAGCGCATGTGTGTTACATCTTTGTTTTTAAATTTTAGATTCAATTTCATTCATATCGGATGATACGAATTCGGGAAAAAATTGGCTCAAATACAACATTGAACCAATCGAAGAAGTACTGGCTAAATGGGAGTCCACGTTTGATATCCGATTATACGCACTAAAATTCATCACAATTTGTTACCAAATGACACTTATATATGTGGATATGAAAACTGTAAAAAAATATTTTCTTCATTTAAGGCATTTTCTAAACATATCCGTGTTGAAACAAAAAAAAACGTAGCACCTAAAGAAATTTGTGAAGTTCAGCAAATAACCAATGGTTTTTGTACACCGCAGGCAGAAACGTCAGGTATTGTAAACGTTGCTGAAATACAAGGAACTCAGTATAAAAATGAAGAATATTTAAAAGAAAACTGTTTTAAGTTTACCATAAAACAATGCGGTAAAAAACAATTTCCAAGCAAAGAAACTTTCAGAATACAATCAGATATCCAACATTTAGTTTTAAGTCCTTTCAAACTCGAGATAAAAGAAATGTTAAAGAATATTGCAGACATTGATTTCGTCAAAAGTCATCTACTAAATTTAATGTCATTTTGCGATAATCCATTTAAAAGTATCGATTCGGAACATTTATTCCTTAAAACACTGAAACGTAATGATTTGTATGAAGACCCAATTGTTTTAAAAATTGATAATTCAGTGCAGCGTATGACTATAGCCCACGATAATACTATCGGAGCAAAAATTACGAAAGGGGTTTTGTTGCCAATGAAATTTCAAATACGTAAATACTTTGAGTCATCTAATGTAAAGCGGATGTTTAAAGATGAAATAACGCGTTTAAAAGGAATTTCGACTTTACAAAATTTTTACAATGGAAAGATTTGGCAAGATAGAATTAAGCACAATGATGATAAAACAGTCATTCCAATTTTTCTTTATTTCGATGATTTTGAAACGAACAACCCTCTAGGCCCTCATAGCTCTTCGCTTTTAGGGGTTTATTACTCTTTTCCAACAGCACCTACATTACTTAAACATAAACTTAAAAACATATTCGTTGCAGCTTTATTTAACTCAAACGATGTCAAACGATTTGGTAATAACAAGTGCTTTTTCAAGTTAATAGATATTTTAAATGACTTGGAAACAAATGGAATAAATGTCAAATGTGAAGATGGTGATGAACAAATTTATTTTTCCGTCGGCCTGATAACAGGAGATAACTTGGCACTTAATAGTATTTTAGGATTTTCACGATCATTCTCAGCCGCATATTTTTGTAGGTTCTGTAAAATTAACAAAATAGAAACTAGACATGTTTACGCAGAAGACTTCAGCAAACTTAGAAATAAAGAAAATTACATACAAGATGTAGATTTAAATGATATAAGTCTTACAGGTATAAGAGAAAACTCAATTTTCAATAACATAAATAGTTTTCATATCATAGACAACTTTGCTGTTGATCTCCTTCATGATGTTTTTGAAGGGGTATTAAAATACGATTTTTGCAATATTATTCTTTTATATATTTCGAATAAAGTTTTTGACTTAGACTTTTTAAATCTACGGAAACAAAGTTTCAATTATGGTGAAAGTGAAATTGGAAATATGTCACCACCATTTGATATAAGGCACCTTAAAACTTTTTGTTTGAAATTGACTGGCAGAGAAATGCTAACGTTTGCGATTTTCTTCCCCCTCCTAGTTGGTGACGTTATTGACGAAAATGACAATTTATGGAAATTTGTATTAAATTTACTCGAACTAGTAGACTTATTACTTCTGTCAGAATATACTGCCTTAGATATTATAAATGTAAGAGATCATATTCATTATCATAATGAAGAATATAAAAAAATTTTTGGTGACACTTTGAAACCAAAACACCATTTTTTAACTCATTACTGCAGAGTTATAGAAAATTCGGGGCCGTTGAAATACCTTTGGACTTTACCGTTCGAGTCGAAACACAGAGAGCTCAAAGCATACGTTAAAAATATTAGTTCGAGGAAAAACTTGCCTCTATCTTTAGCAATTAAATGGTCGATTACTTTCGCAGAAATAGTTATTAATAGCGAAAATACTGAATACAAGTTGACAAGCAAAGAATCTAAAATTCAATCTTCTCTATATTATCCTATAATTAAAACAAAAATTGATGTTCAAATAATCGATCAGTGTAGATGTCACGAAAGTATTAATTACTATGGAACTTTGTATAAGTCTGAATTTGTGATTTATTTTTATAAACCATTATTTAAAGCTTTTGTTATTAAAGAACTAGTTGTAGCAAACAATCAAATTTATATTTTGTGTGAAAAACTGGAAACTGTAATGTATAAAAAGCATTTTTTATCATATCACATAAAAAAGCAAAATTCAGAAATTGAATTTTTCAACATAAAAGATATCACCTATCCGCCCGTTCATATGCATATTGTTAACAATATGATATTAATTAAACCTAAACAATTTTTTTGAAAAACATATACGTACATACATACATATCGTTACCTTATTCACAAAGGCCCTATCAGACATAAACAAAAAATAATTTTTGTACATTGAACGCAATTATATCCGTAACTATTGCTAGGAATACCTTAAAATATGTGCAAAGGCATTTTCGGAAAATGTGTCACATAGGGCCTTTGTAAATGAAGGTAGCGGTATGAACCTACCTACTTTATTAATTTATTTATAAAAATAACTATTTATTAATTGATAGTAACTAAAACGCTGAATACAAATTGACTAAAAAAGAATTTAAAATTCAATCTTTATATTATTAGTACCTATTATTTTATAAATAACAATATATTAACATACAATTAAAGTACAAATGAACTACATATGAACCAATAAAAATTTAAATATTGAAAATTTGCGTTTTATTTTTGAAAAATCCTAAATTAGATCTCCCAAGGCCTAGGAAATTTAAGTTTCCTCAATATAAGTAAAATTGCCATATGAATTTCCTCAATATAAGTAAGAGATTTCCTGCTGACAAGTAAAATAATTACTTAATACAAGTAGAAGATTTCCTGCTTACAAGTAAAATTTTCCTTAGAACAAAGAAATAAGTACTTAAAGTAAGGAAAAACGGTTTCCTTAAACTGGGGAAAATATTTTACTTATGCTAAGGATGCCATTTCTTTGGAGCCAAATGAGGGAAATTTTTCCTTAAAATAAGGCATTTTTTCCTTGCGGTAAGGAAACTTTTTTCTGAGTGTAGGATTTTCCATATGGCAGGGTCCCGGAACTGACTTTCCTAGTGTTGGTGGTATCACAACGGGCCTTTTAATACTGGCCTAGGTGTGCCTCTGCGGCAGCCACTTGAACCTAACCCTAACCTATCGGTCAAAATATGATTGCCCAAAAACCTAAGAAATTCCCTACAATATGGGTATCAAACGAAAGGCGAAGGCCCCAGGTTTCATTTGGACATCGACATATTTCGATAAATTTATCGATAACTGAGTTATCGCTCAAAATGTGGTTGCCCGAAAACCTTAAAATTTCCCTACAATATGGGTATCAAACGAAAGCTGGAGGCCCCAGGTATCATTTGGATATCGACATATTTCGATAAATTTATCGATAACTGAGTTATCGGTCAAAATGTGGTTGCCCGAAAACCTTAAAATTTTCCTACAATATGGGTATCAAACGCAAGTGGAGGCACAGAGGTTTCGTTTGCACTGCGGTATATTTCGTTATATTTATCGATTACTTCATAACACATTTAGCTAAAAAGTAAAAAGTAAATATAGTTTATAAAGCGAAAACACGCGCTTTTAAAGAATATTGCACTAAAAAGGTAAAAATAATTTAAATAAAAAACGAAGATTATGGAACAAAGCAGACCACGCGTTTTCCACAATACTACTGTGTAGGGGTTTTAAAATTATTTTCAACTTTTTAGTTCAATACTCTCTAAAAGCGTGAGTTTTAGTTTTTTTAAACTATATTTACTATGTAGTATATACTTTCGATCATATACAAATTGTAGTTCAAACTTGAACTGTAAAGCTAAAATTCGTTTTCGTGCTCACAAAGGTACAACAAAGGGATTTTTCGGTTTCCCAGGAGTCACACTCACTTATTGAGTAGTTATAAAGCTATTTGTTGTTATTTCGCCAATTCTTTTAATGCATTTATTGTATTGGATATTTATCCATGTCGATAAATATATTTCATAGCAATTGAAATCCCAATGTAAGTTTATTAAGTCAAAGTTGACTAAGCTCTGGAGTCAAATGTCCCAGGAGTCACGATGGAATGTCCCATGGGTTTTAGCTTGGCAATTGTTGGTATGAAAAATTTGTTAGCGTATTAATGTAATGCATTTCTTAAATAGAGCGACTCACGCGCCACCTAGCGGGTCCGATTTTTTTTTGTGAACATTTGGAAATTGATTAAGTAATACACACGCTAAATATCAGCTCAATCGGTCCATAATTAGGACTTTCAGTTTTTATTACCCCGATCTCAGCTCCACCTAGCGGAATTTTTTTAAGGAAAATAGTAGTAATACATGTTCCGAATTTCAGCCAAATCGGACCATAAATGCGATTTTTGAAAATATAGCGACCCACGCGCCACCTATCGAATTTTTTTTGTTTTCATAATATTGCATTGTCACCGCGACCTGAACTGTGGTGAAAATTTCAAGACCCTAGCGCAACAGGAAGTTGGTTCAAAATCGAATGCAAAAATCCGGGCACAAGAACGACAAAAGCGACCTAATAAAATCATTTTAATAAAAAGTAATGGAACTAGACTGGAATTCCAACAATATTTTCCAATTGGAATCAAACGTCAAAATTGTATCCATTTGGCATGAGGAAACTAGTATGATTGGCATGTTTATTTAATATAAATTATATAATATAATATTATGAACATTTTTTTAACACAAATATTAATATCTTTTTATTTTTCTAATGTTTTTTTAAATAAAATGTTTGGAATATTTCGTTCGCGCACTTTGTTTAATTTTTGATCTCAGATATGAGAGAGAATACGAGTATTTCCATGTGTAAAAATTGAAGAAAGACTTTCTAGTGGAGCTCAAATGGTTTTCCAACCAGAGTGACCGTAATTGGTAACAAAACTGGTACTTTAAATATGATTTGGTACGTTGGTACGTTGTTCTTGATTTTGGTATTTCATCACTTATAAGCCAACTTTTGTGGACTTTTCTAATATAATAGTTTTTATCGTTAAAAATGTTTACTTCAAGTAAACAAACTAGAGGTCAATGCGCTTCGATCTGATTAATTGGCTGAAAAAATGAGCTACGAAGCCAAAGTTTATTTTTATACCCGGCGTACTAGTACTAGTACAAGGGTATATTAATTTTGTATACATTACGGTAGTACGTAACGGCACAAAATAATCGAAATAGCTATGGAATTCCATATATGAAAGTTCTTAGGTTGAAAAGAGGAGTTCATTAAGGCATGTCCGTCCGTCCGTCTGTCCGTCCGTCCGTCTGTGTACACGATATCTTGAGTAAAAATTGAGATGTTACTATTTGGTCAAGGTAGGTTGCTATTGAAAATGGGCTAAATCGGATGATAACGACGACCCCTTTTTCGATATCGAAAATTTCAAAAATCACACAAATCGGTACCTGCAATGGCTGAAATGAAATTTTTTATAGTGGGCGTGGCTCCGCCCACTTTTAGGGGAGACATTTTTGAAAATTTGGCTGGCCGTAACTTTTAAACTGATTACAATAGAACGGTGTTTTGTGGCACAAAGCAAACTAGTATCGTTGGGAGTATACCTGATGAAATTGGATAAAATCGCCCCCAGCCACGCCCACTTTCGATATCGAAAATTTCTAAAATCACCTAAATTGACATAATTCGGTAACGGAAATGGGTAAAATGATATAATTTCATAAGTGAATCCCCTGGTCATTATATAATGATTTTTTGATAAATTTTCTAAAGTGGCCCGCCCACTTTTAAGGGAGGCATTTTTGAAAATTCGACTGGTCGTAACTTTTAAACTGATTAGGGTAGAACGATGAAATTTGGCACAAAGCATACTAGTATCGTTGGGAGTATACCTGATGAAATTGGAAAAAATCGCTCTCCAACCATGCCCACTTTCGATATCGAAGGCTTCGAAAGTCACCTAAATAGATACAATTCGGTAACGGAAATGGCTAAAATGATATAGTTTCGTAGGATGAATCCCCCACTCATTCTATTATGATTTTTTGATAAATGGTTAGATGTGGGCATGGCAACGCTCACCTCTAAGGGAGCCATTTTGGAATATTCGACTAGTCAAAACTTTTAAACTCATTACTTCAGACTCATGAAATTTGGCACAACATATACTAGCAATATATGTCATGAAATTGGACGAGATCGCTTCCCGACCACGCCCACTTTCGATATGGAAAATTTCGAAAATCACATAAATTGACATAATTCGGTAAGGTAAATAGCTAAGATAGTAAAAACTTTAGGTAAATCCTCCCAGGGCCTATATCATTGTTATCCCGTTCTGAAAATTACCGCTGGGTATTTAATGTTCGTTTCACCCGAACTTAGACTTCCTTACTTGTTTATTCTTATATGCGTTGCCGTTAAAAAATAGCATAAACAAAGACTTCGAAGCAAAACAAAACCGTTTGCGTATATATATTGTAACATAAAGTCCAACTTTTTGTTAATTTTAAACAATTTTATTAGGAACGGGCCACTACTTCAAGTTGATAATGGGCCTAGATTGCCTAACTGTGAGTTTTGAAATGTACACTTTTTCCCATATGAGGACTGACCAAACAAAACGGCTTATTTCGATTTTTCACTTTTTCAGTGTTTTGATGCAATCTGGTGGTACAGACAACATTACACATGATGTATTCAATAGCAATTACTAAAACGTCATATTTCCTATAAAAAAGGTTCGTCAAAATCAAAATATTTCCTTCTCATTTGTTTGTGCGTGGGAATGTTTGCACCAAAACAACTGGGTGAGGCTTATATCGTGCCGTAGATGGTGATGGGCCGAAAAAATTGATTGGTCAATATTTTATTTTTCGAAAATAGTTTATAAATGTTGATTTTGTATTTGTTTTGTTGGTCTACAAACATCTACGGCACGATATAAGCATCGCCCTGTTATTTTAACGCAAAAATCCCATGGGATCCCGTATAAAATTGGCATATTTCTAAATTATAATGTTAACAAGTAAGGAAGTCTAAGTTCGGGTGAAACCGAACATTACATACCCAGCTGTGCACATAAAGTGGGCGTGATCGTTCACCGATTTTTCTTATTTTCTGTGGTAGTACTCTACATAAACATAACATGCCTGGTACCTAGTTTCGTAAATCTATCTCACACCGTTCTGAAGTTGTTAGCAGTCGAATTTAAAAATTGCTTGACTCATAAGTGGGCGGTGCCACGCCCACTTTCCAAAATTTTGAAAAAATTATGTAAAGAATATGAAAGTTGATGTATGTACCAAATTATATTATTATAGCGAAATCAGTTAATTAAATATGGACTTTTCAATATTTCCACCTCCTTTCAATATAACTTTTATGAAAAAGTAGGCGTGGTCGCGAAGCGATTTCGTTTATTTTCTATAGCTGAATTTACCACAACAATAGTATGTCCTCTACGAAATTTCGTTATACTAGCATAAACTGTTCTGAAGTTATTAAGAGGCAAAATTTTAAAATTTCTTCAAATATACGTGGGCGGTACCACGCCCCTTTTCAAAAATTTTTATAAAATCGGCCTTAGAACATCTAAATCAATACATATTGCAAATTTTATCATTGTAGCTGCTTCTAATATTGAATTAACCCATTTTATACGTTTTTCGAAATTTTCGATATCGAAAAAGGGGCGTGGTTATGGTCCGATTTTACCCATTTTCAATAGCAATCTATTCTGAACCCAAATAAGTACGCATGCCAAATTTGGTGAAGATATCTCATTATTTGCTCAAGTTATCGTGTTAACGGACAGACGGACGGACGGACAGACGGACGGACATGGCTCAATCAAATTTTTTTTCGATCCTGATCATATTGATATATGGAAGTCTATATCTATCTCGATTCCTTTATACCTGTACAACCAACCGTTATCCTAACAAAGTTATAATACCCTGTGTACAAGTACAGCTGGGTATAAAAAACTACAACTACACAAATAAAAAATATTATGACCCAAGTTGGGTGTAGCTCTTTTATTTTAGTAGCGCCAAATTAAAACTTTAAATTGTGGCTATTTGTCTCTGGCAAAGTTTTTTTCGGTTTCTGAAAAAATGTTGATGGTGGAAATAAGGCGTTCTGTTTGTTCAGTCCTCATATATTTTAAATGGTGAAAAATTGTAAATTTCAAAACTCACAGTTAGTGGCTGACAAAGATATTTATTGACTTAATTTTAAAATTTCAAAACTTAGCGATGATAATGGTGAAATCATTACCAAGTGGACCTTACTTAGGTTGAGTGACCATTGAAAAGAAATTCGGATATTAATTCTTTTTGGCAAAATGTAGGGAGCTTCAAAAATGGACTGTGCGAGCTAATGTTCCCAGAATTGAACAATTTTATATTCAACTTACTAACTTTGCCACATAGCTCTGCAGGTGCAGAAAAAAAATTTTCATCAGTTAATCTTATTAAAACTAAGCTAAAAAATATGCTAGGTATTGAAACAATCAATAATATTATGGTTTGTAAAGAACTAGTTAAAAATGAAATCCATAAAGTATGTTCTGCTGAAAAACCTATAACCTATAAAATAAAAGCAAAGGCTACGAAAAAAAATGTCGGTGGCAACACTGTTTCTAACTTAAATCCAACCTTGGAAAAATGGTGGAAAAATATGTTGGAAATCAAGTTGAAATTGAGGACGTTTATCCAACATCGAAAATAAAGTTGGAATCATGCGTACTGGGATGCTTTCAATACGTTTGCTTCATCCAAACGAAACAATACACTGACAGAGAAAATTTAGGTAAGTAAATAACGCGGTAATACCCCATACGTGTGCATTATTTGCGGGAATCCCCAAAAATGCTTTTCGTTTTCAAGCAAAGACAATGTGCGGTTGCCACTCGTGTAAAAAAGTAAATAACCACTGATGACGTAATCATCATCTAGACTCCCCACCCCCCATGTCATCGAAAATAAGCAAAAATCTTATAAGAAATTAGCATTTTACCGTCTACTCGATGAACGTAGCAATCTTGCGGCGGGTTCTTAGATAATTTGCAAATATTTTAGTGCTGCAAACAAATACAAACATACACACCAGAAAAAATATAGCTGCTTTGCCACCCAATGCCCCTAACAACTCTGCACTCGCTATCAATAGGTGTCATAGCAACCTGAATTTCCCTATTCATAACCGCAAACTTCACCAGTTAACTTTCTCAACTTTTTCAAGCTATTTTCTGCACTGATTGCAGCGTCTTTCACTTGATCATATTGGCCTTAGAAAACAACAACACTCGACCCAATTGTCAACTGATCCAACATTTTATTCACTCACACAACAGTCCCTTCATTGCCGTTAGCAGTTAGTACTTTCTCCTACCCCACTAACTACTACCTACACTGAACCAAAAAAGTTCATGTATCCAATGAAAAAGTACATAGATTTTAAGAATTGTTCGTTAAAACCTCTCCAAAGAACTTTTTCGTAGAAATTTATGAACATTTCCTAGAATATACGTACTTTTTCGTAAACTATGTAAACAAATCCACAGAAAGCATGTATTCATTCATAAATTGTAAGAAATTTTCTTAGATTCTATGAATTTTTTCTTATATTTTAAGAAAAACCAGCGTGAACTTCTATGAAACTTTGTTCGTAAAAAACATGTACGTTTTTGGTTCAGTGTACTACTACACTGTCTGCGAAAGTACTACAGTTTTGTAGCTACATAAGTATAAACATACAACTTACCACGATACCTGAAAATAGCTGAAGTGCTACCTAAAACCGAGTGTGAGAAATAAACATTGCAAAAAGTTGAACTTTTTTCAAATTATAATAGAGTAAAGCATCGAAAAAGGGTAAACTCTACAGCAAAGAAAAAAACAATTTTACCCCTTTTTGGTATATTCATGTCCTTGAACTAAATATACAGCCGGCGACGTTGCCCACAGAAAGCTTACAAAAAACTTGTAACAAAGACTTGACACTTGTTGGGTCGACTAGCCAGACGGGTTGAATGTGTTTGTACGTAAGTTACGTATACGCCACGTTTGATGTTGGAACGTTAAGTGGTGTAAAATGTTAGAAAAATTATGCAAATATAAACACTACGTAGCGTAAATTTAAAATGGTTGCTCATTATTCGTGCCACTAGTTATCATTTACCGAAATTCCATGGGAGCCAACTTACTTTGGACCCAGAAGCCATATCTGCACACAAACGATACAGCCGCGGTTGCATCAGTCCTGTGCCTGTTTCGCTGTTCCTTCTTTTTCGGCGAAAATTATTTATTTATTCTCATTTACTATTTTCGTATAAATATGTGCAGGTGTTGAAATTATGCGAACAACTGTTGCGCAGCTATAAAACAAGGTTCCAAATGCGGGTGCAAAACGCGGAAGTGCTTGAGCTCGTTGCTTTGGAAGGAGAAAATGTTTAATTTTTTCGTAAAGGACTACCTGTGCCGCTTGTTCTTGACAATTATTCGTTTTTGAGAGCCGCAAAGGTGGCTTTTTAGCATGCCACAGCAACTTTACATGAATTTCGTAACATATTGTTGCGCGACACCTTTATACTTCACATACACACAAATACATACAAAAAAGAGAAAAAAAATGTTGTGCGATTTTTCACAAAGCGCATACCTAACAATTCACACCCGATTTATAGCTTTGTTGTTGGAGGAATAGAGTTTTTGCATCAAACCGAACAAAGCTTTTATATTCACCACACACTCCCGTTTGTGAGCAAGCTTTAGATATTTAAACCTATGTATATTAGGGCGGGTCGATTTACTAAGCGATATCACCGATATCGCGCCATCGATTTTTCGGTAGGGTTTGGGCTCAGGAGAAAATGTTCCACTACACATACCCCAAAAAATAATTTTCGAGCCTGCGAAATTTTATTTAATTTTTTTTTTAATTTTCTTCGACTTTGATTTTTAAGGATTTTTTCATAACCTACTAAACAAACATTCATTTATTTTAAAATTTTCAATTGAACCCTGTCCGACCAAAAAATGTCCTCTAAAAACGTTGGCGATAACAGTTTTTTGAAAGAAAAAAAAAACAATATTTTTTGGGTTTTGGGAGTGTTTTGGTCAAAAAATCGACCCTTTCGCTTTTTATTTTTTTAAGGGTTTCTTCAGCATTCATGCAAACATGCTTTCGATGAAAACGAATTTGTCTCATATATCCTGTCCCACCCAAAACTATGCACCAAAAACGTTGGCTATAACAGTTTTTTGAAGAAATTTTTTTTCGGGTTTTGGGATTTGTTTTGGTCGAAAAACCCTAATTTTTCGATTTTTAGGCATTTATTTTGCATTTTCAAGGCATTCATGCGCTAAAGACGGTGGTTACTTCAGTTTATTGAAACAAATTTATTTAAGTGAACCAACCAGATTTTCTGAGTTTGAGAGTTCTTAGAGGTTCTTCCGTAGAATCTTTAACTATTCTTAGAATTGTTGGACTTAGTTCTTCCACGATCCGCACTTAAAGCTCAAAATACCTATTTGTTTGGACCTCTGTAACTCTGTAATATTTCTGAAAGCCAGAATGTTTCTCTTTATCATACAGTAGCGCTTTACTATCGCTAATTCATAGCAGACAAGCACGAGCAGATTTTATTGCACAACTTTTTTGCTCATTTTTCGAGGTCCATAAGTCTAAAAGTAAATGAGATAGAAGTCTTTGGCAGACAGAATATGATATTTAGCCCAAACATTTGTCTTTACTGTCTTGGCAGTAAGCTCAAGTAGATGATCCAATTTGAAATTTTTTTATTTTTCTACTTGTAAATTTTATATGGAAAAAATAAAAAAATTGTATTTGGCATCTTGTCTAACTTCTTATTAGCATTATTATTATTAATATTATTATTATTATTATTATTATTATTATTATTATTATTATTATAAGGCCTTATTACATCGTGACCATTTACACGATCTATTGATTGACCTTTCAGCTTATTGCTGTATGCGGAGGCTCTTCATAAATTTGAGCACCTCCTCAGGTTTTTTATTCCATATCACGAACGGATTGAGAGTAACCCCATCTAGCTAGGAAACTCTCTTTCTTGCTAACGCAAAGCATTCGCCGACTATATGAACTGACACATAACTTTTTGAGCTTGGGCAGTAAAGACAAATGTTTTTTTTATCATATTCAGCCTTCCAAAGATTTAGATCCCATTTTTTGTAGACTTGTGGACCTCGAAAAATTTGCAAAAAGTCGAATTCTTCAAAAGGTGTGCAAAAGGTGTCTGCTATGAATCGGCAACAGAATTAAATTTTTTTTAAAACTGAATGAACCAGCATCTTTAGCTCATGAATTCACTTGGGACTACACCAATTGACACCCAAAAAAATACATAAAAAATGATTTGGAACCTTGAAAATTAAAAAAAAAATTAATAAAAAATCGAAAAAATAAATTTTTGACCAAAACAAGTCCCAAAACACGAAAAGATTTTTTTTTTTTTCAAAAAACTGTTATCGCCAACGTTTGTAGCGCATAATTTTGAATGGGACAGGATATAAGGCCAAAACCCCTTAAAAACCCCTTCAAAAAAATAAAAAGCGAAAGGGTCTATTTTTTGACCAAAACACTCCCCAAAATTCAAAAAATATTCACCCTTATTCTGATTGTCGTAGGCGGTCGTTTCGTCCGTCGTTCGCAAAGTCGTGTCGTTCCGAATTTCGTATTCCTGAAATTTTTTGACTGCTCTACTACAAATTTTTGAATGACAGTTAAAAAAATTAAATAAATTTTTTCATTTTTATTTTAAGAAAAAAAACCAATTCTATGTTTTTATGTGCTTCAAGCTTTTCCCGCTTAATTTTTGCAATCAGAGGATCTCACGTGTGCCTTGGATCCCTACCTGAAGACACCGTTTCAAGCGATAACAAAAAAAAGCACAAAGATTGCATTATTTGCATTCTTTAGAGTCTCCTTACAACTGCTATTTCCCGTAGTCTCAGCGACGTTCCAACTACAAGCCGCCTTCCTGCTTGCACGGCTGTTCTACACAACTGAAACATACTTGATAAGGCCACAACAGCCAGGAGCAAGTTCTTTGACCTACAACTACTCCGATCTCCTATACTAACAGCGCCGTCCCTTTTTCCATCCGCATTCTTGCTTGTAGGGATGATCCAGACAACTGAAACCAACGTGGTAAGAAGCAGAAGGCTCATTAATAGACTCCATCCTCTGCCCCTGTGTGCTCATCGATCCAAACTCCTTTCTCCTTACCCACTCCGCTATGTCACACCATGCCCCTGAACTGTTCCGCCACTTATCCCGACGTCTTCCACGATTTAAAATGCTCAGATTACTCTAGGGTGTGGCAGTGAAAGCAATAGGAAAGAAATGTATAACTTAGCAGATGATGCATACCGTCCAACCAGACGGCTTACACCGTTAAATTTAAATATATGTAAGTATGTTTGTATCCGCAATCACCTTCGAAGTGAACGCGCAGGACTGCAAACGGTGACGCACCAACCAGCTGGAGCTCTGTCCAATCAAGGAAGGTTTTGATATGTACGTTCTTGACTTAGTAGAGGATAAACTGAAGATTTCGGAACCAGCAAACTGTCGGGATCCTTGATCAAAAACCTACACATAGTCATTTTAACTGATATATGCATGTGTGTCTTCCTGTGTGGTTCCTAGTCCAGTTAAGTCAAGATATCTACACAAGGGGAAAAGGATTAGAAAAAGATTAGGAAGAAAAGAAAGAAGAAACAAAAGAAGGAGAAGAGAGAGAAAGAAGTAAAGAAAATAAGGAGAAAAAAAGGGAAGAGCGAAGAGAAAGATAACCAGGTAGAGAAGAAAGAGTAAGATGTTAAGAAAGAAAAGAAGGGAAAGAGAGAAAGAGTAGGAGGAAGAAGAAAGGGGGAAGAAGGAACGGAAAGAAAGAAAGGGAGGAAAAAAGTGAAAGAAGTAAAGAAAGAACAGGTGGAAAACAAAAAAAGCGAAGAAAGGAAAGGAGGGTGAAAAAAGAAAAAAGTGTAAAAAAAAGAAGCAAAAGGTGGCAAAAAGAGAAGGGCGAAGAGAAAGAAAAGTAGAAGGATGGAAAATAAAAAGAGGAGAAGGAAGAAAACTAAGAGAAGGAAATAAAGAAAGCAACGGGCAAAAGAAAAAGAAATAAGTAAAAAAAAGAAAGCTAGAAGGAGAAGGGGGAGAGAGAAAAAGAAGGAGGAAGAGAAAGAAATGAGAAGGGGGAAGAGGAAGAGAAAGAAGTAAAAAAAATTTCTGAAAAAGAAAAAAGAAAGAAGGAGGAATGAGAAGACAGAAAAGGAATAAAAGAAAGAGGAACTAAATAGAACAGGAAAGAGGAG
>CAXKVI010000002.1:109766674-109931904 GCA_964058755.1 Campiglossa producta | reverse complement strand
CGACCAGTTTGCCCTATGTAGCTTTGTTGGCATTCGCAAGTTAATTTATATACTCCTTGTTTGTCCAAATGATCCTCCACGTTTGTTGCATTGTTTAATATTCTCCCAACGTTGTTCCTAGTTTTGAATGCTGTGCGTATGTTGTGTTTCTGGAATAGTTTGGAGAGTCTATATGAGACTTTTCCTGTGTATGTTAAAACTGCCCAGGGTTTCTCCTCTTTTTTCGGGTTGTTGTTATTTGCTTTCTTTATGTTCTTCCTTATTTTATCCACCACGTGCTTTCCATATCCGTTGTTCTTAGCGATTGTGTATATTGTGCATAGTTCTTTTTTATACTCTTCTTGAGTTAACGGAGTTCGCTCGAGTCTTGTTACTAGTTGTCTAAATGCTGCATGTTTGTGTTGTTGTGGATGGTTTGATGTGTTGTGTATAATTGTGTCTGTTGCGGTGGGTTTTCTATATATGCCGTATTCCATTTCATTTGTAGATTTATTTATTGGACTTAACCATATCAATAAATAAATCTACAGATTTTGTTTCTGCTGAAACCGTTACAATCATTTTGTTTCGAATTTAGTTTCTACGAGTTTTCGGTACGAGTTTTGTTACAAGTCTCTGGTTTGTAACGGCACAAAATAATCGAGATAGATATAGAGTTCCATATATGAAAGTTCTTAGGATTAAAAGAGGAGTTGATTAAGCCATGTCCGTCCGTCTGTCCGTCTGTCCGTCCGTGTACACGATAACTTGAGTAAAAATTGAGATATTTGCATGAAATTTTGTACACATGTTACTTTCTGGCCAAGGTAGGTTGCTATTGAAAATGGGCGAAATCGGATGATAACCACGACCCCTTTTTCGATATCGAAAATTTCGAAAATCACACAAATTGACTTATCTCGGCAGCTGACATAGCTAAAATGATATAATTTTATAGGTGAATCCCCCTGGTCATTCTCTTATGATTTTTCCATAAATTTTTTATAGTGGGCGTGGCACCGCCCACTTTTAAGGGAGGCGTTTTTGAAAATTTGACTGGTCGTAACTTTTAAACTGATTATGATAGAACGATGGAATTCGGCACAAAGCATACTAGTATCGTTGGGAGTATACTTGATGAAACTGGATAAAACCGCCCTTCAACCACGCCCACTTTCGATATCGAAAATTTCGAAAATCACACAAATTGACATATCTCGGCAGCTGAAATGGCTAAAATGATATAATTTTATAGGTGAATCCCCTTGGTCATTCTCTTATGATTTTTCCATAAATTTTTTATAGTGGGCGTGGCACCGCCCACTTTTAAGGAAGGCATTTTTGAAAATTTGAGTGGTCGTAACTTTTAAACTGATTACGATAGAACGATGGAATTTGGCAAAAAGCATACTAGTATTGTTGGGAGTATACCTGATGAAAATGGATAAAATCACCCTCCAACCATGCCCACTTTCGATATCGAAAATTTCGAAAATCACATAAATTGACATAATTCGCTAACGGAAATGGGTAAAATTATATAATTGTATAGGTGAATCCCCATGGTCATTATATAATGATTTTTTGATAAATTTTCTAAAGTGGGCGTGGCCCCGCCCACTTTTAAGGGAGGCATTTTTATACCAAGCGTACTAGTACAGGGGTATTATAATTTTGTCCACATAACTGTACTATGTACTGGCGCAAAATAATCAAGATCCATGTATGAAAGTTCTTAGGTTGAAAAGGGGAGTCTATTCAGGCATGTCCGTCCGTCTGTCCGTGCGTCCGTCCGTCTTTGTACACGATAACTTGAGTAAAAATTAAGATATTTGCATGAAATTTTATATACAGGTTACTTTTTGGCCCAGGTAGGTTGCTATTGAAAATGGGCGAAATCGGATGATAACCACGCCCCCTTTTTCGAGATCGTAAGTTTCGAAAATCATACAAATTAACATAACTTGAGTAAAAACTGAGAAATTTGCATGAAATTTGGTATACAGATGACTCGGATTATAACCACGTCCCTTTTGTCGGTATCGAAAATCACATAAACTGACATATATCGGTAGCTGAAATTGATAAAATGATATAATTTCATAGGATAATCTCTCTTATCATTCTATTATGATTTTCTGTTAAATTTTAAAAAGTGGGCGTGGTACCGCCCACTTTCAAGGGAGGCATTTTTGAAAATTCGACTGGTCGTAACTTTTAAACAAATTATGGTAGAACGATGAAATTTGGCACAAATCATACTAGTACTGTTGGGAGTATACGTGATGAAATTGGATAAAATCCCCGTCCAACCACGGCTACTCTCGATATCGAAAATTTAGAAAATCACCTAAAAGACTGGTCGTAAGTTTTAAACTGATTACGGTAGAATCGTGAAATTCGGCACAAGGTATACTAGAGTTATAGGAAGTATACCTGTTGAAATTAAACGAAATCGCTTCCCAATCACGCCCACTTTCAATATGGAAAATTTCTAAAATCACATAAATTGACATAATTCGGTAAGGTAAATAACTAAAATAGTATAATTATAGTATAATTTGGTAGTTAAATTTGTAAGGAATTGTCTACTATTAACGAGTCTTAAAAGATGAGTTAATTTTGTTAAGTGAGCCACCTATAATTTTTTCGACGGCCATGTAATTTATTGAAAGTGGGTAGTATGGCTCAGAACGATTAAACAAAAATACGTATACAATTTTTCAAAATTCGAATTATTTTAAAAGTTATATCTATCAACAGTTTTCGAAATTCCTCACTTTTTGATGATTTTCTCACGATTGGTCAAACCGATTTTGCTAATTTTTTAAATATATATAAAAGATGGTATCTTCTACAAAAGGACATTTCCAGTTTCGCAATTTTTAACTTCTCCATCGTGGCGAGATGGCGCTTTTGTATGATGTTGTTGGGCATTGCATTAGTAACTATTAGCAAAAAAAAATTTTTTTGGCACTTTACATCAAAAAGTAAGGAATTTCTAAAAGTGGTGATAGCTATAACTTTGAAAATAATTTGAATTTCGAAAAACTGGCCCAAACGTATTTTTTTCAATTTAAAACTTTGTCACAAATTGGGCGTAAGTATATTAGAAGTAAGAAATGCATTCAAATATAAGTAATATTTTGAGGGCACACGAACAATGTACATATATGTCATACCGTAGCATAAATAAATATTAATTTTATAAACTAACTAATAAATTTATTGAGTTCGTTTTTCCACAATTATAATATATATAGAAAATATATAACTTATAGGTACTACTATTGTTTCCATACACTGGGTATTTAATGTTCGGCTTACCCGAACTTAGGCTTCCTTACTTGTTTAGTATTTATGTACGTACCTACATATATGAAAAAAAAACTAGGCAAAACTACATATAATATTTTTATATTTAATCAAGTATTAAGCTGAAGTTTTGGATGGAGTGAAGTGGAATTAAGATACTTATGAAAAAAATATAATTTACAAAAAATAAAAGTGCGTCAGTTTAGTACAACAAGTGAAAAAATTTGATCGTGTTTTCTCATGCGTGTTTTTTTTTGGTTTTCGGGCTCAACACGATCACGCACGGGCACTACACGAAATCGCATTTTCAAACACGAACACATGGACACACGAGTTATATTATAATACTTATTTTTAATAATATTGTTAATTAATACTTTAATTTGTTAAACAACTTTGTACCTAAAAATATTTTGTTATATTCAAAGAGAATCTAATTTCATATTTCAAGTTTCTATCAAAAATTTTCATTCAATGAAATATTCTCGTAATAAACGTCTCAACAATTTTATAACAAAAATTAAATATTTTCTTAAATAATTTAAATTTGCATATTTATATGTAAATATATAAAAACATATTTGGCGCAGTCTCGTTTTCGAACCACCGCGAATTTAAACCGAAGTTTAATTAATTTTAAAAATAAACCGCGACTAACGGTATTTTAAAAAAATACTCTAAAACTAGTGTTATAAAATAAATAGAAATACTTCTTTAAACCTAAAGGACTACGAAGTCAACAGTTTGAAGAGGACTAAAACAAAATACAATTAGAATCAAACATTATTATAAAAAGGAGCAAAGGAACATAAAATAATTATTTATAGCAACAACAACAAACATATATATAAAGGAAGGCGATCTAACAACTAATGAGAATTATTAATAAAAAGGCTATAAAGCAATAAAAACAACAACCAATATCTAATTTTCAATAAAAGCAACAAAATATATTATAGGGCAATTAACTGAAAAGGAAAATTATCAATAAAAAGGAGAGGCTACAACAAACATCTGCAAATAAAAATAGCAACAACATATTACAACAACAAGAGCAAATTATTAATAACAACAATCAATAATATACTAACAACAAAAAGGAGCTACAAAAGTAACAATCAACAACAATCAAAAGCAAAAAGGAACTACACACAACAACAACAATCAACTAAAGAGAACAACAGGAAATTATAAATAATAACAACAATCAACTATTAACAATAACAGTTAACTACAAACAACAACCACAAGGAAGAACTAGCAACAATACTAAGCAACAGCAACAATAAAGAGGTGATAATACAAAAATGGATTTCCAATTAACTTTCAAAGATATAGTGAGGGATGCCCAACAAATTAAAGAATTTCGAGGTGATGGAAACTATGCTTTAACATCTTTTATTCGAGAAGTAGAGTCAGTTTTAATTTTAATAAATGGTGAGCAACAAATTAAAGAGTATATACATAATAGAGTAGTTTTAAAAAAAAATTCAGGGATTGGCTTTAAATACTGTTAGGACATTAGGGCCCAATCCTTCTTGGCAAGCGACTAAACAAATTTTAATAAACAATTTCGGTGTTAAAGAATCTTATTATAGTTTATATCAACAAGCATTTTCTACTAAAAATTTTGGAATAGTAAATTATTATAATAAATTATGCGAAATTTTGTGTAAAATTAATGAAAAGTATGAATTTGATGAATGTAAACCAGTAGATTTCAGGCCAGCCAATGCAGAAAGCATTATTTTAAAAACATTTTTGAATAATATTGATTTAAATTTAGCATCGATTATAGTTAATAAGAATTTAACTAATTTGAGAGATGCTTTCAATTTTCTTGAAAGAGAGGGTTTGATAAGAAATTATGAAAATAAGATGGTTTATAATTTTAGACAAAATCCTTTTTACTCAAACAAAATAATAAACTTTAACAAGAGTCCAAACTCACATTTTAATGATAATCAGGGATCAAATAAATTCAATCATAGCCACCAAAGAAATAATTACAGTAATTTTTCGGAAAATATAAATAGACCTAATTATAACAGAAATAATTTTAGTAATAGTTTTAATAATAATAACAACTTGAGTAATAACAATAACTTTAATAATAGAAATAATTTTAATAAAAATAATTTCAATAATACAAATTTGAATAATAATAATAATTATAATAACACTAATTTTAGTAATAACACTAATTTTAATAATAGAAATAATTTTAATAATAATAACACTAATTATAATAATAATTCTTATCCATATTCTAATTCGAGTTCTAGTAGAAATCAAAATTATAATCAACATAGAAATAATTATAATAATAGTAATACTAATAATAATATGGAAGTAGATCATATGGAAGTGAGACCATTAAATCATGAACTACCAAAAAGTTCACATGCAAATTTTTATTTAACAGCCTCACGAAATCACTACCAATAATTGAATTAACAATAAATAATAATAAATTAAGAGCATTAGTAGATACAGGTTCTACAACTTCGCTTTTAAATCAAGAAAAATTACCTGAATATAAAAGAGTTTTACTTAAGAAAAGTATTGGCTTTTCAACAATAAATAGTTCAACAATAATAAGATATGAAATTATTACAAAATTACCTAGTGAGTTTAATGAAGAGGGAACAATGTCTTGGAAATTAACAGATTTTAGTGGAAAACAATTCGATGCAATAATAGGTCAAAATTTATTAAAACCAATGAAAGCAGTAGTAGATATGGAAAATGAAACTTTAACTATAAACGGTAGTATTATAAAATTTTTGCAATCATGTCCTTATTCATATAACGAAATTCATCAATTAGAAATTTGCGATATTGATAAAAAAGTTCTCGAATGTATTTATAAAGATCTTAATAATGAAGAACAAGAAGCCTTAAAAAATATCCTTTCTTCTTTTAAAGAATTAATTTATATAGAAGGACAACTTGTTACAAGCACAAATGTTATTCAACATGACATTAAAACCACTATTGATAAACCAATATATTCTAAAATATATCGTTATCCTCAAATACATGAGAAAGTAATTTGTAAACAAATAGATTTCATGATGAACCAGGGAATCATTAAAGAGAGTAAATCTCCTTACAACAGTCCTTTATGGATTGTACCTATAAAAATGGATAATAGTGGAGAACAGCAATGAAGAGTTGTTATAGATTATAGGGCTTTAAATAATATTACCATAGATGATAAATTTCCAATTCCAAATATAGAAAACCTTTTAGACAAGTTAGGACGTTCACAATATTTTACTACAATTGATTTAGCGAAAGGATTTCACCAAATTCTTGTAAAGGAGGAAGATCGTTTAAAAACAGCTTTTTCTACTCCTTATGGACATTATGAGTTTGTTCGAATGCCATTTGGATTAAAGAATGCCCCTGCAACCTTTCAAAGGCTTATTAATTTTGTATTAAAAGATTTAATAAATAAGATTTGTGTTGTATATCTTGATGATATATTAATTTTTTCGACTAGTTTTCAAGAACATGTAAATGACATAAAGAGATTTTTCAAAATTGAAGGAGGCAAACCTTCGTATTCAAATTAATAAATGCAAATTTTTTGCAAAAGAAACATTGTATTTAGGGCATGTTTTAACAATTGAAGGTGTTAAACCAAATCCTGCCAAAGTTGACAAAATTCTAAAACTTCAAATACCGAAGACTATTAAACAAATTAAATCATTTTTGAGTATAACCGGATATCACTGTAAATTTATTAAAGATTATTCTAGAGTAGCCTATCCATTAATTAAATATTTAAAGAAAGACATGAAGCTTAATTTAAATGATTCAAATTATATAAATACTTTTAAAAAGTTAAAAACTATTTTAACAGAGGAACCAGTACTTAATTACCCAGATTTTAGAAAATCTTTTCAATTAATTACTGATGCAAGTATTAATGCAATAGGTGCTGTTTTACAACAAAATCAACATCCAATATGTCATGCTAGTAGAACTTTAAATGACCATGATAAAATTATTCAATAACTGAAAAAGAACTTTTAGCAATAGTTTGGGCAACTAGTTATTTTAGGCCATATCTTTATTGTGCAAAATTTGCAATTTTATCAGATCATCAACCATTACGATGGCTTTTTGTTAAATATCAGGGTAAAGCAATGAATCCACGACTTTATAGATGGTTAATAAAATTAAGTGAATATAATATCACACTTAATTATATTAAAGGTAAAGAAAGCCAAGTAGCTGATTTTCTCAGTAGGATAGATGAAAATACAAATAAAATTAATATGTTATTAACTTCTTCTGAATCACTTTTTAATAATGCAAATACTGAAATAGAAACAATTCATTCGCAAGAAGCAAATGTACAAAATTATATTAACATATTAGATACTGTAGTAAATAGATTTAAAACACAAATAATATTGACAGATAATAAACAAAAATAAATAGATAATAATAATAATATGAAAATTTTTATAAGTTCTTCTGATTTAGAAAGTAATTTTGAAGACATATTACAGCGAAATATTGTTAAAGGTAAAATTGGAATATATTCGGAATTAGAAAATAGTAAATATAATATTTTGCATAATAAAGTTATCAAATGTATGACGGTATTATTAATATAAAATTTTATCGATGTTCATTCCATGCTAAAGATGTTGAAACAGAAAATGAAGTTTATAAATTTATACATAATTATCATAAAAATGAAACAGGACATACAGGAATAATTGAAAATTATAAGGTACTTAAAACATTGATTTATATACCAAATTTAAAACTTTTGTTAAATAAATATATAAATAATTGTTCAGTTTTTACTACACAGTAAAAATAAAAGTCTAACTTTAATACCTTTTTGGTGTTTATATATAACAACGCCGAAAAAGTATTAAATTAATACCATGTTCGGCCTGATTTCTCGTGAGAGAGGAATTCAGTCGAAGATTCTCTCAGGCAAAAAAAAAAATTACAGTTTTATTATATTGCCTTCACCGAGAGTCGAACTCACAACTTATTGAATGCTCAACGGAGATGTCTACTATCAAGCCATCGAGTACTTGTGTTTGTCAGCGTCTAATTGCACTGTTGTTCTTAATGTAGTATCGCAATAGCGACGAACCGCGTGCTCTGAGCAAACAAACCACCGGACTTAATTTAATGCTAAAAAGTAATTAATTTAATACTTTTCCGGCTTTGTTTTAAAACAAATAGTACATAAAACATTATAATGAGAGAAAGCGCTAGGGAGAGAATTAAAAAAAATTCAGAGTCTTAAATTAATACTATTTAGTATTAAAACTCAAATTTAATTCCAAAAAGGCTTAATTTCAATACCGACTGGTATTAAAAGTAAACTTTCATTTTTTACTGTGTAGGGCAAAATATGATCGAAGTCCAATTAAATTTTAGAAGATTATTTTTGGTCTGTAAATTATGAAACTTTGGAAATTTTTAATGACTTCAAGACCTTTTTATTTATTGTGAAATGGTATTTTTCACAATTATTAATTTTAGATTTATTTGAAAAGGCAAAAATTAGAAAACAACACCACAGCTATGCAGACAGAACTGTTTCGAGACCAGCTAAAGTCCAACTTGTCAATGCAATTTTGGTGCCTGCAATGCTGATCACTCAGCCAACCGTGCAGATATCAATTGCTTCCCAGTGGGGCCACTCTGACATACTTGGTTTAAGGGCTCACCGAGGTTTTTGCGTAGCGTCTGTTCACCATGAGGTGCGGCTGCAAGTGGGCGTCTGTCTTGAAGCAAGCGGCTCGCTATATAAATGTGTAAATATTTTCCAAAAACCCCGAAACGGGTTGTGCGCTGTGTTTGGGACCCGCCACGTAAAAAACTTAATTCCAATGAAAACAAATTCAAAGCCTCGGATGAGAACCCCCTTTAATGTTGACGACCCGGCAAAACGAATAAGGCATAATGATTTGGATATAGGGGCATGTACCGGGAATGTCCGGACCCTTTCAAGGGACGGTACCGCTGCCCGACTGGTTGATGTCCTCGTAGGCCCAAAGGTCGACATCACCGCCCTGCAGGAAATGCGATGGACCATCGGTCCTTGTGACGTATACTACAGTGGCCAGACACGCGGCAAAGCGCGGAGATGTAGGATTCGTGGTGGGAAAGAGACTTCGCCGCCAAGTATTAGAGTTCACTCCTGTGGACGAGCGTCTCGCTGCGATCCGCATCAAGGCGAGGTTTTTCAACATACGATTTATCTGCGCCTATGCGCCGACTGGCGAGACGGATGACGCAGAGAAGGACTCCTTCTACGATAAACTTGAACAGACTTATGATCGCTGCCCCCAGCATGGTATCAAAATCGTGCTCGGCGACTTTAATGCCAAGGTGGGCAAGGAAGGAGTCTTTGGTCCTACAGCTGGAAAATTCAGTCTCCACGATATAACATCCCCCAACGGCACTAGGTTGATTGACTTCGCCGCTGCTCGCAATATGGTCATCAGTAGTACCAGGTTCCAGCATAAGCGAATACACCAAGCCACATGGCTGTCCCCTGATCAAAGAACTAGAAACCAGATTGATCATGTCTTGATTGACGGCAGACATAGCTCCACCGTTCTGGACGTGCGTACACTGCGTGGTCCCAATATTGACTCTGACCATTATCTTGTCGCAGCCAATATACGCACACGCCTTTGTGCAACGAAGAAAGTGCGCACAGTAACGGAAGGAAAGTTTGACGTCGAGAAGCTGCGCATGACACAGACAGCTGATAATTTCACAACTCGACTATCACACCTGATAACAGAGGGCAATCCTCGACCTACCGATGTAACCGAGCAATGGAAGCATATCTCTCACTCATTGCGTACCGCCGCTGAGGCCACTATAGGGTTCCAGCGAGCCCGCAAGAACAACTGCTACGATGAGGAATGCAAAACTGCCTCGAAAAAAAAGGACGCTGCCTACAAGAAGACGTTGCGAACTGGCGCAACCCGCAGTGTATGGCAACAATATCGTGAGGCAAAGAAGGAAGAGAGACGCCTTTTCAGAAAAAAGAAAAGTGAGGCCGAAAGCGTGAGTGTGAGGAGCTTGAGATGCTGGCTGACAGGAATGATGCCCGAAAATTCTATGAAAAGATCCGGCGGATGACGGAAGGTTTTAAGACCGGGGCAAGCTCCTGTAAGGACAATACTGGCGACCTGGTAACCGACGTACAAAGTGTACTTAAATTATGGAGGGAGCAGTTCTCCTCACTGCTAAATTGCGAGGGAGACGTCGAACCAGATACCCCAATCCCTGACGATGGAAAAGTCGTCCCACCACCTGACTATGATGAAGTGAGGATAGCTATATCCCGGCTCAAAAACAACAAAGCGCCTGGAAAAGACGGACTACCCGCCGAGCTGTTCAAACACGGAGGCGAAGAGCTGGTAAAAAGCATGCATCAGCTCTTATGCAGAATATGGTCAGACGAATGCATGCCTCCGGATTGGAATTTAAGTGTGCTTTGCCCAATCCACAAGAAAGGCGATCCCGTTAACCGCACCAACTACCGCGGATATAAGGTTCTTTCTAGCGTGTTGTGTGAAAGGCTGAAGCCCATCGTAGACAAACTGATTGGACCTTATCAGTGTGGCTTTAGACCTGGTAAGTCTACCATCGACCAGATTTTCACGATACGCCAAATCCTGGAGAAGACCCATGATAATTGAATCGACACACACCATCTCTTTGTCGAAAGAGTTGCCTGTATGCCGCCATGGCTGAATTTGACTTCCCTGCAAAGCTTATACGGCTTTGCCAAATGACGTTGAGCAATACCAACAGCTCCGTCAGAATCGGGAAGGACCTCTCTGAGTCATTTGAAACCAAACGAGGCTTCAGACAGGGCGACTCCCTTTCGTGCGATTTCTTCAATCTGATGCTGGAGAAGATAATTCGAGCAGCAGAGCTAAACCGCAATGGTACAATCTTTTACAAGAGCGTGCGATTGCTGGCGTATGCCATGATTTTGATATCATTGGCCTTAACAACCGCGCCGTAAGCGCTGCCTTCTCTGGACTGGATAAGGAAGCGAAAAAAGTGGGTCTTGCCGTGAACGAGGACAAGACGAAGTATTTGCTGTCATCAAAGAAAGAATCGGCGCACCTGCGCCTTGGCAGCCATGTCACTGTTGATAGTTACAAATTTGAAACTGTGAGGGACTTCGTCTATTTGGGAACCGGTATCAACACCGAAAATAATATCAGTCTAGAAATCCAGCGGAAAATCAATCTTGCCAACAAGTGCTACTTTGGACTGAGTAGGCAATTGAGAAGTAAAGTCCTCTCTCGAAGAACAAAGATCACGCTCTATAAGTCTCTCATCATACCTGTCCTGATGTATGGCTCATATTCATGGACAATGTCAAGAGAAGATGAGATGGCCCTTGGAGTATTTGAGAGAAAAGTTCTCCGGTAGATTTATGGTCCTTCCCGTGATGCCAACGGCGAGTATCGAAGGAAATTTAACGATGAGCTGTCGAGCTCTACGCAGATCTGACCAAAGTCCAGCGAATTAAAGCCCAAATACTCCGCTGGCTGGGCCATGTTATGCGAATGGACAAAGCAGCAGAGGAAGGGGGAGGCCTCGACTGAGATGGAAACAACAGGTGGAGGATGACTTGAACTCCCTTGGGGTTTCCAATTGGCGTCAGTTATCGCTAAAAAGGAATGACTGGCGTGCTTTGATATGCAACGGCCAAAATCGCTTAGGCGGTTAAGCGCCAATAAATGATGATGATGATTTTTATCAATGAGAGTGGGTATCAAAGTAGGAGCAGATGAGGTACTGAGGTTAAGGAGATGGAAGGAAGGAAGTATTTCGGAAAAACTCTACTGGAATTGCCAACAGAGATAGGGGCTTAACCCAAACATATGTTTCAAAAAGGAATATGACATAGGAAAGAAAGCCGAGGAAAAGAGGTTGATGAAGAGGAATTGGACCCGAGAATAAGGTTGGCAAAAGCGAAAAAATTGTTTCAATAGAAATTAGTACCACCCTAAAATACTGATCCACCCGGACAATGTCGAGTTCCCTGCTAGTGCCTAATAAAATTAGTAAGATTGTCTTCATGAGCGGGTCGAAACGACGGAAACGAAAAAAAACTATACGCAAATCTATTTGGTTTAATGAGGAAATTCTTATTGATATTATTAAGTGCAATTTCTTCTTATTTCTTTTCGATTTCTTTTTATATGTGTTATTAATAAGAAAATCTTTTCAAGACTTCCTTAAAAATATGAAAAAAAAGATGAAAAAGAGAAAACTTCTTATTTTAATAAGATGATCTTAGGGTTCCTAACAAGAAGATTTGACTTATTAATGTTTTCAAAGGGAAATCTTGCAGAAAACGAAATGATTTCTTAGGGTTCTTATTAATAAGATGATCTTAGGGTTCCTAACAAGAAGATATGACTTATTAACTGATTTCTGCATAATTTTATGTGTTAATAAGATGATCTTAGGGTTCCTAACAAGAAGATTTTACTTATTAATATTTTCAAAGGGAAATCTTGCATCATCATCAGCAGACATTATGTAGAACAATTATACGCTGGGAAGCAGAAATATCCGATGGCTCGATGGTAAGCACCTGTGTTCAGCATTCAATATGTGGTAAGTTCGATTCGCGGTGGAGGCAATATGGCAAGTGTGAAAGGCAATGTAAGGAAGAGTGCGGTGAGATGGCTTCAAGGAAATAGAAAAAAGGAAATAGAAAAAGGCAACATAAGAAGGTAAAGGCAATACAAGAAAAATCTAAAACTGAATCGTAACTGGATAATCTGAAGTTCTCGAAGACAATATAAGAACTCTGAAATATAATTTTTATTTTTTTTATTTGAAATATTAATAAAATTAAAGAAAAAAAACTTTTTTAAAAATAAGCTTTTATTATTGGTTTATAAAATTAACTAAAAAGTAAAAAATAAATTCACAGTAAAGGAATATAACACTTTATAAGTTCATTGTAACGTTTAAAGATAATTTGGCTTCTTCGTCTGCCACAAAATAATTCCATATTGTACATAATTATATATTTCTAACATTAAAACTTTAAACCTAAATTATTAAATCTACCAGTATATAACACATTCCTAATTTTATTAATAATAAAAGCGTGTTAAATTTTGATGGTATAATTAAGAACATTTAGGACCTTCTTTTCTATTTGATGGTATAATTAAGAACATTCAGGACCTTCTTTTCTTGCTATCGAAATTTAACACGCTTTTATTATTAATAAAATTAGCAATGTGATATATACTGCTAGATTTAATAATTTAGGTGTAAAGTTTTAATGTTAGAAATATATAATTATGTACAATATGGAATTATTTTGTGGCAGACGAAGAAGCCAAATTATCTTTAAACGTTACAATGAACTTATAAAGTGTTATATTCCTTTACTGTGAATTTATTTTTTACTTTTTAGTTAATTTTATAAACCAATAATAAAAGCTTATTTTTAAAAAAGTTTTTTTTCTTTAATTTTATTTTTTACTTTTTAGTTCAGTTTATCAACAAGAAATATACCTATAAGCTTGTGCTTAGAACATCTTTTTTCTTGAATTTATTTTAAATATAAAATATTGTTTAAATTAGTTATGCAATCTTTACTTAGTTATTTTAACATTCCTCATCCGATCCATTTCTTTTAATGCATCAACATTACACGACTTCTTTGAAGTCAACTTTGAACAGTCAAGTTCTTCGATTCGATTGACCACCTACTCCAACCTTCGCTTTGTTTCTGCTACTCCATGGAGTACCTACCGTCAGAGTACTTTGCAATGTACTCCAATGTTGTTACTTCTTGGAGTATATACTGTCAAAGAGATAGTGTCGTGATTTTCGTCGATAAGGCAGGAGCATTGATCGGCTTTCAAAAAGCTGAAGGTGGTCCGATGAGGTATACAAAGGATTAGTATTGGAGTACTCTAATATCAAACAATTGGAACACATAATCCAACGATTTTTGCAGGGTCCTGCAAAAAACGAGAGTACCCTATTTCCTATCCAAAGAATACTCCAATTGGAGCATCAGAGTACTCCAAATGTAATACTTTTTCATATAAAAATTGTGCTCCAATTAACATTGCGATGTCCTAGGACTGGACCACCTACTCCAACCTTCGCTTTGTTTCTGCTACTCCATGGAGTACCTACTGTCAGAGTACTTTGCAATGTACTCCAATGTTGTTGTCACTCCTTGGAGTATATACTGTCAAAGAGATAGTGTCGTGATTTTCGTCGATAAGGCAGGAGCAATGATCGGCTTTCAAAAAGCTGAAGGTGGTCCGATGAGGTATACAAAGGATTAGTATTGGAGTACTCTAATATCAAACAATTGGAACACATAATCCAACGATTTTTGCAGGGCCCTGCAAAAATCGAGAGTACCCTATTTCCTATCCAAAGAATACTCCAATTGGAGCATAAGAGTACTCCAAATGTAATACTTTTTCATATAAAAATTGTGCTCCAATTAACATTGCGATGTCCTAGGACTGGACCACCTACTCCAACCTTCGCTTTGTTTCTGCTACTCCATGGAGTACCTACCGTCAGAGTACTTTGCAATGTACTCCAATGTTGTCACTCCTTGGAGTATATATTGTCAGAGCGATAGTGTCGTGATTTTCGTCGATAAGGCAGGAGCAATGATCGGCTTTCAAAAAGCTGAAGGTGGTCCGATTGTGTAGACAAAGGATTACTATTGGAGTACTCCAATATTAGAAAATTGGAACACATAATGCAACGATTTTTGCAGGGTTATTGCGGCAACAGAGAACGTAGAAAATATTTTGTATAAGTAAATTTTGACGTATGGAAAAAGCACGTGCAAAAGGAAATATTCTGTGAATAAATATTCAGTTGACGTGGTTTTCAGCATTTATATTGCTTTATTTTGGTGTTCTCTTATAGCGGCGTCACAATCAATGTTTGCCGCAGCATTATGTATTGACAGATGAGTTGAACGTGGGTATATAGGTAGAGAACGACACATCGCGCATCACGAGCGACATCTGTCATGCAAAAGTTGGCAACTTTCAACTTTGTATGCATGAAAAGCATAAGAAGAAGCATTTTACACTTGGCTCTCATATAGTTGATCGTGCCGCTGTTGCTGTGACGCATAAGTTTGCGTTAAATGCATGTACATGCGAAACTTGGATGTCACGCGGCTATTATATTTAAGTGTTTAGATTTGATTACAGACAGCCGTCAGGTGAAACTAAATAAAAGCTTATAAAAAAGTTTTTTTTCTTTAATTTTATTTCTCATATTACATTAACACTTAATTCTAGCACTTGAATCACGCGAATGAAAACACAATCAGTAAACTCTAATAAATTAATTAGAACTGCGTTTCAATAATAATTAGCTGTGTCCTTTTTTCTTCAATTTAATAATTCAAAATCAGCAGAGCCAACTTTTTATGCATAATTGCTCAAAAGAGTGAAGGAATTAGCCGAATGTTGTATTCTTCAGCGCCATCTGCATATCAATATACATATAATGCTTAGTGCCATCTGCATATCAATAGACAATGCTCATAAGAGTAAAGGAATTCAGCGCGTGGTAAGTAAAGGTACTTTTGGAATACACCACGCGCCGAATTCCAATCTTCTTTCTATGGCAATAGGGAAAAAACGACTAAACTTGGGTGATGATTGGATTTTTGCAAATAAAGCAATATTTTAGATTTTTTTTTTTGTATAATGCATTGTCAGTAAAACCTGATAGATGATGAAAATTTCAAAACCCCAGCTCAACGGGGAGTTAGTTCAAAACCGAAGGCAAAATCTCTGTAAATTAAATTTTTCAAATATCTCTACCCATGCGCCACCTATCGGAATTATTTTTTTTATTATAGTGCATTGGGGTATAAAACTAAACGATGATGAAAATTTCAAGATCCTACCTCAACGGGAAGTTCGTTGAAAAACGAATTAATCGACACTGAAAACAGACCTTCGTAATTCTCAAATAAAGCGACTCACGCGCCACCTAGCGGGTCCAATTTTTTTTTAACATTTAGAAATTAATTAAGTAACACACACTTAAGCCAAATCGGTCCATAATTACGAGCCAAATCGGTCCATAATTACGATTTTGAGTTTTTATTACCGCTATCTCAGCCCCACCTAGCGGAATTTTTTTTTTCAAAAATATTTCTTTTCATGGTAGTAATACATGTTACGAATTTCAGCTAAATCGGGCCATAAATGCGAATTTTGAAAATATAGCGACCCGCGCGCCACCTATCGAAATTTTTTTTTATAATATTGCATTGTCATCGGGGTTATACATAGGTGCAGAATTTCAGATCAATCGGACACCGGGAAGTGTATCAAATTTAGCTTGCAAGATTTGTTAACAGACAGCCGTCAGGTGAAACTAAATAAAAGCTTATAAAAAAGAACATCTTCTCAATAATATGTGATTTCATTTTGAAAACATTAATAAGTCGAATCTTCTTGTTAGGAACCCTAAGAAATCAATTCGTTTTCTGCAAGATATCTCTTTGAAAACTTTAATAAGTCAAATCTTCTTGTTAGGGACCCTAAGAAATCAATTCGTTTTCTGCAAGATTTCTCTTTGAAAACATTAATAAGTCAAATCTTCTTGTTAGGAACCCTAAGAAGTCAATTCGTGTTCTGCAAGATTTCTCTTTGAAAACATTAATAAGTCAAGTCTTCTTGTTAGGAACCCTAAGATCATACATACAATTATGTGGAAATCAGTTAAGAAGTCAAATCTTCTTGTTAGGAACCCTAAGAAATCGGTTTGTTTTTTGCAAGATTTTCCTTTGTAAACATTAATAAGATTTTCTCTTCAAATTTAAAAAGAACTCCTTCTTGAAGAAAATCTATAGAGATATCATATGACTTTTGTTCTATTTGATTAGGCATTGTTGGCTCTGTGCTCTTCTCTTCAAAAGATAAAGTAGCTGAAATTGACGTTTGTGAAGTTGTTCAAAAATGGTCCTTACTAAAACATCAAGAGTCAAAGTTTGAATTTAATTCTTCCATTTTTCTCAAAAAAATTTTTCTTTGTAAAATTATTTTGAGTTTTGTGAAAAGGGTATCTTTTTAGTATGTATTTAATTTTGTAAAACATTATATATGACGAAAATAAAGAAAGAGTGAACAAACACTGTAATTTTTAATTCATTCGGTAACATATTGCGCATTTTCACAAGTGTATTCCAATATTTTTTTTTTTTTAAATCCATTATTATACCTAAAAAAATGTCTGCAAATTTTCGAGATCCGTCGGCATATCAGTAAGATTTAGATTTTAGACAGCTTTTGAGAAATACCCAGTGTATGGAAACAAAAGTAGTACCTATAAGTTATATATTTTCTATATATATTATAATTGTCGAAAAACGAACTCAATAAATTTATTAGTTAGTTTATAAAATTAATATTTATTTATGCTACGGTATAACATATATGTACATTGTTCGTATGCCCTCAAAATATTATTTATAGTTGAATGCATTTCTTACTTCTAATATACTTACGCCCAATTTGTGACAAAGTTTTAAATTGAAAAAAAAAAAAAAAACGTTTGGGCCAGTTTTTCGAAATTCAAATTATTTTCAAAGTTATAGCTATCACCACTTTTCGAAATTCCTTACTTTTTGATGTAAATAACTTCCGCTCCCTTAAAGTGCCAAAAAAATTTTTTTTTTGCTAATAGTTACTAATGCAATGCCCAACAACATCATACAAAAGCGCCATCTCGCCACGATGGAGAAGTTAAAAATTGCGAATAATGTTTGCAAAAAAATTGGAAATGTCCTTTTGTGGAAGATACCATCTTTTATATATATTTAAAAAATTAGCAAAATCGGTTTGACCAATCGTGAGAAAATCATCAAAAAGTGAGGAATTTCGAAAACTGTTGATAGATATAACTTTCAAAATAATTCGAATTTTGAAAAATTGTATACGTATTTTTGTTTAATCGTTCTGAGCCATACTACCCACTTTCAATAAATTACATGGCCGTCGAAAAAATTATAGGTGGCTCACTTAACAAAATTAACTTATCTTTTAAGACTCGTTAATAGTAGACAATTCCTTACAAATTTAACTACCAAATTATACTATAATTATACTATTTTAGTTATTTACCTTACCGAATTATGTCAATTTATGTGATTTTCGAAATTTTCCATATTGAAAGTGGACGTGATTGGGAAGCGATTTCGTTTAATTTCAACAGGTATACTTCCTATAACTCTAGTATACCTTGTGCCGAATTTCACGATTCTACCGTAATCAGTTTAAAACTTACGACCAGTCTTTTAGGTGATTTTCTAAATTTTCGATATCGAGAGTAGCCGTGGTTGGACGGGGATTTTATCCAATTTCATCACGTATACTCCCAACAGTACTAGTATGATTTGTGCCAAATTTCATCGTTCTACCATAATTTGTTTAAAAGTTACGACCAGTCGAATTTTCAAAAATGCCTCCCTTGAAAGTGGGCGGTACCACGCCCACTTTTTAAAATTTAACAGAAAATCATAATAGAATGATAAGAGAGATTCACCTATGAAATTATATCATTTTATCAATTTCAGCTACCGATATATGTCAGTTTATGTGATTTTCGAAATTTTCGATACCGACAAAAGGGACGTGGTTATAATCCGAGTCATCTGTATACCAAATTTCATGCAAATTCCTCAGTTTTTACTCAAGTTATGTTAATTTGTATGATTTTCGAAACTTACGATCTCGAAAAAGGGGGCGTGGTTATCATCCGATTTCGCCCATTTTTAATAGCAACCTACCTGGGCCAAAAAGTAACCTGTATATAAAATTTCATGCAAATATCTTAATTTTTACTCAAGTTATCGTGTACAAAGACGGACGGACGGACGGACAGACGGACGGACATGCCTGAATATACTCCTCTTTTCAACCTAAGAACTTTCATATATGGAACTCTATATCTATCTCGATTATTTTGTGCCGTTACAAACAGCCGTTATGTGAACAAAGTTAATATACCCTTGTACTAGTACTAGTACACTGGGTATAAAAAATATGTGTAAAAATATATCGACGACTGAAACAGGTCCTAGATAGGTTGTTTTTGAATCAAATTCAGAGAGTGTTATTTAAACAAATTTTGGTTTTTTTTTCGGTCTTACCCCCTGAAACTTTAGGTATTGATGAGAAAATAAGCCTTGCAAAAAATTAGCGCTATAACTTAACCCTTAGGGGTGGCTATTTTTTTCGCATTTTCCCATACATTTTGTTTTTGAGACAAACCGGTTTCGGCAATGCGCCATCATCAGTGTCGATTTTCGTTCTGATGAGTTGTACAATGTTGTACGTTTTTATAGTCGTTTTGTTTTGTTCAGGTAGTTTGTTTGTTGCTGTGTAGTTGAGGTAGGTGGTTCGGGTGTAGGTAAGGAGCTCGGTAGTTCGCTCGTTCGTTCGTTTGTAGGTAGTGAGTTCGTGTGTGTCGTGCCTGGGTTCGTCGGCAGGTAGAAATCTGTTATTATAATTTGTCTGTTTTCTGTGTTTTGGTTATTTGTGTTTGTGGTCGTTTTTTCTATTTGTATTTTGTTCTTTCTTTTGTATAGTAATTTGAGTGGTTCAAATAGTACGTCTGATGCGGTATTTATTTGTTCGTTGATGATGCCTCCTTGAAATGTTTATTGTTTGTATATCTCCATGTTCTCCAGAATGTTCAGTCGCAAGCCTTTGTGTTGTGTATGAAGAAGTTTGGCTGTATTTTTTATTTTCATGGGGACGCATTTGTTTTCAAACATGTGGGTTGCGAAGTTTGACTCTGGTGTGATATTAGGTTTCTGTTTCCTTTTGCTGTAGTCCCTTATGTCTTCTCGGAATCTGGTTCTGATCTTACGACCAGTTTGCCCTATGTAGCTTTGTTGGCATTCGCAAGTTAATTTATATACTCCTTGTTTGTCCAAATGATCCTCCACGTTTGTTGCATTGTTTAATATTCTCCCAACGTTGTTCCTAGTTTTGAATGCTGTGCGTATGTTGTGTTTCTGGAATAGTTTGGAGAGTCTATATGAGACTTTTCCTGTGTATGTTAAAACTGCCCAGGGTTTCTCCTCTTTTTTCGGGTTGTTGTTATTTGCTTTCTTTATGTTCTTCCTTATTTTATCCACCACGTGCTTTCCATATCCGTTGTTCTTAGCGATTGTGTATATTGTGCATAGTTCTTTTTTATACTCTTCTTGAGTTAACGGAGTTCGCTCGAGTCTTGTTACTAGTTGTCTAAATGCTGCATGTTTGTGTTGTTGTGGATGGTTTGATGTGTTGTGTATAATTGTGTCTGTTGCGGTGGGTTTTCTATATATGCCGTATTCCATTTCATTTGTAGATTTATTTATTGGACTTAACCATATCAATAAATAAATCTACAGATTTTGTTTCTGCTGAAACCGTTACAATCATTTTGTTTCGAATTTAGTTTCTATCCCTTAAAGTTTCTTGGAACAGAAACGCGCGTTTCGTTTCGGTACGAGTTTTGTTTCAAGTCTCTGGTTTGTAACGGCACAAAATAATCGAGATAGATATAGAGTTCCATATATGAAAGTTCTTAGGATTAAAAGAGGAGTTGATTAAGCCATGTCCGTCCGTCTGTCCGTCTGTCCGTCCGTGTACACGATAACTTGAGTAAAAATTGAGATATTTGCATGAAATTTTGTACACATGTTACTTTCTGGCCAAGGTAGGTTGCTATTGAAAATGGGCGAAATCGGATGATAACCACGACCCCTTTTTCGATATCGAAAATTTCGAAAATCACACAAATTGACTTATCTCGGCAGCTGACATAGCTAAAATGATATAATTTTATAGGTGAATCCCCCTGGTCATTCTCTTATGATTTTTCCATAAATTTTTTATAGTGGGCGTGGCACCGCCCACTTTTAAGGGAGGCGTTTTTGAAAATTTGACTGGTCGTAACTTTTAAACTGATTACGATAGAACGATAGAATTCGGCACAAAGCATACTAGTATCGTTGGGAGTATACCTGATGAAACTGGATAAAATCGCCCTTCAACCACGCCCACTTTCGATAACGAAAATTTCGAAAATCACACAAATTGACATATCTCGGCAGCTGAAATAGCTAAAATGATATAATTTTATAGGTGAATTCCCCTGGTCATTCTCTTATGATTTTTTCATAAATTTTTTATAGCGGGCGTGGCACCGCCCACTTTTAAGGGAGGCGTTTTTGAAAATTTGCATATCTCGGTAGCTGAAATGGCTAAAAAGATATAATTTTATAGGTGAATCCCCCTGGTAATTCTCTTATGATTTTTCCATAAATTTTTTATAGGGGGCGTGCCACCGCCCACTTTTAAGGAAGGCATTTTTGAAAATTTGAGTGGTCGTAACTTTTAAACTGATTACGATAGAACGATGGAATTTGGCAAAAAGCATACTAGTATTGTTGGGAGTATACCTGATGAAAATTGATAAAATCGCCCTCCAACCATGCCCACTTTCGATATCGAAAATTTCGAAAATCACATAAATTGACATAATTCGCTAACGGAAATGGGTAAAATTATATAATTGTATAGGGCAATCCCCATGGTCATTATATAATGATTTTTTGATAAATTTTCTAAAGTGGGCGTGGCCCCGCCCACTTTTAAGGGAGGCATTTTTATACCAAGCGTACTAGTACAGGGGTATTATAATTTTGTCCACATAACTGTACTACGTACTGGCGCAAAATAATCAAGATCCATGTATGAAAGTTCTTAGGTTGAAAAGAGGAGTCTATTTAGGCATGTCCGTCCGTCTATCCGTCCGTCCGTCCGTCTTTGTACACGATAACTTGAGTAAAAATTAAGATATTTGCATGAAATTTTATATACAGGTTACTTTTTGGCCCAGGTAGGTTGCTATTGAAAATGGGCGAAATCGGATGATAACAACGCCCCATTTTTCGAGATCGTAAGTTTCGAAAATCATACAAATTAACATAACTTGAGTAAAAACTGAGGAATTTGCATGAAATTTGGTATACAGATGACTCGGATTATAGCCACGTCCCTTTTGTCGGTATCGAAAATTTCGAAAATCATATAAACTGACATATATCGGTAGCTGAAATTGATAAAATGATATAATTTCATAGGTGAATCTCTCTTATCATTCTATTATGATTTTCTGTTAAATTTTAAAAAGTGGGCGTGGTACCGCCCACTTTCAAGGGAGGCATTTTTGAAAATTCGACTGGTCGTAACTTTTAAACAAATTATGGTAGAACGATGAAATTTGGCACAAATCATACTAGTACTGTTGGGAGTATACGTGATGAAACTGGATAAAATCCCCGTCCAACCACGGCTACTCTCGATATCGAAAATTTAGAAAATCACCTAAAAGACTGGTCGTAAGTTTTAAACTGATTACGGTAGAATCGTGAAATTCGGCACAAGGTATACTAGAGTTATAGGAAGTATACCTGTTGAAATTAAACGAAATCGCTTCCCAATCACGCTCACTTTCAATATGGAAAATTTCTAAAATCACATAAATTGACATAATTCGGTAAGGTAAATAACTAAAATAGTATAATTATAGTATAATTTGGTAGTTAAATTTGTAAGGAATTGTCTACTATTAACGAGTCTTAAAAGTTGAGTTAATTTTGTTAAGTGAGCCACCTATAATTTTTTCGACGGCCATGTAATTTATTGAAAGTGGGTAGTATGGCTCAGAACGATTAAACAAAAATACGTATACAATTTTTCAAAATTCGAATTATTTTGAAAGTTATATCTATCAACAGTTTTCGAAATTCCTCACTTTTTGATGATTTTCTCACGATTGGTCAAACCGATTTTGCTAATTTTTTAAATATATATAAAAGATGGTATCTTCTACAAAAGGACATTTCCAGTTTCGCAATTTTTAACTTCTCCATCGTGGCGAGATGGCGCTTTTGTATGATGTTGTTGGGCATTGCATTAGTAACTATTAGCAAAAAAAAATTTTTTTGGCACTTTACATCAAAAAGTAAGGAAATTCGAAAAGTGGTGATAGCTATAACTTTGAAAATAATTTGAATTTCGAAAAACTGGCCTAAACGTATTTTTTTCAATTTAAAACTTTGTCACAAATTGGGCGTAAGTATATTAGAAGTAAGAAATGCATTCAACTATAAGTAATATTTTGAGGGCACACGAACAATGTACATATATGTCATACCGTAGCATAAATAAATATTAATTTTATAAACTAACTAATAAATTTATTGAGTTCGTTTTTCCACAATTATAATATATATAGAAAATATATAACTTATAGGTACTACTATTGTTTCCATACACTGGGTATTTAATGTTCGGCTTACCCGAACTTAGACTTCCTTACTTGTTTAGTATTTATGTACGTACCTACATATATGAAAAAAAAACTAGGCGAAACTACATATAATATTTTTATATTTAAGCTGAAGTTTTGGATGGAGTGAAGTGGAATTAAGATACTTATGAAAAAAATATAATTTACAAAAAATAAAAGTGCGTCAGTTTAGTACAACAAGTGAAAAAATTTGATCGTGTTTTCTCATGCGTGTTTTTTTTTTGGTTTTCGGGCTCAACACGATCACGCACGGGCACTACACGAAATCGCATTTTCAAACACGAGCACATGGACACACGAGTTATATTATAATACTTATTTTTAATAATATTGTTAATTAATACTTTAATTTGTTAAACAACTTTGTACCTAAAAATATTTTGTTATATTCAAAGAGAATCTAATTTCATATTTCAAGTTTCTATCAAAAATTTCCATTCAATGAAATATTCTCGTAATAAACGTCTCAACAATTTTATAACAAAAATTAAATATTTTCTTAAATAATTTAAATTTGCATATTTATATGTAAATATATAAAAACATATTTGGCGCAGTCTCGTTTTCGAACCACCGCGAATTTAAACCGAAGTTTAATTAATTTTAAAAATAAACCGCGACTAACGGTATTTTAAAAAAATACTCTAAAACTAGTGTTATAAAATAAATAGAAATACTTCTTTAAACCTAAAGGACTACGAAGTCAACAGTTTGAAGAGGACTAAAACAAAATACAATTAGAATCAAACATTATTATAAAAAGGAGCAAAGGAACATAAAATAATTATTTATAGCAACAACAACAAACATATATATAAAGGAAGGCGATCTAACAACTAATGAGAATTATTAATAAAAAGGCTATAAAGCAATAAAAACAACAACCAATATCTAATTTTCAATAAAAGCAACAAAATATATTATAGGGCAATTAACTGAAAAGGAAAATTATCAATAAAAAGGAGAGGCTATAAAAGCAACAACAAACATCTGCAAATAAAAATAGCAACAACATATTACAACAACAAGAGCAAATTATTAATAACAACAATCAATAATATACTAACAACAAAAAGGAGCTACAAAAATAACAATCAACAACAATCAAAAGCAAAAAGGAATTACACACAACAACAACAATCAACTAAAGAGAACAACAGGAAATTATAAATAATAACAACAATCAACTATTAACAATAACAGTTAACTACAAACAACAACCACAAGGAAGAACTAGCAACAATACTAAGCAACAGCAACAATAAAGAGGTGATAATACAAAAATGGATTTCCAATTAACTTTCAAAGATATAGTGAGGGATGCCCAACAAATTAAAGAATTTCGAGGTGATGGAAACTATGCTTTAACATCTTTTATTCGAGAAGTAGAGTCAGTTTTAATTTTAATAAATGGTGAGCAACAAATTAAAGAGTATATACATAATAGTAGAGTAGTTTTAAAAAAAATTCAGGGATTGGCTTTAAATACTGTTATTTTGGAACGATTTTCCGTCATCCCTTGTCAAATTTGGTTTTGAGACAAACCGGTTTCGGCAATGCGCCATCATCAGTGTCGATTTTCGTTGTGATGAGTTGTACAATGTTGTACGTTTTTATAGTCGTTTTGTTTTGTTCAGGTAGTTTGTTTGTTGCTGTGTAGTTGAGGTAGGTGGTTCGGGTGTAGGTAAGGAGTTCGGTAGTTCGCTCGTTCGTTCGTTTGTAGGTAGTGAGTTCGTGTGTGTCGTGCCTGGGTTCGTCGGCAGGTAGAAATCTGTTATTATAATTTGTCTGTTTTCTGTGTTTTGGTTATTTGTGTTTGTGGTCGTTTTTTCTATTTGTATTTTGTTCTTTCTTTTGTATAGTAATTTGAGTGGTTCAAATAGCACGTCTGATGCGGTATTTATTTGTTCGTTGATGATGCCTCCTTGAAATGTTTTTTGTTTGTATATCTCCATGTTCTCCAGAATGTTCAGTCGCAAGCCTTTGTGTTGTGTATGAAGAAGTTTGGCTGTATTTTTTATTTTCATGGGGACGCATTTGTTTTCAAACATGTGGGTTGCGAAGTTTGACTCTGGTGTGATATTAGGTTTCTGTTTCCTTTTGCTGTAGTCCCTTATGTGTTCTCGGAATCTGGTTCTGATCTTACGACCAGTTTGCCCTATGTAGCTTTGTTGGCATTCGCAAGTTAATTTATATACTCCTTGTTTGTCCAAATGATCCTCCACGTTTGTTGCATTGTTTAATATTCTCCCAACGTTGTTCCTAGTTTTGAATGCTGTGCGTATGTTGTGTTTCTGGAATAGTTTGGAGAGTCTATATGAGACTTTTCCTGTGTATGTTAAAACTGCCCAGGGTTTCTCCTCTTTTTTCGGGTTGTTGTTATTTGCTTTCTTTATGTTCTTCCTTATTTTATCCACCACGTGCTTTCCATATCCGTTGTTCTTAGCCATTGTGTATATTGTGCATAGTTCTTTTTTATACTCTTCTTGAGTTAACGGAGTTCGCTCGAGTCTTGTTACTAGTTGTCTAAATGCTGCATGTTTGTGTTGTTGTGGATGGTTTGATGTGTTGTGTATAATTGTGTCTGTTGCGGTGGGTTTTCTATATATGCCGTATTCCATTTCATTTGTAGATTTATTTATTGGACTTAACCATATCAATAAATAAATCTACAGATTTTGTTTCTGCTGAAACCGTTACAATCATTTTGTTTCGAATTTAGTTTCTACGAGTTTTCGGTACGAGTTTTGTTACAAGTCTCTGGTTTGTAACGGCACAAAATAATCGAGATAGATATAGAGTTCCATATATGAAAGTTCTTAGGATTAAAAGAGGAGTTGATTAAGCCATGTCCGTCCTTCTGTCCGTCTGTCCGTCCGTGTACACGATAACTTGAGTAAAAATTGAGATATTTGCATGAAATTTTGTACACAGGTTACTTTCTGGCCAAGGAAGGTTGCTATTGAAAATGGGCGAAATCGGATGATAACCACGCCCCCTTTTTCGATATCGAAAATTTCGAAAATCACACAATTTGACTTATCTCGGCAGCTGAAATGGCTAAAATGATATAATTTTATAGGTGACTCCCCCTGGCCATTCTCTTATGATTTTTCCATAAATTTTTTATAGTGAGCGTGGCACCGCCCACTTTTAAGGGAGGCGTTTTTGAAAATTTGACTGGTCGTAACTTTTAAACTGATTACGATAGAACGATAGAATTCGGCACAAAGCATACTAGTATCGTTGGGAGTATACCTGATGAAACTGGATAAAATCGCCCTTCAACCACGCCCACTTTCGATAACGAAAATTTCGAAAATCACACAAATTGACATATCTCGGCAGCTGAAATGGCTAAAATGATATAATTTTATAGGTGAATTCCCCTGGTCATTCTCTTATGATTTTTTCATAAATTTTTTATAGTGGGCGTGGCACCGCCCACTTTTAAGGGAGGCGTTTTTGAAAATTTGACTGGTCTTAACTCTTAAACAGATTACGATAGAACGATGGAATTTGGCACAAAGCATACTAGTATCGTTGGGAGTATACCTGATGAAAGTGGATAAAATCGCCCTTCAACCACGCCCACTTTCGATATCGAAAATTTCGAAAATCACACAAATTGACTTATCTCGGCAGCTGAAATGGCTAAAATGATATAATTTTATAGGTGAATTCCCCTGGTCATTCTCTTATGATTTTTTCATAAATTTTTTATAGTGGGCGTGGCAGCGCCCACTTTTAAGGGAGGCGTTTTTGAAAATTTGACTGGTCTTAACTCTTAAACAGATTACGATAGAACGATGGAATTTGGTACAAAGCATACTAGTATCGTTGGAAGTATACCTGATGAAAGTGGATAAAATCGACCTTCAACCACGCCCACTTTCGATATCGAAAATTTCGAAAATCACAATTAATTTGCATATCTCGGTAGCTGAAATGGCTAAAAAGATATAATTTTATAGGTGAATCCCCCTGGTAATTCTCTTATGATTTTTCCATAAATTTTTTATAGGGGGCGTGGCACCGCCCACTTTTAAGGAAGGCATTTTTGAAAATTTGAGTGGTCGTAACTTTTAAACTGATTACGATAGAACGATGGAATTTGGCAAAAAGCATACTAGTATTGTTGGGAGTATACCTGATGAAAATTGATAAAATCGCCCTCCAACCATGCCCACTTTCGATATCGAAAATTTCGAAAATCACATAAATTGACATAATTCGCTAACGGAAATGGGTAAAATTATATAATTGTATAGGTGAATCCCCATGGTCATTATATAATGATTTTTTGATAAATTTTCTAAAGTGGGCGTGGCCCCGCCCACTTTTAAGGGAGGCATTTTTATACCAAGCGTACTAGTACAGGGGTATTATAATTTTGTCCACATAACTGTACTATGTACTGGCGCAAAATAATCAAGATCCATGTATGAAAGTTCTTAGGTTGAAAAGAGGAGTCTATTCAGGCATGTCCGTCCGTCTATCCGTCCGTCCGTCCGTCTTTGTACACGATAACTTGAGTAAAAATTAAGATATTTGCATGAAATTTTATATACAGGTTACTTTTTGGCCCAGGTAGGTTGCTATTGAAAATGGGCGAAATCGGATGATAACAACGCCCCCTTTTTCGAGATCGTAAGTTTCGAAAATCATACAAATTAACATAACTTGAGTAAAAACTATGCGCCGACAGAGGAGACGGACGACGCAGAGAAGGACTCCTTCTACGATAAACTTGAACAGACTTATGATCGCTGCCCCCAGCATGATATCAAAATCGTGCTCGGCGACTTTAATGCCAAGGTGGGCAAGGAAGGAGTCTTTGGTCCCACAGTTGGAAAATTCAGTCTCCACGATATAACATCCCCCAACGGCACTAGGTTGATTGACTTCGCCGCTGCTCGCAATATGGTCATCAGTAGTACCAGGTTCCAGCATAAGCGAATACACCAAGCCACATGGCTGTCCCCTGATCAAAGAACTAGAAACCAGATTGATCATGTCTTGATTGACGGCAGACATAGCTCCACCGTTCTGGACGTGCGTACACTGCGTGGTCCCAATATTGACTCTGACCATTATCTTGTCGCAGCCAAGATACGCACACGCCTCTGTGCAACGAAGAAAGTGCGCACAGTAACGGAAGGAAAGTTTGACGTCGAGAAGCTGCGCATGACACAGACAGCTGATAATTTCACAACTCGACTCTCACACCTGCTAGCAGAGGGCAATCCTCGACCTAACGATGTAACCGAGCAATGGAAGCATATCTCTCACTCATTGCGTACCGCCGCTGAGGCCACTATAGGGTTCCAGCGAGCCCGCAAGAACAACTGGTACGATGAGGAATGCAAAACTGCCTCGAAAAAAAAGGACGCTGCCTACAAGGAGACGTTGCGAACGGGCGCAACCCGCAGTGTATGGCAACAATATCGTGAGGCAAAGAAGGAAGAGAGACGCCTTTTCAGAAAAAAGAAAAGTGAGGCCGAAAGGCGTGAGTGTGAGGAGCTTGAGATGCTGGCTGACAGGAATGATGCCCGAAAATTCTATGAAAAGATCCGGCGGATGACGGAAGGTTTTAAGACCGGGGCAAGCTCCTGTAAGGACAATAATGACGACCTGGTAACCGACGTACAAAGTGTACTTAAATTATGGAGGGAGCACTTCTCCTCACTGCTAAATTGCGAGGGAGACGTCGAACCCGATACCCCAATCCCTGACGATGGAAAAGTCGTCCCACCACCTGACTATGATGAAGTGAGGATAGCTATATCCCGGCTCAAAAACAACAAAGCGCCTGGAAAAGACGGACTACCCGCCGAGCTGTTCAAACACGGAGGCGAAGAGCTGGTAAAAAGCATGCATCAGCTCTTATGCAGAATATGGTCAGACGAATGCATGCCTCCGGATTGGAATTTAAGTGTGCTTTGCCCAATCCACAAGAAAGGCGATCCCGCTAACCGCACCAACTACCGCGGAATTAGTCTTCTTAATATCGCATATAAGGTTCTTTCTAGCGTGTTGTGTGAAAGGCTGAAGCCCATCGTAGACAAACTGATTGGACCTTATCAGTGTGGCTTTAGACCTGGTAAGTCTACCATCGACCAGATTTTCACGATACGCCAAATCCTGGAGAAGACCCATGATAAGAGAATCGACACTCACCATCTCTTTGTCGATTTTAAAGCCGCTTTTGACAGCGTAAAAAGGAGTTGCCTGTATGCCGCCATGTCTGAATTTGACTTCCCTGCAAAGCTTATACGGCTTTGCCAAATGACGTTGAGCAATACCAACAGCTCCGTTAGAATCGGGAAGGACCTCTCTGAGCCATTTGAAACCAAACGAGGCTTCAGACAGGGCGACTCCCTTTCGTGCGATTTCTTCAATCTGATGCTGGAGAAGATAATTCGAGCAGCAGAGCTAAACCGCAATGGTACAATCTTTTACAAGAGCGTGCAATTGCTGGCGTATGCCGATGATATTGATATCATTGGCCTTAACAACCGCGCCGTAAGCGCTGCCTTCTCTGGACTGGATATGGAAGCGAAAAAAGTGGGTCTTGCCGTGAACGAGGACAAGACGAAGTATTTGCTGTCATCAAAGAAAGAATCGGCGCACCTGCGCCTTGGCAGCCATGTCACTGTTGATAGTTACAAATTTGAAACTGTGAGAGACTTCGTCTATTTGGGAACCAGTATTAACACCGAAAATAATATCAGTCTAGAAATCCAGCGGAGAATCACTCTTGCCAACAAGTGCTACTTTGGACTGAGTAGGCAATTGAGAAGTAAAGTCCCCTATCGAAGAACAAAGATCACGCTCTATAAGTCTCTCATCTTACCTGTCCTGATGTATGGCTCAGATTCATGGACAATGTCAAGAGAAGATGAGATGGCCCTTGGAGTATTTGAGAGAAAAGTTCTCCGGAAGATTTATGGTCCTTCCCGTGATGCCAACGGCGAGTATCGAAGGAAATTTAACGATGAGCTGTACGAGCTCTACGCAGATCTGACCATAGTCCAGCGAATTAAAGCCCAAAGACTCCGCTGGCTGGGCCATGTTATGCGAATGGACAAAGAAGCTCCAGCACAGAAGGTTTTCCTATCGTTGCCTGAATTCGGCAGCAGAGGAAGGGGGAGGCCTCGACTGAGATGGAAACAACAGGTGGAGGATGACTTGAACTCCCTTGGGGTTTCCAATTGGCGTCGGTTATCGCTAAAAAGGAATGACTGGCGTGCTTTGATACGAAACGGCCAAAATCGCTTAGGCGGTTAAGCGCCAATAAATGATGAATGATGATGAGTAAAAACTGAGGAATTTGCATGAAATTTGGTATACAGATGACTCGGATTATAGCCACGTCCCTTTTGTCGGTATCGAAAATTTCGAAAATCACATAAACTGACATATATCGGTAGCTGAAATTGATAAAATGATATAATTTCATAGGTGAATCTCTCTTATCATTCTATTATGATTTTCTGTTAAATTTTAAAAAGTGGGCGTGGTACTGCCCACTTTCAAGGGAGGCATTTTTGAAAATTCGACTGGTCGTAACTTTTAAACAAATTATGGTAGAACGATGAAATTTGGCACAAATCATACTAGTACTGTTGGGAGTATACGTGATGAAATTGGATAAAATCCCCGTCCACCACGGCTACTCTCGATATCGAAAATTTAGAAAATCACCTAAAAGACTGGTCGTAAGTTTTAAACTGATTACGGTAGAATCGTGAAATTCGGCACAAGGTATACTAGAGTTATAGGAAGTATACCTGTTGAAATTAAACGAAATCGCTTCCCAATCACGCCCACTTTCAATATGGAAAATTTCTAAAATCACATAAATTGACATAATTCGGTAAGGTAAATAACTAAAATAGTATAATTATAGTATAATTTGGTAGTTAAATTTGTAAGGAATTGTCTACTATTAACGAGTCTTAAAAGTTGAGTTAATTTTGTTAAGTGAGCCACCTATAATTTTTTCGACGGCCATGTAATTTATTGAAAGTGGGTAGTATGGCTCAGAACGATTAAACAAAAATACGTATACAATTTTTCAAAATTCGAATTATTTTGAAAGTTATATCTATCAACAGTTTTCGAAATTCCTCACTTTTTGATGATTTTCTCACGATTGGTCAAACCGATTTTGCTAATTTTTTAAATATATATAAAAGATGGTATCTTCTACAAAAGGACATTTCCAGTTTCGCAATTTTTAACTTCTCCATCGTGGCGAGATGGCGCTTTTGTATGATGTTGTTGGGCATTGCATTAGTAACTATTAGCAAAAAAAAATTTTTTTGCCACTTTACATCAAAAAGTAAGGAATTTCGAAAAGTGGTGATAGCTATAACTTTGAAAATAATTTGAATTTCGAAAAACTGGCCCAAACGTATTTTTTTCAATTTAAAACTTTGTCACAAATTGGGCGTAAGTATATTAGAAGTAAGAAATGCATTCAACTATAAGTAATATTTTGAGGGCACACGAACAATGTACACATATGTCATACCGTAGCATAAATAAATATTAATTTTATAAACTAACTAATAAATTTATTGAGTTCGTTTTTCCACAATTATAATATATATAGAAAATATATAACTTATAGGTACTACTATTGTTTCCATACACTGGGTATTTAATGTTCGGCTTACCCGAACTTAGACTTCCTTACTTGTTTAGTATTTATGTACGTACCTACATATATGAAAAAAAACTAGGCAAAACTACATATAATATTTTTATATTTAATCAAGTATTAAGCTGAAGTTTTGGATGGAGTGAAGTGGAATTAAGATACTTATGAAAAAAATATAATTTACAAAAAATAAAAGTGCGTCAGTTTAGTACAACAAGTGAAAAAATTTGATCGTGTTTTCTCATGCGTGTTTTTTTTTTGGTTTTCGGGCTCAACACGATCACGCACGGGCACTACACGAAATCGCATTTTCAAACACGAGCACATGGACACACGAGTTATATTATAATACTTATTTTTAATAATATTGTTAATTAATACTTTAATTTGTTAAACAACTTTGTACCTAAAAATATTTTGTTATATTCAAAGAGAATCTAATTTCATATTTCAAGTTTCTATCAAAAATTTTCATTCAATGAAATATTCTCGTAATAAACGTCTCAACAATTTTATAACAAAAATTAAATATTTTCTTAAATAATTTAAATTTGCATATTTATATGTAAATATATAAAAACATATTTGGCGCAGTCTCGTTTTCGAACCACCGCGAATTTAAACCCAAGTTTAATTAATTTTAAAAATAAACCGCGACTAACGGTATTTTAAAAAAATACTCTAAAACTAGTGTTATAAAATAAATAGAAATACTTCTTTAAACCTAAAGGACTACGAAGTCAACAGTTTGAAGAGGACTAAAACAAAATACAATTAGAATCAAACATTATTATAAAAAGGAGCAAAGGAACATAAAATAATTATTTATAGCAACAACAACAAACATATATATAAAGGAAGGCGATCTAACAACTAATGAGAATTATTAATAAAAAGGCTATAAAGCAATAAAAACAACAACCAATATCTAATTTTCAATAAAAGCAACAAAATATATTATAGGGCAATTAACTGAAAAGGAAAATTATCAATAAAAGGAGAGGCTATAAAAGCAACAACAAACATCTGCAAATAAAAATAGCAACAACATATTACAACAACAAGAGCAAATTATTAATAACAACAATCAATAATATACTAACAACAAAAAGGAGCTACAAAAATAACAATCAACAACAATCAAAAGCAAAAAGGAATTACACACAACAACAACAATCAACTAAAGAGAACAACAGGAAATTATAAATAATAACAACAATCAACTATTAACAATAATAGTTAACTACAAACAACAACCACAAGGAAGAACTAGCAACAATACTAAGCAACAGCAACAATAAAGAGGTGATAATACAAAAATGGATTTCCAATTAACTTTCAAAGATATAGTGAGGGATGCCCAACAAATTAAAGAATTTCGAGGTGATGGAAACTATGCTTTAACATCTTTTATTCGAGAAGTAGAGTCAGTTTTAATTTTAATAAATGGTGAGCAACAAATTAAAGAGTATATACATAATAGAGTAGTTTTAAAAAAAATTCAGGGATTGGCTTTAAATACTGTTAGGACATTAGGGCCCAATCCTTCTTGGCAAGCGACTAAACAAATTTTAATAAACAATTTCGGTGTTAAAGAATCTTATTATAGTTTATATCAACAAGCATTTTCTACTAAAAATTTTAGAATAGTAAATTATTATAATAAATTATGCGAAATTTTGTGTAAAATTAATGAAAAGTATGAATTTGATGAATGTAAACCAGTAGAATTCAGGCCAGCCAATGCAGAAAGCATTATTTTAAAAACATTTTTGAATAATATTGATTTAAATTTAGCATCGATTATAGTTAATAAGAATTTAACTAATTTGAGAGATGCTTTCAATTTTCTTGAAAGAGAGGGTTTGATAAGAAATTATGAAAATAAGATGGTTTATAATTTTAGACAAAATCCTTTTTACTCAAACAAAATAATAAACTTTAACAAGAGTCCAAACTCACATTTTAATGATAATCAGGGATCAAATAAATTCAATCATAATCACCAAAGAAATAATTACAGTAATTTTTCGGAAAATATAAATAGACCTAATTATAACAGAAATAATTTTAGTAATAGTTTTAATAATAATAACAACTTGAGTAATAACAATAACTTTAATAATAGAAATAATTTTAATAAAAATAATTTCAATAATACAAATTTGAATAATAATAATTATTACTAATATAAATTTTCCAGCTAATCCGATCTATCAGGGTCGAGTGCAAATAAAAAACGATTTATTCCACAATTTTGCCCCCGATTTATTTGGGGCAAAATTGTGGAATAAATCGTTTTTTATTTGCACTCGACCCTGATAGATCGGATTAGCTGGAAAATTTATATTAATAATTATAACCGATCGGAATTTGCCATTAAGTAATTACTATTAATTTTAGTAATAACACTAATTTTAATAATAGAAATAATTTTAATAATAATAACACTAATTATAATAATAATTCTTATCCATATTCTAATTCGAGTTCTAGTAGAAATCAAAATTATAATCAACATAGAAATAATTATAATAATAGTAATACTAATAATAATATGGAAGTAGATCATATGGAAGTGAGACCATTAAATCATGAACTACCAAAAAGTTCACATGCAAATTTTTATTTAACAGCCACACGAAATCACTACCAATAATTGAATTAACAATAAATAATAATAAATTAAGAGCATTAGTAGATACAGGTTCTACAACTTCGCTTTTAAATCAAGAAAAATTACCTGAATATAAAAGAGTTTTACTTAAGAAAAGTATTGGCTTTTCAACAATAAATAGTTCAACAATAATAAGATATGAAATTATTACAAAATTACCTAGTGAGTTTAATGAAGAGGGAGCAATGTCTTGGAAATTAACAGATTTTAGTGGAAAACAATTCAATGCAATAAAAGTCAAAATTTATTAAAACCAATGAAAGCAGTAGTAGATATGGAAAATGAAACTTTAACTATAAACGGTAGTATTATAAAATTTTTGCAATCATGTCCTTATTCATATAACGAAATTCATCAATTAGAAATTTGCAATATTGATAAAAAAGTTCTCGAATGTATTTATAAAGATCTTAATAATGAAGAACAAGAAGCCTTAAAAAATATCCTTTCTTCTTTTAAAGAATTAATTTATATAGAAGGACAACTTCTTACGAGCACAAATGTTATTCAACATGACATTAAAACCACTATTGATAAACCAATATATTCTAAAATATATCGTTATCCTCAAATACATGAGAAAGAAATTTGTAAACAAATAGATTTCATGATGAACCAGGGAATCATTAAAGAGAGTAAATCTCCTTACAACAGTCCTTTATGGATTGTACCTATAAAAATGGATAATAGTGGAGAACAGCAATGAAGAGTTGTTATAGATTATAGGGCTTTAAATAATATTACCATAGATGATAAATTTCCAATTCCAAATATAGAAAACCTTTTAGACAAGTTAGGACGTTCACAATATTTTACTACAATTGATTTAGCTAAAGGATTTCACCAAATTCTTGTAAAGGAGGAAGATCGTTTAAAAACAGCTTTTTCTACTCCTTATGGACATTATGAGTTTGTTCGAATGCCATTTTGATTAAAGAATGCCCCTACAACCTTTCAAAGGCTTATTATTTTGTATTAAAAGATTTAATAAATAAGATTTGTGTTGTATATCTTGATGATATATTAATTTTTTCGACTAGTTTTCAAGAACATGTAAATGACATAAGGAGCGTTTTTTTTTTCAAAATTGAAGGAGGCAAGCCTTCGTATTCAAATTAATAAATGCAAATTTTTTGCAAAAGAAACATTGTATTTAGGGCATGTTTTAACAACTGAAGGTGTTAAACCAAATCCTGCCAAAGTTGACAAAATTCTAAAACTTCAAATGCCGAAGACTATTAAACAAATTAAATCATTTTTGAGTATAACCGGATATCACTGTAAATTTATTAAAGATTATTCTAGAGTAGCCTATCCATTAATTAAATATTTAAAGAAAGACATGAAGCTTAATTTAAATGATTCAAATTATATAAATGCTTTTGAAAAGTTAAAAACTATTTTAGCAGAGGAACCAGTACTTAATTACCCAGATTTTAGAAAATCTTTTTAATTAATTACTGATGCAAGTATTAATGCAATAGGTGCTGTTTTACAACAAAATCAACATCCAATATGTTATGCTAGTAGAACTTTAAATAACCATGATAAAATTATTCAATAACTGAAAAAGAACTTTAAGCAATAGTTTGGGCAACTAGTTATTTTAGGCCATATCTTTATAGTGCAAAATTTGAAATTTTATCAGATCATCAACCATTACGATGGCTTTTTGTTAAATATCAGGGTAAAGCAATGAATCCACGACTTTATAGATGGTTAATAAAATTAAGTGAATATAATATCACACTTAATTATATTAAAGGTAAAGAAAATCAAGTAGCTGATTTTCTCAGTAGGATAGATGCAAATACAAATAAAATTAATATGTTATTAACTTCTTCTGAATCAATTTTTAATAATGCAAATACTGAAATAGAAACAATTCATTCGCAAGAAGCAAATGTACAAAATTATATTAACCTATTAGATACTGTAGTAAATAGATTTAAAACACAAATAATATTGACAGATAATAAACAAAAATAAATAGATAATAATATTAATATGAAAATTTTTATAAGTTCTTCTGATTTAGAAAGTAAATTTGAAGACATATTACAGCGAAATATTGTTAAAGGTAAAATTGGAATATATTCGGAATTAGAAAATAGTAAATATAATATTTTGCAAAATAAAATTATCAAATGTATGACGGTATTAATAATATAAAATTTTATCGATGTTCATTCCATGCTAAAGATGTTGAAACAGAAAATGAAGCTTATAAATTTATACATAATTATCATAAAAATGAAACAGGACATACAGGAATAATTGAAAATTATAAGGTACTTAAAACATTGATTTATATACCAAATTTAAAACTTTTGTTAAATAAATATATAAATAATTGTTCAGTTTTTACTAGGGCAAAATATGATCGAAGTCCAATTAAATTTTAGAAGATTATTTTTGGTCTGTAAATTATGAAACTTTGGAAATTTTTAATGACTTCAAGACCTTTTTATTTATTGTGAAATGGTATTTTTCACAATTATTAATTTTAGATTTATTTGAAAAGGCAAAAATTAGAAAACAACGCCACAGCTATGCAGACAGAACTGTTTCGAGACCGGCTAAAGTCCAACTTGTCAATGAAATTTTGGTGCCTGCAATGCTGATCACTCAGCCAACCGTGCAGATATCAATTGCTTGCTAATTCACCCTTTTCTGTTTTTTGTTATTCTTTACCTACATACCAATGAGTGCGCTAAACTAGTGCTATTAAATCATTTGGAGAGGATTTTTATACCAACAATGCGTGCTTGTGCTATTTTTAGCCCAGCTTCGCATATTGTCGGTGTTGCCTGTAGTCTGGCCAATTGTAAATTTTAGAAGATTATTTTTGGTCTGTAAATTATGAAACTTTGGAAATTTTTAATGACTTCAAGACCTTTTTATTTATTGTGAAATAGCATTTTTCACAATTATTAATTTTAGATTTATTTGAAAAGGCAAAAATTAGAAAACAACACCACAGCTATGCAGACAGAACTGTTTCGAGACCGGCTAAAGTCCAACTTGTCAATGCAATTTTGGTGCCTGCAATGCTGATCACTCAGCCAACCGTGCAGATATCAATTTCTTGCTAATTCACCCTTTTATGTTTTTTGTTATTCTTTACCTACATACCAATGAGTGCGCTAAATTAAAGATAAATTTAAATTAACAGAAACACCAACTGATATTAAACAAATTGTGCATATGGATATTTATACAAATTCAAAATCAAATTTCTTAACTTTTATTGATAGATTTTCCAAATTTGCAACGGCTTATTATTTAGAGGATAGAAATAATCAAACAATTATAGAAAAATTAAGACTTTATAAATCTCAACGTGGACATTTTTTGAAATTAATTTGTGATAATGAATTTAAATGTATTAATATTAAAGATTATTTGAAAAACGAAAATATTGAGTTGCATTTAGTAAAACCAAATAATCATACAGGAAATGCAGATATAGAGAGATTACATAATACTATTTCGGAAAAAATAAGAACGATGACTATTGAATATAATGCTCTTAATATAAAAGATAAAATTAGTAAAGCAATTGAGTTTTATAATAACAGTTTTCATTCAGTCATAAAAGAAAAACCAATAAATGTTGAAATTGGACAATGTGATAAAATTAAAATACATAAAAATATATTGATAATAAAACAAGGTTATATTGAGAAAAAAAAAATAAAAAAAGAGAAAATTATAAGGAGAGGAGGAAAGAAGGTTTTATAAAAAATTATAAATCACTTCGACATAAACAGGAACCAAAATATAAATTTAATAACTTAGAAAATATTTGAGGGATGTATATTTTCTAAGTATAGAACGGAAATTGAAATTTGAAGGAATACTTGATACAAAAGATATAGAGGATTAATTTGTTGAAATTGTTAATGTTTAAGTATATGTTTTATTTATGAATTTGAAAATTGAATTTAAATATCTTGTAATATTCGTAAGTAGCTTATTATAAGTAATTAAGATACAGGAGTATCTTAGTTTAAATGAAGGAGAAGTTATATTATAATACTTATTTTTAATAATATTGTTAATTAATACTTTAATTTGTTAAACAACTTTGTACCTAAAAATATTTTGTTATATTCAAAGAGAATCTATTTTCATATTTCAAGTTTCTATCAAAAATTTTCATTCAATGAAATATTCTCGTAATAAACGTCTCAACAATTTTATAACAAAAATTAAATATTTTCTTAAATAATTTAAATTTGCATATTTATATGTAAATATATTAAAAACATATTTCACGCGTGCGTGTTTCGTGTCACGGTCAAAAACACGCACGATGCCCACCTCTAATTTGTGGTGTGTGTGCTGTCGCTCACAATGCACGGTGGGTTTTAAGCATGTTTTATTTTAAGGTGAATGTCCCTCCATTTTTTCTTTTGAATTCTCAAATATGCATTAAAATAAGATGATATGTTGAGTTTCAGCATTTTTCCCCGAGCTCTTTTTTAAAAAACTCATTTAAAATACCAATTTTAGTCAAAATTTTTTTTTGCATTTTTATCGAAAACGGTTAGTTTTCCATAAAAACTACCTGAGACAAAGTTGAAGACCTGAAAATTCTCTACAAAAATGGTCCGAACAGTTTTCCTCTAGGAGTCACCAGTTCTGAGATATCGCGATTGCAAAACTAATTCTATACATTACTGTCCTGCCACAAATTTATTTCCCTGCATGTTTCTCTAACTCGATCTACCGACCAGTAGCGCGATTCACTAACTTTTTTAACGATATTTGTTAACGTTAAATTTACTTAACAATAATTTTAACAACATTGCGATTCACTCACCTTTTGTCAACTCTAAATTCGATAAATTTATCGTTGTCGATATGACAACTGTTATTTTTATCGCAGATTATTTTTGTGTTGTTAAAGTGTTGTTTACTTTTGCTTCGCGTAGGAAAAATGTATGTTTAATTATATTTATAAACATTTTTTTAAAAAAAATGGTGTAAAATATAACCTAATACGGTTTATGGGATAAAAAATGTATAAATTTATCGCAATATATCTTTAGTGTGTCAAGTAATTGCAAAAACTACTCAAGAGGCACAATGGTAAATATTTCATAAATTTTCTGTGTTTTCCATACTATTAACTTGTTAAGATCTCGGAAACTAAGAAACGGATTTTAATTAGACATTCCCTGGTGGACAGCTTGGAGCCCTAAACTTTATTTTATCTAATCGCCCAATAAACAAAAAAGATATAGTCATTTTAAGTGAGGTACCTATGCAATTTTTTTTTGTAAATAGATTTATATGAAGAAAAATTCACTTTGTTTGTCAAAAAAAAAAACAAAGCGCGCCTCTCACCTGGAATAAAACTCTAGAAAAGTTGTGTCTGCACATTGGAAATTCCATGGCTAAAATTACTGAAAGTGACGAAGGGAATGTTATAGAGTTCATCTGAACTATTGTTTTATTTTTTGTCTTCATTTTTATCAAGTGTGTTGTGTAATGTAGTGTGGTTGCTAAGTGACCTTGCTCAATCCCGACTCTTGCGTCCTCGTTCGTGCACTCTGGGCAACGGGAGCTACCTAGGCTCGCGGCAGAAAGAGAGGGAGCCCCGGTGGGGCCACTCTGACATACTTGGTTTAAGGGCTCACCGAGGTTTTTGCGTAGCGTCTGTTCACCATGAGGTGCGGCTGCAAGCGGGCGTCTGTCTTGAAGCAAGCGGCTCGCTATATAAATGTGTAAATATTTTCCAAAAACCCCGAAACGGGGACCCGCCACGTAAAAAACTTAATTCCAATGAAAAGAAATTCAAAGCCTCGGATGAGAACCCCCTTTAATGTTGACGACCCGGCAAAACGAATAAGGCATAATGATTTGGATATAGGGGCATGTACCAAAATGTCCGGACCCTTTCAAGGGACGGTACCGCGCCCGACTGGTTGATGTCCTCGTAGGCCCAAAGGCCGACATCACCGCCCTGCAGGAAATGCGATGGACCATCGGTCCTTGTGACGTATACTACAGTGGCCAGACACGCGGCAAAGCGCGGAGATGTAGGATTCGTGGTGGGAAAGAGACTTGGCCGCCAAGTATTAGCGTTCACTCCTGTGGACGAGCGTCTCGCTGCGATCCGCATCAAGGCGAGGTTTTTCAACATACGATTTATCTGCGCCTATGCGCCGACTGGGGAGACGGATGACGCAGAGAAGGACTCCTTCTACGATAAACTTGAACAGACTTATGATCCCTGCCCCAGCATGGTATCAAAATCGTGCTCGGCGACTTTAATGCCAAGGTGGGCAAGGAAGGAGTATTTGGTCCTACAGTTGGAAAATTCAGTCTCCACGATATAACATCCCCCAACGGCACTAGGTTGATTGACTTCGCCGCTGCTCGCAATATGGCCATCAGTAGTACCAGGTTCCAGCATAAGCGAATACACCAAGCCACATGGCTGTCCCCTGATCAAAGAACTAGAAACCAGATTGATCATGTCTTGATTGACGGCTGACATAGCTCCACCGTTCTGGACGTGAGTACACTGCGTGGTCCCAATATTGACTCTGACCATTATCTTGTCGCAGCCAATATACGCACACGCCTTTGTGCAACGAAGAAAGTGCGCACAGTAACGGAAGGAAAGTTTGACGTCGAGAAGCTGCGCATGACACAGACAGCTGATAATTTCACAACTCGACTCTCACACCTGATAACAGAGGGCAATCCTCGACCTAACGATGTAACCGAGCAATGGAAGCATATCTCTCACTCATTGCGTACCGCCGCTGAGGCCACTATAGGGTTCCAGGGAGCCCGCAAGAACAACTGGTACGATGAGGAATGCAAAACTGCCTCAAAAAAAAGGACGCTGCCTACAAGGAGACTTTTCGAACGGGCGCAACCCGCAGTGTATGGCAACAATATCGTGAGGCTAAGAAGGAAGAGAGACGCCTTTTCAGAAAAAAGAAAAGTGAGGCCAAAAGGCGTGAGTGTGAGGAGCTTGAGATGCTGGCTGACAGGAATGATGCCCGAAAATTCTATGAAAAGATCCGGCGGATGACGGAAGGTTTTAAGACCGGGGCAAGCTCCTGTAAGGACAATAATGGCGACCTGGTAACCGACGTACAAAGTGTACTTAAATTATGGAGGGAGCACTTCTCCTCACTGCTAAATTGCGAGGGAGAAGTCGAACCAGATACCCCAATCCCTGACGATGGAAAAGTCGTTCCACCACCTGACTATGATGAAGTGAGGATAGCTATATCCCGGCTCAAAAACAACAAAGCGCCTGGAAAAGACGGACTACCCGCCGAGCTGTTCAAACACGGAGGCGAAGAGCTGGTAAAAAGCATGCATCAGCTCTTATGCAGAATATGGTCAGACGAATGCATGCCTCCGGATTGGAATTTAAGTGTGCTTTGCCCAATCCACAAGAAAGGCGATCCCGTTAACCGCACCAACTACCGCGGATTTAGTCTTCTTACTATTGCATATAAGGTTCTTTCTAGCGTGTTGTGTGAAAGGCTGAAGCCCATCGTAGACAAACTGATTGGACCTTATCAGTGTGGCTTTAGACCTGGTAAGTCTACCATCGACCAGATTTTCACGATACGCCAAATCCTGGAGAAGACCCATGATAAAAGAAAAGACACACACCATCTCTTTGTCGATTTCAAAGCCGCTTTTGACAGCGCAAAAAGAGTTGCCTGTACGCCGCCATGGCTGAATTTGACTTCCCTGCAAAGCTTATACGGCTTTGCCAAATGACGTTGAGCAATACCAACAGCTCCGTCAGAATCGGGAAGGACCTCTCTGAGTCATTTGAAACCAAACGAGGCTTCAGACAGGGCGACTCCCTTTCGTGCGATTTCTTCAATCTGATGCTGGAGAAGATAATTCGAGCAGCAGAGCTAAACCGCAATGGTACAATATTTTACAAGAGCGTGCAATTGCTGGCGTATGCCATGATATTGATATCATTGGCCTTAACAACCGCGCCGTAAGCGCTGCCTTCTCTGGACTGGATAAGGAAGCGAAAAAAGTGGGTCTTGCCGTGAACGAGGACAAGGCGAAGTATTTGCTGTCATCAAAGAAAGAATCGGCGCACCTGCGCCTTGGCAGCCATGTCACTGTTGATAGTTACAAATTTGAAACTGTGAGGGACTTCGTCTATTTGGGAACCAGTATCAACACCGAAAATAATATCAGTCTAGAAATCCAGCGGAAAATCAATCTTGCCAACAAGTGCTACTTTGGACTGAGTAGGCAATTGAGAAGTAAAGTCCTCTCTCGAAGAACAAAGATCACGCTCTATAAGTCTCTCATCATACCTGTCCTGATGTATGGCTCAGATTCATGGACAATGTCAAGAGAAGATGAGATGGCCCTTGGAGTATTTGAGAGAAAAGTTCTCCGGAAGATTTATGGTCCTTCCCGTGATGCCAACGGCGAGTATCGAAGGAAATTTAACGATGAGCTGTACGAGCTCTACGCAGATCTGACCATAGTCCAGCGAATTAAAGCCCAAAGACTCCGCTGGCTGGGCCATGTTATGCGAATGGACAAAGCAGCAGAGGAAGGGGGAGGCCTCGACTGAGATGGAAACAACAGGTGGAGGATGACTTGAACTCCCTTGGGGTTTCCAATTGGCGTCAGTTATCGCTAAAAAGGAATGACTGGCGTGCTTTGATATGCAACGGCCAAAATCGCTTAGGCGGTTAAGCGCCAATAAATGATGATGATGATTTTTATCAATGAGAGTGGGTATCAAAGTAGGAGCAGATGAGGTACTGAGGTTAAGGAGATGGAAGGAAGGAAGTATTTCGGAAAAACTCTACTGGAATTGCCAACAGAGATAGGGGCTTAACCCAAACATATGTGACAGAAAGGAATATGACATAGGAAAGAAAGCCGAGGAAAAGAGGTTGATGAAGAGGAATTGGAGCCGAGAATAAGGTTGGCAAAAGCGAAAAAATTGTTTCAATAGAAATTAGTACCACCCTAAAATACAGATCCACCCGGACAATGTCAGGTTCCCTGCTAGTGCCTAATAAAATTAGTAAGATTGTCTTCATGAGCGGGTCGAAACGACGGAAACGAAAAAAAAACTATACGCAAATCTATTTGGTTTAATGAGGAAATTCTTATTGATATTATTAAGTGCAATTTCTTCTTATTTCTTTTCGATTTCTTTTTATATGTGTTATTAATAAGAAAATCTTTTCAAGACTTCCTTAAAAATATGAAAAAAAATATGAAAAAGAGAAAACTTCTTATTTTAATAAGATGATCTTAGGGTTCCTAACAAGAAGATTTGACTTATTAATGTTTTCAAAGGGAAATCTTGCAGAAAACGAAATGATTTCTTAGGGTTCTTATTAATAAGATGATCTTAGGGTTCCTAACAAGAAGATATGACTTATTAACTGATTTCCGCATAATTTTATGTGTTAATAAGATGATCTTAGGGTTCCTAACAAGAAGATTTGACTTATTAATATTTTCAAAGGGAAATCTTGCATCATCATCAGCAGACATTATGTAGAACAATTATACGCTGGGAAGCAGAAATACCCGATGGCTCGATGGTAAGCACCTGTGTTCAGCATTCAATATGTGGTAAGTTCGATTCGCGGTGGAGGCAATATGGCAAGTGTGGAAGGCAATGTAAGGAAGAGTGCGGTGAGATGGCTTCAAGGAAATATAAAAAGGCAACATAAGATGGTAAAGGCAATACAAGAAAAATCTAAAACTGAATCGTAACTGGATAATCTGAAGTTCTCGAAGACAATATAAGAACTCTGAAATATAATTTTTATTTTTTTATTTGAAATATTAAAAAGAACATCTTCTCAATAATATGTGATTTCATTTTGAAAGCATTAATAAGTCGAATCTTCTTGTTAGGAACCCTAAGAAATCAATTCGTTTTCTGCAAGATATCTCTTTGAAAACTTTAATAAGTCAAATCTTCTTGTTAGGGACCCTAAGAAATCAATTCGTTTTCTGCAAGATTTCTCTTTGAAAACATTAATAAGTCAAATCTTCTTGTTAGGAACCCTAAGAAGTCAATTCGTGTTCTGCAAGATTTCTCTTTGAAAACATTAATAAGTCAAGTCTTCTTGTTAGGAACCCTAAGATCATACATACAATTATGTGGAAATCAGTTAAGAAGTCAAATCTTCTTGTTAGGAACCCTAAGAAATCGGTTTGTTTTTTGCAAGATTTTCCTTTGTAAACATTAATAAGATTTTCTCTTCAAATTTAAAAAGAACTCCTTCTTGAAGAAAATCTATAGAGATATCATATGACTTTTGTTCTATTTGATTAGGCATTGTTGGCTCTGTGCTCTTCTCTTCAAAAGATAAAGTAGCTGAAATTGACGTTTGTGAAGTTGTTCAAAAATGGTCCTTACTAAAACATCAAGAGTCAAAGTTTGAATTTAATTCTTCCATTTTTCTCAAAAAAATTTTTCTTTGTAAAATTATTTTGAGTTTTGTGAAAAGGGTATCTTTTTAGTATGTATTTAATTTTGTAAAACATTATATACGACGAAAATAAAGAAAGAGTGAACAAACACTGTAATTTTTAATTCATTCGGTAACATATTGCGCATTTTCACAATTATATTCCAATAATTTTTTTTTTTTTTAAATCCATTATTATACCTAAAAAAAATGTCGGCAAATTTTCGAGATCCGTCGGCATATCAGTAAGATTTAGATTTTAGACAGCTTTTGAGAAATACCCAGTGTATGGAAACAATAGTAGTACCTATAAGTTATATATTTTCTATATATATTATAATTGTCGAAAAACGAACTCAATAAATTTATTAGTTAGTTTATAAAATTAATATTTATTTATGCTACGGTATAACATATATGTACATTGTTCGTGTGCCCTCAAAATATTATTTATAGTTGAATGCATTTCTTACTTCTAATATACTTACGCCCAATTTGTGACAAAGTTTTAAATTGAAAAAAAAAAAAATTTGGGCCAGTTTTTCGAAATTCAAATTATTTTCAAAGTTATAGCTATCACCACTTTTCGAAATTCCTTACATTTTGATGTAAATAACTTCCGCTCCCTTAAAGTGCCAAAAAAATTTTTTTTGCTAATAGTTACTAATGCAATGCCCAACAACATCATACAAAAGCGCCATCTCACCACGATGGAGAAGTTAAAAATTGCGAATAATGTTTGCAAAAATGTCCTTTTGTAGAAGATACCATCTTTTATATATATTTAAAAAATTAGCAAAATCGGGTTGACCAATCGTGAGAAAATCATCAAAAAGTGAGGGATTTCGAAAACTGTTGATAGATATAACTTTCAAAATAATTCGAATTTTGAAAAATTGTATACGTATTTTTGTTTAATCGTTCTGAGCCATACTAACCACTTTCAATAAATTACATGGCCGTCGAAAAAATTATAGGTGGCTCACTTAACAAAATTAACTCATCTTTTAAGACTCGTTAATAGTAGACAATTCCTTACAAATTTAACTACCAAATTATACTATAATTATACTATTTTAGTTATTTACCTTACCGAATTATGTCAATTTATGTGATTTTCGAAATTTTCCATATTGAAAGTGGACGTGATTGGGAAGCGATTTCGTTTAATTTCAACAGGTATACTTCCTATAACTCTAGTATCCCTTGTGCCGAATTTCACGATTCTACCGTAATCAGTTTAAAACTTACGACCAGTCTTTTAGGTGATTTTCTAAATTTTCGATATCGAGAGTAGCCGTGGTTGGACGGGGATTTTATCCAATTTCATCACGTATACTCCCAACAGTACTAGTATGATTTGTGCCAAATTTCATCGTTCTACCATAATTTGTTTAAAAGTTACGACCAGTCGAATTTTCAAAAATGCCTCCCTTGAAAGTGGGCGGTACCACGCCCACTTTTTAAAATTAAACAGAAAATCATAATAGAATGATAAGAGAGATTCACCTATGAAATTATATCATTTTATCAATTTCAGCTACCGATATATGTCAGTTTGTGTGATTTTCGAAATTTTCGATACCGACAAAAGGGACGTGGTTATAATCCGAGTCATCTGTATACCAAATTTCATGCAAATTCCTCAATTTTTACTCAAGTTATGTTAATTTGTATGATTTTCGAAATTTACGATCTCGAAAAAGGGGTCGTGGTTATCATCCGATTTCGCCCATTTTCAATAGCAACCCACCTGGGCCAAAAAGTAACCTGTATATAAAATTTCATGCAAATATCTTAATTTTTACTCAAGTTATCGTGTACAAAGACGGACGGACGGACGGACATGCCTGAATATACTCCTCTTTTCAACCTAAGAACTTCCATACATGGATCTTGATTATTTTGCGCCGGTACATAGTACAGTTATGTGGACAAAATTATAATACCCCTGTACTAGTACGCTTGGTATAAAAATGGCTCCCTTAAAAGTGGGCGGCCGCCGTGGTGTAGCGGTTAAGTGTTCGGCCTTCTACACCAAGTCGTGGCGGTTCGATGCCCGGCAAAAGTACCATCAAAAATTATTTAGAAAAGAATTTTTCTAAACGGGGTCGCCCCTCGGCAGTAGTTTGGCAAACTCTCCGGGTGTATTTCTGCCATGAGAAGCTTCTCAGCAAAAAATTCATTTGCTTTGCAAGTGCCGTTCGGAGTCGGCAAAAAACTGTAGGTCCCGCCAACTTGTAGGAAAACTCAAAAAGCAACACACCACAACTTGGAAAGAGAAGCTCGGCTAAAAATCTCGTTAGAGGTTATGATAACCTGTTGGTATATCGCCGCCATTAGTTTTTAGTTAGTTTCATCGTGTACAAAGACGGACGGACGGACGGACAGACGGACGGACATGCCTCAACCTAAGAACTTTCATACATGGATCTCGATTATTTTGCGCCGGTACATAGTACAGTTATGTGGACAAAATTATAATACCCCTGTACTAGTACGCTTGGTATAAAAATGCCTCCCTTAAAAGTGGGCGGGGCCACGCCCACTTTAAAAAATTTATCAAAAAATCATTATATAATGATCATATAATTATATAATTTTACCCATTTCCGTTAGCGAATTATGTAAATTTATGTGATTTTCGAAATTTTCGATATCGAAAGTAGGCATGGTTGGAGGGCGATTTTATCCATTTTCATCAGGTATACTCCCAACGATACTACTATGCTTTTTGCCAAATTCCATCGTTCTATCGTAATCAGTTTAAAAGTTACGACCAGTCAAATTTTCAAAAATGCCTTCCTTAAAAGTGGGCGGTGCCAAGCCCCCTATAAAAAATGTATGGAAAAATCATAAGAGAATTACCAGGGGGATTCACCTATAAAATTATATCATTTTCGCCATTTCAGCTACCGAGATATTTCAATTTACATATGTGATTTTCGAAATCGAAAGTGGGCGTGGTTGAAGGGCGATTTTATCCACTTTCATCAGGTATACTTCCAACGATACTAGTATGCTTTGTACCAAATTCCATCGTTCTATCGTAATCTGTTTAAGAGTTACGACCAGTCAAATTTTCAAAAACGCCTCCCTTAAAAGTGGGCGGTGCCACGCCCACTATAAAAAATTTATGGAAAAATCATAAGAGAATGACCAAGGGGATTCACCTATAAAATTATATCATTTTAGCCATTTCAGCTGCCGAGATAAGTCAATTTGTGTGATTTTCGAAATTTTCGATATCGAAGTGGGCGTGGTTGAAGGGCGATTTTATCCACTTTCATCAGGTATACTCCCAACAATACTAGTATGCTTTGTGCCAAATTCCATCGTTCTATCGTAATCTGTTTAAGAGTTAAGACCAGTCAAATTTTCAAAAACGCCTCCCTTAAAAGTGGGCGGTGCCACGCCCACTATAAAAAATTTATGGAAAAATCATAAGAGAATAACCAAGGGGGTTTACCTATAAAATTATATCATTTTAGCCATTTCAGCTGCCGAGATATGTCAATTTGTGTGATTTTCGAAATTTTCGATATCGAAAGTGGGCGTGGTTGAAGGGGATTTTATCCAGTTTCATCAGGTATACTCCCAACGATACTAGTATGCTTTGCGCCGAATTCTATCGTTCTATCGTAATCAGTTTAAAAGTTACGACCAGTCAAATTTTCAAAAACGCCTCCCTTAAAAGTGGGCGGTGCCACGCCCACTATAAAAAATTTATGGAAAAATCATAAGAGGATGACCAGGGGGACTCACCTATAAAATTATATCATTTTAGCCATTTCAGCTGCCGAGATAAGTCAATTTGTGTGATTTTCGAAATTTTCGATATCGAAAAGGGGGCGTGGTTATCATCCGATTTCGCCCATTTTCAATAGCAACCTACCTTGGCCAGAAAGTAACCTGTGTACAAAATTTCATGCAAATATCTCAATTTTTACTCAAGTTATCGTGTACACGGACGGACAGACGGACAGACGGACGGACATGGCTTAATCAACTCCTCTTTTAATCCTAAGAACTTGCATATATGGAACTCTATATCTATCTCGATTATTTTGTGCCGTTACAAACAGCCGTTATGTGAACAAAGTTAATATACCCTTGTACTAGTACTTACTAGTACACTGGGTATAATGACTTCGGGGCTTAAAACATGTCAAAACGCGGTGTCCTATAATTATTATAAGGGGTGTATATTTCAATAATCCGAAAGCAGAAATTAAATTTGTTTCAGCGAAAAGTTATTGAAATTGAGTCTTCGCTTTCGGATTATGCATTCCGAGGTCAAAACCCGTATTTTGATACCTCTCCAGACCTTTTAGATGAATGCGATACTGATAAATACCAAAAATTAAATAAAACCATGATTTTTATAATTGAAAACGACATGAATTAGTTGATAAACTTTTTTTATTAAACAAAACTTAATATTTTTTAATGCAAAATAAAAAAATTACTTAAAGTATAAAATAAAAAAATAATTCATTTAACAAATGGTTTAAAGTAAGTAAGGCACATATTTCAATTCATAAAACATTTAAAGATATTTATTAAATTAGGGAAGGCACATATCTCCCGTGATATTACAAAACCAAGTAAGTGTCAGTTACTTGGTTTCGTCTTTCTACGAATTTTCGAAATCCTGTTAAAAAAATCTATCAGGGACATCGATCCGTTTCTTCCTATCTTGTTTCTAAGTACCTTAAACTATAAAAGTTATAAAACCAAGTAACTTAAAATGCACTGGATCAAGAAATTAGTTCACAACAAAACCAAGTAACTCGTGTTCTTTTTCAAGTAACTGAAAATTGTGCAACAAATACTAGGCTTTTTTACAAAAAGTCATTAGAAATCAATTTCTTATCGTCACTCTAAGTTTCAGTTTTAGTTTCGATCTCCTATCAATGCAAAAACCATTAAAACTCATTCGTTAATCAAGAATTATTAGAATTTCCTAAAAAAATGTATGTAATTATTTCCCAAAACCAAGTAACTTTTAAAGATGCTTGATTTATCTTATTGTTATAAGAAAAGTATTTGAGATAATTTTAAAATCATTACAAGGATAAACTAGGGAATATTATATGATTTCAGCCCAGTATCAGATGGCGAATCAGAACACATTTTGCCAGAGGAGTAAGACTTTTTTTAACTAAATATGAAAGTTGTGGTAGTGTAAGAGAACTTTTTAGTCTTGAGTCAGACGCAGGCCAAGAGCTTCTGTTTCCTCAAGTGCAGCCCACTATAGGGGAGGTCTAATCTTGGCTTGCCTGATGGTGAGAATCTAGAAAATATATTCAACCAGGTTTCATCATTATTTATTGGCGCTCAACAGCCTAGGCAATTTTGGCCGCTTCGTATTAAACCACGCCAGTCGTTACTTTTTAGCGACAACTGACGACAATTGAAAACACCAAGGGAATTCAAGTCATCCTCCACTTGTTGTTTCCAACTCAGTCCAGGTCTCCCCCTTCCTCTGCTCTCCAGTTCGGGTGTCGATAGGAAAACTATCAGGGTTGGAGCTTCCTTGTCCATTCGCATAACATGACCCAGCCAGCAGAGCCTTTGTGCTTCAATTCGCTACACTATGGTCCGTTCTGCGTAGAGCTCATACAGCTCATCGTTAAATTTCCTTCTATACTCGTCGTTGGCATCTCGGGAAGGACCATAAATCTTCCGGAGAACTGTTCTCTCAAATACTCCAAGTGCCATCTCATCTTCTCTTGACACTGTCCATGATTCCGAGCCGTACTTTAGGACTCGTATGATGAAGACTTATATATCGTGATATTTGTCTGTCGAGAGAAAACTTTACTTCCCAATTGCTAACTTACTCCGAAGTAATACTTGTTGGCAACAGTGATTCTCCTTTGCATTTCGACTATCGAGGAGATAAACAAGGAAAATTTATTGTGAGACCCAAAAAATAAAAAGGATTTGCTTCCGGCATGCAATTTCGTTTTTATATGGAAGTGCACAACAAACCCAAGTAACTATCAACTTGCTTGGATTTGTCGTGAAACAAAATTTTTTTTTGTATGAAAGCCAAAAATCGTAACAATCTAAAATCAAAGTTACTTGGAAGTTACTTGGGTTTGTTCTGAAATAAAAACTTTTTTTATATGAAAGGCCAAAATCGTGTTTTTTAAAAACTCTGTAACTGTTATCTTGGCCAATAAATCCATAACAACGTCGCAAAAAATTCCTTGCCCCTGTGCATAAAAAAACTTTGGGGTCTTATCTTGCCATAATTGAAAAATTTGTATAAAAAAGTTGATTTTTGCCGGAGATATATGTAGGCTGCTACGCAAACCCTTAATTTCCCAACATTTTGAAAAAACTAGTTACTTGGTTTTGTTGTATCACGGGAGATATGTACATATTTCAATTATTAAACATTTAAAAAATTGTATTAAAAACTATAGTTACATGTACTGTAAGCTTAAAAAATACTACACCTCTTCAACCGAATAATGACAAAAAATAAAATAAATAAAACAAAATAAAGTAAAATAAAAAATTAAACGAACTAAAATAAAATAAAACTTAATAAAAAATTGAAAGAAACTAAATATAAAGAAATGAAATTAAAAAAAATATATTACACAAAATAATAGAATATAATAGAATAAAATAATATAAAACACTAAAATAAATTAAAACAAAATAACACAAAAAATTAATGAAATGATAACTAAAACAATTAAAAGAGACTAAATTGAAACAGGTTAAAATAATATAAAATATAATAAAATAACATTAAATAAAGTAAAATAAAATAAATTAAATAATATAAAATAAATAAAAGAAAATTAAAAACAATAAAATGAAAAAAAATTAAAATAAAATGGAATGAAATAAGTAAAAAAGTTGATTAAGAAAAATAAGATTAAAACAACTAAAAAATAAATGACCAAAAAATTAAATAAGTAAAACAAAATAAATAAAAATAAAAAAATTGAACGAACTAAAATAAAATAAAACTAAATAAAAAAATGAAAGACACTAAATATAAATAAAAATTAATATAAAACAATAAATCAAAATAAAAAAAATAAAACAAAAAAATTAAAATAAAATACAAACTAAAATAAAATAAAAACAAAATAAAATAAAAACTAAAATGAAATAACACAAAAAATAAAAAAAGGAAACAAAATAATATAAAAAAATTATAATAATGATAATAATTAAAACAAATTAAATAAACTAAATTAAAATAAGAAAAAATAGTATAAAATAAAATATTTAAAAAAATGCCATAAGGTCATTATTCGGTTGAAAAGTGTAGAAACTTAAATCATAAAAAACGGTAACATGAAAACATGACAAACAAAACTTGAAACATTTAATGTTTTTAACAAAAAGTAATAAAGGACTAGAAAAAGTTCAGAAGATAACAATTCATTTAAATAAAAGAAAAAGAAAACATAACAATTTAATTTAAATTCAAATGACTAGAAAATTACTTTAATTTAAAAATTACTTAAATTCAAAACATTAAAACTAAACTATATTACTTAAAGCTATTACTAAAATTTGTTATTCGTGCAAGTGCGCAACTACCACACTTGCTAATTTGTTGAAAGCCACCGCAGCGACTTTCGCCTTTCCCCCAGGAGTGTGTTGGACTTAGCCACATTGTTGTTTGACTCGGCCACGTTGTTGTTTGACGCGGCCACCGCAAACATCGCCTCCGTTTGCCTCTCTTGGTTTGCGATCAACTTAGCCTGATTTTCGACCAGCAACTAGGGGATAAAAATAATAAAATTAAATAAATAAAAAAGCACAAATAAGTTAAAAACATGGTAGGTTAACTAAGGTTCCACAGTCAACTATGGATTCGCAATTTTATTTAAGTGATTTTATTGAATAAAGTATCAATTTGAATCAGGGATCGCAAAAACAGATACTTTTTTTATAAGTTATTTTCCAATTTTGAAATTTCGATCGGAAAATAAGTTATTTTTAAACATTTTATTTCGATCGGAATATAAAAGTGATTTTATGTAGTACATTTTCTTCAGACACAAAATAAAAGTCTTAGATTTCTTCAGATACAAAATTTTTGGTGTTAGTTTACGTTTGGCACGTCGAAATATACTTTTGATTTGTGATTTAATCATCAACCAAATGAAAGAACATTTGTATTTATGATTAAAATCATTAACCAAATAAAAAAATACTTTCGCTAATCTATCTACTTTGCATTGTTTCTTACCTTCAAGGCATCTGCCTGCTTCTCCGCGATATCCAAAAATTTGTTTTGGGTCTCTGCATGGGTCCTTTTCAAGCCCCTGCGAGGTGTCTGTGGATGACTCCGAGGTGTGGCTGCAGTAGCTCTGCTGGTGGTTGCAGGAGTTGCAGGTGTGGCTGCAGCACACCGTTGACTGGGTGTGGCTGGGGGGTTTTGACCCTCGAATTTATTTTGGATTCCGATGGAATCATCTTCCTGCAGATACTCCACTTGCTCATTTTCATCAACGAGCAAGTTTAGTTCCTAGTTTCAAAAAAAGAATCAATAAGTCGCTTTATGTGTGTAGCTCTAAACTCACCTCATCCAGTTGCAGGCTGTCCATGACATCGTCTGCGCCTTGAACGTAGTTGTGCCCAATTAGATCAACTACGCGCACTTCAAATCACGCCAGACCTGCAAAACATGGACAAAATTAACACGTATGCACCTAATAGTATTACTGAAGTTCACTAATTAAGCACTGGCGCAAAAAAGAAGAGACAAAAATAAACAAATCTTTAATCATATTACCGATTACCCCGATACTTATTGCATCTTCTTCAGGAAAGTACGTCGTATGTAATTTTGAAAGTCTTCTTCTTAACTCAACGAGACGGGTTTTGGCCTCAGGATCAGAAATCCGGAAGCGCTTTTTTAATTTTTTGTTTTAGTGAAAAGTTATGGTCAAAAACCCGAAAAAAGACCCGGGAGCGATACCAAAATTGGGCCGGAATCCATGGTATATATGTGCGAAACACCTTTCTGGCTACGCCATCCCATGTCCGGGTGGTTGCCTGAGCTATCTCCTATAATTTTAGCTAATTTATTAGCAGTTGACACCTAAAGGAAACAAATACCCAATTTTTATATGCAAGTGTATACCTAGGTATACGGTCATGTGCAAATAGCTACAACCTTTTCATATACATGAAAACTTATCAAAAGCTGTGACAAAATTACACACGATGCACCTTTCCATACAATAGCTTAGCAATTTTTTATTCACTTAGTACTTACCGTCATCCATTGCTCCACTGTCTTCCTAGCTCCTCCCATGGCGTTCCGCCACCTCCTCCCACCTCTTCTGGTGTTCCAGCTTGCCGTTCATGCGCTGGAATCTGCCCGATGCCAAGCCAGGAACTTCTTGAAGTAGATCCACTAATTCCTTCTTTTGCTCCTGCGTTGTCCGACTTCTTTTTGATGCTGCTGTGCTTGTTGATGCCATTCTGGAAAAAAGTAACAATAAAGGGCAGTAAATATTTAAAAATATATATAATTTAAGAAATACTTCCCTTTTGTTGAAATCTGCAAAAATAAATGGCGCGAACATTGTTTTTTTCCATTCCTCTTTGATCTTTTCGTAAATTTTGGCATTTCGACACTAGTGATGCCACACTTTCTCAAATTTACAAGATAGTTAACAAGTGTTGTTAAAAGGTAGATAGTGAATCGCACAATTGTTAAAGTAAACTATAAATGTTTATGTTAAAAATAACGTTTGTCGAAACGTTAAAAGTTAGTGAATCGCCCTACAGATATGGGCTATTTTAATCCATATCCCTATCGCCTTCGTATAGGAGGAACCACGCCCTCTTTTTCGTTATCCCCAGTTTTTTTCGAGGTTGCAGGGATTGATCTTGTATAACTGGTGACAGGTAACAAGGTCAATGGAAATAGTGTCAATTGACATTATTTCCCACCCCAAATGGAAATAGTGTCAATTGACACTAAATGGAAATAAGGTCAGTTGACTTAACTTCTCTTTGTCAATATGTTTATTGACTCTATTTCCTAATTGAAATGGAAATAGCGTCAACATTGCTTATAGCATGTCAACTGAACATCACGCGATGTTTGAGTTTGATGATGTGATTTGCAACATTACAAAAAGCGTCGTATTTTATAATATGATTTCAATTTAAAATACTCAATGGTACGATTTTTTTAATTGTAAATTTTTATTTAATAATCTGATATAAATCAAGCGATACTTAAAATTTGGGATTAAAGATCGCACGATTTTTTATTCCAAATTTTTATTTTTTGGTATGATAACTCTTAGAGAATGCCTATTCAAAGTAATATATACAGATTAGCTTAGTTAATCCGTTATGATGACCGTTTTTTAGTGAGTAAAGTGAGTAGGAAATAAACAGTTGCATAAAACCATTGATCAGTTTAAGTATAATTGAGTTTAGTCAAAAGTGAATCAAAAAAGTCCAAAATGTCGTTAAAGTGTTCTTTTATAGAAGGGCTTAGGAAAAATGCATAATTATTTTTGGAATCAAGTTATTCCTTTCAAAGTATGTCGTTCATAACATATACGCGTTCGCGGCCAAGCGCCGGGAAGCGGGGCGCGGGACGGCATGATACCGACGTAGTGAAAAATTAGATGCGAGTTCAAGCCATCCTCCACCTGTTGTTTCCATCTCAGTCGAGGCCTCCCCCTTCTTCTGCTGCCGAATTCAGGCGACGATAGGAAAACCTTCTGTGCTGGAGCTTCTTTGTCCATTCGCATAACATGGCCCAGCCAGCGGAGTCTTTGGGCTTTAATTCGCTGGACTATGACCAGATCTGCGTAGAGATCGTACAGCTCATCGTTAAATTTCCTTCGATACTCGCCGTTGGCATCACGGGAAGGACCATAAATCTTCCGGAGAACTTTTCTCTCAAATACTCCAAGGGCCATCTCATCATCTCTTGCCATTGTCCATGAATCTGAGCCATACATCGGGACAGGTATGATGAGAGACTTATACAGCGTGATCTTTGTTCTTCGAGAGAGGACTTTCTCAATTGCCTACTCAGTCCAAAGTAGCATTTGTTGGCAAGAGTGATTCTCCGCTGGATTTCTAGACTGATATTATTTTCGGTGTTGATACTGGTTCCCAAATAGACGAAGTCCCTCACAGTTTCAAATTTGTAACTATCAACAGTGACATGGCTGCCAAGGCGCAGGTGCGCCGATTCTTTCTTTGATGACAGCAAATACTTCGTCTTGTCCTCGTTCATGGCAAGACCCACTTTTTTCGCTTCCTTATCCAGTCCAGAGAAGGCAGCGCTTACGGCGCGGTTGTTAAGGCCAATGATATCAATATCATCGGCATACGCCAGCAATTGCACGCTCTTGTAAAAGATTGTACCATTGCGGTTTAGCTCTGCTGCTCGAATTATCTTCTCCAGCATCAGATTGAAGAAATCGCACGAAAGGGAGTCGCCCTGTCTGAAGCCTCGTTTGGTTTCAAATGGCTCAGAGAGGTCCTTCCCGATTCTGACGGAGCTGTTGGTATTGCTCAACGTCATTTGGCAAAGCCGTATAAGCTTTGCAGGGAAGTCAAATTCAGACATGGCGGCATACAGGCAACTCCTTTTTGCGCTGTCAAAAGCGGCTTTGAAATCGACAAAGAGATGGTGTGAGTCGATTCTTTTATCATGGTTTTTCTCCTGGATTTGGCGTATCGTGAAAATCTGGTCGATGGTAGACTTACCAGGTCTAAAGCCACACTGATAAGGTCCAATCAGTTTGTCTACTGTGGGCTTCAGCCTTTCACACAACACGCTAGAAAGAACCTTATACGCGATATTAAGAAAACTGATTCCGCGGTAGTTGGTGCGGTTAGCGGGATCGCCTTTCTTGTGGATTGGGCAAAGCTCACTTAAATTCCAATCCGGAGGCATGCATTCGTCTGACCATATTCTGCATAAGAGCTGATGCATGGTTTTTACCAGCTCTTCGCTTCCGTGTTTGAACAGCTCGGCGGGTAGTCCGTCTTTTCCAGGCGCTTTGTTGTTTTTGAGCCGGGATATAGCTATCCTCACTTCATCATAGTCAGGTGGTGGGACGACTTTTCCATCGTCAGGGATTGGGGTATCTGGTTCGACGTCTCCCTCGCAATTTAGCAGTGAGGAGAAGTGCTCCCTCCATAATTTAAGTACACTTTGTACGTCGGTTACCAGGTCGCCATTATTGTCCTTACAGGAGCTTGCCCCGGTCTTAAAACCTTCCGTCATCCGCCGGATCTTTTCATAGAATTTTCGGGCATCATTCCTGTCAGCCAGCATCTCAAGCTCCTCACACTCACGCCTTTCGGCCTCACTTTTCTTTTTTCTGAAAAGGCGTCTCTCTTCCTTCTTTGCCTCACGATATTGTTTCCATACACTGCGGGTTGCGCCCGTTCGCAACGTCTCCTTGTAGGCAGCGTCATTTTTTTTGTGGCAGTTTTGCATTCCTCATCGTACCAGTTGTTCTTGCGGGCTCGCTGGAACCCTATAGTGGCCTCAGCGGCGGTACGCAATGAGTGAGAGATATGCTCGGTTACATCGTTAGGTCGAGGATTGCCCTCTGCTACCAGGTGTGAGAGTCGAGTTGTGAAATTATCAGCTGTCTGTGTCATGCGCAGCTTCTCGACGTCAAACTTTCCTTCCGTTACTGTGCGCACTTTCTTCGTTGCACAGAGGCGTGTGCGTATCTTGGCTGCGACAAGATAATGGCCAGAGTCAATATTGGGACCACGCAGTGTACGCACGTCCAGAACGGTGGAGCTATGTCTGCCGTCAATCATGACATGATCAATCTGGTTTCTTTTTCTTTGATCAGGGACAGCCAGGTGGCTTGGTGTATTCGTTTATGCTGGAACCTACTATCAACCTAGTGCCGTTGGGTGATGTTATATCGTGGAGACTAAATTTTCCAACTGTAGGACCAAAGACTCCTTCCTTGCCCACCTTGGCATTAAAGTCGCCGAGCACGACTTTGATATCATGTTGGGGGCAGCGATCATAAGTTTGTTCAAGTTTATCGCAGAAGGAGTCCTCCCGCGTCGTCCGTCTCCTCAGTCGGCGAATAGGCGCAGATAAATGTTATGTTGAAAAACCTAGCCTTGATGCGGATCGCAGCGAGACGCTCGTCCACCGAAGTGAACGCTAGTACTTGGCGGCGAAGTCTCTTTTCCACCACGAATCCTACACCGCGCGCTTTGCCGCGAGTCTGGCCACTGTAGTATACGTCACAAGGTCCGATGGTCGTCTTTCCTTGTCCCGTCCATCGCATTTCCTGCAGGGCGGTGATGTCAGCATTTGCGTTAGCGAGGACATCAACCAGTCGGGCAGCGGTACCTTCCCTTGAAAGGTTCCGGACATTCCAGGTACATGCCCTAATATCCTTCTCGTAGTCCTTATTTCGTTTTGCCGGGTCGTCAACATTAAGGGGGTTCTCATCCGAGGCTTTTCTTTGCTTTTCATTGGAATAAAGTTTTTACGTGGCGGGTCCCAAACCCAGAGCACAACCCGTCTCCGGGATTTTGATACAAATATTCACACATGTGGTGAACAGACGCTGCGAAAAAGACCTCGGTGAGCCCTTAAACCAAGTATGTCAGAGTGGCCCCACCGGGGCTCCCTCTCTTTCTGCCGCGAGCCTAGGTAGCTCACGTTGCCCAGAGTGCACGAACGAGGACGCAAGAGTCGGGATTGAGCAAGGTCACTTAGCAACCCCACTCCATTACACTATAATGCGAAATAATGTCAATTGACACTATTTCCATTGACCATGTTACCTGTCACCGTATAACTCCTCACGAAATTTCAGTGGTCTAACCTAAATACTTCCAGGGATATGGACTATGAAATGTTTCCATCGTTTGGGAGGAGCCACGCCCCCTTTTTCTTTATCTCCAGTTTTTTTTGGAGAGGTTGTTCAGTGAAATTTCAGTGGTCTAACCTAAATACTTCCCGAGATATGGACTATGAAATATTTCATTCGCATGGGAGGTGCCACGCCCCCTTCTTCGTTACCCCCAGTTTTTTTGGATGTGGTAGGGATCGATCTCATATAAACCCTTACCAAAATTTAGTGGTCTACCATGAATAAAAAAAAAAAAACTATTGGCGGCGATATACCAACAGGTTATCATAACCTCTAACGAGATTTTTAGCCGAGCTTCTCTTTCCAAGTTGTGGTGTGTTGCTTTTTGAGTTTTCCTACAAGTTGGCGGGACCTACAGTTTTTTGCCGACTCCGAACGGCACTTGCAAAGCAAATGAATTTTTTGCTGAGAAGCTTCTCATGGCAGAAATACACCCGGAGAGTTTGCCAAACGACTTCCGAGGGGCGACCCCGTTTAGAAAAATTCTTTTTCTAAATAATTTTTGATGTTACTTTTGCCGGGCATCGAACCGCCACGACTTGGTGTAGAAGGCCGAACACTTAACCGCTACACCACGGCGGCCGCCAACCATGAATACTTTCAGAGATATCGACTATGAAGTATTTCATTTATATGGGAGGTGCCACGCCCCCTTTTTCGTTATCCCCAGTTTTTTTGAATGTGGTGGGAATCGATCTCATAAAACCCCTTGCCAAATTTTAGTGGTCTAACATGAATACTTCCAGAGATATCGACTATGAAGTATTTCATTTGTATGGGAGGTGCCACGCCCCCTTTTTCGTAATCCCCAGTTTTTTGAATGTGGTGGGAATCGATCTCATAAAACCCCTTGCCAAATTTTAGTGGTCTAACATGAATACTTCCAGAGATATCGACTATGAAGTATTTCATTTGTATGGGAGGTGCCATGCCCCCTTTTTCGTTATCCCCATGTTTTTTGGAAGTAGTGCGAATCGATCTCATAAAACCCCTTGCCAAATTTCAGTGGTCTAACCTAAATACTTCCAGAGATATGGACTATGAAGTATTTTATTCGTATGGGAGGTGCCACGCCCCATTTTGGTTTACCCCCAGTTTTATGGGTGAGAATGGTGTTGTTATCCTATAGCTCTGTACCAATTTCCAGGTCCATATAGGATAAGAACATAGTTTGATATGATAAGAACATAGTTTCAAAATGATACTAAAAATTTCAGAATAAAAGTACCAATTTGATAAGAACATGGTTTCAAAATGATACCAAAAATTCCAGAATAAAAGTATCAATTTCATAAAAGAAAGTATCTAATAGATACTAGGCTGTAGTGGAAATAATAGGAGAGAGTATAAAATTGATAATATATAAAATATATCTAATTGATAATAGTTAGTATTAAACCATAAACTTCGAAAATATCAATTTCACAATTTCGAAAATATCAATTGCATAACACTTTTAATGAGGAAAAATTGATACTCTAAAGTTGCATATTGATGGCTATTTAGCATCGCCCTGATACCAGCTTTTTTTTGAGTGTACTTTAAACCCTTTTGGAGATATTCACCTTGAGGAAAAAAGTTTGAATGGGAGATGCGTTTCCTCCTCCTCATCATCCTTACAACTCCTACAGCATCGTCGGTAGGGCACACCTAGTCTTTCTGCGTGCCTACCAATGAGGCAGTGCCCACTTAATACGCCTATTAGTATGGAGATTTCTCTTCTCCTGTCTTGATCTTTTATGATCCCATTTCGGCCAGGTTTCTTTGGATATCCGGCATCCTGGAGATTGCAGCCATCTTTCGTTGGCTTGGCGGCGTGTGTACTCCTTCAGCATTAGCTTGCATGTGGCAAACGGCATACCTAAGCGCTCTTTATCCCGAAGAACCTGCTTGGTCGTGCCCTGCCTCGCAAGTTCGTCTGCCCTACAATTTCCCTCAATGTCTCTATGCCTCGGCACCCATGTGAGGTTCACGCGGTTCTGTTGGGCCATCTCTTGTAGAGATCGACGACAGCTGAGCGTCAGTTCAGAGTTGAACGAGTAAGAGCCAAGGGATTTGATGGCCGCTTGGCTGTCGCTGAAAATAAAAATATCCCGTCTGATAGTGTGTTGGCCTATCCAAGCCGCGGCGTCCATGATTGCTGAAACTTCAGCCTGGAAGCCACTGCAGTGATCAGTAGTCTGAAGGAGAGCTCAAGGTTCAGATCCTTTGAATAAACTCCTCCTCCAACTCTGCCGTCTAACTTCGAGCCATCAGTATAAATGGGAGTGCCGCCATGAGTGGCGGGACTCCGATCCGTGCTCTCCCATTCTTCCCTGCTGGGAATGTTGATTTTAAAACCGCTATCTCTGACTGTTGTGGTCGCACAACGATCTGTGCTCAGAGGAAGAAAGCTATAGGATCCCAAAATGCTGGCGTGTCCAGTAGTGCTTGCGCCGCAGCCGGACGTTTCCCTTAGACGCAGAGCCGATGCTGCTGCTACCCGGTGTCCTTCCAGATCGAGTGGCAAAATGCCAAGAATGGCCTGGAGTGCTTCATTGGGCGTTGTTCTTAACGCACCGCTTATACAGATCATGCAAGCAAGATCTGTGTACTTTACCTAACAGATTAAGGTTTGTTGCCTTGCTCAGCGCAGGCCACCATACCATAACTCCATAGAGCATGATTGGACGAATTATTGCAGTGTAGATCCATTTGCATATTTTGGGGCTGAGCCCCCATTTTTTTCCAATGGCTCTTTTGCACGTGTAGAGTGCAATACACGCTTTCTTCTGGCGCCGAAGAACATTCTCCTTCCAGGTTAGTTTCCTATCCAGAACTGTGTCCAAGAACTTGGCTTTGTCAGCCGGGTTGATGCTTAGTCCGCAGCGCGGGCACCATGAGGAAACCTCTCGCAGTGCTACTTGCATCAAGTCGCACAGGGTTTGTGGGAATTTACCCCTATATACCATAGCTAAGTCGTCTGCATATGCCACTACCTTCCCGCCCCCCCCCCCAGCTTGTGTCTCGCAGCATCGAGTTGACAGTGAGGTTCCATAGAAGCGGGGAGAGAACACCCTGAGGCGTTCCCTGAGGCGTTTCCCTTGTGACATAGCGTTATAAGTCATCCGAGCCCAGTGATGAAACTATTCGTCTACCCCTTAGTAGTTGATCAATAAGTCCAATAAGAGACCTGCTTATGCCCAGACTTGTTAAAGCGGTGTTTGTAGCATCAGGGCTTATGAAGGCTCCTTCAATAACTAAAAAAGCCACAAGACAGTACTCCTTTTCATACAGCGATTTTTCAATAACGTAAACTAGGCTGTGAAGCGCAGTTTCTGTAGATTTCCATTTGGTGTATGCATGCTGATAGCTAGAAATAAGGTTGCTATCAAAAGTAGAGGAGAGGTAGTCATTTATTATCCTTTCGAAGGTTTTGAGCACAAAGGATAATAGACTGATCGGCCTATAGTCTTTGGGCTCGTAATGAGACGCCTTCCCCGCCTTAGGAATAAACACTACCGTGGCACTTCTCCAGGAGCACGGAATGTAGCTAGGAGCCAGGCAGGCTGTATAGAGAAATACCAGCCATTTGGCTGATGTCTCCAGCGTGTTTATGAGTTGTGCGGGAATAATCCCATCTAGCCCGGCAGCCTTGAACGGTTCGAAGCTTTTAACCGCCCACCTAACCTTTTCCTCCGTGATGGGTATGTATACAGCCAGGTTTGTTGTAGGTGCTAAGGGTTCCTCATGCAAGTTCCCTGGGAATTGAGTATTCAAGAGCAGCTCTAGGGTTGCCCCTCCGTGCTGGTCCAGGATCCGCAAATATCTTGTGGCTGTTTGAGTTTTTGTGAGCACTCGTCTAAGTCTCGCTGTATCGTCGACATTTTCGACCCCAGTGCAGAAATTTCTCCACGATAATCTCTATGCCTGCCTCAGAGCTTTTTTGTAGGCCCTGAGTTTAACTTTATATTCGAGCCATTGAGTCTCAGTGCCAAGGCTCTTGGCCTTATTAAATTGTGTCCTACATGATTTGCGGAGCGAATCCAGGTCGTGGGACCACCAATGCGGCCTATGTTTACCGCGGGGTTTTGGCATTGGGCAAGCCTGCTCTAGCGCATTTGAGAGCGCCGTTGTAAAGGTCTTTACCATATCCTCCAACTCCCCTACTGATGAGGGGACTTGTGGGGGCAGTGCTGGTAGGTTCCTAGATAGTATTTCATTGTGTAGCTGCCAGTTAGTGTTATGTGGGTTGCGTTTCATAACCGGCTGCTCAACAGAGTTAGTTGTTAACAAATAGTCAAACAGCGACTCTCCTCTGGATGTGATGAGCATTGGATGACCCATGGAAAACTTTGCCACCAGGTCTTTTACCTCCCTCTGTGGCGGAGGTTCTTCGGCGTCGTAGGGCATATAGACCGACGCCATCGTCAGGCTGGTACAGTCGACTGTTAAACTGGCAGCTGTAACGGTATTGGTATAGTTGGGCAAGAGAAAGGCGTTCAGCTCAGACTTAACCAAAATACAGACTCTAACCCTGCCCCCCTCGCTGGCTCGGATAAGCTTAAAACCCTTAGTCCCCAAACCGCAAATCCTTGAGCTGTTGGCCCAGGGTTCTTGGATGAGGACCACATCTACGTCGCCTTTAGAGAGACGACTGATTAAAGCAGCCGAGGCTGCTTTAGATTTGTGCAGGTTTATCTGAATCACCACCAACATGAGAGTGCTCAGACTTCCCTGCCACCGCCGTATCGTCGAGTTCCACCTTATCTGGAGGCTTATCTTTCAATGACGACTTGTTCAGACTACGATTTGGCGTGGCGGATACCGTACTAACTGTGGCAGTATCAACATTGGTGCGCTCAGGACTTGCTGCTATCACTGTGACGTTGAGGTCTTCCCCGTCCAGCAGGCTGTCTCCCATCTCCGAGCTGTTCACTGCTCCTTCGCCATTTGACGTGACAGATACCATACTTTCGGAGTCGGACATCTCCGACTCCTCTTCCGGCACTGAGATGTCCGTGTCCTCCGGTGCAGCCGAAATAGCAGCGCGCTGTGCATCGCCGCGGTATACGTGGATCACGATCTGACCCATGCCGTAATGCACTCGTCTATTGCACCCTTTAAGGGGCTCGAGTGCCTCCTTATTCAAGGTGAAGACCACTTGCCTATCAGACCCTACAGCATCCTCAACCAGATTGACACTGCAGTCCTGCGTCGGGAGAGACGGGTTCATGATCCGCATCATCCGGAGAATTCTCTCAGGTTCAGCAGAGATGGCAGGAATCCACGCTCTTGCCCTTAGCCGAGCCGGGATGTCCTTCCAGTCGACAACCTCGATTCTTGCCCCTTGGTAGATTTCACCCAGTCTTGCAGCTACTGCCTTGTACAGTGCAACAGTTTTTGCATCCTCGCAAGCGAATACGTTGATTCGGCCCTGGTGCCATCCCGCATCAGAACCCATCGGCGTGGCACCCGGAGACTCGTCCATAATGTCGAGAAGGGCATTACCGATCGCGTTCCGGGCATACCGCCACTGGTCCCTAGGGATGGCCCAGCTTTCGTTACCTCGGTCAATGACGCCTATGAGGATCCTGTCCTTAGTCACTTCAGCAAAGCTGAGTTTACCCACTACGTGGGCGTGTTGCTGCCGCTTCGTGTGAGGATTTAAATCCACGCCCGCTCTCTGGCGTTTGAAGGGATTTCCATTAACCTTCTTGGGCGCGTAATCGCTTTGGAAGTTCGGTAAGATAGCTTCAGCCATCTAACATTCAGCGATAGCGTCTCTTGTGAAATACCCTCGTATTTCTTCAGGCTCGTTGCGGTCGCTCTTTTGTCCAAGTACTCAGATCGACTGGGAGATTTCTTTTTGGGTGAATTTCGACCCGTAGTTGCCATCGCGGTCGATCCCTTATTTGTGAGACCACAGCCACAGACGTTAAAGACTTGGTTTCGTTACCGGCACTTACTGGGGGTTTAGCATCAGCCGTTGTTGGCTTCACTGTGTTTGTACCGGTATTTACTTTGGGGATTGTCCTCTTGTTATCCAGAGCTAATCGACCCGTAGTTGCCATTGCTGTCGATCTCTCGGCTGATAAGGAAATGGAGTTTGTCCTCCGACGTTGCGTTCTCGTTTGCTCCAGCATTTTCCTCCTCTGCTGTGCAGTATTCATGGTTGCATCGTTAGTTTTAGGGGTTTTGTTACTATTTTTCATCTTGTTCGTACGACCCCTCGCCGGGCAAGGCCAGTTTAGGGTCAAGGGAAGAGTATAGCAAGGACCACAAGCAAAATTACGATATGACTCTAAAGGCACCACGCCCCCCCCCCCCCTCCCCCCCCCACAATATTTTCTTTTGATTTTAATACATGACCTGCGCGTGGTAATAACAAACAAACCCCCCAAGGAAGTATATAATTTGGTTCAGCCGTGTTCGAGTTTTAGCGTGACGACTGAACACCATTTTATTTTTATATATATAGATTAGGGTGATTCAAATTGAAAATAAAATTGTGTTTTTTCGGTCTTACCCCCTGAAACTTTAGGTATTGATGAGAAAATGAGCCTTGCAAACAATTAGCGCTCTAACTTAACCCTTAGGGGTGGCTATTTTTTTTCGCCCTTTCCCATACATTTTGTATGGGGGAAAATGGCATTTTTTATTCAAAGTGAATTTTCTTTTAATTTTTGAAACTTGTTTCAAAATATTTTTACATAATCTTAAAGTTGAAACTTTAAAGCTTCCAACATGATATGCCATGTGCGATTATCTTAACTATTCGAATAATTACAGCCATTATTCATATAAATGCCACGTATAGACTTTTCCGGATTTTTCTCGAAAACGGTTATATGTATCGAAAAAAAAAACTATAGTGATTTAAGTATAGATATCTTGTATAACAAAAATTTCGATAAAGCTAAATTTTTGTGGAGAGCTTAGGTTCACCCCCAGAAAGAAAACTGCAAAGATTCTCATCGATCCCATATGTGACAAAAAATGTATTCAGCGTCCAAAGTCGAGAAAAATAAAAAAAAACCTTAAATATGGATCTTTGACCCCGAATAACTTTTTTTGCACAAGTGGGATCGATGGCCACTTTCTTTTGCATTTTTCTTTCTGGGGGCGAATCTAAGCTCTTCACAAAAATTTAGCTCTATCAAAAGATAGATACAAGATATCTATACTTAAACCACTATAGGTTTTTGATATCATGAATGGAGTAAATTTGGCTCTAGCTAGAGAACTATAGTGTTTACAAATATAACTATTTTCATTGTCGATGAGGAACTTCGTGACGAACAACCGGTAAAAAAATTTGTTCGATACATATAACCGTTTCCGAGAGAAATCCGGAAAAGTCTATACGTGGCATTTATGTGAATATAATGTATAGAATTAGTTTTGCAATCGCGATATCTCAGAACTGGTTACTCGTAGAAAAAAACTGTTCGGACCATTTTTGTAGAGAATTTTCAGGTCTACAACTTTACCTCAGGTAGTTTTTGGAAAAAGCAAACTGTTTTCGATAACCTCAAATTTTGACTAAAATTGGTTTTTTATAGTGTTGGGCAGTATCGAGTACTTTTGAGTAGTTACTCCTTTGGTATCGATACTTTTAAGCATCGGGTAGTTTCAAAGTATCGGCTACTTTTTGTCAAGTTCTGCTGGTAGGTCTATATTTTACAACAAGCACCCGGCTTACCATTTTGGAAACTTCAAAGCCTCCACTTCAATATGTAAAGGTTTTTGAAATAAATTTAAAAAAAGGAAAAATTTCTTTGAAAAAGATCCCATTTCCCTATAAAAAATGTGTGGGAAAAGTGAAAAAAAACAGCTACCCCTAAAGGGTCGAATACATAAAGCTTTGTTAACCTCGCCTGACATTTGTTACCTCAAAACTTTGCGTCCAACTTCAGAGGTATGCTACAATGAACGCCTTGACGCTTCTCTTTTATACATTTGTTTTCGTTATTTTTATACCTTTCATGAACATGAAATGGTATTATAACTTTGGTCCGATGTTTGTAAATATGAGAAGAAGAAGAGATAGACCCATCAATAAGTATACCGAAATGATCAGGATGACGAAATGAGTTGATTTAGCCATGTCCGTCTGTCCGTCTGTCTGTTTGAACGCAAACTAGTCCCTCAATTTTTGAGATATCTGGCTGAAATTTTGTATGTGGCCACCATTTTGTAATATAGGAATCATTTGTCGGAACTGACAAGATCGGACCAGTATAACATATAGCCCCCATACAACCGATTGTTCAGATATAAGGTTTTTTTGCCAAAACTTCCGCAATTAAAAAGTTAGGAACGTAAAATTTTGCAACTCGAGTAATTTCTATTTATGTAGTGTATATAGTGAAAATCAACAAGATCGGGCAAATGTAACATATAGCCCCCATACAACCGATTGTTCAGATATAAGGTTTTTTGGCCAAAACTTCTGCAATTAAAAAGTTAGGACCGTAAAATTTTGCAACTCGAGTACTTTCTATTTATGTAGTGTATATAGTGAAAATCAACAAGATCGGGCAAATGTAACATATAGCCCCCATACAACCGATTGTTCAGATATAAGGTTTTTTTGGCCAAAACTTCTGCAATTAAAAAGTTAGGAACGTAAAATTTTGCAACTCGAGTACTTTCTATTTATGTAGTGTATATAGTGAAAATCAACAAGATCGGGCAAATGTAACATATAGCCCCCATACAACCGATTGTTCAGATATAAGGTTTTTTGGCCAAAACTTCTGCAATTAAAAAGTTAGGAACATAAAATTTTGCAACTTGAGTACTTTCAATTTATGTAGTGTGTAGAGGAAAATCAAGAAGATCGGGTAAATATAACATATAGCCCCATACAACCGGTTGTTCCGATATAAGGTTTTTTGGCCAATACTTCCGCATTTAAAAAGTTAGGAACGTAAAATATTGCACCTTTAGTACTTTCAACATTTGTAATGTGTATAGTGTAAGTCAGTACAATTGAACACGTATAATATATAGCCTCCATACAATCGATTGTTCCGATAACTCGGATCCTATTATTTTGTAAGTTTTTTAAATTATAACAAAGATGTGTAATGTGTATAGTAAATATAGTTAAATTGACACAGGCTGTACTGGGGATCGAACAGTGAAAATCGTGACGCTTATTCATGAAAGGTATATAGCCTTCGGCACAGCCGAAGACAGCTTTCCTTACTTGTTTTCTTTGCATTCGTAGTGTTTTAGTTAATTTATTAATTTAATAGAGAAAATATGAATTAATTACTATTTTCTCCAACATTTTATTCTTTAATTGAAGCAAAGTCATCAACATCTGATTGTCAAAGCAAGCAAAGCAAGCAAAATTTGAGAGTTTGCCAAATTTCAACCTCGCTTCAACTTTGAGGTCTCCAATTTGCCATGCTTGGTTTAAATACGTATACTGAACTTTTCTGTCAAAGTCAAAGTTTGAGGTAAAGCCAAAATAAAGTTTTATGTAACTGACCCATAAAGGTTAAGTTACAAAGCAAATTTTTTGCAAGGCTTATTTTGTCATTAATACCTATCTTTTCAAGGGGTAAGACCGAAAAAAAAAACAATTTTTTTTAATTTGAATCACCCTAATGTACCCGAGAATTAGTTTGTATGCAACTACAAGCCGGTTTGGCAGGACTTTAGTATTCTTGAATTTATGTTCATTTACCCAATTTAATTTTATAGTTATAAATCTCACATCGAAACTGAATTGCTTTAAAATAATTTATTTTTTAACATACATGTTCAAAATGTGTGTATGAATTACTTAAATATATGTACATGTACATTAGAGCGTATCACCAAAAAAAGTCGGCCGTACCACCCCTCATATGAAGTGTTTTTGAAATTGAAATTGAAATTGAAAAAATTATTTTTTTTCCTGGCAACCCTAGATGTCGCCCAAGTGCATTTTTATACCCAGCGTACTAGTACTAGTACAAGGGTATATTAATTTTGTTCACATAACGGTAGTTTGTAACGGCACAAAATAATCGAGATAGATATAGAGTTCCTTATATGAAAGTTCTTAGTTTGAAAAGAGGATTTCATTCAGGCATGTCCGTCCGTCCGCCTGTGTACACGATAACTTGAGTAAAAATTGAGATATTTGCATGAAATTTTATATACAGGTTACTCTTTGGTCAAGGTAGGTTGCTATTGAAAATGGGCGAAATCGGATGATAACCACGCCCCCTTTTTCGATATCGAAAATTTCGAAAATCACACAAATTGACATATCTCGGTAACTGAAATGGATAAAATGATGTAATTTCATAGGTGAATCCAACCGGCCATCCTCTTATGATTTTTCCAAAAAAATTTTATAGTGGGCGTGGCACCGCCCACTTTTAAGGGTGGAATTTTTGAAAATTTGACTGGTCGTAACTTTTAAACTGATTAAGATAGAACGATGAAATTTGGCACAAGGCATACTAGAGTCGTTGGGAGTATATGTGATGAAACTGGATAAAATCGCCCCCCAACCATGCCCACTTTCGATATCGAAAATTTCGAAAAACATACAAATTGAGATATCTCGGTAACTGAAATGGCTAAAATGATATAATTTCATAGGTGAATCACCCTGGTCATCCTCTTATGATTTCTCCATAAATTTTTTATAGTGAAAATTTGACTGGTCGTAACCGATTAAGATAGAACGATGAAATTTGGCACAAAGCATACTAGGATCGTTGGAAGTATATCTGACGAAATTGGATAAAATCGCCCTCCAACCATGCCATCTTTCGATATCGAAAATCACATAAATTGAAATAATTCGGTAACGGAAATTAGGTAAATCCTCCTAGGGCCTAATGATTGTTATCCCGTTCTAAAAACTACCGCAGGGTATTGAATGTTCGGTTTACCCGAACTTAGACTTCCTTACTTGTTCTTCATATCTTCGGCATTTATTGTCGGATTTTAAAGTGTTATACCACATCGTACCTCCCCTCATATGAAGTGTTTTTGAAAAATATTTGAAAAAAGTTGTATTTTTTTCTGTTAACCCTAGCAGGCGCCCAATTGCATTTTTCTTCATATCTTCGGCATTTTTTGTCGGGCGACATTTAGGGTTGCCACAAAAAAAACTATACATATAGTACAAAGCTATAATTAGACGCTGGCAACCATTAGTACACGATGGCTGCATGGTAAGCAGCTGGGTTTAGCATTCGAAAAATTGTAAGTTCGATTCTCTCTCTTTTTTCCTAATTTGAAATGTTAAAAAGAAATCTTCTCAATTATATTGATGTGATTTTCCTTTGAAACATTAACAGCTATATACATATCAGTAATTGAAGACATGCATGGATGAAGGGGGTATGTCGCATTTTGAGTGAAACGAGAAAAACGGCTTTAAAGTTTTGCTTAAACATTTGTGGTTTTTTCGAATCTTTATGGAAAACTGACAAAAAATTTATGCAAAGCCATAAACGACGTTGCATAATATGCAATAAAAAGCATAAGTTTATATTTAGTGTTTTATAAGAAAAAATCGGAACATACCCCCTTCTTCCACAATTCATATTGAAAAGTTGTGTACATACCCCCTTCATCCATGAATTATCTTCTACAATTTTCACGATAGGCAGATTCTGATAAGACAGAAATATAGATCCGCATAAACACTATTCACCAATGCCAAAAACAGAAATTGAGTGAGAATGCGACATACCCCCTTCATCCATGCATGTCTTCAATTAGACGCTGGCAATCAAAAGTGAGCGATGGCCTGATGGTTAACAGCTGGGTTTATTATTCCGAAAATTGTAAGTTCGATTCTCGGTGAGGGCAATATCATTTTTTTTTTTTTCATTTGAAATATTAAAAAGAAAATCTTCTTAATAACATTAAAAAGATTGTCTCTACAATAGTGTGAAGCACATCTTCCCAACAAACATCGAGCACCAAAAACTCAAACGTTTGAGAAAACATCTATTCTCATTTTTTTCTCAAATGTTGTTTATATAACAGGATTATTTGTTGAACTATATTAATTAAAAAAGTATTAAGTAAAATTTAACTGCATAAGTGGAAACTCGCTTCTTATTAAAATGGGTATTTGTTTTGCATGATTGGCATCTCTGAATAAATATTCCGCCGTTCTCAATTTGAAAATCAGGGAAAATCCCATATTAAAAACAAGTAAGGAAAGCTGTCTTCGGCTGTGCCGAAGGCTAAATACCTTTCATGAATAAGCGTCACGATTTTCACTGTTTGATCCCCAGTACAGCCTGTGTGAATTTAACTTTAGCTCATACCGAAATTATCGGAGCTATCGATTATATGGGGACGATGTGTTATATTGGTCCAATCTCATTAATTTTTAACATCGACATTCCACATTCTAAAATAGCAACATTTACGAAATTTCACGTTCCTACCGATATAATTACAGGAGTTATCTACCAAAATCCGTTAATCGGAACAATCGATTGTATGGGGGCTATGTGAAATATTTATCCCATTTCAATGATTTTCAACATCGACATTTTACTAATAAAAATAGCGACGCTTCCAAAATTTCACGTTCCTATGTGTTTAATTACAGGACTTATAGCCCAAAATCCGCTTATCGGAATAATCGATTGTATGGGAGCTATGTGAAATATGTATGCCATCTCAATGATTTTCAACATCGATATTTCACATATAAAAATAGCGATACTTCCAAAATTTCAAGTTCCTACCTATATAATTACAGGAGTTATCTACCAAAATCCGTTTATCGGAACAATCGATTGTATGGGGGCTATGTGAAATATATATCCAATCTCGATGATTTTCAACATCGATATTTCACATATAAAAAAAGCAATACGTCCAAACTTTCACTAAACGTGACGTACATGTTTAATTGCAGGAGTTATAGCCCAAAATCCGTTTATCGGAATAATCGATTGTATGGGAGCTATGTGAAATATTTATCCCATCTCTATGAGTTTCAACATCGATATTTCACATATAAAAATAGCAATACTTACAAAATTTCACGTTCCTACGTGTTTAATTACAGGAGTTATAGCCCAAAATCCGTTTATCGGAATAATCGATTGTATGGGAGCTATGTGAAATATTTATCCCATCTCTATGATTTTCAGCATCGATATTTCACATATAAAAATAGCAACACTTATAAAATTTCACGTTCCTTCGTGTTTAATTACAGGAGTTATAGCCCAAAATCCGTTTATCGGAATAATCGGTTGTATGGGAGCTATATGTCATATTGGTCCGATCTCGCTGGTTCCGACAAATGATTCCTATATTGGAAAATGGTGGCCGCATACCAAATTTCAGCCAAATATCTCAAAAACTGAGGGACTAGTTTGCGTTCAAACAGACAGACAGACAGACGGACAGACGGACAGACGGACAGACGGACATGGCTAAATCAACTCATCTCGTCATCCTGATCATTTCGGTATACTTATTGATGGGTCTATCTCTTCTTCTTCTCATATTTACAAACATCGGACCAAAGTTATAATACCATTTCATGTTCATGAAAGGTATAATGAGCCTTTTAGGTCGAGAATGCTATCAAGGGTTATTTCGCCTCAAATTGAAAACGATCGTTTGAGATTTGAGAAGATGATTGATTCTCAAATGCATCTCAAATTGAGATTAGCTAAAAATGTTTGTTGGGTTCTTGAAGAAAACAGATATCTTATCATTTTTGTTCTATTTTATTAGGTACCTTTGGCTACAACTTGAATTTTCTGGACCGATATTACATATAGCTCCCATACAATCGATTGTTCCGATAAACGGATTTTTGGCTATAACTCCTGTAATTAAACACCTAGGAACGTGAAATTTTGTAAGTATTGCTATTTTTATATGTGAAATATCGATGTTGAAAATCATCGAGATGGGATAAATATTTCACATAGCTCCCATACAATCGATTGTTCCGATAAACGGATTTTGGGCTATAACTCCTGTAATTAAACACGTTGGAACGTGAAATTTTGGACATATCGCTATTTTTATATGTGAAGTATCGATGTTGAAAATCATCGAGCTGGGATAAATATTTCACATAGGTCCCATACAATCGATTATTCCGATAAACGGATTTTGAGCTATAACTCCTGTAATTAAACACGTAGGAACGTGAAATTTTGGACGTATTGCTATTTTTATATCTGAAATATCGATGTTGAAAATCATCGAGATGGGATAAATATTTCACATAGCCCCCATACAATCGATTGTTCCAATAAACGGATTTTGGTAGATAACTCCTGTAGTTATATAGGTAGGAACGTGAAATTTCGTAACTATTGCTATTTTAGAATGTGGAATGTCGGTGTTAAAAATCAATGAGATTGGACCAATATAACACATCGCCTCCATATAATCGATAGTTCCGATAATTTCGGTATGAGCTTAAGTTAAATTCACACAGGCTGTACTGGGATCAAACAGTGAAAATCGTGACGCTTATTCATGAAGAAGACAGCTTTCCTTACTTGTTTCTCTTGTAATTCACATATCGCTGGCTTCGTGAGCAAATGTCTTAAGTCCATTGTTTTGCATTAAAATCTCAGTTTTCAAAAAAAAAAAAATGGACTTAAGACATTTGCTCACGAAGCCAACAATATGCTTTTTCGTGATAGAGTAAATACAAATAGTCGCACTTTCTTAAGAATAAACATGAAAATAAAGCAAATGATAAAATAAAGGGTAAGTCATGAAAATTCCGGTTGAAATCATACTAGTCTAGGTTCAATACTTTTTGGACTAGTATGGGACTAGTATACGGACTAGTTTATTTTATGGAAATCATACTAGTACGAGTTGAACTAGTATGGGACTGGTATTTTACAACTAGTATAATTCTAGTATATCATGACTAGTAGATACTGGTATGTTCTGGTCGAAATCTGACAATTGATATTTCGTAGGACATCAACACGTAAAAAATACCAGTTGCTTATATTGAAAAAAGACTAAACACTGACTAGTTGGGCCCGGCGCCCCAACTAGTTGTAAAGTAGTTTTCAACTAGTTGATTTCGCTGCAGGGAAAGAATAACATCACCTATTATTATCCAAGGTAAATCATTCATAGATTGGAGGTATAATTAATTTTTTCTTTATTAAATTACTTAATTTACCAAAACACTCTGAACGCGAAGAAATAAGTAACAAAAAAAATGTATAAAGGAGAAACGTCAAAGCGTTCATTGTAGCATACCTCTGAAGTTTCAAATGTCAGGCGAGGTAAACAAAGTTTTATGTAATTGACCCCTAAGTATGCAAACTTTCGAAAATACCGGCGCATTAGTTTAGACGTTAAAGACCATTGTGTATCAGTGTTATACACTATGTTAAAGACTTACTAACTAATTCAGTCACTTAGAAACTGACACAATTATATATGTATTAGTAGGATAGGATAAACAACTTGCTTTCAATTCGGTTATGAATATGCCCGAGATAGGTATGCCTCTCGTAAGAGGCGAGTTATTTCATTTCATCATTCTTTCACTTTTATTTGGAATTATTTCATTCCGTATAAGATTCATGTCGCCTGGACTTTTACAATAAAACAAGTTTTTTTTTTGTTATAGCTAATTCGCTATAGCGCAATATTTATTTAAGCTAACTAAATAGATATTCTACATAACTATTTATTATTAGCACTAGTACACGGTTATTATTAGCACTAGTACAAGGTTATTATATTTGTCCACATGACGGTACTACGTAACGGCTTAAAATTATCGAGATAGATACAGAGTTCCATATATGAACACATGCCTAAAGGCATGTCCGTCTGTCCGTGTACAGTGTACACGATAACTTGCGTAAAAATTTAGATTTTTGCAAGAAATTTGGTAAACAGGTTACTTTCTGGCCAAGGTAGGTTGCTATTGAAAATGGGCGAAATCGGATGATAACCACGCCCCCTTTTTCGATATCCATAATTTCGAAAATAATTTGTAATAAGAATTAAATACATTTTCCCAGAATACCTACCCGTTTTATACCACTCACTCAGTTCGAGTGATGCTGATTTTGTTACTTACACCCCTTTTACATTATTCTAGTCTTGAATTCAATTCTGCCGCGACATAGGCGAAGGGGGTGAGTACACTTGAAAGCGTACCGTCATCTCGTTTCAAGTTTTTCTTGCTATCTCTTTCACTCCTCCTAGTACCCCCATATTTTGTTTCATAATTGCTTTCAAGAAAAATTGACAAGTGTAGACACGAATATAAAACACAAAAGAGAACGCCAGCAGAGTTGAAATCAATACTTGACAAATGTAAAACCGGACTTATATGCATGAAATTCTGAGTAGCCAAAGCCTATCACAAGATAAGATCATTTTTATTGGTGATTACAATGTAAATCTGTTCAATAGCACGAAATATACACTGAGAGAAATGCATTGAATGTTGTGACAATATCACTATTGATAGCGCCGAGTTTGACGCAATATTCATTCAGAATGAGCTAGTTATCAAATATGATTTGCTCCCAATAAAAAGTAAAATGACATGTCAACCATTTCGATATGATGTACTATTTTTTATATTTATGGATAGAATACTAATATGTTTGAACGGCATGTCAATATCTATGGTCGTGATATGAATTTCTATTGTCGGTATATCCATATCCATATTTACTACATAGTATGGGTGGATACCTTGCCGCGGTACGAGGGCTTAAGTCGATAGCCACAGGGCTACGCTGCCCTTGTGATCATAGCTCCGTACGGCACTTCATCACGAGAGCAGCCTAGCCTCTCTGGCGCGACGACAAAGATCTTCCCCCTCCCAATCCAGGGTGTTACGCGAAACCGTGCCCATTGGACGTTTGCAGCCGGGAGGCAAATCGTGGCTGTATTTGAACGGAGCCTCTCTGACACCGGGTCGCCTCAGAGAGTAAGCATGGCCTTACCGCGGTACGGGGCTCTGCCGCGGCGGACGACACATTTTCCCCTACTCTTCCCTTGACCCTAAGCTGGCCTTGTCCGGCGATGGGTCGTACGAACAAGATGAACTCGAATAACCTGAATAAAAACGAAAAATCTAAAAAACAAACAACGCCAAACTTCACTCCTCAGCAAAGGAGAGCTATGGAGGAGCAGACGAGGAAGCAACAACAACGCCGGAGGACAACCTCCGTTCCACAATCAAGGGGGGGATCGACAGCGATGGCAACTACGAGTCGGTCAACCAACCCTCTATCGAATAAGATTGACTTGATGGGAGCTAGCACCAGTGCGGTTGCCAACGCAGCTAAGCGGACAACGGCGGATGCTAAACTCCCATCAACCGCTGATATGAAAACCAGTATCTTTACGTCTGTGGCAGCGGTCTCACGACCTGGCCTCGGAGTTTCGAAGGAGAAGGAAGCTGCAACTGAGATGTCGGCAAGGAGAGCGAGCGCGATGGCAACTACGGGTCCGCACTCCAGGGAGACATCTCCCCGCCGCTTCACATACCACGAGAAAAGATTGGCTGCAAAGATCCTGAAGAGGTATGAAGGGGTACCGCAGGAATCACTGTCGCCGAATTCCGGTAAATCTGTAGAGCTAGCGAAAGCTGTGATACCGGATTTCCAAAATTCGTACATGCCAAAGAGGTTAAAAGTTAACCCTTTCAAGCGCCAGAGATCGGATCTGGAGTTTATTCCCCCTCCCAAGCGGCATCAGAATACCTCTGGAGCGGGCAAACTAAGCTTTGCTGAGGTAACCAAGGACAGGATCCTTATAGGCGTCCTTGACCGAGGCAATGACCGTCTGGCCATCCCCAAGGACCGGTGGCGTTACGTGCGAAATGAACTCGGCAACATTCTTCTCAACGTTGCTCCGGAGTTTCCGGGTAGTTCGGCACGAGTAACGGATGCGGGTTGGCACCAGGGCCAAATTAAATTACTCGCATGCGAGGATGCAAAAACCGTAGCACTGTACAAGGCAGCAGCTGCTAAACTGGGTGAAGTCTACCAGGGCGCAAAGATAGAGGTCGTCGACTGGAAGGACATTCCAGCTCGTCCAAGGGCAAGGGCGTGGATTCCGGCCATCCCTGACGAACCCGAGAGAATACTCGGGATGCTACGGCTAATGAATCCGTCCCTCCCAACGCATGACTGGAGTGTCAATCTGGTCGGGGATGCGGTAGGGCCCGACAGACAGGTGGTGTTCACCATGAATAAAGAGTCAATCGAGCCCCTCAAAAGGTGCAATGGCCTAGTACACTACAGCGTAGGCCAGATCGTTATCCACGTATATCGTGGTGATGCTCAGCGCGCTGCCTTCTCGGCTGCTCCGGGGGAACCGGAAAACTTATTACCAGAAGAGGAAGCGGAGGATTCCGATGCGGAAAGCATGTTATCCGCCACGTCTCTTGGCGATAGTGCTGTGAACAACTCGGAGATGGAGGACAGCCTACAGGACGAGGAAGTCCTCGACGTCACGGTGGTAGCAGCCAACGCTGAGCGACTAACATCTAACGCTACAGGCAGCAGGACTCCTGCAACGCCACATCGGGCAGTTAATCGGAACAACTCGTCGTTGATAGGCAACCTCCGGGATGGAGCAAACCTCGACGATATGGGGACGGCAGGGAAGTCTGTGCGCTCTCATGTTGGTGGTGCTTCAGATTAATTTGCACAAATCTAAAGTGGCTTCGGCTGCTTTAAGTAGTCGTCTTTCTAAAGGCGACGTGGATGTGGTCCTCATCCAAGAACCCTGGGTCAATAGCTCGAGAATCTGCGGATTGGGGACTAAGGGCTTCAAGCTCATTCGAGCCAGCGAGGAGAGCAAAGTCAGAACGTGTATTTTGGTCAAGTCTGAGTTGAACTCCTTTCTCCTACCTAACTACACCAATGGTGATATTACCGCTATCAGTCTAACGATCGACAGCACCCGCCTGACGGTGGCGTCGGTCTATATGCCCTACGACGCCGAAGAACCCCCACCACAAACGGAGGTGAAAGACCTGGTGTCAAATTTCTGCACGGGTAATCTTATTATTGGAGCGGACGCTAATGCTCACCATGTCCAATGGGGGAGCTCCGACATCAATGCCAGGGGCGAGTCTCTGTTTGATTACCTCTTAACAACCAACCTGGTGATTTGCAACGTGGGTAATGAGCCTACTTTTATCACTAAGACCCGCAGGGAGGTCATAGACCTCACTATCTGTAGTGAAGGCGCTTATGAGTGGGTCAGAAAATGGCGGGTTCTGGAAGAACATTCTTTCTCCGACCACCGTTACATAGAAATGGTTTTAGACTTTATTGTAGAACAACCAATCATGAAGCGCAATCCACGTAACACTGATTGGCAGTTACACAATGAAATATTAGACAGAGACCTACCAGTACTGCCCTCACAAGCCCCCTCATCAGTAGAGGAGCTGGAGGATCTTGTTACTACATTTACATCGGCGCTCTCAAATGCTCTAGGACAGGCTTGTCCAGTGCCAAAACCACGCGGTAAACACAGGCCACATTGGTGGTCCTACGATTTGGACTCGCTCCGAATATCATGCCGGAAACAATTTAACAAGGCCAAGAGCTTCGGCTCTGAGCCTCATTGGCATGAATATAAAGCTAAACTAAGGGCCTACAAAAAAGCTCTGAGACAGGCGAAGAGAACCTCGTGGAGAAATTTCTGCACTGGCGTCGAAAAGGTCGACGACACAGCGAGACTTAGACGAGTCCTCTCGAAAAGTCAAACAACCATCAGCTATTTGCGAAAGCCTGACGGATCCTGGACCAGCACGGAAGAGGAAACCCTTGAGCTGCTCTTGAATACACATTTTCCGGGGAATCTGCATGATGCACCACTAGCACCTGCAACAAACCTGGCAGTAAATATACCCATCACTGAGGAAAGAGTAAGGTGGGCAGTTAAGAGCTTTGAACCGTATAAAGGTGCCGGGCCGGACGGGATTATCCCCGCGCAACTTATAAACACGTTGGAGACATCAGCTAAATGGCTGGTATTTCTCTTCACAGCCTGCCTGGCTCTCAACCACATTCCGGGCTCCTGGAGAAGCGCCACGGTAGTGTTTATCCCTAAGGCTGGGAAGGCATCCCACTACGAGCCAAAAGATTACAGACCGATCAGTCTCTCGTCCTTTGTACTCAAAACCTTTGAGAGGATACTAAGCGACTACCTTTCAACGACTATTGATAGCAACCTTATTTCTAGCTATCAGCATGCATACACCAAGAGTAAATCAACAGAAACTGCTCTGCACAGCCTAGTATCTGTCATTGAGAAATCGCTGTGTGAAAAGGACTACTGTCTCGTAGCCTTCTTAGACATTGAGGGGGCTTTCAACAATATAAGCCCGGAGGCGATCAACTCCGCTCTAACTAATCTGGGCGTAGATAGACCTCTAACTGGTTTAATTGACCAACTTCTAAGAGGAAGGAAAATAGCTTCTTCACTTGGTACGGTCGAGTTATCACGCTATGTCACAAGGGGAACGCCCCAGGGTGGTGTTCTTTCCCCGCTTTTATGGAACCTCACAGTCAACTCGTTGCTACGTGACACAAGCTGGGGGGGCGGGAAGATAGTGGCATACGCAGACGATTTAGCTATTGCATTCAGAGGCAAGTTCCCACAAACTCTGTGTGACCTGATGCAAGTAGCACTGCGAGAGGTTTCGAGGTGGTCCTCTCGCTGCGGACTTAGTATCAACCCGGGGAAAGTGGAACTTGTCCTCTTCACCAACCGGTACAAAATACCGCCACTAAGCCTACCAGAACTAGATGGCACGCGCCTGGGCTTGTCGGATAAGGCCAAGTTTCTAGGCATAGTTCTGGACAGGAAACTGAATTGGAAGGAGAATGTTCTTCAGCGCCAGAAGAAAGCTTGCATCGCTCTTTACACATGCAAAAGAGCCATTGGCAAAAAATGGGGGCTCAGCCCTAGAGTATGCAGTTGGATCTACACGGCCATCATTCGCCCAATCATGCTGTATGGAGTCGTCGTATGGTGGCCGGCACTGAGCAAGACAACATACCTGAATCTGTTGCGGAAAGTCCATAGATCCAATATGATCTGTATAAGCGGTGCGCTAAGGACAACGCCCAACGAAGCCCTCCAGGCCATTCTGGGCATTTTGCCACTTGATCTGGAAGGGTTTCGGTCAGCGGCGGCATCAGCTCTGCGCCTAAGAGAAACCTCCAGTTGGGGTGCGGGTACTATTGGACACTCCAGTATTCTGGAATCTTACAGCTTTCTCCCTTTAAGCACAGATCGTTGTGCGACCACTACAGTCGGGGATAGCTGCTTCAAAATAAACATTCCCAGCAGAGAAGACTGGGAGAGGACGGATTGGTGTCCCGAAACAAATGGTGGCACTTCCATATACACCGACGGCTCGAAGTTGGACGGCAGAGTTGGAGGAGGGGTTTATTCAAGGGATTTGGACCTTGAACTCTCCTTCAGACTACCTGATCATTGTAGCGTCTTCCAGGCGGAAGTCTCGGCAATCCGGGACGCCGCGGCCTGGTTAAGCAAACGTGTTATCGGAGGAGATATCACTATTTTCAGCGATAGCCAGGCGGCAATCAAATCCCTTGGCTCATACACGTTCAACTCTGAACTGACGCTCAGCTGTCGTCGATCTCTTCAGGAGATGGCCCAACAGAACCGCGTAAACCTCATATGGGTCCCGGGACATAGGGACATTGAGGGAAACTGTAAGGCAGACGAGCTTGCCAGGCAGGGCACGACCAAGCAGGTTCTTCGGGATAAAGAGCGCTTAGGTATGCCCCAGGGTGTCGGATATCGAAACAAACCTGGCCAAAATGGGATCTTAAAAGGTCTAGACGCATTTATGCCCTAACTAGGAGGGAAATCTGCATATTGATAGGGGTATTAACCGGTCACTGCCTCATTGGTAGGCATGCAGAAAGGCTAAGTGTGCCCTACCGACGATGCTGCAGGAGTTGCAAAGATGATGAGGAGGAGGAAACGGTGGAGCACCTCATCTGCAACTGTCCGGCTTTAAGCGGCGTGAGAACGCGCTTCTTGGGAGTTCCGTTCCTAGATAGTCTAAGCCAGATCGCGGAACTGGACATAAAGGACTTGATGGGCTTCATAAAGTCATCTAAGTGGTTCGAGGAGGAGTAACGGTGTCGGTTTAGGAGTGTCAGTCCCGGGATTCTGCTATGTGGAAAATCCCAACAACTCAGGGATTTTCCATATGGCTGGGTCCCGGGGCTGACTTTCCTTGTGTTGGTGGTATCACAACGGGCCTTCAAAACTGGCCTAAGTGTGCCTCTGCGGCAGCCACTTGAACCTACCTAATAATGGTAGAGACAGCGTATTAATATATATGGACGAAATGTTAATTTTTCTGGGATATAATCATAATAGTTCAACAACTTTTACTATGGATTTTCTAACAATATTGCAACTTGTTGGAGCGGTTTTTTTAAATTCAAAATTTTTTGAATTTCTTATGATTGAACATTTTTCTAAAAATTGTATAATATGCCGTAGCCGAATGGTAGAATACTGGGCTAACGTGCCAGAGGACATGGTCTGAGTCTCACTGAAACCAGATGTCAAATTATATAAAATTTTGTTTTTTTTTTTACTATTTAGAATTTATCAATAGTTTATATAGATACCATTTCAATAGTGATTTATCAAAAAAGCATTGATGAAACATCCATATTCATTGATGGGACAAAAATCTCAATTTTTATTTAATGTGATATCAATAAATATGGATGTTCGATCCATAGATTTCCCTCCGTGTAGCAAGCAAATAATTGACTTGCATCGATCTTTTGCTATAGAGCAGAAAATTGACTTTTATACCAGAAAATCGGAAAACTTTGAAACATTGATTGATCTGCTATTTGCAAACAGTGGTTCTACTTCTTGCAAAAGACTGGGCGAACGTCGGATAACGGATCATGAAACTTATTATTCAAATGAGAGTTAGGAAAAGTATAACTTCTTGGAATACTATACTAGTGATAATCTCGTGAGTCTTCTACGAGAGTCTAGCTATCAGGGATTTGATAACCTAAATATCTCGAATAAGGTAACTTTATTGAATTATCAGTTAACCATTGCTATGAGTAGCCTGACATACTCTTAGGAAGTCAGTGTTAAGCTCATGAACAAGTGGTACGATACGGAGTTGGCAGTTCTCAACAAACATAAATTAAATTTACAAAAAATTGCCACGGAAACTGGGGAGGGGGAAAGTTACAATACAATCAGGAGTGAGAACAAGCATTTGATTAAGATTAAAAAATCTAAGTATATGGAGCACAAAATCACGATCAATTTAGGGGACAGCAAAGCCATGTAGAAGCACCCAAAAATCTGTATATCAATGTCTAAAGAAAGTAATGTTATTAGTAAAATATTGATAAACGACCGGCTCTTCACTCAGGAAGTAACTATTTTTTTGATAGCATTATAGAAATCAGTCAAAGCATCGCAAGTAGCAGAGATAACAGCATAGCTGTAGACAGTAGTAATCCCGCATTTAAATTTCGCAAGGTCTCTACAACCGATATACCCGATATTACTAAGAAATTCAAAAATAAAATCGGTGGGAAGAAAATTCTATCGGAGGGAGTCATTAAAGACTCTATAACGTACACCGGATTTTTCTACTCTCAAATTGTTAACGAGAGCTTCGAAATAGAAATCTGAAGACTTCCGTTGTAGTACCTATTGAAAAAGTAAAAAACACCTTTAAAAGCGGACAAAATAAGGCCGATCAACCATGTGACGAAAATATTCTTGAAACAGTTGTTAAGAACCAGCTCCTATAGTTTTTAGAAGATAATGAAATTATTATAACACAAAAGCTGGATTTCGCAAAAATCATTCTTGGGAAAGTGGTCTGAACTTAGCTATTGCAAACTAGAAGGAAGACTAAAGTAACCGTATTTTCGGACGTAAAGCGAGCTTTTGAAACCATTTATCAAAACCTGTTGTTGGATAAGCTGAGCAAGATAGGTATTTCTGGTACAGAACTTAATTGGTTGGTAAATTTTATTACGAATAGATATTAAAGAACGGTAATTGGATCGCCTGTATCAGATGAAAGACAAGTGCCTGTTGGACTCCCGCAAGGCTCCTATATTGTTTAATATATATATAAACGATATTGATATTAAACTTTTTGCTGATGACACACTGCTAATGATTAGTGGGGATAATCTCACTGACATTCATAGCAAACTTCAAAATGACCTAAATAGAGTCAACGATTGGTTATGTTGGAACAAACTTAAATTAAACGTCAATAAAACAAAATTCATGATAATTTCAAGACGGAACTTCAGAAGCAACGAGTTACAACCTCTACGAATTAACAACGAGCCAATTGAAATAGTGAACACTTTTAAGATAGATAACAAACTAAGCTTTAATGAGCACATTGAAAAAACTATATTTTACACAAATAACATGTAAATATTTAAAGAAAAGATATAAAACGATGGTATACTGGTCCATAATTGAACCCCGCTTTATCTATTGCCCAACCATATGAGAGATAGTCAAATATACAAGCTTCAAAAGCAACAGAACCGAGCCATGAGATTTATTCTCAGAAATTGCTATGATACACCGGGGTAAGAATTTCTGAAACGAATCACTTAAAATTGTAAAAATTAAATTTTAGTCAATAGTGGTATTATCGAGTAGGTGCTGGTAATACAAACACATGCCTTACTTTTTTTTTTTAATTTAACCTGTTTTATCGCCCATTGAAGTTTTTTGTCCTTTTTGGTTAAAAATTTAATAACTCGGGATATACTAAACCGATTTTGATAATTGAAAGATCAATTTCCTCGTCTTTAAAAACTCTGCAAGGCTGCCTTTTTCGATTTTGAAAAACTTAATTTTGAATGTATATATTTTGGAACTTTTTTAACATATGTAAAAATATGTTCTTTAAAATATTCCGTCGAGAAAAAAATGGCCCGACCCTATGAATACCAGATATTTTCATTTGAACACCTCATTCTCTAAATAAAAAAAAATAAAAATATCATTTTCAAATTCATTTATTGAACAATTTTTAGAGTAGTCAAACACTCAACTGTCAACTCAACATCTAGGAATGTGTTTTTGGGTATTTAAGGTAATATTAAGTTGAATATGTGTGGTGATATCTTATAAAAAGCTTACGAACTAGTGTGGATATTAGCGAAAAATACAAACTAGAATCACGTTTTTTTTTTTTTTTTCAAACAGAAGTGTGATTATTTCTCGATCCTGCATAAGACACTGTTTTTCTTATAACTTTTTTTCCAAAAAAAAGAATCAATTATAAATCCAGGAACATGAGAAAAGTTTATAATATCATTTTTATTTAGTAAGATCTTGCTTGCGTTTATACGATTACTCTCTATTTGTTTCAATTTTTCCATATTCATTTTTAAGCAGAATACGCAGAATAATCACTCTATTAAGATTTAATTGTCAAATATTTTTCCTTTTACGAAAGGTTAAAATCACTAATAGTGCACATTTCGTAAAAGGAGAAGCCATAATTTTGTAAATTATAAAATAATAGAAGGGAATTTTTCCTTTTACGAAGGTTAAAATCTCTAATAGTGCACATTTCGTAAAAGGAGAAGCCATAATTTTGTAAATTATAAAATAATAGAAGGGAATATTTCCTTTTACGAAACGTGAAAATCACTAATAGTGCACATATCGTAAAAGGAGACACCATAATTTTGTAAATAATCATATAATAAAAATCCATCTCTTACAACTATTTTTTCTTTTTAAATATTACATAGGTACATATGTATAATTGAATTTTTGTTAAAATTTTGATTTAAAAACTTGAAGTTTAAAGCAAGCAAAATAAATTAAAAATGAAGTAAAGTGGAGCTAAAGTCATTTTCGTGGGGTTTAATTCATTTTTTTTTCCGTGGGGATTCTGTCATTTTTGGTGGGGAAAGATTCACTGAGACATTGGTGGGGCTTAAGTCCTTTTGCCCGGTGGGGGTTAATTCAGTGGGGGCTAATTCAAACCCCCCCCTTCTGCACCTTATCACGAGTATTGTTCTGTTTTACACTGATGTAGTCTTTCCGACCCGGCATAACGCGGCTATTTTGGTCAGTTGTATAAAACTCTTGAACTTTTTCAACAGCGTCTCTAGACAACGATCTTCCATCCCTTTTTTACTCGTTTCTCCATACCCACATGAGAAACGTTAAACACTTTTTGAACTCTACGTGTACTCCAGTCTAATGGTAGGGTTGTTAAAACTATGTATTTGTCCGCTTTTGTCGCAGCTTTAACTTCGTCCACGAAAAAAACACATTCCTAGATGTTGAGTTGACAGTTGAGTGTTTGACTACTCTATAACTTGTTGAATAAATGAATTTGAAAATGATATTTTTTTTTTTTTTTTTAGAGAAGGAGGTTTTCAAATTAAAATATCTGGTATTCATAGGGCCGGGCCTTTTTTTTCTCGAAGGAATATTTTAAAGAACATATTTTTACAAATGCTACTTTTTTTTGTGCAAAAGATTCATCGCCTCATTTTTTTTTTTGCACGGTTTTCGCAAAAAGTTCCAAAATATACACATTCAAAATAAAATTTTTCAAAATCGAAAAACACAGTCTTGTAGAGTTTTTAAAGACGAGGAAATTGATCTTTCAATTATCAAATTCGGTTTAGTATATCCCGAGTTATTCAATTTTTAACCAAAAAGGACAAAAAATTTCAATGGGCGATAAAACAGGATACAATTTTTTTTTTTAAATAGTAAGGGTAGGCATGTGTTTTTATTGCCAGCAGCTACTCGATAATACCACTATTGACTAAAATTTTATTTTTATAATTTTAAGTGATGCGTTTCAGAAATTCTCACCCACCTATCATATATGCTCTCTAATCTTAATTGGCTAAGTGTTAAACAACAGCTATTTTACTACACGATGAAGTTTATTAAGAATATAATTGAAGGTAACTTGCCAGATTACTTGAAAAATAACGTGAAATATGTAAGAAATGTGCATTCTATAAACACTAGAAATACGATGCAGCGCCACACATTCACGTACAGAAAGTAGCCGAAATACATACTGGAACGCATCACTGTTGTTGTTGTTGTTGTAGCGAGGTGTAGCCCTGCCTAAATGTCAGACAGGGTCACCCCGAGTGTATTGCTATTGTATTCACTCCCAAATGGCAGTGCAACGCCTTCCAGTTGTTGTCTTCGCACTTCAAATACGTAGACGGCATGTACTCTGCAGCCAGCTGGGACTATCATTGCAGTGGTATGATCTGACACTCTGGCCAGTTATCTCTTTGAATTCGGAGTCCTTTATTTTACTTCTATTTTTCTTATAATTTTTTTATATCCCAGCCAGCAAAATTTCCGTAAACGCATCTGAAAATGAAAAAAAAACTTGGAAAAACCTGTATATTTTTCTGTTTTCATGCTCCGTTTAAAGAACTTTTCCCGATCTTTTTTCCCACTCAAGTGCGCGAACGAAACGGGTGTATGGAAAAGTCCAAAAAAACTTCCTAAAATAAACGCATTCTATCATGCTTTTTAGTGTTTTTTTACACGATTTCTGATATGATTTCTAATGGTTTTGGAATAATTTTCTGATGTTTTTGGGATAATTTCCTGATGTTTTTGGGACCACTGTTTTTATCAGTATTGTGTCCGGACCGATTTTGGATACGAAAAATTGTGAAAATACGAACCAAATGAAAATCAGCCCAGCAGTATAGTTTCCCCACCGTTTTCGGATACGAAAAACGATGGAAAAATATACGATCGGTAAAACGTACGTTGCTCTGCTGGCTGGGATATTAATCTACTTTTTCATTTAAATATAATTTTAATTTTTATGTTAAAATGTTTACTTTCAATGAATGAATGAATTTAATGTAACGCAGAGTTCCTATAGGCTTAAGTTTTAGATTAAGCCTTGTAATTGTAAAAGGCCCTAACTGACATACACAAAATTTTACAGGAGAAACAAAAAACAAAAATTTGTTTGCATTGGACGCATGCAAAGATAGCTTTTAAAATTTGGAATATCTCCGTTATTATTGCTAGTAACTACTTAAAATTTGTAGTGAGTGTGTATTTTACTATAACATACATAAATATGTGAAAAAGTCATTTTCGAAAAATTGTCGGATAACGGATCATGAAACTTATTATTCAAATGAGAGTTAGGAAAAGTATAACTTCTTGGAATACTATACTAGTGATAATCTCGTGAGTCTTCTACGAGAGTCTAGCTATCAGGGATTTGATAACCTAAATATCTCGAATAAGGTAACTTTATTGAATTATCAGTTAACCATTGCTATGAGTAGCCTGACATACTCTTAGGAAGTCAGTGTTAAGCTCATGAACAAGTGGTACGATACGGAGTTGGCAGTTCTCAACAAACATAAATTAAATTTACAAAAAATTGCCACGGAAACTGGGGAGGGGGAAAGTTACAATACAATCAGGAGTGAGAACAAGCATTTGATAAAGATTAAAAAATCTAAGTATATGGAGCACAAAATCACGATCAATTTAGGGGACAGCAAAGCCATGTAGAAGCACCCAAAAATCTGTATATCAATGTCTAAAGAAAGTAATGTTATTAGTAAAATATTGATAAACGACCGGCTCTTCACTCAGGAAGTAACTATTTTTTTGATAGCATTATAGAAATCAGTCAAAGCATCGCAAGTAGCAGAGATAACAGCATAGCTGTAGACAGTAGTAATCCCGCATTTAAATTTCGCAAGGTCTCTACAACCGATATACCCGATATTGCTAAGAAATTCAAAAATAAAATCGGTGGGAAGAAAATTCTATCGGAGGGAGTCATTAAAGACTCTATAACGTACACCGGATTTTTCTACTCTCAAATTGTTAACGAGAGCTTCGAAATAGAAATCTGAAGACTTCCGTTGTAGTACCTATTGAAAAAGTAAAAAACACCTTTAAAAGCGGACAAAATAAGGCCGATCAACCATGTGACGAAAATATTCTTGAAACAGTTGTTAAGAACCAGCTCCTATAGTTTTTAGAAGATAATGAAATTATTATAACACAAAAGCTGGATTTCGCAAAAATCATTCTTGGGAAAGTGGTCTGAACTTAGCTATTGCAAACTAGAAGGAAGACTAAAGTAACCGTATTTTCGGACGTAAAGCGAGCTTTTGAAACCATTTATCAAAACCTGTTGTTGGATAAGCTGAGCAAGATAGGTATTTCTGGTACAGAACTTAATTGGTTGGTAAATTTTATTACGAATAGATATTAAAGAACGGTAATTGGCTCGTCTGTATCAGATGAAAGACAAGTGCCTGTTGGACTCCCGCAAGGCTCCTATATTGTTTAATATATATATAAACGATATTGATATTAAACTTTTTGCTGATGACACACTGCTAATGATTAGTGGGGATAATCTTACTGACATTCATAGCAAACTTCAAAATGACCTAAATAGATTCAACGATTGGTTATGTTGGAACAAACTTAAATTAAACGTCAATAAAACAAAATTCATGATAATTTCAAGACGGAACTTCAGAAGCAACGAGTTACAACCTCTACGAATTAACAACGAGCCAATTGAAATAGTGAACACTTTTAAGATAGATAACAAACTAAGCTTTAATGAGCACATTGAAAAAACTATATTTTACACAAATAACATGTAAATATTTAAAGAAAAGATATAAAACGATGGTATACTGGTCCATAATTGAACCCCGCTTTATCTATTGCCCAACCATATGAGAGATAGTCAAATATACAAGCTTCAAAAGCAACAGAACCGAGCCATGAGATTTATTCTCAGAAATCGCTATGATACACCGGGGTAAGAATTTCTGAAACGAATCACTTAAAATTGTAAAAATTAAATTTTAGTCAATAGTGGTATTATCGAGTAGCTGCTGGTAATACAAACACATGCCTTACTTTTTTTTTTAATTTAACCTGTTTTATCGCCCATTGAAATTTTTTGTCCTTTTTGGTTAAAAATTTAATAACTCGGGATATACTAAACCGATTTTGATAATTGAAAGATCAATTTTCTCGTCTTTAAAAACTCTGCAAGGCTGCCTTTTTCGATTTTGAAAAACTTAATTTTGAATGTATATATTTTGGAACTTTTTTAACATATGTAAAAATATGTTCTTTAAAATATTCCTTCGAGAAAAAAATGGCCCGACCCTATGAATACCAGATATTTTCATTTGAACACCTCATTCTCTAAATAAAAAAAAATAAAAATATCATTTTCAAATTCATTTATTGAACAATTTTTAGAGTAGTCAAACACTCAACTGTCAACTCAACATCGAGGAATGTGTTTTTGGGTATTTAAGGTAATATTAAGTTGAATATGTGTGGTGATATCTTATAAAAAGCTTACGAACTAGTGTGGATATTAGCGAAAAATACAAACTAGAATCACGTTTTTTTTTTTTTTTCAAACAGAAGTGTGATTATTTCTCGATCCTGCATAAGACACTGTTTTTCTTATAACTTTTTTTCCAAAAAAAAAGAATCAATTATAAATCCAGGAACATGAGAAAAGTTTATAATATCGTTTTTATTTAGTAAGATCTTGCTTGCGTTTATACGATTACTCTCTATTTGTTTCAATTTTTCCATATTCATTTTTAAGCAGAATACGCAGAATAATCACTCTATTAAGATTTAATTGTCAAATATTTTTCCTTTTACGAAAGGTTAAAATCACTAATAGTGTACATTTCGTAAAAGGAGAAGCCATAATTTTGTAAATTATAAAATAATAGAAGGGAATTTTTCCTTTTACGAAGGTTAAAATCTCTAATAGTGCACATTTCGTAAAAGGAGAAGCCATAATTTTGTAAATTATAAAATAATAGAAGGGAATATTTCCTTTTACGAAACGTGAAAATCACTAATAGTGCACATATCGTAAAAGGAGACACCATAATTTTGTAAATAATCATATAATAAAAATCCATCTCTTACAACTATTTTTTCTTTTTAAATATTACATACATATGTATAATTGAATTTTTGTTAAAATTTTGATTTAAAAACTTGAAGTTTAAAGCAAGCAAAATAAATTAAAAATGAAGTAAAGTGGAGCTAAAGTCATTTTCGTGGGGTTTAATTCATTTTTTTTTCCGTGGGGATTCTGTCATTTTTGGTGGGGAAAGATTCACTGAGACATTGGTGGGGCTTAAGTCATTTTGCCCGGTGGGGGTTAATTCAGTGGGGGCTAATTCATACACCCCCCTTCTGCACCTTATCACGAGTATTGTTCTGTTTTACACTGATGTAGTCTTTCCGACCCGGCATAACGCGGCTATTTTGGTCAGTTGTATAAAACTCTTGAACTTTTTCAACAGCGTCTCTAGACAACGGTCTTCCATCCCTTTTTTACTCGTTTCTCCATACCCACATGAGAAGCGTTAAACACTTTTTGAACTCTACGTGTACTCCAGTCTAATGGTAGGGTTGTTAAAACTATGTATTTGTCCGCTTTTGTCGCAGCTTTAACTTCGTCCACGAAAAAAACACATTCCTAGATGTTGAGTTGACAGTTGAGTGTTTGACTACTCTATAACTTGTTGAATAAATGAATTTGAAAATGATATTTTTTTTTTTTTTAGAGAAGGAGGTTTTCAAATTAAAATATCTGGTATTCATAGGGCCGGGCCTTTTTTTCTCGAAGGAATATTTTAAAGAACATATTTTTACAAATGCTACTTTTTTTTTGTGCAAAAAGATTCATCGCCTCATTTTTTTTTGCACGGTTTTCGCAAAAAGTTCCAAAATATACACATTCAAAATAAAATTTTTCAAAATCGAAAAATACAGTCTTGTAGAGTTTTTAAAGACGAGGAAATTGATCTTTCAATTATCAAATTCGGTTTAGTATATCCCGAGTTATTCAATTTTTAACCAAAAAAGTCAAAAAATTTCAATGGGCGATAAAACAGGATACAATTTTTTTTTTTAAATAGTAAGGGTAGGCATGTGTTTTTATTGCTACTCGATAATACCACTATTGACTAAAATTTTATTTTTATAATTTTAAGTGATGCGTTTCAGAAATTCTCACCCACCTATCATATATGCTCTCAAATCTTAATTGGCTAAGTGTTAAACAACAGCTATTTTACTACACGATGAAGTTTATTAAGAATATAATTGAAGGTAACTTGCCAGATTACTTGAAAAATAACGAGAAATATGTAAGAAATGTGCATTCTATAAACACTAGAAATACGATGCAGCGCCACACATTCACGTACAGAAAGTAGCCGAAATACATACTGGAACGCATCACTGTTTTTGTTGTTGTTATAGCGAGGTGTATCCCTGCCTAAATGTCAGACAGGGTCACCCCGAGTGTATTGCTATTGTATTCACTCCCAAATGGCAGTGCAACGCCTTCCAGTTGCTGTCTTTGCACTTCAAATACGTAGACGGCATGTACTCTGCAGTCAGCTGGGACTATCATTGCAGTGGTATGATCTGAGACTCTGGCCAGTTATCTCTTTGAATTCGGAGTCCTTTATTTTACTTCTATTTTTCTTATAATTTTTTTATATCCCAGCCAGCAAAATTTCCGTAAACGCATCTGAAAATGGAAAAAAATCTGGCAAAACCTGTATATTTTTCTGTTTTCATGCTCCGTTTAAAGAACTTTTCCCGATCTTTTTTCCCACTCAAGTGCGCGAACGAAACGGGTGTCTGGAAAAGTCCAAAAAAAACTTCCTAAAATAAACGCATTCTATCATGCTTTTTAGTGTTTTTTTACACGTTTTCTGATATGATTTCTAATGGTTTTGGAATAATTTTCTGATGTTTTTGGGATAATTTCCTGATGTTTTTGGGACCACTGTTTTTATCAGTATTGTGTCCGGACCGATTTTGGATACGAAAAATTGTGAAAATACGAACCAAATGAAAATCAGCCCAGCAGTATAGTTTCCCCACCGTTTTCGGATACGAAAAACGATGGAAAAATATACGATCGGTAAAACGTACGTTGCTCTGCTGGCTGGGATATTAATCTACTTTTTAATTTAAATATAATTTTAATTTTTATGTTAAAATGTTTACTTTCAATGAATGAATGAATTTAATGTAACGCAGAGTTCCTATAGGCTTAAGTTTTAGATTAAGCCTTGTAATTGTAAAAGGCCCTAACTGACATACACAAAATTTTACAGGAGAAACAAAAAACAAAAATTTGTTTGCATTGGACGCATGCAAAGATAGCTTTTAAAATTTGGAATATCTCCGTTATTATTGCTAGTAACTACTTAAAATTTGTAGTGAGTGTGTATTTTACTATAACATACATAAATATGTGAAAAAGTCATTTTCGAAAAATATGTCAATTAGGGCCTTTGTCCTTATATCAAATTTTTTTGTAAATATTGGGTTCGCCGTAAACTTGGTACCCATTTATTACGTGAAAAAACTCGCACATTCCGATTTTAAAGAGAAAAATCAAAAATTCGCTATAGATTTCGAGATTTCGCAAAGTTATCGTTTAAAAAACTGAGAAAACACCATTTTTGTATTTTACGAAAAATCTCAAGTTTTGCTTATCCGATCGAACCCCGCTAATCGCCGCATAAAAGGTCTTCAGTAGCTCTAAAAATCTGCCATATAATGAGTTTCAATCTGATGCCCAGTTTAAGAGCTATTAGCAAATTAATAAGAGAAATAGAGTCACCTCGTAACTAATAACTTCTTTTATTTTGATACGATGTCAAAGCTCAATCAATTCAATCATATTGGTCAAAGCTGTTTGCAAATCAAATCAGAAATACCAAAGTTATAACCATTTTAGTATCACTACCCTGCTAACCAAACCTAAAGAAAATCCTGGATAAAACCTAGGTCACGCGACTCAAAATCTACGGTAGATAAAGGGGTACTTTTGTATGGGCGGCATGCCGATTTTACCCACTTTTTATCGATTATTTCGTGCAGGGTTTGGAACTATTAATTTATTAAGATTCAAGTACGTTCTTTAGCGTTCGCATTTACAAACATGAACATTAAATAAAAAATTTGCATTCGCGTTCGTGAATAAGAACGCATAAAAAATCCACACCGTTCACGTTCATGAATGCATTCGTGAATCATTCATAAATGCCTTCTCGAATCTATATATGAACGTACTTTTTGCCGTTCATCTTGTTGTTTTTGTTGTTGTTAACAGCAAAAACACTCCCCGAAGGTTTTGGGGAGTGATGCCGAAATTGACAGTCCTTGGCCGGATATGAACCCGGTACGCTGCGGTATTGCCCGACTGTCGTCGTAGCGATTTTATATGACCAGTGGAACCTTCTAGGTCATCTCATCCCTCCATCCATGAGGAAGGAGAAGATGGGTAATGAGAGGTAAGAGGCATCATATCCGTAGATCAACCATCAAGTTAGCACGTCATTACCTATGTGCATATTAGTCGCCTCCTACGACCGGGCGTATTCTAAACCCCTAACCCGAAGTTCGCGGAATAATCCCGAAGCATTCCCGAAATTATCCGAAAACAATCCCGAAAAAGTCCCGAAGACAATCCCGAAAAGTCCTGAAAATAATCCCGAAATGGTCCTGAAAACAATTCCAAAATGGTCCCGAAAAATTATAGAAATGGCTCCTAACAAGGCCCTTCATATCCCTGAATAAAACCTAGAAGTCCCGTCAAAAGTTTTTTTTGGTTCACATTCCTGTCGGTATACCCGCAATAGCATTTTTCAAATTTTCTACTACAACCTTCTGCGAATATTCCATACAAAATATGCATTCAATGAACGTTCTTAAATGCCTTCGTGAATTATTTACGTCACATATGTATACGTATATGAAGATGAACGGAAAGAAGTACGTTCATATATAGATTCGAGAAGGAATTTATGTATGATTCACGAACGAATGCAAATTTTTCTTTTTAATGTTCATGTTGGCGAATGTGAGTGAAGGAAAGTGAATGTTACCGAACCCTGATTTCATGTACATGTGATAGCGCTGCTCACTCGCACTCATTTCGGAACGCCATAAGAAAATAACGTAGCTGCACTCTTCTAACTAAAAAATTTCCCAAAACAAAACTGACATACCGGCAATGGTTGCATACTTTTGGGCGTTGCTAGGGCTGCATACCCAAAATATTTCCAATAAATTTCCAAAAAAATTTATTTTCAATTTTTTTATTCAAAATGCATTAAATAGCTAGACAAATATAAATTTATGACATTTATTATATATAGATTAGGTATAAACAATAAAATAAATGAAAAAAAAAGTAAAAAGAAAAGAAATGAGACAGAATAAAATGAAATGAAACAGAATAAAATGAAATAAAACAGAATAAAATTAAATGAAACAGAAAGCAGTGAAACAAAATGAAGTGAAATTACATTAAAATAAATGAAAAGAAATAAAACAGAAATGAAACAAAATTAAATTAAATAAAAGGAAATGAAAAAAAAATGGAACAGAATGTATTAAACAAATAAAAATGAAATGAAGAGAAATGGAATGAATGGGAGCAGAATGAAATAAAATAAAATGGAACAAAAGAAAAATAATAAAAATTAAACACAACGAAATAAGATAAAACAAAACAAAATGAAAAACAATAAAATATGAATAATGAATTTAATTGAAATAAAATGAAACAAAAACAATATGAAAATTAAAAATTTTTAACTAAAATAAAATAAAACAGAAGGAACTGAAATTAAATAAAAACAAGTAAAGTAAGTAAAGCTGTCTTCGGCTGTGCCGAAGGCTAAATAACTTTCATGAATAAGCGTCACGATTTTCACTGTTTGATCCCAGTACAGCCTGTGTGAATTTAACTTAAGCTCATACCGAAATTATCGGAACTATCGATTATATGGGGGAGATTGGTCCAATCTCATTGACCTATATAACTACAGGAGTTATCTACCAAAATCCGTTTATTGGAACAATCGATTGTAGGGGGCTATGTGAAATATTTATCCCATTTCGATGATTTTCAACATCGATATTTCACATATAAAAATAGCAATACGTTTCACGTTCCTACGTGTTAAATTACAGGAGTTATAGCCCAAAATCCGTTTATCGGAACAATCGATTGTATGGGAGCTATGTGAAATATTTATCCCATCTCGATGATTTTCAACATCGATATTTCACATATAAAAATAGCAATACTTCCTAAATTTCACGCTCCTAGGTGTTTAATTATAGGAGTTATAGCCCAAAATCCGTTCATCGGATTAATCGATTGTATGGGAGCTATGTGAAATATGTATCCCATCTCGATGATTTTCAACATCGACATTCCACATATAAAAATAGCAATACGTCCAAAATTTCACGTTCCTACGTGTTTAATTACAGGAGTTATAGCCCAAAATCCGTTTATCGGAACAATCGATTGTATGGGAGCTATATGTTATATCGGTCCGATCTTGCTGGTTCCGACAAATGATTCCTATATTGGAAAATGGTGGCCGCATACAAAATTTCAGCCAAATATCTCAAAAACTGAGGGACTAGTTTGCGTTCAAACAGACAGACAGACAGACAGACAGACAGACAGACGGACAGACGGACATGGCTAAATCAACTCATCTCGTCATCCTGATCATTTCGGTATACTTATTGATGGGTCTATCTCTTCTTCTTCTCATACTTACAAACATCGGACCAAAGTTATAATACCATTTCATGTTCATGAAAGGTATAATAAATGGAGATAAATGAAATAAAAAGGAACAAAATAAAATAATATAAGAAAATAGGTATAATAAAATGAAAGAGAATAAACTGAAATTAAACAAAACGAAATGACATAAAATGAAATGAATTAAAATAAAATGAAATGAATTAAAATAAAATGAAATGAAATCATCGAAACATATGTCGGCTTGTCTGGGTCCTGCAGCGCGTAGGTAAATTTTTCTCAAAAAAACACATTTTCATACAATCCCGCAAATTGCTTGTAAATACCGTCGGTATTTACAGCAATAGACTACAAAGTCAAAAGCAACAAAGAGTTTAAATGTTATAAATGGAAAAATATTCGTGCTTAATTAAGCATAGAAAATTCTTTCATAGGTTTCACACCAAGTCCAAAAATTCGCAAATCTTTCATATAAGTTAGCATTGAAATTAAAGAAATGTTCTATATGGAAGAATAAATATATGCATAAATGGACACTGAGAAGGTTTACCTTCAAGCTGGGTAGTGGCCTAAGGTGTTAGACCTTCTAGCATACAAGTCACTACAGTGTTGTGAGTTCGACTCTCACAATGCCGGGAAGAAAAAGTCCATGAAGAGATGTAATTCCAGTATCATCGAAACATATGTCGGCTTGTCTGGGTCCTGCAGCGCGTAGGTAAATTTTTCTCAAAAAAACACATTTTCATACAATCCCGCAAATTGCTTGTAAATACCGTCGGTATTTACAGCAATAGACTACAAAGTCAAAAGCAACAAAGAGTTTAAATGTTATAAATGGAAAAATATTCGTGCTTAATTAAGCATAGAAAATTCTTTCATAGGTTTCACACCAAGTCCAAAAATTCGCAAATCTTTCATATAAGTTAGCATTGAAATTAAAGAAATGTTCTATATGGAAGTATAAATATATGCATAAATGGACACTGAGAAGGGTTTACCTTCAAGCTGGGTAGTGGCCTAAGGTGTTAGACCTTCTAGCATACAAGTCACTACAGTGTTCTGAGTTCGACTCTCACAATGCCGGGAAGAAAAAGTCCATGAAGAGATGTAATTCCAGTATCATCGAAACATATGTCGGCTTGTCTGGGTCCTGCAGCGCGTAGGTAAATTTTTCTCAAAAAAACACATTTTCAAGAAATGTAAAATAATTTTAATAAAATTTTTTCTTAAGGAAGAGCTTATTATACATATAATAAATTGACATATTTCGGTAGCTGAAATTACTAAAATAATATAAAGTAATTTTATAGGTCATTCTGTTATGATTTTTTATAATTTTTTTAAAGTGGGCGTGGCACCGTATAAATTTAAGGGAGACATTTTTGAAAATTTGGCCGGTTATAACTTTGAATCTGATTATGGTAGAATCATGAGATTTAGCACAAGATATACCTACTAGCATTATAGTGACCTGATGGGATTGGATAAAATTGCCCTCCAACTACGCCTACTTTCGATATGAAAAATTTCGAAAAATCACCTAAATTGACATAATTCGGTAACCGAAATGGCTAAAACGTTATCATTTGGTAGGATGAACCCTTTATGCTATGGATACACACACGGAGATTATCTCCAATAAATCTTCTTTAATCAGATCAAAATTTTACCCTGATACACACAAAATTGAAGATTAACAGCATTGAGAATTACTAATTTGGTTATTATTGCACCATATTCTTACCTACCTCGGCGACAGCTAGCTGTCGAAAGTCGGATTTTACAAACCAGCATGACGCCTATCTGTCAGCTACCCTTAATTTCCTAGTGTTTCTTGCTGTTGTTGTCTATTTATGTACAGAATGTTGCCAGTGCAAATTTTTTAAAACTGCTCAAATCTTCTTAATTGTTTGGAGTTTATAATGAAGATTATGCTCAAGTTAACTCCCAAAAGCGCAGTTAATTCGGAATTTGCGCTAATGTATCAGTCGTATTAGTCATTCTATTATTATTTTTGATAAATCTTTTGAAGTGGGCGTGGCACAAACTTTGAAACTGATAAAAATCGCTGGATATTTAATGTTCGGTTTATTATTATTACACAGGAAAATGATGATAAATCATCAAATCACAAAAGGAACACAAGTAACATAGAGCTTCGGCTCTATAAGTATTTAATACGTAGTATTGCTTGTGGACAAACTTAAAACTAAATTTATATCTGGTTTATTTCTCAAATGGCTTCGCTATCCAGTATAAAGCTAGATTCATGTTTGTCTTAATAAAACTAATATAAAAACAAGTAAGGAAGTCTAAGTTCTGGTGAACCGAACATTAAATACCCAGCGGTAATTTTCAGAACGGGATAACAATGATATAGGCACGAAAAAAAAACTATACGCAAATCTATTTGGTTTAATGAGGAAATTCTTATTGATATTATTAAGTACAATTTCCTCTTATTTATTTTCGATTTCTTTTTATATGTGTTACTAATAAGAAAATCTTTTCAAGATTTCCTTAAAAATATGAAAAAAAATGAAAGAGAAAAAACTTCTTATTTTAATAAGATGATCTTATACGGCTGATACATTAGCAAAAATTCCGAATTAACTGCGCTTTTGGGAGTTAAAAAAAAAAAACTAATGGCGGCGATGTACCAACAGGTTATCATAACCTCTAACGAGATTTTTAGCCGAGCTTCTCTTTCCGACTTGTGGTGTGTTGCTTTTGAGTTTTTCCTACAAGTTGGCGAGACCTACAGTTTTTTGCCGACTCCGAACGGCACTTGCAAAGCAAATGATTTTTTTGCTGAGAAGCTTCTCATGGCAGAAATACACCCGGAGAGTTTGCCAAACTACTGCCGAGGGGCGCCCCGTTTAGAAAAATTCTTTTTCTAAATAATTTTTGATGTTACTTTTGCCGGGCATCGAACCGCCACGACTTGGTGTAGAAGGCCGAACACTTAACCGCTACACCACGGCGGCCGGCTCCGCTTTTGGGAGTTAACTTGAGCATAATCTTCATTATAAACTCCCAAAAATTAAGATTTGAGCAGTTTTAAAAAATTTGCACTGGCAACACTCTGTAAATAAATAGACAACTACAGCAAGAAACACTAGAAAATTAAGGGTAGCTGACAGATAGGCGTCGCGCTGGTTTGTAAGATCCGACTTTCGACAGCTAGATGTCGCCGAGGTAGGTAAGAATATGGTGCAATAGCAACCAAAGTAGTAATTCTCAATGCTGTTAATCTTCAATTTTGTGTGTATCAGGGGAAAATTTGGATCTGATTAAAGAAGATTTATTGGAGATAATCTCCGTGTGTGTATACATAGCATTAGGGTTCCTAACAAGAAGATATGACTTATTAACTGATCTCCGCATAATTGTATGTGTTAATAAGATGATCTTAGGGTTCCTAACAACAAGATTTGACTTATTAATGTTTTCAAAGGGGCGAATCTCTGGTTGACTACCTATTAACAACAAACCTGGTAGTTTGCAACGTGGGTAGCGAGCCTACTTTTATCACTAAAACCAGTAGGGAAGTCATAGATCTCACTATTTGTAGTGAAGGCGCTTATGAATGGGTCAGAAAATGGCGGGTTCTTGAAGAACATTCATTCTCCGACCACCGATATATAGAAATAGTGTTGGACTTTCGTGTAGAGCAACCTATTATGGAACGCAATCCACGCAATGCCAACTGGCAGCTACACAATGAAATTTTAGCCAGAGACCTACCAGTACTTCCCCTACAAGCCCCCTCATCGGTTGAGGAGCTGGAGGACCTGGTAACGATCTCAAATGCCCTAGAACAAGCTTGTCCAGTGCCAACCCCACGCGGTAAACCTACGAACTGGACTCGCTCCGTAAAACCTGCAGGTAGCAATTTAATAAGGCTAAACACCTCGACACGGAGCCTCAATGGCTCGAATACGGAGCCCTGAGACAGGCAAAGAGAACTTCGTGGAGGAATTTCTGCACGGGGGTCGAAAAGATCGACGACACAGCGAGACTTAGACGAGTTCTCTCGAAAACTCAAACAGCCATTAGCTATTTGCAGAAGCCTGACGGATCCTGGACCAGCACGGAAGGGGAAACCCTTGAGCTGCTCTTGAACACACATTTTCCGGGTAACTGGCATAATGCACCGTCAACACCTGCAACAAGCCTGGCAAATATACCCATCACGGAGGAAAGGGTAACGCGGGCAGTGAAGAGCGGGAAGATAGTGGCATATTCAGACGATTTTGCCATTGCTGTGTGACTTGATGCAAGTAGCACTGCGTGAAGTCTCGGCATGGTCCTCTCGTTACGGACTTAGTATCAACCCGAGAAAAGTGGAACTCGTTCTCTACACCAACCGGTAAAAAATACCACCGCTGTTCCTACCAGAACTTAATGGCGTGAGCCTGAACTTGGCTGATAAAGCCAAATGGTTCGGCTTAGTTCTGGACGGGAAGTTAAACTGGAAGGAGAATATCCTTCAGCGCCAGAGGAAGGCGTGTGTTGCACTTTACACATGCAAAAGAGCCATAGGCAAAAAGTGGGGTCTCAGCCCCAAAATATGCAGATGGATTTACACTGCAATTATTCGACCTATCATGCTATATGGAGTCGTGGTGTGGTGACCTGCGCTGAGCAAGGCCACAAACCGGAATCTATTAGGTAAAGTCCATAGATCTGGCATGATCTGTATAAGCGGCGCGCTAAGAACAACGCCCAACGAAGCTATTCAGGCCATTCTAGGCATTCTGCCACTTGATCTGGAAGCGTACCAGGCAGCAGCGGCAGCGGCTCTGCGCCTAAGGGAAACGTCTGGCTGGGGCGCAAGCACAGGATCTTACAGTTTTCTCCCTCTGATCACAGATCGATGTGCGGCCATAACAGTCGAAGACAGCTGTTTTAAAACAAACATTCCCAGCAGGGAAGAATGGGAGAGGATGGATCGCTGCCCCGCTACTAATGGCGGCATTTCTGTTTACACTGACGGCTCGAAGCTGGACGGCAGAGTTGGAGGAGGCGTTTATTCAAGGGAACTTGAGCTCTCCTTCAAACTACCTGATCACTGCAGCGTCTTCCAGGCTGAAGTCTTAGCAATCTTGGATGCCGCGATTTGGATAAGTAAACGCGCTATCGTCGAGGACATTGTTGTTTTCAGCGACAGCCAGGCGGCCATAAAAGCTCTTGGCTCTTATTCGTTCAACTCTGAACTGACGCTCAGCTGTCGTCGATCTCTTCAAGAGATGGCCCAACAGAACCGCGTGAACCTCACATGAGTCCTGGGACACTGGGACATTGGGGAAAACTGTAAACCAGTCGAACTTGCCAGGCAGGGTACGACCAAGCAGGTTCTGCGGGATAAAGAGCGCCGTATGCCCTTTTCCACATGTAAGCTAATGCTGAAGGCGTACACACTCTGTCGAGCCAACGAAAAAAGGGTGCCCATCCAAACAAACCTGGCCAAAATGGGATCATAAAATATCTACAGGCATTCACGCCGTAATAAGGAGAGAAATTTCCATATTAATAGGTGTTCTAACTGGGCACTGCCTTATTGGTAGGCACGCAGAAAGGCGAGGTGCACCCTACCGACGATGCTGTAGGAGCTGCAAAGATGATGAGGAAATGGTGAAGCACCTCATCTGCAACTGCCTGGCTTTAAACTTGGGACTTGATGGCCTTCATAAAGTCATCTAAGTGGTTCGAGGAGGAGTAACGGTGTCGGTTTAGGAATGTCAGTCCCGGGATTCTGCTATGTGGAAAATCCCAACAACTCAGGGACTGACTGACTTTCCTTGTGTTGGTGGTATCACAACGGGCCTTTAAAAACTGGCCTGCGGCAGCCACTTGAACCTAACCTAACCTAGCTATTTACCTTACCGAATTATGTCAATTCATGTGATTTTCGAAATTTTCCATATCGAAAGTGGGCGTGGTCGGGAAGCGATTTCATCCAATTATATCAGGTATGCTCCCTATTATGCTAGTATACCTTGTACCAATTTCATCGTTCTACGTGAAATTTTCAAATATGCTCCCTGAAAAGTGGGAGGTGCCACGCCTAATTTTAAAAATGTATCAAAAAATCATAATGGAATGACTAGGGTGTTCATCCTACCAAACTATATCATTTTATCCATTTCCGTTACCGATTTATGTGACTTTCGAAATTTTCGATATCGAAAGTGGGCGTGGTGGGGGAGCGATTTTTCCAGTTTCATCAGGTATACTCCCAACGATATAAGTATGCTTTGTGCCAAATTTCATCATTTTACCCTAATCAGGTTAAGAGTTACGACCAGCCGAATTTTCAAAAATTCCTCCCTTAAAGTGGGCAGGGCCACGCCCACTTTCGAAGATTTGTCAAAAAAATCATTATATAATGACCAGGGGGATTCACCTATAAAATTATATCGTTTTACCCATTTCCGTTACCGAATTATGTAAATTTAGCTGATTTTAGAAATTTTCGATATCGAAAGTGGGCGTGGTTGGATGGCGATTTTATCCAATTTCATCAGATATACTCCCATCGATACTAGCATGCTTTGTGTCAAATTCCACCGTTCTATCGTAATCAGTCTAAAAGTTACGACCAGTAAAATTTTCAAAAATACCTCCCTTAAAAGTGGGCGGTGCCACGCCCACTATAAAAAATTTGTGGAAAAATCATAAGAGAATGACCGGGGTACTCACTTATAAAATTATATCATTTTAGCCATTTCAGCTGCCGAGATATGACAATTTGTGTGATTTTCGAAAGGGGGCGTGGTTATCATCCGATTTCGCCCATTTTCAATAGCAACCTACCTTGGCCAGAAAGTAATCTATATACAAAATTTAATGCAAATATCTCAATTTTTACTCAAGTTATCGTGTACACAGACGGACGGACATGCCTTAATGAACTTCTCTTTTCAACCTAAGAACTTTCATAAATGGAACTCTATGTCTATCTCGATTATTTTGTGCCGTTACGTACTATCGTTATGTGAACAAAATTAATATACCCTTGTATAATTGGGTATAATTTTTTTCCTATACTGCCTCCATAGCAAGAAGGCAGTAAACCCAATTGCCGTCATCAGCAATAAGGCAGTAAAATCACTAGGCAGTAAAATGATTTTACTGCCTTTTTGCTGATGAAGGCAATTGAGTTTACTGCCTTTTTGCTATGGACGGCAGTATACCTGGCAAACTTTTGGAAATCATGTTATCAACTAATGCAGTCAACCTCGTTTGTCCAATTTACATATAAGCTCTTAACTATTGAACACTCATCTTCACCTTTTCCTTCGTCGCCGGCTCATTTCTTTCTCTTTTGATCCAACACAGTATATTTACCCACACAAAGCCGCATACGCCCATGTAAATTATTCTAAATCTTGGTAGTACCAAGACAAAATTCAAGGTTTGTGCTGGCAGCCAAAAAGTACAGGAACGAACAAAAGTTGGTATAAACTTTTCACGTAATTCCTTGAAGGGATCTTCAGCGCGTTCCATAATTGCCATGCCTAAAATATTCAAGTATTAATCTTTGGGTTATGAACAAAATTGGACAAATATATTTTAAAGTTCGAAAACGGACCTAAATTAACCTTACACCACTGAATTCAAAATATGTGGAAATTTACTTTATTCAGCCCACACAGTAAAAAGAAAAGTCTAACTTTAATACCATTTTGGTGTTTATATATAACAACGCCGAAAAGTATTAATTTAATACCATATTCGGTCTAATTAAGAAAGAGAGGAATTCAGTCGAAGATTCTCTCAGGAAAAAAAAAAAAATGTACACATTTTTATTATATTGGCTTTACCGAGAGTCGAACTAGCAATTTATTGAATGCTGAAAGGAGATGTCTACTATCAAGCCATCGAGTACTTATGATTGTCAGCGTCTAATTGCACTGTTGTTCTTAATGTAGTATCGCAATAGCGACGAACCGCGTGCTCTGAAGAACAAACCACCGGACTTAATTTAATGCTAAAAAGTAATTAATTTAATACTTTTCCGGCTTTGTTTTTAAACAAATAGTACCTAAAACATTATAATGAGAGAGAGCGCTTTAGTATTATTATACCTTTCATGAACATGAAATGGTATTATAACTTTGGTCCGATGTTTGTAAATATGAGAAGAAGAAGAGATAGACCCATTAATAAGTATACCGAAATGATCAGGATGACGAGATGAGTTGATTTAGCCATGTCCGTCTGTCCGTCTGTCTGTCTGTCTGTTTGAACGCAAACTAGTCCCTCAGTTTTTGAGATATTTGGCTGAAATTTGGTATGCGGCCACCATTTTCCAATATAGGAATCATTTGTCGGAACCAGCAAGATCGGACTAATATAACATATAGCTCCCATACAACCGATTATTCCGATAAACGGATTTTGGGCTATAACTCCTGTAATTAAACACGAAGGAACGTGAAATTTTATAAGTGTTGCTATTTTTATATGTGAAATATCGATGCTGAAAATCATAGATATGGGATAAATATTTCACATAGCTACCATACAATCGATTATTCCGATAAACGGATTTTGGGCTATAACTCCTGTAATTAAACACGTAGGAACGTGAAATTTTGTAAGTATTGCTATTTTTATATGTGAAATATCGATGTTGAAAGTCATAGAGATGGGATAAATATTTCACATAGCTCCCATACAATCGATTATTCCGATAAACGGATTTTGGGCTATAACTCCTGTAATTAAACACGTAGGAACGTGAAATTTTGGACGTATTGCTATTTTTATATGTGAAATATCGATGTTGAAAATCATCGAGATTGGATAAATATTTCACATAGCCCCCATACAATCGATTGTTCCGATAAACGGATTTTGGTAGATAACTCCTGTAATTATATAGGGAGGAACGTGAAATTTTGGAAGTATCGCTATTTTTATATGCGAAATATCGGTGTTGAAAATCATTGAGATGGCATAAATATTTCACATAGCTCCCATACAATCGATTATTCCGATAAGCGGATTTTGGGCTATAAGTCCTGTAATTGAACATAGGAACGCGAAATTTTGGAAGCATCGCTATTTTTATATGTAAAATATCGATGTTGAAAATCATTGAAATGGGATAAATATTTCACATAGCCCCCATACAATCGATTGTTCCGATAAACGGATTTTGGTAGATTACTCCTGTAATTATATCGGTAGGAACGTGAAATTTCGTAAATGTTGCTATTTTAGAATGTGGAATGTCGATGTTAAAAATCAATGAGATTGGACCAATATAACACATCGTCCCCATATAATCGATAGCTCCGATAATTTCGGTATGAGCTAAAGTTAAATTCACACAGGCTGTACTGGGGATCAAACAGTGAAAATCGTGACGCTTATTCATGAAAGGTATTTAGCCTTCGGCACAGCCGAAGATAGCTTTCCTTACTTGTTTTGGTATAATTTTAAAACTGTTTGGAATTAAAAAAATTTCAGAGTCTTAAATTAATACTATTTAGTATTAAAACTCAAATTTAATTCCAAAAAGGCTTAATTTCAATACCGACTGGTATTAAAAGGAATATTTCATTTTTTACTGTGCAGCTTCACAATTTACAGTTACAGTTAACTTTTAGCTAAATTGACATACATTTTTCGGCAGCCTGCCAGATTAAGTGCAAGTTAGCAGTAACTAGAGATGCTGAGAATAGTCCTAAGAATGTAATTTTTTGTGCACTTTGGTGAAACTTTTACTATTCAATTGATGTATATGACTAGTCTTATTTATCTACTTACCTGTGTAGAAAACGGTCAGCAAGTAAGGCGTTAACACAAATTGATCGATAACCAGTTTCTTGACAATGATCCGTCTGGTAGTTCCCGGAAATGTGCCATCAAGCCATTTGTACCTAATTTGGATTAATACAAAATTTTAAACATTTACATATCTGATCATTTCATTGTAAAACCAAAACATAGAGCAGTGCGTCGGCTGTAAGCTATGTGCACTAATAATTTTTGTCTATATGCAAACACGTCTTATACCAGTTGCATTATTCAAGCATCGTTAAAGTATTGCATTCATATTTAGTGCTTTATTGCAACACATACTTTTACTAAATATTTCAAAAACTAAAACAGGCATCAAAACGTATAGCATCATTTCAAAGATCCTGCAGGCGAATTCCAGAAATCTCCATCCATCTCCATCTCGTAAATGCTAAAATGCTTAAGCAAATGAACTCTCAGAATTTTAGGAGATGACGCTTATTTGCGATTCTGATCCACAAGCCGCCTAGCTATGATATTAGTGAGTTATATGCATTTTAGAAACCGCGCAGACATCACTGCAAGATGTTAATTTAGTTGTGATCCTTGATCCTTTACAACTCAGAAAAAGCCAGAAGTAAACCGAAACGCCCGAAGTTACTAGCTACTAATCCCTTACTTTTCAGAGTTACTCTACTTTTTATAAGCTTTTATTTAGTTTCACCTGACGGCTGTATGTAATCAAATCTTGCAAGCTAAATTTGATACACTTCCCGGTGTCCGATTGATCTGAAATTCTGTGTATTTCTACAATGAAAAGAAATATTTTTGGAAAAAAAAATTCCGCTAGGTGGGGCTGAGATAGCGGTAAAAAAACTCAAAATCGTAATTATGGACCGATTTGGTTGATATTTTACGTGTGTGTTACTTAATTACTTTCTAAATGTTAAAAAAAAATTGGCCCCGCTAGGTGGCGCGAGAGTCGCTTTATTTGAGAATTACGAAGGTCTGTTTTCAGTGCCGATTAATTCGTTTTTCAACGAACTTCCCGTTGAGGTAGGATCTTGAAATTTTCATCATCGTTTAGTTTTCTGCCTCCACGCAAAACAACAAAAAAATAATTCCGATAGGTGGCGCACAAGTAGAGATATTCGAAAGTTTTCATTCCAGGAAATTTTGCTTTTGATATTGTACTAACTTGCAGTTAAGATGGGATTTTGCAAATTTTCATCATCGTTCAAATAAAATAAAAAAATTAGCTTAATTTCAAAAATCCCATTTATCGTTTAGTTTAGTCTTTATTCCAATACCCGAAAAGTAACTTTATTAACCACGCGGCTTTATTGTAAAAGATTCTATGGTTTCTGTTGCTGCGACAGCCGATTGATGTCGCTGCGACATTATGGCCTCTTGTTGATAAACCGAACTAAAAAGTAAAAAATAAAATTAAAGAAAAAAAACTTTTTTTAAAATAAGCTTTTATTATTGGTTTACAAAATTAACTAAAAAGTAAAAAATAAATTGACTGTAAAGGAATATAACACTTTATAAGTTTATTGCAACCTTTAAAGATAATTTGGCTTCTTCGTCTGCCACAAAATAATTCCATATTGTACATAATTATATATTTCTAACATTAAAACTTTACACCTAAATTATTAAATCTTCCAGTATATATCACATTCCTAATTTTATTAATAATAAAAGCGTGTTAAATTTTGATGGTATAATTAAGAACATTTAGGACCTTCTTTTCTATTTGATGGTATAATTAAGAACATTCAGGTGTTAAATTTTGATGGTATAATTAAGAACATTTAGGACCTTCTTTTCTATTTGATGGTATAATTAAGAACATTCAGGACCTTCTTTTCGTGCTATCGAAATTTAACACTGGAAGATTTAATAATTTAGGTGTAAAGTTTTAATGTTAGAAATATATAATTATGTACAATATGGAATTATTTTGTGGCAGACGAAGAAGCCAAATTATCTTTAAAGGTTACAATGAACTTATAAAGTGTTATATTCCTTTACAGTCAATTTATTTTTTACTTTTTAGTTAATTTTATAAACCAATAATAAAAGCTTATTTTTAAAAAAGTTTTTTTTTCTTTAATTTTATTTAATTACAAAATAAATTTCATATTCGTTAAAAAGATTTGTGTTTGTTCAATAAAGTCGGTTAAGAACAGATATTATATTGTTATATACAACTTAATTTATTTATTTATTGAGTTTTTCTCTATAAAATTGTTATGCTGAAACAAAAAATGATTTAAATGATAAATAATATTACTTTGTGACTCCGGATTATAATTTCTGAGACTGAAACTCGACTTTTGATTCCTCTCCCGACGTTTTGCGACGTGTTTTTTGCAGTTTTAGTTGGATAGAAAAAAATACAATTTCCAAAATTATGGGCGAATACATAATTAAATATCAATTTTTCTTATATTTATTGTTTTTGAGTATTTTTAGGGGCTAAAACAACATAGTTCTACCCTTTTTCCTAACTTTTAGCGTTTTAGCAACAACTTAGCTTAGTAGCTGTCAAAAACAGCTGACTTACGTTATCTGATTCATTTTGCATTCATCGCTTAAATATGCCAAAAAATGAAGCAAAGATGGAGATTTATAGAGATTTTCTTTCACTGGAATCGCAAAAGTCGCTAAAATTTGGCGAAATGAATTTAGAGATTTTAGGAGATGGAGATTAAGCATAAGCGAAAACTGGAATTCATGTACTGATAAGTTAAGTATAACCGCTTTAGTAACCAAATTCGGGCCAATTTTCACATACGTCATTAATTTATATGTGTGACGATATATTGGATGTGTAATTAGTATTTTGCTGCAAGTTTTTTATAAGTTTAGCTAAAGCAGACATATCGTCGGTGCTTATGCGAAACAACGTAAAGAACAATTGCAAAACCACGTAAGGGACAGTTTGGTCAAAAATGAGATTTGCTTACCGGAGCTTCTGGGTACCCAGATCCATTCATTAGTAACAAAAAAGTCCACATAGTGGCTCGTGCAAAAGTTAACCCGTTTTTTGTCTCTCCTGTAAAATTTGAGTGGCTGATTTACTTGGTTTTGCATTTGTTCGTTGCGTTGTTTTGCATAAACACCGGCGATATAAAAGTCGCCTAATAATTTTTCTGTGTTATTCCTAGGACGTCAGACCGATGTGAATACCCTGCAGCGAAAGCAACTAATTGAAAACTACTTTACAACTAGTTGGTGCAACAGGCCCAACTAGTCAGTCTTTTGTTTTTTTTTTTTCATATACGCAAATGGTATTTTTTACGTGTTGATGTCCTACGAAATGTCAATTGTCAGATTTTGACCAGAACTTACCAGTCATCAACTACACGGTGAAAAACATGAGCCTAAATTTTAAACCGGTCTAAAGTTTCAGCGATTTTATTAACTTTTTTTGGAATATTTTAAGCCTTCCAAAAGTTTAAAGAGAATTTAAATTTCTTTTGGTTTCGATTTAAGATCTATGTAAATGACAAAGCAGTGGCCAAAATCGCGGACTGTTACGTAACAATTAGACTCACTTTCCAATACAAACTACCACAGTGATGGATTTGGACACTTTCAATATTTTTGGCATATGTATTTTAAAGTGCACTTCTGAAGTAAAATTTTCTATCTATGTAGGATTTCTCCTATCTTCATGCAAATTAAAGTCTCTTTTAGTTACCCATGTGGGGTTTGGTAATCATTTATTTAACATATGATAGTCAGTTTACATCGGCTTTTATATTAAGCTAATAGAACCCGGCACAACACATTTTATTATAAGTACGGTGACCATCCGTTCTGTTTTTGGCAGAACAGTTCTGTTTTTAAGGAGCTTGTTCTGCGTATTTTTTTTCTAAGGAAAAATAACAGAAATGTTCTGTTTTTAAGCAAATGTTCTGTTTTTGTTCTGCTTTTTTGTGCCGGCAACCTTTTTTAACAAATGCAATGAGTAGCTCTGTAAAGTTAGTTTGCTCAATAATTTCAAAACTTTATGAAAAATTTAAAATCTTTCAAAATAGTTTAAAAATAATTTAGTTTATGTTTAACGCGGTCAAGTGCTTCAGCGAAATCAAAAATTGAGTATGTTAAAATGCAAAAACGTACCAAATTTGGAAGTTCCGTACCCGAAAAAAAATTCGTACCAAAAATGGTACATTTCCGTGGTTATGGTAGGTTTTAAATTAACAAGGAAATGTCTCTCACCATCAAGAAAAAATTACTTTCAATTGATGCACTTTGGTTGAAATTATTTGAGATTGCAATTTCAATGTTTCTAAGACGTTGGCAACATTTTTTACTGCAAAGAGATGATTACGCCGTGAAAAACACACATTCCAAATATTGAGAGTGTAACCTCAAATAGTTTTTTATAGCATAGGCCGGCAATTACTTTCCTGGGAGGAAAACTCCAATGCTTTAACATAGCAAGCGCTTTCTCCCTGCCGACTACTGGTTTATAGCCGGGTAGGAAAATTTTCACGTGAAGGCAATACCAAGCCTTAAGTAAAAAGAGTTCTGTTTTTTCAAAAAAAATTTATGGTCACCGTAATTATAAGTCACATTTTAACAATCATATTTTATGCACGAGTGGACAACTTACTGCGGCGACGGTTGACAATGAATTAGAATAAGTCAGCCATTATTTTAATAAGCATTCGTTAAGTTAGGGTTTTGTGTTTAGCTACTATCGGGGTTGCCGGCAGTTGATGCTGCCACCCGATCCTATATTCGGCCCTCCTGACTCGTCATTCGACTCGAATGATGACACGCTCGGAGATTCGGTTGCAGACTCCATTGTCTGCGAATACGCAGCTACTGCGAATGTGCTCTTTGTTCCCTCGTGGTTCCCCACCCTGCGGACCTCGTGTCGATCGCGATTCAGGACCTTCGGAATCTTGTAAGGACCTAAGAACTTCCGTCTCAACTTTAACCCTGCCCCGAAATGTGTGCGCTTAATGGCGACTAATTCGTCCAACCGATACTTAACCCGCTCTCTACTATTTTTACCTAAAACCCCACGGTGTTCCTGTCGTATCTTGGCTATATTCGTTTCCGGCCTCACGCGGCACTTCTTCCGCCCAGAATCTATCTCCGTGCCGATGCAACCCTTCACTACTTTAACTGCCTTAGTGGACAGCTGCGGTATGTAAAGAGTGTTTCCAACAGCTTTCTGAATATTTTCCCGCGAGTATTGCCTTTCTTGTCAGCTACCTTAATCACCTCATTTTTCATCGGCGAGGGCACAACATTCAGTTCCTTAATGGGATCGTTATGAAGCGCTCCGCGCTGGTAGTCCTCGAATTCCCCCCCACTGAGATGTGACAACTCCATCTCACGCTCATCACCTTCTACTGCAACAGCCACACACGACTCTCCGAATTCGCCTCGACAATCGGACCTTGTGGTAGTAGTCTCAAACAACGTATTTCCCAAAGTTCCTCTAAGTTGCTTCTTCGGCTTCAACTCAACTGAACCCTGACTAACAACCAGAGTCACTTGTTTCAGGATATCGTTTCCGATCACCGCTGCATATGCCATGTCCCGATTTTTGACCACGTGGAATCTAACCTTCAACTCCATTCCGTCAATGGTAACTCCACTGGTAAAACTACCTAAGGTGGTTAACCTGCCTCGACCTACACCAACTATGTTGCGTCGATCCATGTCCAGCTCGATATCTTATTTATTTATTTGTTTATGTCTAAGGTAAAGCAGACACTTACTATTACAAATTATATTAGACTTACATTAATTGTTACATAAAAAATAAGTTTTTAATTTAAATTGAGTTACCAGTTTAGGACTCGTTATATCCAAATCTAGAAAATTTGAGAAATAGTTGAATTCAGATAAAGTTCTATTCAGAGGAGCGTTAGCTCCGTAAACAGTTCTATTAAAACCAACTCGAAACACTACAAAAGTACGAAAGTTTCTGCATGGAACATTAAAATTTATAAGCTGCAAAAGAAAAGGGCAGTCAATCTTACCAGAGACAAGATCGGCAATAAAAGAAATTGACAAAATCGATCTCCTATTCGATAATGATAATAAACTTATTAATCGGCACCGTGAAACGTAGGACGGAATAGGATCAGAAAAGTTTAGATACCGCAGGGCAAAACGAATAAAGCACTTTTGGACTCTCTCCAGACGATTAATATGGACCATATGGTATGGCCTCCATATATAAGCTGCATATTCAAGTTTGGAACGAACAAATGCAGAATACAAAATCTTATAGGTATACGGATCCGAGAAATTAGAAGAGTGGCGTTTTATAAAAGCAAGTGCTCCAAAAGAGCCAGCGATAATATAATTTAAGTGAGTATTAAAGCTTAATTTAGCATCAAAATATACCCCAAGATCTTTAATTTCGTTAACCTCAGATAGGCACGATTCACCTAAGAAATAGCAAGTTGGAAAAGGTTTAAACATTTTCGAGTAAGTGACTTTATGGCACTTGCTAATATTAAGATAAAGCCTGTTCAAAACGCAATAGTTAAAGAATTTATTAAGTTCATTTTGAAGTAGCAAAGAGTCATATGACTGTTTAATTTCAGAGTATATTTTGAGGTCGTCTGCATAGAGGAGAAATTTAGCCGATGTGAAACAACTAGAAATATCGTTAATAAATAATATGAACAGTAAAGGTCCCAAGATGCTACCTTGTGGAACACCTGAGGTAGCAATGAATGGCTTCGAGATCTCCCCATCTATAGCAACTACGCACTTTCTATTAGACAAGTATGACTTTATCCATTTAATTATACTGCAATGAAACCCCATGCAGCCAAGTTTTTCGATAAGGATTTTGTGCGAGATTTTGTCAAATGCCTTGGAAAAATCCGTGTAAATGGCATCAATTTGTAGACCATTACGGAAGCATGAGTAACAGTCTTCTGTAAAGACTGCAAGGTTAGAGACCGTCGATCTTGCAGTTACAAATCCATGTTGATTTGGACAAATAAGATGCTTCACGTTAAAGTAAATTTTATCCTTTATAATGCATTCATACAACTTAGCAACAGACGAAAGCTTAGATATTGGTCTGTAGTTTATTATATCACTTTTACTCCCACTCTTAAAAACAGGAGTGATAGTAGTGCTTTTCCAAGCATCAATAAAAACTCCCGAGGCTAAAGATAAATTAAACATTTTAGTAAGAGGTTTCACAAGTGCTGGGCAATTCTTCAATAATTTCATAGATAACCCATCCACGTCTGTCTGAGAAGATTCATTAACATTTTTTAGCCCTTCAATAGTATCATTTTCCGACAGAACTATTGATCCAAAAGCAAAAGAAGAAGTGGAATGATGCACAGCAGCCAATTCATTAGGGGTCAAATCCTCATCACAGTCAAAATTAGATGAGAAAAAGACAGCAAACAGATTTGCAGCCTCCACAAGAGAAGATGCAGAAACATCATTTAAAAATACCGTTTTTGGTATACTTGAAACATTTTTCTTAGACTTTATATATGACCAAAACTTTTTAGGGTTGATTTTTATATTCAATTCGAAGTTATTTATGTAGTTTTCATAAAGTGACTTATTCAAATCATTAAACTTTTTCCTATAAAAAACACACAGCTCATAAAAGTTAGGCCTCTCAGTCCTTTTGAACTTCTTGAAAAACTTATTTCTCAAATTTTTTATATGCTTAAGCTCGGCAGTATACCAGGGAAGCTTATAAACTTTACTCTTAAAAATAGGAACAAATTTGCTACACAACGCTAAAATCGAACTTTTGAAAGTGTTAAAACAAGTTGCAACTTCATTACTTTGGAAGATTAAGTCCCAGTCAACCAAATTAAGCATATTATTCATATATATATATCTTCATCCAGCTTAAGCAAGGTGTCATAACGCATCAAACAAAGGTCACATCCGGTATCAACCAACGCGGAAACTGTAACCTGGTCAAACGTCACATCAACGAAGACACCCTTACCAGCCACACCTAGCCTACGACATACTTCATCTTAATCGCAGCTGGGGCACTAGGACAGTCTGTCTGGAGTCGGGGATTCCCTCAATAAAATATTCGATAAGGCTCGGCTCATCCAGCCCTATCGGCTTCCCGATCTCCATCAAAGAATATAAGTATTCCCGGTAGTCTTCATGGGTTAGCTTCCGCCTATTCATCAACGCCCTATGCACGTCTATCGACGATACTCTAGTGCCGAATTCGACTTTTAGCGCTTGCACCAATGAACTCCAACAAGTAACACCCCGTTGACTGCGCACAAACATTTTTGCAGCTCCTTTCAAAAGTTGCTTCGCGTATATAAACTTTTGGAGTTCGTTCCACTGTACCGCACTAGCATTTTGCTCAAAATCTTCCAGCCATTCTTCTATCTCTGGCGAACCCGACCCACTAAAAGATGTTAACGAATCTTCAATGTCGCGCAAGGTAAAGGAAGCACGCGTATGTAAACTACTTGGTATAGCCCTTGATGGGGACGAACCAGCGTTGTCGTAAATGGAACCTACATCTTCATCACCGCTCGCGTCATCATCTTCACTGTCAGGATTTAAACCGTAATGTTCCAAAAGTCGATCTTGCAACGTGACTTTCCGACCGGTAGTACCTAAACCTAACTCCGATAATTTTTGTTCAAGTCCAACGACATTCAATTCTAAAATCTCTTTACTTTCCATTGTCGGCCGATTCCACTTACAACAACAACAAATCTAAGTTATTCTATTTTTCTTTGGTCGCAAATCAAAATTCAGTTTTTACAAAATTCAATTAAAATCTCAATAACCGGGCTCATTAGATTATGTACAATCTTTACATTCGTCATAGATTCACAAATTATTTTACGAAAGTAACACAGCTCACTTATCATAAACATACGTATTAATTGCAATTTCATATAGACGACCATACCTCAGTGTACACCAACACATATCAAACATATACCGTCACCTCTGTTGCTAAGCTCTGCTGCTAAAATTCACCTGTCAGTCACATCACCTCTGCTTACTTTCCGCTGCTCTGTAACTGCGTCAAAGTTTTGGGTCTGCTCTGCTCACTCAAGAACCGTTGTGGCTTTTGGCCCGCTATAGCACTTTCTGGTACAGCTTGATGGCTGTGCTATGGCCTGATTTCGATTAACGGCTCTTGTAATACTCAGCTTCTCTTACATATTATGCCGTGGTAGCAACCAAAAGATTTTTCTTTGCTTTAATTGTTTTTAGCAACCTGGTACAGCCTGTCAACCGTGCCTCACAAATACCGGGTTTTACATTTAAAGAAATTCAGTTTGATGACTGATTTTTCTTGCATCTACGCAATCAATAAATTTATCGTTTATTTAGTTCTTCAAAATTTCAACGTTTTAGCACACTCTATTACTTATGTAGGCGTTTCTATTTATTTCGCCATACCATTTCTGACACCACTTGTAGGATTTCTCCTATCTTCATGCAAATTAAAGTCTCTTTTAGTTACCCATGTGGGGTTTGGTAATCATTTATTTAACATATGATAGTCAGTTTACATCGGCTTTTATATTAAGCTAAAAGAACCCGGCACAACACATTTTATTATAAGTCATATTTTAACAATTATATTTTATGCACGAGTGGACAACTTACTGCGGCGACGGTTGACAATGAATTAGCTAATTCAAGGAGCCGTTAGAATAAGTCAGCCATTACTTTAATAAGCATTCGTTAAGTTAGGGTTGTGTGTTTAGCTACTATCGGGGTTGCCGGCAGTTGATGCTGCCACCCGATCCTACATCTATATGAAAATTTGTGTAGGTCTTCTTATTATAATTATAAGCTTTTATTTAGTTTCATCTGACAGCTGTCTGTAATCAAATCTTGCAAGCTAAATTTGATACACTTCCCGGTGTCCGATTGATCTGAAATTCTAACCCCGATGACAATGCAATATTATAAAAAAAAAATTTTGGGTCGCTATATTTTCAAAATTCGCATTTATGGTCCGATTTAGCTGAAATTCGTAACATGTATTACTACCATGAAAAGAAATATTTTTGTAAAAAAAATTCCGCTAGGTGGGGCTGAGATAGCGGTAATAAAAACTCAAAATCGTAATTATGGACCGATTTGGCTGATATTTTACGTGTGTGTTACTTAATTACTTTCTAAATGTTAAAAAAAAAATTGGTCCCGCTAGGTGGCGCGTGAGTCGCTTTATTTGAGAATTACGAAGGTCTGTTTTCAGTGTCGATTAATTCGTTTTTCAGCGAACTTCCCGTTGAGGTAGGATCTTGAAATTTTCATCATCGTTTAGTTTTCTGCCTCCACGCAAAATAACAAAAAAATAATTCCGATAGGTGGCGCACGAGTAGAGATATTCGAAAGTTTTCATTCCAGGAAATTTTGCTTTTGATATTGTGCTAACTTGCAGTTAAGATGGGATTTTGCAAATTTTCATCATCGTTCAGGCTTCGCTAACAGTAAATAAAAAAATTAGCTTAATTTCAAAAATCCCATTTATCGTTTAGTTTAGTCTTTATTCCAATATCCCAAAAGTAACTTTATTAACCACGCGGCTTTTTTGTAAAAGATTTTATGGTTTCTGTTGCTGCTAGCAGCCGATTGATGTCGCTGCGACATTATTGCCTCTTGTTGATAAACCGAACTAAAAAGTAAAAAATAAAATTAAAGAAAAAAAAACTTTTTTAAAAATAAGCTTTTATTATTGAGGCGTTCCATGACTGGAAGAACTTTTGAATCTCAGATTTTGTTCATACTTGCTCAATTTGTTGTGGTTAGGATGCTTTTGAAGTACACCCAAAAGTTTAGCAAAATTTCAATTATTTTGCAAGATATTGCAAATTTAATTTTTTAGCTACTTTTTTTTCGAAAATGTTTATCTCGTTCTCTATTAATCGTAGAAAAAAAGTTGTATGCAAAAATTGTAGGGAAAATATTGAAGTTTACTTGAAAAATTTTTAAAATAAAAAAAAAATTTTTGACTAATTTGTTAAAAAAAATATTTTTTGTTGTTGTTTTTTTAATAGAAAGTGAGCACCGATTTTAAAAAAAATATATATATTTTATAGCTTATATTATCCTCTAAAAATTTTGAAAAAATTGGGAAGGTGTTTTTTGATTTTCTCGAGAAATTAATTTTTTAGTTTTGGGTTGTAGGATACGGGCAACGCAATTTTCGTCGCAGCGTTACACAGCCCTCCATAATCGACCTTAAAAGTATTTTTAATGCTTCGCCAGCATTAAGAATACTTTTTGTAATTGTTTTCTATTTGAAAACATTTTAAAAATGTATTAACACTTTTATTTTATACCCATTTCCTCACCACCCAAGCAATTTATGAACTTAGTTACTTTATACTTTACACTTATGTATAAATATTACAGCAGCAAGCTTTTGTTTGTATCAGAAATATAGAAAATTGTATAGCAAAATTTTTCACTTGAAATAAATTTTTGCTGAAGCAACATCGCAATAATTTCAAACTGAAAACATTTTTTGTGAAGTGATTATGTCGCGAAAGGTTTGCTGCAATCCTTTCAAATTGCCCAATCACTCTTTCTGTGGGAAAAATATTTCTCAGACAGCTAAGGCGTTCAAGGAAAAATATCCGTATTTTGGCAAATATATTTGCATGTCCTGCAAGTTATTGCTATGAAAGGGAAAGCAGCCATTGGAATATACCTCTGAAAGTACTTATTTAACCAGTGATGAAAAACCTGATGATATTGCTCCAGATGAGAAAGCTTTTGTTGATAGTTCAGAAACTTCTTTTTCGTCTGGCACTGATGAGGATTATGTAGAAGGTGATGTTGGCGCAGAGATGATATTTTTAGTTAAAGAAAAAGTTAACTCGGCAATTAATTTTAGGGAAAAAATCCATTGGTTGACTGTTACGCCATTATCTTGGAGCATTGTAAAATTAAACAAGTAAGGAAGTCTAAGTTCGGGTAAACCGAACATTAAATACCCAGCGTAAGGAAAGAATCAATTGAGGAAATTTTCAATTATATTTTAATAAGCGATAAATTTCGCGAAAACTGACATTACATTATTCATGTGTCTCCATAATATATTATAGCGCGGCTTGGAAATTGCTATTAAGGAAGTGTTTTACTTGAGATGTATTCAGTTCAATGCAATACAATTAATTTTGAGTTGCTTATTTACAAATCTCATTAAACGTAGTTTCCATGTGACAATATTTTGTCAACTGTATATATTTTTTATATATGTATATTATAGCTTGGGAAAAACGAACTCAATAAATTTATTAGTTAGTTTATAAAATTTATATTTATTTATGCTACTGTATATGTACATTGTTCGACTGCCCTCAAAATCTTATTTCTAGTGAATTCATTTCTTACTTCTAATATACTTAGGCCTAATTTGTTGACAAAGTTTTAAATTTACGACTCGGTCTAGCCTTGCTAAATATTGAATTATCACGAAACTGGAGTAGTTTCTGATGGTTTAACAAAAACAAAAAACAAATGAACAGATTCGCAATCTAAAATAAACCTTAATTTCGCTCTAACGCTTAATTCCTTACCGTTGAGGTGTGTCGTAATTTTAAATCTTTGTTAATAAATTGGCCGATACATACCTAAGTATACGAAATTAAAAAAGTATATGATATTACTATGCTATTATTATTCTTACGCACATTCTGATCCAAGCAGTGAACTAAAACCTTTTTCCCTTAGAAGATTCTCTATAAGGCTATGGGAAGTCTTTAAACATAAATTGAAATCTCCTATAATTAACACCTTTTCATTACATAGGTCCGAATTTAAAATTTCTCGAAGCTCCGAGCCCAGTTCTCTCAAGGGAAATAAAGAATTTCTATATAGCATCAAAATATGGAGATCCTCGTATTTGAATAAAAGGATTTCTAAAACTTTGCGACCAGAATAGATTTTCTTTAACTTACATAACTCAATCCTTGAAGGGGTTTTTGCATACACTAGCAATCCTCTCTTATTTCTATTACGAGTTTCGGTGCTATCTATTCTGAGGTCATTTAATGCAGTAAAACCAGGAATTTCAAAGTTTTCTGAGGGGTAGCTCCAAGTCTCAGCAAAACATAGAATATCCGAAGATAGCATTAAGTAGTCGTTTCTCACATCACTTAGATGAGCATGAAGGCTCTGGATGTTTTGAAATATTATCTGAACATCTGAAGGGCGAGAGAGCATAAAATTGAATGTTGGAGATAACGCTTTGGTAGTATTCAATGCAGCCAGTTACCTGAAAACTGGATCCGAATCAGACAAGGGATTTGGTGACTGAAAACTTCCCAAAATAAATAGGCCGTCCGCACTTGTTGCCCGACTGCAAGCAACGTAAAGAGATGCTCTAGGCATTCTAGGCCGAGTATGAACAGCTATTTGGTTATATGTTGCACCCTGACTTTTATGAATTGTTATGCCTTCTGCAGGAACCATTGGAAATTGGTTTCTCTCAATGGAGATCTCTCCCGTGACATCACAGAACCAAGTAAGTGTCAGTTACTTGGTTTCGTCGTTCTACGAATTTTCGGAATCCCGTTAAAAAAATCTATCAGGGACATCGATCCGTTTCTTCCTATCTTTTTTCTAAGTACCTTAAAATAAAAAAGTTATAAAACCAAGTAACTTAAAATGCACTGAATCAAGAATTTATTTCACAACAAAACCAAGTAACTAGTGTTCTTTTTTTAATAACTGAAAATTTTACAACAAATACTAGGCTTTTTTACAAAAAATGATTAGAAATCAATTTCTTATCGTCACTCTAAGCTTCTGATTTAGTTTCGATCTCCTATTAATGCAAAAACCATTAAAACTCAGTTGTTAATCAAGAATTGTTTGAATTTCCTCAAAAAATGTATGTGATTATTTCACAAAACCAAGTAACTTTTAAAGATGCTTGATTTCTCTTATTGCTATAAGATAAGTATTTGAGATAATTTTAAAATTAATGCAGGGATAAGCTAGGGAATATTATGTGATTTCAGCCCAGCATCAGATGGCGAACCAGAACACATTTTGCCAGAGAAGTAAGGACTTTTTTATACTATATCTGAAAGTAATGGCAGTGCAAGAGAACTTTTTAGTCTTGAGTCAGACGCAGGCCAAGAGCTTCTTTTTCCTCAAGGGCAGCCCACTACCGGGAGGTGTAATCTTGGTTTGCCTGATGGTGAGAATCTAGAATATATATATCAAGCCAAGGCAATTTTGGTCGCTTCGTATCAAACCACCCCAATCTTTCCTTTTTCCATTTCAGTCGAGGTCGCCCCTTTCTTCTGCTGCCGATTCGGGTATTGATAGGAAAACCTTCTGGGCTGGAGCTTGCTTTCCATTCCCATAAAATGAACCAGTCAGCGGAGCCTTTGGGCTTTAATTCGCAACAATATGGTCAGTTCTGCGTAGAGCTCGTACAGCTCATCGTTAAATTTCCTTCGATACTCGTCGTTGGCATCACAGATCTTTCGGAGAACTTTTCTCTCAAATACTCCAAGGGCCATCTCATCTTCTCTTGACACTGCCCATGATTCCGAGCCGTACATGAGGACTCATATGATAAGAGACTTATGTATATAGCGTGATCTTCGTCTGTCGAGAGAGGACTTTACTTCTCAATTGCCTACTTACTACGAAGTAACACTTGTTGGCAAGAGTGTTTCTCCTTTGGATTTCGACTATCGATGAGATAAACAAGGAAAATTTTGTGTGAGACCCAAAAAATAAAAAGGATTTGCTACCGGCATGCAATCTCTTTTTTATATGAAAGTGCACAACAAACCCAAGTAACTATCAACTTGCTTGGTTTTGTCGTTACACAAAAATTTTTTTTGTATGAAAGCCAAAAATCGTATCAAACTAAAATCAAAGTTACTTGGAAGTTGCTTGGTTTTGTTCTTACACAAAATTTTTTTTTGTATGAAAGGAAAAAATCGTGTTTTTTAAAAACTCTGTAACTGTTTATCGTGGTCAATATATCCATAACTACGTCAAAAAAATTTCCTGCACATGTGCATAAAAAAACTTTGGGGTCTTATCTTTTCATAATTAAAAAAGTTGTATACAAAAATTGATATTTGACGAAGATATGAGCTGCTACGCAAATCCTTAATTTCCCAACATTTTGAAAAAACTAGTTACTTGGTTTTGTTGTGCCACGGGAGATCTGTTCATTCCTTTTGTACTGGAAAGCTCTAACCGCTTTTTCAATAGGAGTCCAAGAAGATTCATGAGGATGTGGTTTTCTTGATCTAGCCAACAAACCAACAGAGGGTTCTAAAAACTTCATCCATAAAGTGGAAGGGATAGAGGATTCTAAACTAACCTCCATTAGATTTCCCGTTGCACCATTTACCAAACCATCACCTGTGTTGATATTTACAGTGATCATGTACTTGGCAGTCGTTTTTAAAGTTAAACTATGGGGCAGACCCTGCGTTTCTGACGTTTTGAAAAGCCTAACTCTCTCTAAAATGTTAGCACGTTGCCCACCTACTGCAATTCCTTTAACCACATCTCTTGCAATAGACGAAAACGAAACAGTGGGAATTTTGCTTGGTTTAAGTGCATTGTACCTGTCAGTCTCTTCGTTTGACCAAAATAGGTGCATTGCTTCATCGGGTACCAGGTTTTCATTAACTACCCTTCCTTCAATTAAGGATATATCTTCCCTCGTCATTGAGCCAGATGCCATGTTATTTAAAGCAACAGCAAAAGGTTGATCCCCCCTCTGTCGCATTATCTCCGTCAACTCAAAATATTTAAATAAATCCCACAATGGCGAACCAATAAAAGCACTGTAGGGATCACTGGGATTCGGGGAAAAGATCCACCTATCACCGACAGGGGAAAGCTGTTTGAAATCTCCTAAAACAATAAGAGATATTCCACCAAAGGGTAAACTATTTTTGAAAATTTGCTTGAGTCTAGCGTCAACATATCCAAACATTCGCGCCCCAACCATAGAGATTTCATCGATAATTATTATTTTCAAATCACTTAATTTGGTGTATATCGTGTTAACAACATCATTGCTAAGTGGTCGCAATTCGCGATTGGACTGATTTACTGGCAGTGAAAATATAGAATGCAGTGTCGCGCCACCTATGCCAAAAGCTGCTTTCCCGGTCGGGGCGCACAACAGCACTTTAATGGAACTTGGGTTTGATCCAGGAACTAAATTTATGCGGTAATTGAGGGACTGGTATATTGAAGATATAAGTTGGCTCTTCCCAACGCCAGCACCACCGCCTACAAATTCATAGAATGGTTAATTTTTTTTTAAACTGTGTAGCACATGGGTCAAGTACATTCTCTGCCTCATATTTAAAGTTCGAATTGAGGAAAGAAGTTCCTGGACGGGAATTAAAGGAGGAAGCTTAATAAGTCGAATGCTGCCATCAGAGTCACCATTGGAAGCCGAATCCCCTCCATTTAAGTCTAATAAATTCAAATCAGGGTCAACTTCCGGAAGTGCTAGTACTCTAAACTCATTATCAACAGCAGGATGTGCATTGACTTCAGGTTCTATTGCATCTATTTCATCCCTAAGTCTGTCTAAAACAGTTTCAAGCTCTCGCTGCTCAAATACATCATATTTTTTCCGATTTTTCTCTATTGAAATTCTGTTTCCTATACAGACCTGCTCATGGTCCACATCGATTATTTCAGTCTGTTCATCTCGCCATGGATGGTAGAGCATAATCATTTCCCTCAAATAATCACTTTTAGCCGTATCAGGACTAAACCTTCTCGAACGAATTATACATGGTTTGGTACGCTTTTTTACGAACCCGCTTCCATCTCTCAGCGGTATTGCTACTCCATGAACGTGAGAACTATCGTCTTCAACATCTTCAACACAGACGGACAGACGGACGGACATGCCTGAATGAAATCCTCTTTTCAAACTAAGAACTTTCATATATGGAACTCTATATCTATCTCGATTATTTTGTGCCGTTACGTACTACCGTTATGTGAACAAAATTAATTATCCAATTTCATCTGGTATACTCCCATCGATGCTAGTATGCTTCGTGCCAAATTCCATCGTTCTATCGTAATCAGTTTAAAAGTTACGACCATTCAAATTTTCAAAAATGCCTCCCTTAAAAGGGCGGTGCCACGCCCACTATAAAAAATTTATGGAAAAATCATAAGAGAATGACCAGGGGGGTTCACCTATAAAATTACATCATTTTAGCCATTTCAGCTGCCGAGATAAATCAATTTTTGTGATTTTCGAAATTTTCGATATCGAAAAGGGGGCGTGGTTATCATCCGATTTCGCCCATTTTCAATAGCAACCTACCTTGGCCAGAAAGTAACCTGTGTACAAAATTTCATGCAAATATCTCAATTTTTACTCAAGTTATCGTGTACACGGACGGACAGACGGACAGACGGACGGACATGCCTTAATCAACTCCTCTTTTAATCCTAAGAACTTTCATATATGGAACTCTATATCTATCTCGATTATTTTGTGCCGTTACATACAACCGTTAGGTGAACAAAGTTAATATACCCTTGTACTAGTACTAGTACTAGTGCGCTGGGTATAAAAATGAATTTAAAATTGGGTATAACCAAGCGAAATACGCCAAAAGGATTCAAAATATTTATGGTTTCGGGTCATATCCTCCCGATAAAAATTCTCAAGTTTTTCCTTCTGATTATATTGAAAAAATCGTTAGTTTCTATCTTTCCGAAGAAATAAGTCGTGTTATGCCCGGACTAAAAGATTGCCTTTCTGTTTCACAAGATGATGGGAAAAAAATTAAATTACAGAAAAATTTAATTCTTTGTAACTTAAAAGAAGCTTACGTAAAATTCAAATCTTTATATCCGGAAATAAAAGTAGGTTTTATCAAATTTGCGAATCTACGTCCGAAGCAATGCGTTCTAGCCGATAGTTGCGGAACACATACCGTCTGTGTTTGTAAAATCCATCAAAATTTTAAATTAATGTTAAAGGGCTTGAAAAGTATTTTTGATAATATATCGGTAAATAGTTATGAAGAGATTTTAAATTCTATGATTTGCAGTGAACCTAGTATAAACTGTTATTTCAAGGAATGTAACATTTGTCCTGGTTTTAGCGAAATTGCTACCGAAATAAAAGAAGCTCTCAACAAGAAGAATATTATCAATATTAATTATCGCTGCGCTGTATACCAACAACTTGTTCGTAAGAAACCGATTCGTTCTAATCGCGCCAAGGAGAGTATAACTATCAACCAACAAAACAACACTCATCTGGGTAATGAAGCAAATTATACTGAGAACAATCGTAATGAATACAACAACAACAATCGTTCATATGCAAACGTTGTAAAAGGTGCAGGCAATGAAAATGAAAAGAATGGTGAAAACACAATGGAAAAAATTTAGCAGCTACTTACTAAGCAAATAGAGTTAACAAATATCCTACTCAATATGATGTCTCTGCTCATTAATAAATTATGCAAGTAAACCTAAGGCTGGCAATATGGAATGCCAATGGCTTAACCCGTCACACTAATGAAACAGAAATATTCTTAAACGAAAATTTTATCGATATAATGTTAGTTTCAGAAACTCATTTTACAACCAAAACATATTTCAAAATCAAAAACTACGACATAATCACATGTAATCATCCAAGCAATAGGGCACATGCTGGCTGTGCTGTAATAGTAAGATCTAGTATAAAGTATGATCTGCTAGAACCAATTCAAACCGCATCAATACAAGCCGCTGGAATCAAAATAAAAGCAAACAATGCTGACTTACAAATTTATGCATTGTATTCACCTCCACGGCATACTATCAAAACCCTTGAATATGAAAACATGTTTAGCTCATTCGGACCTAGATTTCTAGTTGGAGGCGATTATAACGCGAAGCACCCTTGGTGGGGCTCACGTACTCCTAACCCAAAAGGAAGAGAGCTTTATAAATGTATTGTTAAAAATAATTTTAAAACGTTGTCGACGGGGGAGCCTACCTACTGGCCGACTGATCCATCGAAAATTCCTGACTTGTTAGATTTTGCTGTATACAATGGTATCCCAGCCCAATTACTGGAAGTTGTTAGTTCTGAAGAACTCAGCTCAGATCACTCTCCAGTCATTATCAGTTACAACACTCTAACTAGCCTAAAGCAACAGAAATACAAAACATTAACTAGTAAGAGTCAAATAAAAAATTTTCAAGATTGGTTAACCCAAAACTTGGAACTTAATATTTCAATCAAAACAACAATTGAGCTAGATAATGCAGTAGAATATTTCACAAATAAAATTCACGAAGCGGCCTATGTTTCTACTCCCCAAAAAGGTAACGTGATCAAATCTCGTAGCCATATGCATGTAAGTGGAGAGATAAGAGCATTAATTAAGCATAAGAGACGCCTTCGAAAAAAATGGCAAACTAATAGGAACCCAAGAGACAAAACTGCTCTAAACAAAGCAACAACTGAACTCAAAGAAAAACTAAAAGAATTTAGAAATAAATCAGTATCAGATTATATACACAGCCTAAACGATAGAAATGTTGGTGATCATAAGATTTGGAACGCTACAAAATATCTCAAACGACCAGTGGCGTAGCTACCTTAGTGCTAACCGGTGCAGCGCACAGGAGCCCTGAAGGTGAGAGGGCCCTCGACCCTCATCAATAAACTATACTAATTTAGCTACTGAAAAATCCTTTAGTACAAATTTCAGCAGATGCTTTGTCGATGTGAAATTTTTTAACGAAAACATCAACCTTTTGCCATATTTTTATAGTGCATATGGACATTGTAGAGTATTACAGTGACATGCAAAATAAACATCAATAATTATAAAAAAATTTAAATAGATCTACCTAATCTGCCGACAGCGGCATTCATGATTGATTGCCGCTTTGTCGTGTCGTTTCCTAAAAATGCATCCCCATTAGAACGTGTGTAAAAATAATTTGACAGGTTGTCGCCCGTCGTTGCCGTCGTGAATCTGTTTTCCCTAACTATCGAAATAAAATTATCGATATAAAATATTTACCGGGGATTTCCCAACTACGTGACGTTTTATATCAATTGTGATTCTTGTTCTCTGTGACATAATAAGTCTGCAAAAAGAAATCAATAAAGTTATGGATAAAAAGAAACCTAGTGGTGCTTTAAAGCGCAAACAACGTCAAGAGAGAGAAAATGCTAAACAAAAGCTACCAAAAATTGACAAATTTTTTAGTTCGCCTTCTTGTAGTTTTATTACAAATATTTCCGACGAAGTGAATGTGTCTACTGTAGTGCAGGCTGAGAATCCTACTGAGACAGATCTGGCAGTTCAAAATACCGCCATTACACACGATGCCTCTGAGCACATCAACGATGATGCCTTCCTAGCACAGTTAACAGTGGAAAAAACAGAGAAATCATCAGTTTTCGAAAATTTGGACAATGAATCGCCATACGACTTAGGCAATTTTTCGAATATTTTATTGCTAAGCAATAAGGAGAAACGTAAAATTTTTGATCATGGGCCTTTACAGCCTTCGGGACCTTTTCCAAAAGACGCCCACCAGGACAACAGATGCTTTTCAAAATCCTACTTTTTTTCAACTTCTAAATATGGACCAGTTCACCGATTTTGGTTGTGTTATTCTAAAATACTGGACGCTGTATTTTGCCAACCCTGCTGGTTATTTGCTTCGCAAAGGAATAATGTTTTTTGTAAGGGCTTTCGTGATTGGGGGCATTTATCAGAAAGAATAAAACAACACAGTGTCTCGAATGGTCATACAGAAGCATGTGCTGTTTATGAAATTTGGAAAAGAAGTGATACTACTATCGACAAAGAACTTGAAAATGAAATTCGTAAAGAATCGTCATTTTGGAAAATGGTTCTTAAAAGGTTATTTGACGTTATACTTACAATGGCACAGAGTTCTTTGGCTTTAAGAGGACATCGAGAAGACTTAAGTGAGAAGGGGTACCATGGAAACTTTCTGTCCGTCGTACAACTTGTTGCCCGATATGATCACATATTGCGTCAAGTTTTGGATATGCCCAAAGGTACTTTCTCATATCGTCGCCCGCAAGCCAGAATCATGCATGTGTCAAAATCGAAATATTATCGTTTTTTGTTTGCACATTTGAATGGCTCCTGTTATGCATTTTATTCGAGATTTTGATGTAATCGAAATCGAAAAATGACCATTAATGCTTCTGGAAAGAAAGCGATGATATTCAAATTTTAACTGTTTGTGATATATGTTGGTGGTGCAGTGAAATAACGCCCACAGCCTTCAAAAAATCTTGTGCGTGGGTATTTTTTTTTTAAAAGGAAATAACGCCCACGGGATCTATAAAATCTTGTTCATGGGTGTTATGGGTGGGCTTTAGCGGGCGTTATTTTCTTTTCGCTAGAGAAATAAGGCCCGTGGGCTTTTATTGCTTCCCACTTATGTTGGTTAGATCTTATCGGCCTGTCAATTTTTAATAAATACTTTGTTCATCCATATTCAATTTTTATAAAGCTGTATAGTTTTTTCCTTTTCTAATTTGTATTATAATATATGATATTTTTGTTCGTACTTTAGGATCTACAAGATATTTAAGTCCAACTATTCAAAATGAAATGATTGAGTCCTTGGGCACTACACTTGAAAATCATCTGCTAGAACAGATCAGAGCGTCCCCGTTTTTCGCCATTATATTAGATACGACTCAGGATATATCGAGGGTAGATCAGTTGAGTATTGTTGTGAGACATGCGTTAATCAACCGTTCGGAGAATGGCGAACCAGTTGGAATAGAGGTTAAAGAAACATTTCTAGGATTTTACGCAGTCAGCGAACATGGCGCAGCAGATTTAGTAAGACAGGTGACTACATTTTTTACCGAAAAAAAATTAGATTTAAAAAAATGTGTTGGGCAAGGCTATGATGGAGCCAGTGTCATGAGCGGCGTGTACAATGGTGTACAAAAACAGATTAGAGATATTCAGCCTAACGCGGACTATATACATTGCTCCACTCACAATTTGAATTTGGTGGTAAATGATGCCGTTAGTAATTGTCCGGAATTGAAAAACTATTTCGCAACATTGCAAGAATTGTATAATTTTTTCGGACTTAGTATCAAACGCTGGGATCTGCTGTCGAAATTTACTGGCGAATCGGACACCACTTTGAAAAAACTAAACCCGACTAGATGGTCCAGTCGGGCAAATACGGTATCTGCAGCGAAACTTCGTTTCTTCGATATAATCAAAGCGTTATCAGAAATAATTCTCAAAAGTTGCAAAAAAGATGAGCGTGATCAAGCAGAAAGTATTAAAACAAAAATGCTTACTTTTGAGTTCGTGTTTCTTTGCGAATTCATGCACTGTATTTTAAATAACATCAATTATGCATCTAAAATTTTACAAAAGTCCGACATCGATTTGGACGTGGCAAGCAGAGCTTTAGCAGAAATAAATTCAAAGATGAAAACTTTTAGAAATGACTTTGAGTCCTTCAAATGCAAAGCCATTGAAACTGCAACAAAATATGGTATACATCCTAATTTTAAAGAAAAAAGGCAAAGTAAAATTAAGAAACATTTTGAAGAATTATCTTCTGATTACCGATTTAAAAACAGGGAACACATATTTAAAATTACTGTTTTCAATAATGTAATGGACACAATAATAAGTCAGTTAAATGCACGTTTTACTGGTATGAGTGCAGTCAGTCAAATTTTCGATTTTCTCAGACCAACATTCTTACTCGATGTTGATGAAACAACTTTAATACAAAAGTGTAACCAATTCCAAAGTAAATATTCTGATATGATAGGCCCTAACTTTACCCTTCAATTTCTCAATATTTATCACCTACTTTTACCTGGATTAACTGAGGCAAAAACATGGTCTGTTCACAAATTTTGTAATGAAATAATAAGAAAATATGGAGTGCTGGAATGTGACATAACAGAAGTATTTACTGCAATGTTGCTATTCCATACAATTCCTGTTACTTCCGCGGAAGCTGAAAGATCATTTAGCAAATTAAAACTAATAAAAAACTATTTAAGGAATACCATGGGCCAAGCTCGACTCCGGCATTTATCACTAATTGCAATCGAAAACCAAGTCGCATCAAACTTGGATCTAACCGAAGTCATTGACACATTTGCAAAAAATAAAGCTCGGAAACTATTATAAGTATACTACTAATAAATTTAGAATATACTAAATAAATAATTTTTCACATTTTATGTGCAATAAAGAAAAACGTTAATACAAAAACACAATTAATTTAACCAAGTATTCATATTTTGGCATATATTGACACAACTCAAAGATTGGGGTCGTAGTTTGTTTTTCGCACAAGGGCCCTTGGTGACCTAGCTACGCCACTGCAAACGACCCAAAAAGAGAAATGCGCCTATAAAAGATTGTGACAATGTTTGGTGCAGGACAGACAAGAGTAAGGCTTATGCATATGCTAAGTATCTAGAGGCAACGTTTTCTCCGTTTATAAATCAAAACAACAACGATGATGATGTGCTAGCATTTCTTGATACCCCACTTCAACTATCTCTACCGATCAAACATATTACACCGAACGAAATTCGTTCTGAAATCAAAAACCTGCATTACAACAAATCTCCTGGGTATGATAAAATTGACGCTAAAGTGGTCAAGTGTTTACCGAAAAAAGGAGTTATGTTCTTAACTCTGTTATATAATTCAATATTAAGATTAAACTATTTTCCTACGCAGTGGAAGTGCGCTGAAATAATTATGGTCCCTAAACCGACAAAACCTGAAAACCAAATATCTTCTTACAGACCAATCAGCTTATTGGCAATATTCTCCAAAGTATTCGAAAGACTATTTTTGTGCAGACTATTCCCAATACTGAAAGAAAATAAGGTCATTCCCGAACATCAATTTGGTTTTCGCCGATATCATGGTACACCTGAACAATGCCACCGCGTTGTTAATTTTATAACCGAGTCCTTAGAACGAAAGGAATACTGTACAGCCGCATTTTTGGATGTGCAAAAAGCATTCGACAAAGTATGGCATCAAGGCCTGTTATATAAATTTAAAAAAATACTTCCTGCACCATTTTATCTAACATTAAAGTCTTACCTAACCGAAAGATCATTTTACGTTAAGGTAAATGAAGAAATAACTGATATAAGATACATCAAAGCTGGGGTACCTCAGGGTAGCGTACTTGGTCCTATACTTTATACGATCTTTACATCTGACATACCCGAAACCGAAAATGTCCTAATGGCTACATACGCTGATGACACCGCTATACTAGCTTCAAGTCAGTCCCCAATTGATGCAACCAACCTAGTTCAGATAGAACTAAACGAGATACAGACGTGGCTGGACCGATGGAAATTAAAAGTTAACACAAACAAATCTGTGCACGTTTTGTTTTCATTGAGACGGAAAGAATGCCCTTCACTGCATCAAATGGTAATATAATTCCCAAACATGATACTGCAAAATACCTTGGCATACATTTGGACAAACGGCTAACCTGGAAATGCCATATTCAAGCAAAAAAGACCCAGTTAAAGATAAAAACAAGCAAACTCTACTGGCTACTAGGACCAAAATCGCCATTAAATCTTAATAACAAAATATTAATATACAAGGTAATACTAAAGCCAGTATGGACATATGGAGTACAACTCTGGGGAACTGCTAGCAATTCGAACATAGAAATTTTGCAAAGATATCAGTCAAAAACTTTAAGAATTATAACAAGTGCACCCTGGTTCGTCACTAATAAAGCCATACATACTGATCTAGAAATCCCTTTCATAAAAGATGAAATTAAAAAAATTACTACAAAATATTTACAGAGAATAAGTTATCATGATAACCCGCTGGCAATTGCATTACTTGATCAAACAAATGAAACTATTAGACTTAAAAGACATCATGTATTAGACCTTCCATTCAGAACCTAATATGTAAACCAAAAATTAAAATGTATTAAAATCTAACAAGAAGTCTGAATATAAGCGTACACTAATTGTAGTATGCATATACATTATTATTGACCTCAATGGAGTTCAATAATATAAGTCACATTGTTAAATAGTTATATAATTTGCTTATTATTTTAAAAATAGATTGCAAATAAAACTGAATAAAAAAAAAAAAATATTTATTATCAACAATGGACCAATACCGATCGTACTACCTTAGAATCAGTGACAAAAGAAACGGAAACCTCTCCCGTGGCACAACAAAACCAAGTAACTAGTTTTTTCAAAATGTTGGGAAATTAAGGATTTGCGTAGCAGCCCATATCTTCGTCAAATATCAATTTTTGTATACAACTTTTTTAATTATGAAAAGATAAGACCCCAAAGTTTTTTTATGCACATGTGCAGGAAATTTTTTTGACGTAGTTATGGATATATTGACCACGATAAACAGTTACAGAGTTTTTAAAAAACACGATTTTTTCCTTTCATACAAAAAAAAAATTTGTGTAAGAACAAAACCAAGCAACTTCCAAGTAACTTTCATTTTAGTTTGATACGATTTTTGGCTTTCATACAAAAAAAAATTTTGTGTAACGACAAAACCAAGCAAGTTGATAGTTACTTGGGTTTGTTGTGCACTTTCATATAAAAACGAGATTGCATGCCGGTAGCAAATCCTTTTTATTTTTTGGGTCTCACAATAAATTTTCCTTGTTTATCTCATCGATAGTCGAAATCCAAAGGAGAAACACTCTTGCCAACAAGTGTTACTTCGGAGTAAGTAGGCAATTGAGAAGTAAAGTCCTCTCTCGACAGACGAAGATCACGCTATATACATAAGTCTCTTATCATATGAGTCCTCATGTACGGCTCGGAATCATGGGCAGTGTCAAGAGAAGATGAGATGGCCCTTGGAGTATTTGAGAGAAAAGTTCTCCGAAAGATCTGTGATACCAACGGCGAGTATCGAAGGAAATTTAACGATGAGCTGTACGAGCTCTACGCAGAACTGACCATATTGTTGCGAATTAAAGCCCAAAGGCTCCGCTGACTGTTTCGCTTTATGGGAATGGAAAGCAAGCTCCGGCCCAGAAGGTTTTCCTATCGATACCCGAATCGGGCAGCAGAAGAAAGGGGCGACCTCGACTGAAATGGAAAAAGGAAAGATTGGCGTGGTTTGATGCGATGCGACCAAAATTGCCTTGGCTTGATATATATATTCTAGATTCTCACCATCAGGCAAACCAAGATTACACCTCCCGGTAGTGGGCTGCCCTTGAGGAAAAAGAAGCTCTTGGCCTGCGTCTGACTCAAGACTAAAAGTTCTGGTAGTGCAACCATTACTTTCAGATATAGTATAAAAAAGTCCTTACTTCTCTGGCAAAATGTGTTCTGGTTCGCCATCTGATGCTGGGCTGAAATCACATAATATTCCCTAGCTTATCCCTGCATTAATTTTAAAATTATCTCAAATACTTATCTTATAGCAATAAGAGAAATCAAGCATCTTTAAAAGTTACTTGGTTTTGTGAAATAATCACATACATTTTTTGAGGAAATTAAAATAATTCTTGATTAACAACTGAGTTTTAATGGTTTTTGCATTAATAGGAGATCGAAACTAAATTAGAAACTTAGAGTGACGATAAGAAATTGATTTCTAATCATTTTTTGTAAAAAAGCCTAGTATTTGTTGTAAAATTTTCAGTTATTAAAAAAAGAACACTAGTTACTTGGTTTTGTTGTGAAATAAATTCTTGATTCAGTGCATTTTAAGTTACTTGGTTTTATAACTTTTTTAGTTTAAGGTACTTAGAAACAAGATAGGAAGAAACGGATCGATGTCCCTGATAGATTTTTTTAACGGGATTCCGAAAATTCGTAGAACGACGAAACCAAGTAACTGACACTTACTTGGTTCTGTGATGTCACGGGAGACCTTTGTCCAGGAGATGAGTAAAGAAGCATACGTTCTCCTAGTCCACAATTTCATTGCTAAAGAACAGAGTCAATTTTTAAAAAACCTTTACAAATTTAAAAGAAAGAGAATTAATTGTAGTTGGAGATTCTTCTGAAAATTTTTCATTTATAATTCAAAACGCCATACAAAGTCATCATTGGAATAATAGTCAAACTACAATTCACCCTTTTGTAATTTATCGATCCGACCCAGATGATAATAACAATTTAAAATTTGAAAGTTTTGTTTTAATCTCGGAAGAAACTGAACATAATACAGATGCGGTTTATCTTTTTCAAAAAAAATTAATTACCTGGTTAAAAGCAAAGTATAACTCTCACAAAATCAATAAAATTTTTTATTTTTCGGATGGAGCAGCATCTCAGTACAAGAATAAAAAAAATTTTATAAATTTGGTTTATCATTATGAAGATTTTGGAATAAAAGCCGAGTGGTATTTTTTTGCAACCTCTCATGGAAAAAATGCTTGCGACGCAATTGGTGGCACAATAAAAAGGTATGTTAGACGTGAAAGTTTACAAAGACCTGATTCAGTGCCGATTTCTTCCCCTCAAGCATTTTTTGAACTAGTGAAGAACAAATTTGACACGATTACTTTTGACTTTTGTACCAAAGATGAGCATAAAGAAGTAAAACTGTTCTTATCGAAACGATTCGCAAAATGCAAAACGGTTTCGGGTACAAGAAGTTTTCATTCCATTATTCCAATTGAAAATAACAAAATTCAATGTAAGAAAGTTGCTACTCTTGACGAAAGTTCTTCCTTTCAGTTTAAAATGTTTTAATTTAATATTAAAATAATATATATTTTTTTTTTTGTAACTTAATTTTTCCTTTTTTTCAGCAAAATCAACTTGTGAGCTTGTGGATTAGGCCTACTGGGGATACCACATAAAACTAAACGCGCCAAAAAAAACTCTACCCCTTGGGTGGTGAGGAAATGGGTATAAAATAAAAGTGTTAATAAATTTTTAAAATGTTTTCAAATAGAAAACAATTACAAAAAGTATTCTTAATGCTGGCGAAGCATTAAAAATACTTTTAAGGTCGATTATGGAGGGCTGTGTAACGCTGCGACGAAAATTGCGTTGCCCGTATCCTACAACCCAAAACTAAAAAATTAATTTCTCGAGAAAATCAAAAAACACCTTCCCAATTTTTTCAAAGTTTTTAGAGGATAATATAAGCTATAAAATAAATATATTTTTTTTTAAATCGGTGCTCGCTTTCTATTAAAAAAACCAACAACAAAAAATATTTTTTTTAACAAATTAGTCAAAATTTTTTTTTTTTTTATTTTAAAAATTTTTCAAGTAATCTTCAATATTTTCCCTACAATTTTTGCATACAACTTTTTTTTCTACGATTAATAGATAACGAGATAAAATTTTTTGAAAAAATCTAGCTAAAAAATTAAATTTGCAATATCTTGCAAAATAATTGAAATTTTGCAAAACTTTTATTATTAATTTTATTAATAATAAAAGCGTGTTAAATTTTGATGGTATAATTAAGAACATTTAGGACCTTCTTTTCTATTTGATGGTATAATTAAGAACATTCAGGACCTTCTTTTCTTACTATCGAAATTTAACACGCTTTTATTATTAATAATATTAGGAATGTGATATATACGGGAAGATTTAATAATTTAGGTGTAAAGTTTTAATGTTAGAAATATATAATTATGTACAATATGGAATTATTTTGTGGCAGACGAAGAAGCCAAATTATCTTTAAAGGTTACAATGAACTTATAAAGTGTTATATTCCTTTACAGTCAATTTATTTTTTACTTTTTAGTTAATTTTATAAACCAATAATAAAAGCTTATTTTTAAAAAAGTTTTTTTTCTTTAATTTTATTTAAGAGTTATGGACCTCTTTGTATGGACTGTTACGTTGCTGATTTTGAAAGTAGGTTTGAAATGAACCTTTCACTCAACAAGCTCCTCCTTTTATTAGAGAAACTATTTTCATTCTCTCGCTCATTGCCCATACAGCTTGAATTGGTGATTTGACAATAAATTCGTAGATAAGGCAGTAGAGCAGTGGTTAGCGCATCGGATAGCGAGCGAACTGTTGTAGGTTCGAGAACAGCTCCGGGCTACAATTTTTTTTTTTTTTTTTCATTGAAATAGTTTTTTCTTTTTTAAAACATCTTTTGGTATATGAGTATTTCTAATCTTGATTTTTTATAAGCTCATTAAAATTTCATAAGACATATTTTTATATTTGTGATACTTTTTTCGCAAAAAACTTACTGCGAATATTTTCATAAATATACATTATAGAAATGAGATAACCGCTTATACAATTTGGGGTTTTTGGTAAGTTTTTCCGAAAATTAAAATTTTTTTAAACATACCCTCATATTCATAAAAAATAAAATTGGTTTATAAAGCTTTCTAAAATGACATTTTCATACAAATTTTGAATAATAAGAGCTTAATAAACCTTTCATATTTTTTATGAATAAGGGGGATATTGTTCTGTTTATCGGACTTCGGTAGATTATTTCTATAAATTTTGAAATATAAAATGCATAATTTCTCACAGGTCTATAAATTTTGTACTAAACGAAGTGGTTAAGGGTCAACTAAAATATTACTAAAGACATTTTGCCCCGTTTCAATATACCTACATATTTTTTTCAAAAATCAAATCAAAAATCAATATAAAATGTCTTTTTAAATATTTTCAAGTTAGGGTTGAGGAAAAAAGCTTAAAAACCCTCAAACTGTTTTTGCATAAGGCTAGATTTTGCCCGGTTTAACCAATTTTGAATAACTTTTTTTTTAAATCAACATACCCACATTTATTTCAAAAATCAAATCAAAAATCGATATGAAATGTCTTTTTAAATATTTCTAAGTTATGGCTAAGGAAAAAGGCTAGAAAATCCTCAAACTATTTTTGGAAAAGGCTACTTTTGATCGGATTCACCACTTTTGAATATTTTTTTTTTTAATCAATATACGTACAATTTTTTTCAAAAATCAAATCAAAAATCGATAAGAAATGTATTTTTAAATATTTTTAAGTTATGGTTAAGGAAAAAAGATAGAAAAACCTTTAACAGTTTTTGCAAAAGGCTAGATTTTGGCTGATTTTACCACTTTGAATACATTTTTTTCTTTTAAATCAACATACCTACATTTTTTTTTTAAATCAAATCAAAAATCACATTAAAATGTCTTCTAATTATTGCTAAGTTATGGATAAAGAAAAAAGCTAGAAAAACCTTTAACTGTTTTTGCAAAAGCCTAGATTTGCCCTAACCAGCATTTGTAATTTACCAACACTAAATAATAAATTTCTCATTGAGTACTTCGGTCCATTATCTATTATATTAATAGGCTAACAAATTTTACATATAAATATTTGCCAAGCTTAAACCCATACTAAATATACATAAATATTTATGAAATGCATATGGATTTGTTGGCATACCTCTAAGGCAGTGCACAATTATCTAATATATAACCAATCCTGCTTCATTTATCTGTAATAAGCGAATGAAACTTTCTCATGCCACTTGAATTGGTTATCTGACAATCAATTTGTACATAAAGGGATAGCCCAGTGGGAAGCGTCGGGGGTAGTGGTCGAGCGGTTAATAGTTCAAGTACAGCTATCGGCCACATTTTATTTTTTTATTTTTTGTCATTGAAAATTGTTTTTATTTTTTCAATATATAAATAATTCTTATCTTGACTTTTTTAAAATTTTTATATTTGTGATCTCTATTTTCGAGAAAAAAAAATTGCTGAATATTTTTAGTTGACGGAAAGCATATGCATACATACCACCCATTATAGAAATGCGATAACCGCTTATTCAATTTGGCTTTTTAGGTCTAATTTTTGATGATATAAGATCGAAGTTGCGAAATTTTTTCAAACACAGTAGTCTATTTATCGGACTTCGGTAGATTACTTCTATAAATTTTAGTGATTTCTACCGTTTGAGACAAAGTTGCTGATAGACTCCCTATTTAAAATAAAAAATCGACAACATATTTAATATGTACTTAAATTTTGAACTAAATCAAGTGGTTAGCGGTCGTCTTAAATTTTACTGAAGGCAACAACTGATTTCTATTCATATGTACATATGTATTAACTTTTAAAAGGGCAGATTTGCAACCCGAGCCCCAAAAAGACTAGACCAAATTGAATAGAAAAATTAATATATATTTTTTCTTTAAACAAATAAAAAATCCATATAAATTGTCTTAAATATTGCTAAGTTATGGTTAAAGAAAAAAGCTAGAAAATCCTCAATCTTTTTTTGACCTAACCAGAATTTGTAATTTACCCCCTCTAAAAAGATTTAAAAACACGCCTGTATAATAAGTTTCTATAAAAAGAACTCATTTTCTGCAAAATGAACCTTTCAATCTTTCACTCAACAAGCTCCTCCTTTTATTAGAGAAACTATTTTCATTCTCTCGCTCATTGCCCATACACTCATATTTCGAAGTTGGCTCAACTTCAAAGGAAACCACTCTTTATCTTCATTCTCTCCCTCATTAAACACGTCCTATTATGAGAGAGAAATTATTTTCATTCCCTCGCTCATTGAGTACTTTGGTCCATTATCTATTATATTAATAGGCTAACAAATTTTACATATAAATAATTGCCAAGCTTAAACCCATACTAAATATGCATAAATATTTATGAAATGCATATGGATTTGTTGGCATACCTCTAAAGCAGTGCACAATTATCTAATATATAACCAATACTGCTTCATTTCTCTGTAATAAGCGAATGAAAATTTCTCATGCAACTTGAATTGGTTATCTGACAATCAATTTGTAAATAAAGCGATAGCCCAGTGGGAAGCGTCAGGGGGTAGTGGTCGAGCGGTTGATGGTTCAAGTACAGTTACAGCTATCGGCCAAAATTTTTTTTCTTTTTTGTCATTGAAAATTTTTTATATTTTTTATATATTTTTATATTTCTAATCTTGACTTCTTAAAATTTTTATAAACAATATTTTTATGTTTGTGATTTCTATTTTCGAGAAAAAAAAATTTGGTGCGAATATTTTTAGTTTACGGAAAGCCATGTGAAATAATAATTTTAGATCATAAATATACATACATACTAGAGGTATACGCCGACAAATTTGTCGGCGGCGGCGGCGTAAGGCCCATTTTATAGCGGCGGCGGCGGCTACGCCGGCTCGGCGCGCCGCCGGCGTGGTGGTATAAAAAAATCGCATGTTGAATTTAAAAACTCCATAATTTCAATTGTTGGGACTTTTATTGAACTGACAAAAAATTTTGGGTACATTTTTTATGTAATGTAAATGAACGTAACTTTAAATGGTTCACATTTTATAATATAATATAGAAGAATACTAAAAACATAACGCATAGCAGTCTTTTAATCAAATTCTTACACTGAAATAACTATGTTACATATTGAGTCTAGAACTAAAATTATGTACATTAACCGAAGGCTTTGTTATGATCACTACAATATGCATGTGTGATTTAAAATATATGTTTATAGTGTAATATTATATCAATTCAGTCTTTGCATACATTGTTAACATAAAAGTAAAGCTATTGTAATGCTTACATTGATAGAAATTTACTTATTTAGTTTAAAAAAAAAATTTGTACCATGTTATGTTTATAAAGTTGTATGTGTCTCTTTTCACAGCGAAAAATAATCATTTTAAATATTCTACACAAGACTCGTAGTTGTCATGGATAAAAATTGTTTTGTTAATGTTGTGAGGGCTTAGCTGTGACCGCTTATTTGTGACTGTCAGACCAGCTATAGAAAAAACTCGCTCACTCGGCGTACTTGTTGCAGGTATGCATAAAACTTTTTTTGCTAGCTTGGATAGCAAGGGCATTGCAGCCGCCTTTTCCCTCCAAAACTCTAAAACATTCTGATTGGAGGACAGCAGCGTTGCGCATACTAAAATATCAGTTATTGGAAATCTATAGTCAAGTTTACTCTTTATATTTTTTTTATTTGTTGCAATAAATGATCTTGACAAAAGCTGAAATTATTCCAGGGACTTGTAACGCGTTTCGGTTTCGGTTTCTGTTACACAGCTTGTAACGAAACTGAAACAGAAACAAAACCCCAGAAACAAAACCTGTAACGAAACTAAATTAATTTTGTTTCTTGTAACAGAAACCGAAACAGAAACAAAACTCCTTTGTAACAAAAGTCGTAACAAAACTCCGAAACGGTTCCAGCAGAAACAAAACCTGTAACGAAACTAAATTAATTTTGTTCCTTGTAACAGAAACAAAATTATTAGTTTTGTTCCTTGTAACAAAACCCGTAACGAAACTAAATTAATTTTGTTCCTTGTAACAGAAACCGAAACAGAAACAAAATTAATTTTGTTTCTCAGTAGCAAAACTATATTTGCAGTACATTAGGATGGATTTATTATTTTCTGGTATATAATAAAAATGTATATGTCTGTTGCAACCAACTAAAGTAACTTCAGGCGACCTCTGAAACCTCGTGTGGTACATTTAACTTCTTGGTGTCACTGGACAGCTACATACTGGCGGGTAAGTACCACAATGGAACTTCGGTAGGAAAATCCGGGTCCTTGGCACAAACAAATGAAGTATCACACTTTAAGATCCGACAATAAATGCTGAAGATATGAAGAAAAATATAACTGCACGACTATAGGGTTGTCTTTTTTATTATTTATTTTTAAAGGATATATAAAAATGCTTCATACATATGCATAGGGAAACGAATTGTGAAAAAATTAACATTAATACTTATCAACAAATATTTCATTTTCTAATAATAATTCATTCAAACTACTTTGTAGTGCATCATCATCATCATTTTTATAAGATGTCGAAGGAGGATGCTTTAGCGGGTGTAACATAGTTTTGTATGGATAATGGGATGTTGCAGATATATATATCGTCGCTCGGCGCGCAATACCGCGTATTTACAAAAAGCAATGCCGCGTATTTGATGGAAGCCAAATTGTGTAGGAGGATATAAGAATTTACAAAAGAAAAAGCACTCAAACTGCAAAACATAGCTTTTTTTAAAATACGCGGTATTGAACAGCTCTATTTTAAAGAAAATAGGTTCCATAAAAGGTTTTTTATTTATTTATTTGTGTTTTTGTGGCTAAAAACAGAGGAATTTTAACGTCAATACATTAAGACCGATGAGTCCCAGTCAGGGTAACGAAATCTCGTTTTTGGACATTTTGGTATATACGCCTTTTTGTTTTTTGCAAATACGCGGTATTTCCGGCCGAGCGACGATATATATTATATATATATAAATACTATAGGTCCATCCTAGTGTAGTGCAAATAGTATTATAAGAATGTTTAGATTTCTGCTACTGAGAAACAAAATTAATTTAGTTTCGTTACGGGTTTTGTTACAAGGAACAAAACTAATAATTTTGTTTCTGTTACAAGGAACAAAATTAATTTAGTTTCGTTACAGGTTTTGTTTCTGCTGGAACCGTTTCGGAGTTTTGTTACGACTTTTGTTACAAAGGAGTTTTGTTTCTGTTTCGGTTTCTGTTACAAGGAACAAAATTAATTTAGTTTCGTTACAGATTTTGTTTCTGCTGAAACCGTTACAATCATTTTGTTTCGAATTTAGTTTCTATCCTTTAAAGTTTCTTGGAACAGAAACGCCAGAAACGCGAGTTTCGTTTCGGTACGAGTTTTGTTACAAGTCTCTGAATTATTCTGATTTAAATCAGTGTCATCGTTTTCAGATAATATTGATAATATCTCAGTTCGAATGATTAACGCAAGAGAAATCGATGGGTATGAGTCTCCAGAAAGAATATTGACAGCATCTTTGAATTTTTGCAAAAAGTCTCTTAATTTATACAATAGTAGTACTTCCGTTTCGAGTAAAATTAAGTCACTTTTATTACAGTTTAAAAGAAGTTTATTAATGGCAGCCCTTTGAGATCCAAGACTATCAAGTAATGATAAGACACTGTGCTATCTTGTAGATATCGAATTTTTAAGGGTGATGTTTCTCTTATCCACCAAACTGCCATGCAAGTCATTGGTATTATTTATGTTTCTATATACTTCCAAGGACACATCATCAAGGGGACCGAACCCTTCGTCATAGTCGACCCATGAAGCGTCTTCTGAAGCCAGGAGTTCTTCCAAGTTATCAATTTTTGACAAAATCTCTTTTTGTATGGCATCGGCCTGTAACTTCAGAGTATGTGTTTTGAAACGTAGGGCTCGCGCGATTTTTTTACACTTTAAAATTAGACGATTTATTTCTGGAACGGAATCATACCCATCTACCGTAAGCAAATTGTGAAGCCCATGCCCTATACAGAAGTGGTTGTTAAGGCTGCCCAAATCGATGGCTTTCTTCATATTACTCTTTGGTCAGTGACAACGAAATTCGAACCAAGCTTTACGTTAAAGTATTCAGTTACTTCCTCAATCTCCTGCAATATGTTGTTTCCTGTATGGGACTTTGAAGAGACATATTTTGTTTCTAGTGTGAGACTCGACATAGCGAAGTTTGTTGAAAGGTAATGAAAAGTAAAAGTTATATAATTACGCCTACAGTAGTTATCCGTCCATAGATCGAAAGTTAAAGCAAAATGTTCCATCCCAGATATTTTTCCTTTAACGACTTTTAAAACGCTTTCATAAACATCATCTAATGCTGTTGTTGCAATTGTTTTATAATGTGGTATATCATTATCGTTTACTACTACATGGTATTTTTTTAAAAAGTCTTTTTAGGGACGGCCTAAATAAATTACAATCACATGAAAACTTACAACTTTGATCGCAAATATGTAACTCAAAATAATAAAAAAAGCGCTTCCGGATTTGTGATCCTGAGGCCAAATCCCGTCTTTTAAGCCCTCCCGCACAATTTTAGCTAATTTATTAACAGTTGACCCCTAAAGGAAACCAATACCTGCACTTTTAACACATTTAGGGCACGGCCATTAGTGTGTTGTAAATAAAAATAAAAAAAATTTGTAACTTTAGAAAATTTTCACAAAAAAAATGTTAAACGCGCCGCCGCCGCCGCCGCGCCGATAAAAAGGCTATTCGGCGGCGGCGCGTCGAAAATGACTTTTGTCGGCGGCGGCGGCGGCGTTTGCCGGCGGCGTATATCTCTAATACATACCACCCATTATAGAAATGCTATAACCGCTTATACAATTTTTTTTTTTTTTTTGGTAAATATTTCAAAAAATTACCATTAATATAAGTCTGACTGCTCTAATTTTTGAAGATGTAAGCTGCAATTTGCGAATTTTTTTCAAACATAGTGGTCTGTTTATTCAATTTCTGTAGATTATTTCGATAAATTTCACGATTTCTATCGATTGAGATAGAGTTGCTGATAAATTCCTTATTGAAAGTATAAAAATCGAAAACATATTTTATGGATACTTAAATTTTTAACTAAACCAAGTGATAAGCGGAAATCTTAAATTTTACTGAAGACAACAAATAATTTCTTTTCATATGTATATATGTATTAACTTTTAAAAGGGCAGATTTGCAACCCGAGCCTCAAACAAGTCTAGACCAAATAGAATAGAATTTTTTTAAAAATCAATATACACTTTTTTTTCTTTAAATCAAAGGAAAAATCCATATAAAGTGTCTTTTAAATATTGCTAAGTTATGGTTAAAGAAAAAAGCTAGAAAACCCTCAAACTTTTTTTCACCTAACCAGAATTTGTAATTTACCCCCACTAAAAAGTTTTAAAACCACGCCATGTATAATACATTTTTTTTAAATACAACCCATACTTCTCTAAAATGAATGTGTAACTATTTTCGTTCTCTCGCTCATTACCCAGCAAAAAGGCCGTAACCACAATTCTAACACATTTACATATTTCCCGATGATACTAACACACTCACAATCGTATTTGATTCCAAATTCATTTTTTTGTTGTTGCGCACCACCCTTGGCAACTGTGCGAGCAGTCAAGCTGATATATTTATATGAGACAAAACATAAACTAAAAGAAAAATGCAAAGTAAAAAACCTAAAAATAGCAAGTTACCCGGTTGCAAAACGTCAAATTAATATTTACATTTTTATTGATGAAAAATATTTTTGTGATTTTTTGTGAAAATTGTGAAACAGATTTAATTTAAAATCAAAAGAAAAACAATTAATTGGTACTAAACTAAAAATAAAAAGAGTTGAAATCCTTTATATTTATATTTCGATTTTTTTTCGAAAAAGTACCAGAAAGAATATATAATAGTGAAAAAAGAGGACTAGTTTCCCAAAAAGTGTGTGCCACCAATCAACATACAGCGCAAACAAGGATATTTTTGTTGTACCAACCAACGTGCCGTTAAGGAAAGTAAAGGTAAGTTTTAATTATGAATAAAAAAACATTCTCGAATTTAATGAGCCGCGAAAATAGCGAGTGGCGTGCAAGTAGGGCAAAATATGCAAGAATGCTTGATGCTACTGATAGCACTGCTCATGATGACGAAAGTTTTTTTGAAGATGGTAGTTCGGACTATTCCAACGAGTCGCTGCTCATTAGTGAAGATAGTTTTAGAGCTATAGAAAATGATGAGGTGGAGTGTAAAAGTGTGACTATTATGAAAAAATGGGCAATAAGAAATAGGGTTTCCCGTAATGTCGTTACGGATCTTCTTCAATCACTTGTTTTGGTTGAAGTTAAGGATTTGCCCCTCACCGCTGAAACTCTTTTTAAAACATCCAAAGAAAAAATAATCATTCAACCTATCCCTAGTGGTGAGTTTTTGTACCGCGGAATCCAATACCATTTTAGAAAGGGCACTTTTAAGTTTCTTAGTGATAAGAGAGAAGTAAAAATAGACGTAGGAATTGATGGTCTTAAATTGTACCAAAAATCAAACAAAGTTTTATGGCCTATCCTTGGGGCAATTGTTGGTTTTCCAAATAAATCGCCCTTTACTATTGCTTGCTTCTCTGGGACAGAAAAACCATGGAACGCTAACGACTTCTTAAAGGATTTTTGTGAGGAAGTGGTTTATTTAAAAGAAAACGGGCTTCAAGTTGGTTCAGAGCTCGAAAAGAAAAAATTTGATGTTCGATTGGTTTGCTGTGACACACCTGCTCGTGCTTTTGTTACAGGTGTGCAATCACATAATGGCAAACACAGTTGCTCAAGATGTGATCAAGTAGGAAAATACGTTAATAAAAGAATTTGTTTTTCTAAAGAAGTACATAATCTACGATCAGACACGTCTTTTAAAACAAGAGCTGAACCAATCCATCACAGTCCTGTTTTCAGAACTTGCGAAAGTGTTTTAGAAAAGGCTAATTTTAAAATGGTGTCACAGTTTCCGCTAGATCCAATGCACCTTGTTGATCTTGGTGTTACTAAAAAACTTATTCAGCTATTACTTAAGGGCGCTAACATTACAAAAATGAATGAAAAATTCAAGTTTTTGTCAAAGTTTGTTCCCACAGAGTTTGGTCGTAGATGCAGAGATTTCAATGACTTAAGTAATTGGAAATCAACTGAATTTAGGCAATTTTTATTGTATATAGGCATTTTTGTTTTAAAAGATTGTATAAACAGTGATTCTTACTATCATTTCCTTTTATTGCACACGGGAATACGTTTATTATCAAGCCAACAAACGTTAAAAACTGAAGCAAACGCAGCTCAAAATATTTTACAAGAGTTTGTCACTTTGTTTGGGCAAATCTACGGTGACCATTTAGTCAGTTTTAATGTGCATGGATTGTTGCATTTAACAGATTGTGCGAAAGAGTATGGAACTTTGGATAGTTTTTCGGCATATAAGTTCGAAAACTATATGCAGTATTTAAAAAAAATTGTTAAAAAACCGAATAAAATTCTTGAACAAATTCATCTTCGGCTGGAAGAAACGAGCAACCTAGAAGAATGTTGTAATAATGTTTCAAAGATGGGATCTTTTAAAATTGACCATAAAAAAGAAAAAGACTCATACTGCTTCAGTCGAAATACTGGACCTGTGAAAATAATTGGCATTGAAGAAGAAACTGATCGTCACTATTTGATAGGCTGCCAATTTGGGAAATTGGAAAGTTATTTTAATGAGCCCGTACAATCTTCTCCAGCGCTGGGTATAGTACTAGCCGAACAATTGGGAACCACTTTTATAAAAATACCCAGAGAAGAAATTGCCTACAAATACTTTTGTATTCCCCATGACGGTAAATATCTACTAATTCCACTTTTACATCACCTTGTCCATGATTTCCAAAATTAGTCATAAACATAATAAAATAAAAAAAATAAGAAAAAACAAAAAACTTAATATAAAGCAATATAAAAAAAAATAAAAAAAAAATAAAATAAAATGAAATAAAATAAAATAAATAAAATTTAACTAAAGGAAATAAAATAATATAGCAAGAAAAATAAATAAAAATAAAACAAAAAATACCGCAAAATGAAATAAAACAAATAAAATTAAATTAATAAAACAAAATTGTATGAAATAATATAATATAAAAAAAATATAAAAAATAAAATACAATAAAATAAAATAAGACAGATAAAATGTATAAAATTAATAAAACAAAATTAAATGAAATAATAAAATATTAAAAAAATAAAAGAAAAAATTTAAATAAAATTTCAATTTGACCAGAAAAAAATTTTGATGCGCCCCCTTCCCCCTCTTGGCAAAATCCTAGGTAGACCACTGTAGGCATACATATATTAAAATCGTAGCGAGGTAAAAAAAAAGATAAATAAAAAATATTTAGTGCATATTTAACTTCACTGTATTTAAAACATTCAAAAATTTGATACTGCTGGTCTTGGTTTTTTTCTTCTTTTTATTGCAGATATGGAGTTTTCATTCGAAGAGGAAAGTTTCGGCACTCAGGAACAGCAGTCGGCAAGTGGCAATGGTATTTGGATTATCAAATTTTTCTTTACATCAACTTCTAACGTTTTATTTTATACAGAGATGAAGGACATGTTAAAACTGCTTTTAAACAATCAGAGCGAGGTGTTAGCCAACCAAAGGGCTTTTATCAACCGTTTAGACAGTTTTGATAAGCGGCTCAGTAATTTGGAAAGCGGGCTTAAAGAAAATGTATGTACCCCCATTCCGATCTACTTTGTATTGTTATCTATATATATCAAGCGAAACTCGAAAAAATGGTTCGGTGTGATACCCTAAATCAAAAACCGTCACAACTCAAAAATTTTTTTGGCATAGATTGCCTAATAAAAAGTATTACAGCCAGTACATACAATTTTTTTCTTTTTGACTACTATCGTTACTCTTTAAATAGCAGCAGTTTTTAAAAATCAAATGACTGTTGTGCGATCCAGAAGCAATTAACTGAAATTTACTCTGATTTTGAGTTGTGACTCTTTTTTATTTAGTGTGCGATATACTAATTTAAGAGTTTTTAGTAATTTTGATTTTAACTATAACTAAATCAATAAGAGAAACCATATAAATTTTAGTTAAAAAGTCTGTGCAAAATTCAGGAAAATTCCGCGAATTTCGAGCAGTTTTCAATTTTTTTCTGGGAATTTTCAGATTTTTTTTGAGTATGCAGTTTTGCACTCATTAAATTTTACTCTAACAATGGGTAAGTTAGAAGTCGCTCAAAATTTCCCCTGAATTGTTAGAATTTAGTTTGCAGGGGTGTCGAGCAATATCTTCCATACAAAATTTAATATGTTATTGCTCGACACCCCCTACAAAAAAATTCTACTAATTCAGGGCGAGTTCTAACTTACACATCGTTAGAGTAAAATTTAATGAGCTAAAAAATAGCATACTCGAAAAAAAAAATCTAAAACTCTTAGAAAAAAGTTGAAAACTGTGCTAACAATTTGGGGAAATTTCATGCATTTTGCACAAGTTTTTTAACTATGGTTGATATGGTTTCTGGCTTAGATTTAACTATAGTTGAAATCAAAATTACTAAAAACTCTTAAATGAATATACATATGTTAAGAATAAAACCATTTTTTTCTGTACAAGATTCGCTTGGAGCTAGTGTATGTACATACGTATTAGTAATTCTTTTAAGGTCATACTCCCTCCAAAGTCAGTTATTGATAAGAAAATAGACCTTGAAAATTTAGCACTGTAAGTTAACCGTTAGAGTTCCCTTTTTTATTCTCACATACATTTATAATTTTTTTATTCAAAGTAAATTTTATTATAATTATATATTTTATAAAAAATTGCATTGCAAGTAAATTTAGTCATCTTTAAATGGCTGTAAAAAGTTGTATAGTTATGATAATCGTTCTATATATATAGTTGTGAAAAGTTCAAAGCTTCGGCTTTAAGAAAATGTAAAGGTTTTTCTTTTTAATGTAAAAAAATTTGGATAAAATTAACTTTGAAAAAATATTTTAAAAAATTTTTCAAGTTCAGAACTCTAAGGGTAAAGTTACACAGCTTATTTTTTGAAAGGTTTATTTTCTTACCAATAACTAACTTTTAAGTAGGTAACACCATAAAACCCCGAATTTTTTAATTTGAGTCACCCTAATTTATATTATGCTTATAAGTTATAACGCTTTTACTTCTAGAAAATTGAAGCCAGTGAGCAGCTAACCCAGTCAAAGACGTTACGCGAGTGCAAGGTCTTACTTCGTAGGGTTCACAGCTCTATCTGCAAAATAACAGGGGAGGAAGTTGACGAGCTACAAACCGAAATCGCTGCTATTTTGCCTTTTCAAACTTTGGCTTCAGCTAAGGAGTTTGAAGCGAAGCTTGGTCAACAGGAATACCTTGAGGCAATGGTGAGTACTCCACATCCAAGAAAAAGTACAAACATTATCAGCTTATCTCATCCTTTACCCTATTACTTCTGTCCACCACCCTCCTCTGCGTATTCTTTTTTGCTCCTGTACCTATAGTAGCCGGTCTATCCATTACCCACGCTATCCTTACTTTTTTCCACTCCCTCCTTTCCCCCTCCCTTTTAATTAAACTTTTTTTGTTTGTACTTTCAGAAAATTTTCCTTTTACGGTTGAAAGGTAAAGAAGGTACAGTGGATGATTTACTTCGCCGTATATATAGCGATGACTTTTTGTCATTTTGCAATTGGGGCGGTAGAGGAGAAAAGGAAGCATTGTCTCAGTTTTCCATTGCCGGAAAAATTTTGTATGGTAAGTCGTGAATACATATTCGTAAATTCTCCCCGTATTTTTACCGATTTCTTTTTATATTTTTTTATTTATTTTCAGATGTGTTCCAGGTGGATGGGAGAGACACTTACGAAGAAAATATTCGTACGTCGATTCGGCACAGCCACTCGAGATTCAAGCAGAGAAATTATCGACAGCGAACTTCCAAAAACGCGCAATTGACAAATCTTCAAAGCAGCAATAATTAGTAACTAGAATTAGTAAATTTAAATCTTTTCACCGGAGACTACTAATTCAATTTCAAGATTTTGCCAATAGAATTCTAATTTAACAGTTGTTCAAATCTACATAGTTCTTAACAATGTTGTAGGTTTAAAAAATATACCAATGTAAATATCTGTGCCGATTTGCAATAATTGCATAAGTGCTTCACAACTTAACCATACATTTAAGTTTGAATCGTTTATAAACAAAATACCACAAGTCTGGAAAGCATTGCAAATTTCACGGTTCGTACAAAATTGAGTCATTCTCAAATGGATGTAATTAGTTTAATAATTATGATAACTGCACATGATATATAGTTTTAGAATGTTTAAAGCATAAACTTACACCAAAGAATAATTTTCCTATCAATTACTAATTTTTGGATGTATAAGACCTAGATACTTTTTTTAATCACCCTAATGTACATGCCATGAATTTTCATTTTAATAGTTAGGTTTATAAGTCTGTATTCTAAACTTTGCTCTTCTTTAAAAATTAAAAAAAAAAATGTACATACTTTAAACTAGAAAAACGAAAATATAGTTTCGTAGCTCATGATATTCTAGAAAACTGAGAACAACTTTAAGGCCCACTTGTTCGATGGCAAGTTATCTTTTTAACTCAGAGTTTATTTGAAAATTTTTCAAAAATGTATGAGTATAACCTCTCATTTAAAGTTAACTCTGAATTAAAAATATACATTTTCTTTGTGGAAGTGGGTTTACTGGTGTAAAAAAACATTGAATTTTCATAATTTTATAACCGAGGGTGGGGCCGTGTGTAGAACTCCAGTCAAATGAGGAAGTTTTCTTTTTGCATGCGGTCCAACCAGTTCACTACTTCCTGGCTCTTTGCGTACAAATATTCTCTAAGTAGCCACCGACCACCTGTTTGGTGGTGAGCTAAACGTGAGAAAGCGACAACCTGGTGAGGCCACTCCGACATAATCGGTTTAAGGGCTCGTCAGGGGATTTCAGCAGCGTCTGTCACCATGAGGTGCGGCTGCAAGAGGACGTTTGTCTTAGATAAAGGGGATCGCTATACCTATGTATGTATAAACATAATTTAAATTCAACCTCCTTCGAAATTGGTTGTAAACATGAAAATTCAACAGAAAACATTTAAATATGATAATGTATATTTTGGATGACGACATCCGGCCAAAACTGCCTATTCAAGACGAGTTTTAAAAGACTTAAAAGTTGTACTTTGTTATACTAGAATTTTATGGTTTACAAAACTGTATTTCCGGGTTTCTGGTTTAAAAAAAGTGCATATTTCTTTAAAAGTTGCACAGCTATACTTTGTCAACATTGACACGTTGTTGTTATTTATATTCAAGCTTTTATTTAAATTCTTATATGCCTCGCAAAGGTTGTATACATTGTATAATGTCATATAAGCATCTAAATGAAATTGTTAAAATTGTATTGCACTGTTAAAATAACCTACAACGTTCTAATTGTGATAGCATTTTCAAATCGCATCATAATAATTTTAATATTGTGTAAATGTTTTGGCTTATAATCTAAAAAATGTCAAAAATATAACTTAAGAAATTTTGTAAGTAATGCAAATTGATAAAAACATCTGTATATTTTTATTAAATAAATAAATATTGAAAAATAAAATATTTAAAAATAAAAATTAAAAAAAGTTTTTTTATTCGTATTTGAACCCAGGATATTTGAATGGAAAGGCGAGGTCGCTAGCACTAGGCTATTTCACTGCGGGGCTGCCTGTTGGCTAAATTCAGTTTTACTTGTCCAAACGTTTACAAATGCGTAAAAACCTGTGAGTGTGACAAAGACAGATATATATATAATTTCGCATGAGTGCAAGTGTGACAGAAAACGCACATGTACACAAATAAAGTGGTATTATTTTCCCAAAGCTGTTAACAACGTTATAGAAAAAAGTTTAGCTCCGTTACCAGTTTTGTACCACGCGTGACCGTAACGTCACTAGGTTACGTGACCGGTACGCTCTTTGCTGGGTAATATTCTTTAATATTACACGAACTCATATTTCCAAATTCCCCCCCCTTCAAAATAAACGTCAAACCAATTTCATACTCATATCTATTTGCATACACATATCCATACTTGCGTAAACACTCCAATTCTCTCGCTCATTGAGTTCAAACAGTAGATTCGGCGTTGAACTCATATATGTATATTGAAATGTTACACTCCAAATAGATGGCGTCGGCGCGAATAGCCAATTTGTTTCCGCATGAGAGTTGTCCCAATATGTGTTGTTATGTACCAAAGTATTAAAAAAAGTGACAATTTGTTTTTCTCATATCTCGCACGCTTTAGTAAGTTTAGTTTAAAAATAAAATTTTTAGGAAAGAAGCAATCAATGCTTTAACTTTCTGTATTGAAATTCATCAAGGAAAAAAAAAATAAAAAATTAGATTGAAATAGATACACCCATTGCCGTCAATTTTATATAATATGAAATTTTGCTTTTTTAAAAAAATAAAAATCAAACATCTTTTTCGTAGAATTCTATAATAAAAATGAGATAACTATGGTCGCCATATATTCCCAAGTATTAATAAACAAATGAAACACTATAAATGTTATATTGTTGTGCCATAAAATCCTGAAAATCTTAAATTTTCAATTACATATATTTTTCCATAAAACTCTAATATGTATGTATATATCTAAATAGAGATTCAAAAGCCCAATAAAGCTTCACTTAATTGTAGAATTCCATATTAAAAAAATTTATTCAAGGAAACATTATTATTATTATTATTATTATGCCCAACGGATTTTACCCACCATCCCGCCCGACCGACACGAGGGGCGCATCCGCATAACGCGCGGATTAAATTTGCCGAGTGTTTGAAAGGCGGAGGTTTGTTAAGCGTCGAGATCTCAAACTGCTCAGCTACAGAGAAAAATTCATCAGCTGAGTGTAATACGAAAATAAATAGATAATAAAAATACATAAATTGATACTACGTAGAAATCAATTGTTAAGAGAGAATAGGATAGTTTTTTTAATAATGAAAAGAGAGTCCGAAATATCAAAAGTGTCTGAATGAGAGTTATAATTTTCGCACAAACACTGGAACGGCTCGTGTAATTGATAGTTGGTTCTACATTGCTTCAGAATAATAGGTTTAAAATGTCTTAAGGCTCGTGAGGGAACATTAAAGTTAACTTCGTTCAAAAGAGGAGGGCTTGAAATCCACCCGTTTAGGAGTTTACACATGAATATTACACCTAGCATTTCTCTACGGCTAGCAAGGGTAGGGAGATTGATAAGTTTCAAGCGATTAGTATAAGGAGGAAGGTTACACGAAGGATCCCATCGTAGATCTCTCAATGCAAAAAGTAAGAATTGTTTTTGAATAGATTCTAGCTTATCTATATGAATTTGATAACGCGGATTCCATATAATCGAGCCGTATTCTAATATTGGTCTAACTAATGTAGTAAAAAGGGTCTTAGTAATATAAGGGTCGCTAAATTCTTTTGACCACCTTTTCACGAAGGCTAAAACACCTCTGGCCTTATTGGCAGTAGCCTCGATATGAGGATTGAAACTAAGTTTACAGTTCATCATCACACCCAAGTCAACAAAAACATTAACGTGTTCAAGAGTATAATTGTTTATCGAATAAGAAGCTGGTTGAAGAGTTCCACGAGAGAAACACATGAATTTACATTTTGCCAGATTAAGCGGCATATAGTTTACGTTGCACCAAGTAACTAAGTGGTCTAAGTCCGTTTGAAGCAAAGAACGTTCCTCCGTCAACGCATATGACTTAAATAGTTTCACATCGTCAGCATATAACAAGATTTTAGAGTACTTAATTGTTGTACACATGTCGTTTATGAATAGCAAAAACAGAACCGGGCCAAGGTGACTGCCCTGAGGGACACCAGAAGAGACATCAATGGCATTTGAATACGTATTTTTTAAAATTACACGTTGTGTTCTACCACAAAGATAGGAGGAGATCCAACGAGTAAAACCAGGTTGAAAGCCTATGAGATCAAGTTTATGTATGAGTAAAGCGTGGCAAACTTTGTCAAATGCTTTACTAAAGTCGGTGTATATAACGTCAGTGCTTAAATTATTTCTAAACCCATTCGAGACGTAGGTAGTGAATTCAAGTAAATTAGTTATGGTTGATTTGCCTTTACAAAATCCATGTTGAGAACTTGCAATCAGTGTTGGGATCGAAAATGCTAGATAATTGGTAATGATGGCTTCGAATAACTTGGGAATGGCGGAGAGCTTTGCTATTCCACGATAATTTTCTACGCAGGACCTGCTCCCACTTTTATAAAGAGGTATAAGAAAAGATTCTTTCCATGAAGTTGGGAAAATCCCACACTGTAAAGACAGATTAAACAACTGTGTTAAGGGCTGGTAGATGTATTCAGCACACCTTTTAAGAAAGCATGTCGGGATTAAGTCGGGGCCATATTTGAAAGACTCCTTTAAGGCCTTTAGGTGTAATAAAACATCTTCTGGGTTTAAATGAGGAACATGGATTGAGTTAATGGAGTGTGGTAAATAAGGGTATCCGTTAGATGATAAATTTATTCCAGAAGAATAATTGGACTTGAAGAATTGAGCAAAGAAGTTGGCAATCTCTAGGTCGTCACTAGAGATTTTATCTTTAAATTTCATAGATGAAGGAAACCCTTTTACCCTGCGTTTAGCGTTTACGAAACCATAAAATGTCTTCGGATTGCAAATAATGTTCTTTTTAATTTTACATAAGTAAGCATTGTAACACTTTTTATTCAATTCTAAATATTTATGGCGCAAAACAGAGTATTGTACATAATCAGAGTGTAAACCAGTTTTTTTGTATAGTTTAAAGAAGCGTGACTTTCGATTTTTTAAAGATTTGAGTTCTTTAGTACACCAGACTTGCATTGGCTCATCATTACGTAAACAGATGCGCTTTGGTACGAACTTTTCAAAGAGGCTGTATATGGTACTATTGAAGTGAGATAAGTTTCGCTCGACGTCCTCATTGTAATGAGGCCAAACAAGTTTGGAAAGTTCTTTATTTATCTTTTTGAAGTTGGCTCTAGAGAAATCAAAAGTTTTAATAGAGTCATAAGGTTTCGTAATACAATCGCGATTATAGTTTATGATTTCGTAGGCTATTTCAAAAGATGGATGGTAAGCGTCTTCGGGAAGAACTAAAGGATCACATCGATTTACAGTGAATTTAGACAAGTCATCAACAAAGGCCAAGTCTAAGACTTTTCCTAACTTGTTCGGAATAACATTAATCTGACTAAGACATAGGTTGGTCATTTCGTCCAAAAACTCATTACACAACTTAGATGACACTGGGACAATATTGCCATCAATTATTCTCCACGAGATGTGTGGCAGGTTGAAGTCACCCAAAACAACTACTGAGTCCACGGGTTTAATCAAAGAACTTACAGTTTTTATAAGTGAAATGTGGTGCATATACACTGATAAATCAGATGACGGTGGAATGTAACTAACAGCTAAATAAATATGGCCTGTGCCAATTCCTATACGTATGCATTTAAATTCTATGTTTTCAATATAAGGTAAATTAACATCTTCAGATGGTATTGAAGAATGTACAGCCAATAGGACCCCGCCCCCGGTTCTGTCTAAGCGATCGTTTCTATAAATCTGATAACCATCACAAAAAATTTCGGAATCAAAGACATGTGGTTTTAACCAAGTTTCAGTGAAAGCAATAATTCTATAGTTACAATTGATCGTTTTTAAGTAAAAATCAGTTAATTTGGTATTTAAACCTCTAACATTCTGATAATAGATATTCAAGAAAGAATTTAGAATTAGTTTTTTGGATCAGTATTCTGACGAGGAATTTGTACAGCATCTGGGTCGTTCGCAGTTGACTTAGGTGAAAACTCGCGAATAAAAGCACCAGGGGGCCAGAACGACTGATCCAAAATCACATCGTAATCATCATCAAAAACATCAATCCTAAATGAAGAAATTTTTCGCTCATAATTAAATTTAAACTTATGTATTACTAAACCCTCAGCCTTAATTTTCGATTTGATGTAAGACTTAAGGTCGTTGACGGAAGTGTCTTTCTGAAATCTAGACACGAATATCGATTTTCGCGGTGGAACCACAACCAGCTTAGTAGCCGTTGGTTGAACTGAATTGGCAGTATTTTGTTGTACAGGGGTTCGATTTGGGGCCTCGGAAGTGGACTGAACCACTTCCAAGGAAGTGGATGAACCCACTCCTTTGGAAGTAGGCGGCACCACTTCTTTGGAAGTCGACGCAATCACTTCTTTGAAAGTGGACGGAACCACCCCCTTGGAAGCGGATGGAACCACTTCTTTGGAAGCGGATGGAACCACTTCTTTGGAAGCGGACGGAATCACCTCCTTGGAAGTGGACGGAACCACTTCTTTGGAAGTGGACGGAACTACTTCTTTGGAAGTTGACGGAACTACTGCTTGGGGACTGGGTGAGGCCAAGTCGATTAATTCCAACATTTGCGATTGGAGACCTAGCTGGGGAGGGTTTAAATTCAGGGGCTCAGGCAAACTAGGTTCTCGATAATTTAAATCATTCGAAATGTTTTTTTCAACAACAGGAGAACCATCTAAACACTTGAATGACCTAAAAAGTTTTTCGTAATGGTCAAATTTCACGGAAATTTTAGAAAACTCCTTACCGATTTCAGAAAACGCATTTCGAGTTTCCCTAAAAAGCTTGAAAAGATCAATTTCAGCTGATCTACATTTTACACATGACCAACGAACACCCTTGTTATCATTTATGGCATCTACAATCCTACCTGTCAAACCTGCGCACTTCATATGACCAAGCGCATCGCAGAGCCAGCAAGACACGTAGCGTTCGGATTCGCTTTTTATTTGACACTTTTCGTAAATACAGTACATTTTTAAAACGACAAAAAAAAGTTCTGTTATTAATTAAGAAAGGAAAAGTTCAACTAATAATTTATAAAAGTTGGTTTTAATTAAAAGCAACCCTGATAGTTTTATAGGCAAGTGTTTATATAGCAGCGAGCAGCTTGAGAGTCACTGTATTCTGACACTCAACAAACAACGCAAACAGCTGTAATAAAAGAAAATAGCAAAGTAACAAGTGCACACAATAGCAATAACAATTATAAGAAGAAAATGAAGCCAATCAAACAGCAACAAATACACTATGCAAATGACTCGGCAAATAAAAGGAAAGCAAAATTGAATTTAGAATTAAGCTAAAATTCATAAAATATGAATTATCTCCACAATTCAAATTTTTAAAATTGAACACTATGACTTTGCACTTAATTTTATCACAAATTAGAGTATGGAAGTTGTATATATTAATTTTAATTTCACAATTAAAAACACAGTAAATGTAAACACGACTGCACAGCAATAATGACGTTTGCGATGTAATAGATTTGTTTAAAATGAAATTCTACAAAGTTTTATGTTTTCATGACACCATTATTAAAATGTGAAATAGGGCAACCATGGTCAAACTTTTAATTTGAAAAAAATATGTCGCAATCAAAGTTGGCTTGCGTACCACCATACAAAAAAAATGTTTCAAAAAATAAAATAATAATTCAATATGGCTCCTGTTGTTGGAGTACCAAGCTTATTTTGAGAAATTTGTATATGTGTGTAAAATACCAGCAATGGAAATATTTTGATTCTCTCGCTCTTTGAGAGTTAGATTAATAGCGTCAAACTCATATTTCGAAGTTGGCTGAACTTCAAAGGAAACCACTCTTTATCTTCATTCTCTCCCTCATTAAACACGTCCTATTATGAGAGAGAAATTATTTTCATTCCCTCGCTCATTGAGTACTTTGGTCCATTATCTATTATATTAATAGGCTAACAAATTTTACATATAAATATTTGCCAAACTTAAACCCATACTAAATATGCATAAATATTTATGAAATGCATATGGATTTGTTGGCATACCTCTAAGGCAGTGCACAATTATCTAATATATAACCAATCCTGCTTCATTTATCTGTAATAAGCGAATGAAAATTTCTCATACCACTTGAATTGGTTATCTGACAATCAATTTGTACATAAAGCGATAGCCCAGTGGGAATCGTCGGGGGTAGTGGTCGAGCGGTTAATGGTTCAAGTAGAGCTATCGGCCAATTTTTTTTTTTTTTTTTCAATATATAAAAATTTCTTATCTTGACTTTTTTAAAATTTTTATGTTTGTGATATCTATTTTCGAGAAAAAAATTGCTGAATATTTTTAGTTGACGGAAAGCATATGCATACATACCACCCATTATAGAAATGCGATAACCGCTTATTCAATTTGGGTTTTTTGTCTAATTTTTGATGATATAAGATCGAAGTTGCAAAATTTTTTCAAACACAGTAGTCTATTTATCGGACTTCGGTAGATTACTTCTATAAATTGTAGTGATTTCTACCGTTTGAGACAAAACGATTGCATAAATTAGTGGCTATTTGTTAAGCACAATCTCATCATCCGATTATTCAAGTGCAAATTAAAATCTCGAAATCCGAGTATTTGCATGGCATTTGCCATAAATAACTTTGGAAAGGGCTGCTGTAATTTAATATTTTTATTATATAATAACAGCCACTATTTTTTAAATTCTTTGATGGCCTCATTTTGCCTATAGATGAGTTTTTAATGTATACATTTAAGTTGGTCGAGGTTCGGCCACGGGCCTAAAGGCAGCTAATGACAAAAAGTTGATCAGATGTTTGAATAAGTTCAACTATTTTAAATTGGTCGAATTTCGACCACGGGATATACTAGTTAATAATAAAAGCGTGTTAAATTTCGATAGCAAGAAAAGAAGGTCCTGAATGTTCTTAATTATACCATCAAATAGAAAAGAAGGTCCTAAATGTTCTTAATTATACCATCAAAATTTAACACGATTTTATTATTAATAAAATTAATTATTTTGTGGCAGACGAAAAAGCCAAATTATCTTTAAAGGTTACAATGAACTTATAAAGTGTTATATTCCTTTACAGTCAATTTATTTTTTACTTTTTAGTTAATTTTATAAACCAATAATAAAAGCTTATTTTTAAAAAAGTTTTTTTTTTTCTTTAATTTTATTTTTTACTTTTTAGTTCGGTTTATCAACAAGAGGCAATAATGTCGCAGCGACATCAATCGGCTGCTAGCAGCAACAGAAACCATAGAATCTTTTACAATAAAGCCGCGTGGTTAATAAAGTTACTTTTGGGATATTGGAATAAAGACTAAACTAAACGATAAATGGGATTTTTGAAATTAAGCTAATTTTTTTATTTACTGTTAGCGAAGCCTGAACGATGTTGAAAATTTGCAAAATCCCATCTTAACTGCAAGTTAGTACAATATCAAAAGCAAAATTTCCTGGAATGAAAACTTTCGAATATCTCTACTCGTGCGCCACCTATCGGAATTATTTTTTTGTTATTTTGCGTGGAGGCAGAAAACTAAACGATGAAGAAAATTTCAAGATCCTACCTCAACGGGAAGTTCGTTGAAAAACGAATTAATCGACACTGAAAACAGACCTTCGTAATTCTCAAATAAAGCGACTCACGCGCCACCTAGCGGGTCCAATTTTTTTTAACATTTAGAAAGTAATTAAGTAACACACACGTAAAATATCAGCCAAATCGGTCCATAATTACGATTTTGAGTTTTTATTACCGCTATCTCAGCCCCACCTAGCGGAATTTTTTATTCAAAAATATTTCTTTTCATGGTAGTAATACATGTTACGAATTTCAGCTAAATCGGACCATAAATGCGAATTTTGAAAATATAGCGACCCACGCGCCACCTATCGAAATTTTTTTTTTATAATATTGCATTGTCATCGGGGTTATACATGGGTGCAGAATTTCAGATCAATCGGACACCGGGAAGTGTATCAAATTTAGCTTGCAAGATTTGATTACAGACAGCCGTCAGGTGAAACTAAATAAAAGCTTATAATCTATTATATATAAATGCGCAAACATAACAGCTTTCTCCCTTTTTTGCAATAACCACAATTCTAAGGTATATAAAATTTGGTATGTATCGATATGTCTCGCCGAGCAGGGTGTGCGACATCAAACCAAAAATTAAAAAAAATTAATTATAATATGATTTGAAAATCACACCACTACAAGTGCTATACACGCATTCGCTTTATGTTATGGGTGTATGTAGGTATGACCACTTGCATTGTTGTGTTTGCATTCATTGCAGTAGGGTGAGTTGTTTTGTTGGCAGCAATAAGATAACATGAGCCAGCGCGTCAACTTTATTGAGCTTAGGTACAAACAGTGTTTACAAAAACAAAATCTGTGCGTAGGGATTCAGAGAAGCAAATGCTTTTGAAAAAAAGCACAAATAAGCTAGATCATGCACAAGGCCCTTCATGGCTAGACTTAGTGAAATAAAATAAAATGGAAAATTGAAAAAAAAAGTAAAATCAGAAATAGAAAAGTGATTGAAAGTAAAAAAATAAAATTTGTTGGAAATGAAAGGAAAGGGAATAATATAAAATAAATAAAAATGAAACAAAATGAAATAAATATAAGTATCAAATTAAGAAAATAATAGGAAAAGAAAGAGATGGATAAAAGGAAAAAGAAAGAAAAAAGGAAGGTAAGTTAAGGTAAGGAACGGAAAATATGACAGAAAAATCAAAGGGAAAGGAAAGCAATGGAAAAGAAAAAAGGAAGGGAAGAAAGGAAATGTAATGTAGGTAAAGCAGTGGTAAAGAGAAGCAAAAGGAGAAAGACAAAGAAAGGAAAGAAGAAAAAAAAGAGGGGAAAGAAAAGGTAGCGAGGAAGAAGGTATGGAAAATAAATGAAAATAAAAAGAAAGAAAAATAAAGGAAAGAAAGGTAATGAAAAGCTAAAAAAAATAAGTTAAGGAAATTAATGAAAGAAAAAGAAAAGCAAATGAGTTGCGGAAAGGAACAAAAGAAAATAAGGAAACGGTAGGAAAGGAAAGGTAAGAAAAGGAAAGGTAAGGAAACGAAATGACAGGAAGGGAAATTTAAGAAAAAAAGTGAAAGAAAATAAAGGTAAGAAAAAAATAAAAGAAAAGAAAAGAAATTTAAAAAAATGAATAAAATGAATGGAAACTAAAGCAACGGAAACGAAAGGAAAGGAAAAAAGGAATGTAATGGAAATAAAAGAAACGAAAAGAAAGAAAAATAAAAGAAAAGAACAGAGAAGAACAGAAAAGAAAGAAAGAAAGAAGGGAAATAAAATGAAATGAAAGAAGAGAAAAGGAAAGAAAAGGAAAGAAAAGGAAAATAACGGAGAAGATAAGGAAAGGAAATAAAAGGGAAGAGAAGAAAAGAAAAGTAGAAGAAATAAATTGAGATGAAAGAAAGGAAATAAAAGCAAATGAATGCTAAGGAAAGGAAAGGAAAGAAATACGTATGAAGACGACCTAAGAAGAAAGGAAAATAAAATAAGGTTTTGTGGTTGAATGTCAGCCACTGGGCGAACTCTAGTAATAATAAATTAATTAGAACTGCGTTTCAATAATAATTAGCTGTTTCCTTTTTTCTTCAATTTAATAATTCAAAATCAGCAGAGCCAACTTTTTATGCATAATTGCTCAAAGGAGTGAAGAAATTAGCCGAATGTTGTATTCTTCAGCGCCATCTGCATATCAATAGACAATGCTCATAAGAGTAAAGGAATTCACCGCGTGGTAAGTAAAGGTACTTTTGGAATACACCACGCAGCGAATTCCAATCTTCTTTCTATGGCAATAGGGAAAAACGGCTAAACTTGGGTGATGATTGGAGTTTTGCAAATAAAGCAATATTTTAGATTTTTTTTTTGTATAATGCATTGTCAGTAAAACCTGATCGATGGTGAAAATTTCAAAACCCCAGCTCAACGGGGAGTTAGTTCAAAATCGAAAGCAAAATCTCTGTAAATTAAATTTTTCAAATATCTCTACCCATGCGCCACCTATCGGACTTATTTTTTTTATTATAGTGCATTGGGGTATAAAACTAAGCGATGATGAAAATTTCAAGATCCTACCTCAACGGGAAGTTCGTTGAAAAACGAATTAATCGACACTGAAAACAGACCTTCGTAATTCTCAAATAAAGCGACTCACGCGCCACCTAGCGGCTCCAATTTTTTTTTAACATTTAGAAATTAATTAAGTAACACACAAGTAAAATATCAGCCAAATCGGTCCACAATTACGATTTTGAGTTTTTATTACCGCTATCTCAGCCCCACCTAGCGGAATTTTTTTTTACAAAAAGATTTCTTTTCATGGTAGTAATACATGTTACGAATTTCAGCTAAATCGGACCATAAATGCGAATTTTGAAAATATAGCGACCCACGCGCCACCTATCGAAATTTTTTTTAATAATATTGCATTGTCATCGGGGTTATACATGGGTGCAGAATTTCAGATCAATCGGACACCGGGAAGTGTATCAAATTTAGCTTGCAAGATTTGATAACAGACAGCCGTCAGGTGAAACTAAATAAAAGCTTATTATAATTATAAAAACTTACAAAATAATATGATCCGAGTTATCGGAACAATCGATTGTATGGAGGCTATATATTATACGTGTTCAATTGTACTGACTAGGTAGGTAGGTAGGTGGAATGGCTGCGACAAAGTCGCCCAATTAGCTTTAAAAGCCGTTTTGATGCCATAAAACTCGTAGAAACCTACTGCCGTGATTATATGCTACAACCACCCAGAGCTGTTTATAAACTCCAGGATGCTTGGGATCCCTAATTCGGACACTCTCCCTAGATTTTCCAAAAAAGGGGTCCCAAACACTTTCAGTCGTGTTCTGGCTAGACCGGGGCACTTACACAGTAAGTGCTCAACGGTCTCTTTTTCATTCATGTCTTTACAGCTTCTGCAGTGGTCATTATGCGGAATACCCAGTTTTTCCGCATGCGTACCTATCGTCCAGTGGCCCGTGCAGACTGCTACAAGCTTGTAGGTGTCTACTCTGGACCTGCTTAGAAGTCCCCTTGTCCTCTTCTCGCTGTAGTTCGGCCAAGTGGCTCTCGATATTGCACATGTAGTAGTAGCTTTCCACTTCCGCTGCGCTTCATTGAGAAAATATTTTTGGAGATTCCCCTTGGCTACTGCCAGGGGTACCCCAATTTCCAGTCTAGATATTTCTTCGCTCTCTGCTGATGAGCCTGCCCGTGCTAGCTCATCAGCCCTCTCATTACCCTCGATCCCTTTATGACCCGGGACCCAGATAATGGATATTTCTAAAACCTCAGCTAACGTAGCCAAAATTTGTTTACATGCATGAACTGCATTAGAGCTTGTGTATGGCGATGCGATTGCCTTTATCGCCGCCTGGCTGTCGGTGAAGATAGCCACTTTCCCAGTAGTGTTCCTTTGCTCAAGCAATTTGCACGCCTGAACAATCGCAAGAACCTCTGCCTGAAACACACTGCTATACGACGGGAGTCTGAATGCTTCTGAAATATTCAGACCTGCCGAGAATACGCCGGCTCCCACCCCCGAATCCATCTTGGATCCGTCTGTGTACACTTCAAAGTTGCTATTCGTTGTGACCCTGCCCTTTTTCCACTCATTCCTACTTGGAAGGACCGTGGTGGCATTCCTCTCAAACTTCAGTTTGTGAGGATAGTAGTCTATTGCGCTATTAACTATTCCCTCTGGGAGGGTGTTAAGGATACTACTGTGCCCATGCTGAGTATCCTTCCAGCACCCAGCCTCCCTGAGTCTCAGTGCGGTTTGTGCCGATGTAGAAAGTATATATAAGTCAATTGGAAGTAGGTTCAAAATAGGATCCAGAGCCGCAGTGGGGCAGGTGCGCAAGGCCCCGGTGGCGCCGACGCACGCAGTGCGCTGTACCCTCTGCAAGCTGGCGAGATTGTAGTTCTTACGAAGAGCTTCCCACCACACCACCGAGCCGTAGGTCAGCACAGGCCGGACCACCGCCTCGTACAGCCACAGCACCATCTTCGGCTTTAGACCCCATTTTTTACCAAACATCGATTTGCAAGCGTAGAAGGCGATACATGCCTTCCGCACCCGCTCCTCGATGCACTCCTTCCAATTTAGCTTGCAATCAATTATCAGCCCCAGGTACTTGGTTCTGGTAGATAGAGTTAGTTGCTGACCATTCAGCATCGGTAGTTCGAACGTAGGTGGCTTGTACTTCCTCGTAAAGAGAAGAAGCTCCGTTTTGTCCGGATTCAGCCCTAGGCCACACTCTTGTGCCCACCTACTTAGCTTTGCCAACGTTCTTCCCATGATCTCGCTCATCACGGAAGGGAAGGGACCCGAGACAAGGATCGCCACGTCGTCGGCATACGCCACAACCTTTACTCCATTTGTACTGAGTTTTAATAGAATATCGTTCATAGTAAGGAGCCATAGCAGAGGCGAAAGAACCCCCCCCTGTGGTGTTCCTCTACAAATCTGTTTGCTAGCTTTTGCTCCACCCATCTCTGTTGTTATTTCACGATTTAGAAGTAGGCATGAGATCCAGTTCCGTATTGGTTCTTCCACCCCTAACCCAACCAGCGCCGTTGATATTGCTGAAGCTTTCACGTTGTTCTGACTTGTACTGACTTACACTATACACATTACATATTATGTAGAAAGTACTAAAGGTGCAATATTTTACGTTCCTAACTTTTTAATTGGCGGTAGTTATGGCCCAAATTTCTTATACCGGAACAATCGATTGTATGGGAGGTATACATATGTCATAATGTCTCGATCTTATCGATTTTCACTCTACACACAACATAAATAGAACGTACTCAAGTTGCAAAATTGTATGTTCCTAACTTTTTAAATGCGGAAGTATTGGCCAAAAAACCTTATATCGGAACAACCGGTTGTATGGGGCTATATGTTATATTTACCCGATCTTCTTGATTTTCCTCTACACACTACATAAATTGAAAGTACTCAAATTGCAAAATTTTATGTTCCTAACTTTTTAATTGCAGAAGTTTTGGCCAAAAATCCTTATATCTGAACAATCGGTTGTATGGGGGCTATATGTTACATTCGCCCGATCTTGTTGATTTTCACTATATACACTACATAAATAAAAAGTACTCGAGTTGCAAAATTTTACGTTCCTAACTTTTTAATTGCAGAAGTTTTGGTCAAAAAAACCTTATATCTGAACAATCGATTGTATGGGGGCTATATGTTACATTTGCCCGATCTTGTTGATTTTCACTCCATACACTACATAAATAGAAAGTACTGGAGTTGCAAAATTTTACTTTCCTAACTTTTTAATTGCAGAAGTTTTGGTCAAAAAACCTTATATCTGAACAATCGGTTGTATGGGGGCTATATGTTACATTTGCCCGATCTTGTTGATTTTCACTATATACAGTACATAAATAAAAAGTACTCGAGTTACAAAATTTTACGTTCCTAACTTTTTAATTGCAGAAGTTTTGGCCAAAAAACCTTATATCTGAACAATCGGTTGTATGGGGGCTATATGTTACATTTGGCCGATCTTGTTGATTTTCACAGTACATAAATAAAAAGTACTCGAGTTGCAAAATTTTATGTTCCTAACTTTTTAATTGCAGAAGTTTTGGCCAAAAAACCTTATATCTGAACAATCGGTTGCATGGGGGCTATATGTTACATTTGCCCGATCTTGTTGATTTTCACTGCATACACTACATAAATAGAAAGTACTCGAGTTGCAAAATTTTACGTTCCTAACTTTTTAATTACGGAAGTTTTGGCCAAAAAAGCTTATATCTGAACAATCGGTTGTATGGGGGCTATATGTTATACTGGTCCGATATTGCCAGTTCCGACAAATGATTCCTATATTACAAAATGGTGGCCACATACAAAATTTCAGCCAGATATCTCAAAAATTGAGGGACTAGTTTGCGTTCAAACAGACAGACAGACAGACGGACAGACGGACATGGCTAAATCAACTCAGCTTGTCATCCTGGTCTTTTCGGTATACTTATTGATGGGTCCATCTCTTCTTCTTCTCATACTTACACACATCGGACCAAACTTATAATACCATTTCATGTTCATGAAAGGTATAATTACACTGAATAAAATTTGTATGTGCTTTTCAGACAAAAAAAGACTGTTACGTTACACGTTCGATTTGCGTTTAGATAAAAAGCGCATCTAAGCATTAATTATAGGTTGGCTGTGAATTTCGTTGGAAATAACATACATTTAGTTGTATTAAGATCAGACATCCAAAAATTTCTAAAGAAAAAACATGGTCCAGAAGAGGAATACAGAAAATAAACTTAATACGGCAGTGATTCCGGCACGGTTTTTTTTTTGGTGTATCTAACTCTCCTACTAGTTTACATGAAAAGGTAAGAAAAAAATTAAAAATATGCAGAGCATTCTTTTCTGCAGCCATTTAAAGTGCATTTTATTGGTTTCTTTTAATTATTTCGGTAATGGTAACATCTTTCCAAAAATTGTCTCCTGCAGTTTGCTGGCGAGGTGATGCTCCATCAAAAGTATGGTATCAGTTTTTCTTGTAAATGCTATAGTTTTCCAGCTATAATCACTTTTTCCCAGTGCATCTATTATATATAAATGCGCAAACATAACTGGTTCCTCCCTTTTTTGCAATAACCACAATTCTAAGGAATATAAAATTTGGTATGTATCGATATGTCTCGCCGAACAGGGTGGCCGAAAACAAACCAAAAATTAAAAAAAATTAATTATATTATGAAATGCTAAACACGCATTCACCTTATAGAGCCGCTGTTATGTGTGAATGTACGTAGGTATGACCACTTGCATTGTTGTGTTTGCATTCAATGCAATTGTGTGTGTAGGCATGAAAAATTGCATTGATTGCTGTTGCTGAAAACTAGAGTTGTTTTGTTTACTATAATAAGCACGAGCCCGTCAACTTCATGGTGCTTACACAAAGTGTTTACAAAAACAAAATCTGTGGGTAGATAGTCA